>JAQPPZ010002123.1:4842204-6052756 GCA_028583015.1 Wollemia nobilis | reverse complement strand
CCCCTTATGAGATTTGTGGGAACCAAATGGTCTGCACCTCGGACCTATATGTACAAGATATAGAGAACCAAAGAATTGATAATTTTATCATAGAGGTCCTAATTTTACAAACTTTATACCCAAGGATAAATATTGGATCTATGATCTCATGTCTATAAAGCTTGTCACCCCATGAAGTTGCTAGAAAAACATAGTACCCAACATAATTTGGGATTCATAAATTTTGAAGGAGCACGAAGTAGAGAAATCAAACATCAAACATCTCAAAGAACCCTATAAAATTTGTCTAAGTCTAGTATATGTGCTAATCTGCTTGCAAAATATATTAATTGGCACTAGGGAGTAATCCACTAGCAAAATGGTTTGATTGCCTCTACGGAGTGATTTTCTCTAAGGAAGGTAGCAATTTGCTTACAAAAGCAAGCGATTCACTCACTAACTGGAGTGAATCACTTGGAAAAACTCAAGGAGGTAAATTTGAAGGCATGAATCCTAAGGTAAATATTTTGAAAGCAACATTTTGGCATGTAGTGGAATACTAAGTTATTTTGAAAGTCTTCTAAGCTTGTTAAAGGTATAATTAGAGGTATGTAATATTTTATGATGCATTAGTTTTCTAAATATTCCCTAAATATCTACTTTTATTATGAGTAATTACATCCCACCCCAAGTAACTCAAACATAAACTTCTACTATAAATACAATCCTAGGCCTCCATTGTATTCATCATTTGACCATGAGAATTCAAAGCTACACTTTATGAAACCCACATTGTACTTTAAACTCATGATATTGTAAGGAATTGGCAAGTCCTTATGTAGTACATTAGTGGGACCTCCCTCCTAGTTTGTTAAGTGTAGGGCAATTATGGTATTGTCCTTTTAGCCCATCTTGTCATTTACTTATCAATTTCATATTTAATTAATGTGTGGATATTGATGTTTTTTATTTTTATGTGTTTATTGATCAAACTCTTTCCTTCCTACAATTTAAACTCACATTTCTTTTGAATCACTCAGAACCTAACTTTCATGCATTTTTATTTTCAGACTTTACTTTCTACCCTTTATTTTTTTATGAAAGTTAGTATAGGCTAGCATAAGAGTATTTTGCAAGTATAGTATGAAGTTGAATTAAATCAAGAGGTTGGTAGAAGCCATTGGAAATTTGAAACTAGAATTGGGCTGCAAATCTTTAATTAGAAGTCAAGATAATTCCCTAGTTCAATACTACTTGATTTCCTTCTTTATAGTTATGCTCACATGTTTATAAGATTACCTCCAACAATAGTTGATGGACATCACTAATAATGCTATTTTTTGATAACACTCTAATAATAAAATAAGGAATGGAGAATGTGCTTAAGCAAGCGACACTCATTCAAGGATGAAAGCGGTTGAATTCAAGCAAGAATCTTGATCTAGACTAGGAAGAGGAAGAGCTACAACAGTGCCAATTTTGATTCTATTAGCTATATTTTATGCTTGGACCTAGTTTTAGGACAAGGGTTCATGCCACATGATGCATTATTCTTTGCATACCCACATATGGTAGTTATTGTTAATATTTGTATCTTTTTGTAGTTATTTATCTTAAGATTTTTAGCTTCTTCATTTGTTGGTTTCCTCTACTTTTGCTTTTGATTTCATGGTTATCAATGAATTTAACAAAGGAAAGTGAGCCAAGAAATAAAATCTCTAATATTTTGGTGAGGGTTTTCTCTTTTGCTTTATATTGGAGTTTGGTCACCTCCAAAGACCTATCATGGCAATGTTGGTAGGGAATATCCCTCCCCACACCAAACCCTCCTTCTAGAATGTTACCATGATGACTGCCTCCATGCTCAAGAACATTGAACATGGCTAATTTTTCTTGTTCTCACTACCTCATCTATTCGACTAATCAAAACTAGAAAATATGACCTAAGATTTGAAGGCAAGGAGACCACAACAGTCCCAACCAAGTAACAAAGGATGCTTTGTTCCTAATTTTTATTATGCTCTAGTGGTGGATATTCCTCTAGACTATATTCAAAGCTTAATCCTCATCCTAATTGAGAGAGATATTGCTTGTAAATTTATAGGTATTTTACCTAGCCCAACAACCATTCAAATATGGATCATCTCTTCTTGGGGATTTAAAATATCTAGCTATGAATTCATGGTGGAAAGGAAAGGGTATTTCATATTTATTTTCTCCTCCATAGAGGAAAGAGCTAAAATATTTCAAGGAGATCCCTGGTTCCTTGGATCAAGCCCTCTCTACATGATGCTTTGGTCAATTAGTTTTGAACCACAAGTACAAGAGAAAAAAGAAGTCTTGATTCTAGTAAGACTACCATTTTTACCCCTACATTTATGGAATAAACCAACTATTGACATGATAGGGAACTCTAGTGGCACATTTGTAGATCAGGATCCTTTGAAGGCCATTAATGCAACTTGTGCTATTTTGTGTGTTCAAGTTAATCTAAAATAAGGGCTTTCTAAAAATATAGTTATCAAAGTCTTAGATTGGATCCATATCGAGTCATTAGATTATGAGTACATTCAATTTAAATTTATTACTTGTCATCAACATGGTCATTTCTCAAGGAACTATCCCACTAAGGTACAACAAGAGACAAATGAGGAAGATCAAATTCCAAACAATAAAAATAAAACAACAAAGATATAGAAGTAGGAGGCCTCAAACATAGCCAAAAAAGATAAAACAATAATGATTTATTTATTTTATCATAAAATGAGTAAGAGAAACATCTAGGGATATCTAAAAAAGAGGAAGATCTATTAGATCCTAAAATAGAGGATCAAGTGGAGGAAACTCAAGCTACCAAAGAAAACCTTCACAAATAGGATATTGAAGAAATATAAGAGATTCAATTAGTAGCAAAAATGATTCCAAAAGGCATCCCAACCACTATATTTTCTACTAGAGGGAGGAAAACTAATCAAGGGGTAAGAACAATATAAACATATATAGAGATTAAAAAGAAAGCATGGTCAAAATTTTACTTCAACAAGGCTAAGAAGCCACTTAATAATTGAAGGTTCTCTCATGGAATAGAAGGGGATTGGGTAGTCACCTAAAAAAAAATTCAAATAATAGCCCAAAAATATCCAATGGCTATTTGCATTCAAGAAACTAAATTGATAGAGCAATTATCAAGAATAGAATGGAAAAATATATGGAGATCCTTAGACCTAGAAGTAATAGATTTTTTAGGTGCTTTAGGGGGGCTTCTCCTTGCATGAGATCCATAGGCCCTACTATGTATTAATAAAAAAAGACACTAAAAGTGGATAGAAGCTTCTTTCTCCTCTCCATAAGGACATACTTGGACCATAGTCAATTTTTATGGACCAAATAACTCAGTCTTAAAACACGAGGCCTAGAAAAGTCTTCAACATTGGAAAGATCTCAAAATTTAATTATATCAAAGGACTTGAATGTGAATTTATCCCAATGAGATAAAAATGAAACATTACCTCAAAAGACCCTTCTAAGGTCCTAGTTATGCAAATTATAACTAAGTAGAAACTTCAAGACATAAACCCCAAAAATAGAAAACTCACATGGACAAATAGAAGAGTTGGGGTTAAATTCATTACAGAAATATTAGATAGATTCTTGATATAATAAGATATACTAGTTAGGTATCCACTTGTATCAAGAGGTATAATTCAAATTTCAATCTCAAATCATAAGCATATCTATTTGGATACAGGTGATAGTGCTCTTTGAAAAAGAAATACTCCTTTCAAATATAATCTAGAAGGGATGGTATATGAGGAGTTTGCACCTTTAGTAGAAAGTATTTGGAAGCAACATGTCTATGCAAATAGTCCCCACGAGGTATGGAAAATGAAAATTTCCAATCTCAAGAAATCCATTAGGTGATGGATTTACAATAAGACTAAAGTTCAAAATAGATAAAGCATATTAATACAATAGATGGAGGAAGTAGATAAAGATATAGGTGATCAACCTGCAACTCCTCAACAAGAATATAGAAGACTCAAGTTGAACCAATAAATGGATCAAGCTTTCAGATAAGAAGAGACACATTGGAGACTTTGATCAAGAATGATTTGGCTAAAGAAAGGAGAAAAAATTATAAATTAATTTCATCAAAAAATAATGCAACACTACAAATGAAATATAATTAGTGAGATTCACAAAACTAAAAAAATTTATTCTGATCAAGCAATCATAAAGGAACTAGCAAGAGATTGTTACTCAACCCTTCTCACAAAGACAACAATAAATCAACAAGCTCAGGTCACTCTTCAATAGTAACCAAAGAAGAGTTGGAAGAAGCTATACATTCATTGTCCAAGGACAAAGCTCCAACACAAGATGGCTTCGCCGATAATTTTTATCAGTAGTTTTATGAGATTATAGGAGATGACTTATTGGAAATTATAGAAGAGGCAAGGATAAGACATAAACTATCTAGGGTAATCAACTCTACTTTCTTCGCTTTAACTCCAAAATAAAATATGTAGTTACTTTTGATAGATTTAGATCTATATATTCGTGTATTGATCTTATAAGATAATGACTAAAATAATAGCAAATAGAATTAAAAGGAATATTAATGATTTGATAGGGCCAGAACAAGGGGATTTTATTCCAGGATAAGAAATATATAACAATATTATAATGATTTATGAAGCCTTACACTCAAATTCCAAGTCCAAAAAGAAAAGAATATCCATTAAACTTGATATGGCTAATGCCTTTGATAAAGTAGACATTGGCTTTTTAACACAAGTGTTAGCCAAATTTGGATTTCTAGCTCAAATGATAGACTAGATAAGAGCTTGCATAGAGGGACCTTAGATAGACCCACTAACTAATGGGTAACCTACTAATTTATTTAAAACCACTCAAGGATTAAAGCAAGGATGTCCTCTCTCCCCTTACCTTTATTTCTTCTAGCTCAAACTTTAGGGAGGTCCTTCACCAAATTGAGAAGAAGGAAATAAATCTTGGGAATTAGAGTAGCTACATGATATAAAACAATTACTCATGCTCTATTTGTAAATGACACTATTTTACTAGGGGAAGCAACAAACTGAATGTCAAGTTAATCAAAGAAGTTTTAGGTTGTTTCTCTTCAACCACAAGGGAAGAGATAAACACCCAAAAGAGCATTTTTTACACTATAAATACTTCAACAGTAGAAGATAGAGGTTTCTCTCAGATTTTGGAATTTTACAAAGGTAATGATACAATTACCTACCTAGGTGTTCCTATAGGCTTCCTTAAAAAAACAAGAAACTTGAAATATAATTCTAGAAAATATGTCAAGGAGAATACAACAGTATATCAATGGTTGGTTGAGTTTGGTTGGAAGAATTATTTTAATCTAATCAATATTAGAAATTCTTCCCATATATCAATTGTTGGTGTATCATGAACCCTTATATATCTTGCAGAAGTTAGATGCAATGTTAAGAACTTTCCTATGACAAGGGGGAAGGAAATAAAATAGGAAAAAGTTCCATTTGGTCAATTGGGAGTTTGTTACCAATACAAAGGAGTAGGAAGGCCTAGGAATCATAAAAACAATAATTGTTAGTAAGGCACTAAGAGTCAAGCTACTTTGGAATATGCTCACTCCACTAGACTCTCAATGGAAGCAAATCTTAAAATGTAAATATCTTAACAATTCTAATGGGTTCCAACTCACAAAAAGTGTGAAAAGTATAGCAACCTCCTCTTCAATATGGAAATATATTATGGAAGCTAAAGATATTCTATTAAATTATACCTGTTGGATTCTAGAGGATGGTAAAAACATTAATATATGTAATGATCCAGTCTTGAAAATAATTCTTAATAATTGGAGGACCTCAAATTATTAAGAATTATTTTCCAAAAATAAAAGCAAATCTACAATAGTTGGGTGTTAACTCTCTTGGAAGCTTAATTGAATGGGTGAGATATCCACCCCTAACACATTTTAATTAAGACTCATGGAGACAACTACACATCCAAACTAAAGGGATTAAACATTCTCTCTAAATTTCAAATTAGCTTAGGTGTTTATACAATTATACAAGGGGTGTTATTCCTCCCAAACTTCAAGCCTTTCTTTTGTTGGTGCTCCAAAATAATATTCTTACTAGAGACAACCTCATTAAGAGGAATATCATGGGATCTCATATTTGCCATAGGTGTCTTAAGAAAAATGAAATAATATCACATCTATTCTTTTAGTGTACATAAGTAGTTAAAATCTAGATTGAAATAACTCAACAACTAGGATAAGCACTATTAATAACCTTCAACTCAAAAAATTGCCTAACCAATTAGGGCCAAATGTATAAATGGAGACTGAAGGATAAGAACCTTATTAGGCATATATGGTATTCAGTGTCAATATTTATCATTTGGCACATATGGAAGGATAGTAACAAGATAATATTTTATGGCAAAAAACTAATTTTCAAGTGTTAATCAATAGAGTGTTAAGGGAGATAGTATCAAACACAAAGCTATAGATCATAAACAACAAGACATTAGGAGATTAAAAAAGAGATACAACTATTACACCAAATGGATCTCATAATTATCCTAAATTTTGAGCCACATGTTAGAACAACCAAATCTCCAGAGATAAATTTCCCTACACCTTTCTTTGATGGATCCTCTATATCAAATCTCGACCATGTAGTGTCTAGTTGTGTGATACTAGTGGCATCACATTATGAAATGCTTCAATCCAAAATCAATTTGGGAAACAACCAATAATGTTGCAAAATTGATAGGTTGTGAAATGGAAAAAAAATGGCTTAAGAACAAGGTATTAAACAACTTCATGTGTATGGTGATTCGAGACTTGTGATATCTACCCTATCTAAGAGAAAGGATTTCTCATTAGTCAAACTACAAATAGTTCAAAGAATACTAAGAAAATTGGAGTATAAGTTTGCATATATAAAATACTACCACATTGGAAGGAGGCATAATATGGTGGTTAATCATCTTGAAAATGAGGCCATAAACATAGCCTATTTGCATCTCAAAGTAATAAGAAAAAATAAAATTAGACAACATGAGTGGCATAGATGATAGAAAGTATATGGCAATTTTGGAGCCTTTGGAGATTTTAGATCCTTTGAATATTTTGATGCCCTTGGAGATTTTGATACCTCTAGACAACCTTGGAATATTGTGTGATTATGGAGCTTTTGGTGTTTCAAGTTTTTTTTAGTGACTATGGTACGCTTTACATCTCTAGTAACCCTTGGCATACCATTGCATTTTTTAAAGTTTTAAAATTTGCTTTATTGTTTGTTCCTCTTTTGGACAATAATATTGTGACCTCTAAGTTGCTTGTTGGATAATTATTCTTTGCAAATTTGAATATCAATATATAACTTCTTTTCTTTTAAAAAATATCATTGTTATCCAAACCCACATCCAATTTTCATAATAGCATTAACAATAACGTATTCTTAACGTTAATGTATTCTTTCATATATAATGGATTCAATTTTTTAAAATATATATTTAAAGTTTATATAATTTTAAAATTATTTAATTAAACTAATTTATATCAAAATCATAGTAAATAAATTTGAAAAGTATCATGCATGTCTAGAGAAACGAATCATTTCTATATTTGCAAGAATACAGTTAATTTATTAAATATTTAGAATAAAAATAGAAAAAATAATATCTTATCAAATTATATATATATATATATATATATATATATATATATATATATATAATAATTGTCTTTGCTCTCTTATCAAGGAGACATAACTTTGAATTACGAGAAGATTACTCTCTTGTGCCCTTAGTTATACTTCACATCCTCTTCAAAAAAAGTGTAATATGTAACAACATGACCATTAAGGTAATATGTGATAACATGGTCATAAAGGTAGATTTGCTTCAATACCATATAACTAATTTAAAAAGTAAATACAAATATGTTTGCAATTGAAGAAGATGTTTGCAACTTTGGCTCTTCATCGAGATGTCCAAGGTTCAAACCATAGCATGGCTGAGTGTGTGATGGGGTGTGTGTATGGTTGTGTATTTGGATCCTATTGATAAGCTCATATCTCACCCTTATCATAGTTCATGGTTGGGATGGGGATGCCCAACCCTAAGTATTGGTTGTAGGGGTTTCTCACACAAACCTCAATAAAAAAATAAAAATAAAAAGACTTAAATATAAGTAAAATATTAAATTTATGAAAATAAATAAATAAATACAAATTAATGATGGTTTAGAATTAAATGTAAAAATACAACTATATTTTTCATATTTGTTAATAAATGTGAAGTTAAATTAGGGTATCCTTGTAGGATAATTATTCATTATCCATTATAAGGATAAAATAAATATTACCTTGTATAATATGGAAAACAATTCATAAATAATACCTATAAATAAAAATATTTATAAATATAAATAAAAAACTATGTTGCTCCTCTTGAAGTTAAAGAAAGAGAAAGCACAAATAGGGTGGAATTTTATCAATCTAACATTACACAAGACAAAGACAACAAATCCAAATATTTTTGTTTTTTAAAGACTAATGTAGAGTATTAGACTAACATCATCCTTGAAAAACCTAATTTTTTTAAGGTAAATTTAGTCTCAAAGGAAAATTAGGTAAAGACTCATACTTACAATAAAATAAGTTATAACAAATTTTACAAAAAAGATACTCAATAAGGATCAAAATAACATGGTTGGGGTCACTTAATTTATGGACTCACTAGTAGTCTATAGTCTTAGGGAGAGTTTGAACACTATTTTAAAAAATATTTTTGGAGTTTAGAGTCAAAGGGCATTCCCTAAGAGGAATGGATGATAAATCTAATTATAGCTTGAGTGCATTTCCTCTATAATTTTTTGTATTTACAATGCATTTTCAACTATGATAAATTGAAGAAGCAAAAAAAAGCACTTTTAGATCAAGCATTCCGAAAAACATGTATCTTCCTATATGGCTTTGCAAAAATATGTACTTAAAATTAGGATGACACATGGATAATGTTCATTAATTATACAATATTTGTCAACAAGATTATATTAAATAATTTCTATCCTTTTCTAAGGCTAGATGCAATCTAAATGGCATATGGATAGCTTTAGTCCTAATTAGCATTGGAACCATGGTCTAATAGCTTGATCCAAAAGATACTTAATAAATACTAAAACACTTTCAAATTCTATATTAAATAAAAATTTGAATGGATTTAAATTTATTTCATAAGTTGGTTAAAATTTATTTCATAAGTTGGTTAACCACATCTAATAAATACTCAAAAGATTTTTCATTTCTTGAGCATATGCATAATGATGCACCTTCTACTGGAATAATTATCACAACCTTATAATAAGTTATCTTAACATCGCATTATTCATATGAAATTTAGTTTTAAAGGATCTAGTAGCATATTTGAACCTCTCATGAATCTACTCAATTTTGATTTCCAAGTGCTTATATGTAATGTTAGAGAGATAACTCACATGGTCCTAATGATGAAGGTTTGGGTAATTAGATAAGAGGTTTAAAGTTTAAATTTGGAGGAGGTAGGGTATGTACACCCAATAAGTGGATAACACAACATAGATGCCTCCTATTAATAATGGACCCAATGATCTAACATCATAATAGTTGTAAATCTAAAAAAATAATTAACTATCAATGATTAGAATGATGAAAAATAATTATTTCCATTTATCTCACCAAAGAGAAGTATCATGTAAAACTAAAATATAATAACTCCTCCCTTAGAATGCCCATGAACCCTTCAATTTCAAAATCAATTAAAACATATTTCTACATTACTCCTATATGTAGTTTTTCATTAAAAAATTTAGTGTCATATTAGAATTACTTTTTGAAGGATTTTTTCTTCCTTCTTACTATCCCATATTATTTTTTTACAAAATTTTACCCCCCCAAAAATAAAATAAATCCTTAATACTTTATGGCTTTTCTTTTATATGGAAGATAAAGTGAATGGTTGAAAGAGATAGAAAATTAAAAATATATACAATTGATTTAAAATATATTTAAAAATAATGACATATATTTTCTATTAAATAGTAACTATTCAATTGGTTAGTTTGTTCACTTTTAACCTTGAGAAGGTTATGTATGTCTAATTGTAAAAATAATATAATGATGTGATAACATTGCCATGATAAAGGTAAAATGGTAACATTGTTTTTAACATCTAGGATACCATAGGCTATATGGATCATAGGACTATAGGCCATATGAGACAAACCTCGTAGAGGATGTTATTTAACTAAAATATGTTTATCTAATGAAGATGTGCCTCATAAAGGGCTTATTTATAAAAAAGGGCTTATTTATTTAATATATGTTTATTTAACCAAAATATGGTTATTGATGTATGGTGCAAACATTTATCCCATTCGATTTGAACCTTCTATTTGAAGTTATAAAATATTAGCATTAGGCCCACCTAGGTTGTACTATGAATAGGGCTATTTCAATCCCATATAACCAATTTAACAGATCTAATTTTTTGTTTAACACACTCACACACCCACCACATGGATTGAACTTGGATATCCATGATGAGAACAAAAAAATAATTTTTATGATATATAATAGCAATCAAATTAATATTAGATAAAACTTGATTTACAATAAATTTGGTTAAGTAAATAAAATTTCATCATTTAATTATATAATATAAATCTATAATAATTTGGGATAGAAAAAATTACATTATAGATCAATAATCCAATCTCATCAACCCATTGAAGAACCTTATTGTTTAGTCCAATGACATTAATTAAAATGGTTAAAAATTGGAGAGATTAAAGCTATACAAAACATTGGCATTGACATCATTGTGATAAAAACATCTATTTGTACCAAAATAAAAACTTTTTTTAATGGGTTATATGGAATTGAAATAAGCCCCACTGTATTACATCATGATTACATGGTGGTATTACAATAGTTAAGGAATTATGCATATATCATTTAGCAAGATTCTAACCTTGGTATCCTTGAAAATAGAGGAATTTAACCAATTGACCTAATGCCTTTTGATAAAATGTTAAGATTTCCCCATGGGATTTGAACTTTGGTCTATGGTGTGAAATATTTACTCCTAACCACTTGGTTTGAGACCCATGGACCAAAATAAACACTTTAAAATATAAATTTTATTGTTATTATAATTATTTATCGTCAAATTATGGAGTGGAGTTACTTATGCTACATATACCATCAAAAGGGCATCATTTAGGCAATCAAAAGGTACATCACCTCTTAAAATATTGATAGGGGTTACACTTGATGTTTCACTTTTCCCTATATTTCAACCACTTGCATAGGATTATATCCTAATGAGAATTTGATGAAGCTTTAAGCTAAGAGTCATTAGTGTATTCATTTTGGATATATTGATAATTTTAAATCCTACGGTCTCTATGATGACACCACTATAGATATTCTTATTCAACGTGATGTGGAGTTTGATGAGATCCTTCCTTTGGTTTCCTCTAGTTCACTTCTTACACTTTTAAGCGATTATTCCTTCCCTCTGATTGATTCTCCTCCCTCTAGGTGATTTTCCTCTAGTTGCATCTATCATAGGTATTCCATATTATTATATTTTGTATCCTATTTTATTGTGGAAATTAATGATACAATTGTTAGTACTCTATACTCTCCACTAGCATTTGTTTTTCCTCTAGTTTTCGATCCCCCTTAGATGAACTTGATCTTCTTATGCATTGTGCAATGTCGTTAGTAGTGTTGCTGATTTTAAGGATTTTATAGCCTATTTAGTTCCTTCTTCTATTGATACCTCAGTATAGGATGTTCCCAAATCCTCTATATATTTTCAATGCTCAAGTGGAATTGGACTCTTCTTCAAGATGCATCACCCATTCTTGCACATAGATGTCATCAAAATCCTCCTTCTTAAGCTTTGTTTTCAAATTTTGATTAATATGGAGATCCTATCACTTATTTTTAGATTGAGGGGTGTCCTTAGAAGGAAGATATTATTTTAGAAAATTATGAGCCTTTGATGAAGAATTAAACTTGGGAGTTGGTTCCTCTACTGAAAGGTAAACAAATAGTTAGTTTTAAGTGGGTCTCTAAGACCAAATCCTATGTAGAAGATCAAATTGAGAAGCACAAGACATGCTTTGTTGCTAATATTTTATCTTAGAAGGAAGGAGCTAACTGCTTTGAGATGTTTGTTTTAGTAGTTCATATAGATTAAGTGTAAATATTCTTTCTATTGTCACTTCCTATGGATGAGAAGTTCATTAGATGGATGTGAAGAGTGATTTTATTCATGTGGAAATTTATATGGAACAACCACCTAAATTTGTTGTGGATGGCCTACTTCTCTAATTTTTTTGACTCAATGAGTCCTTATATAGGATTTAATAGGTCCTTCTTGCTTCATATGAGAAGATACATTTTTTCTTAGTTTTGGCTTTCATAAATGTGAGGAAATGCATGGTTTTTATGTCAAGCATTATGGTTGGAACATTTTATTGTCGTGACACATGTTTATGAACTTCTCATCATGGAAAGCTTACATATTTGATTTATGGGATAAAACTATGATGTCAAGACACTATGAGATTTCATATGTAGGTTTTATTTGCTACCTTTATGGATTTAAATTTATGATGCAGCTCAAGGATTATTATTTCACAGCCTATATTTGACTTGGATATTCTACAACTATTAAAAATTAAGGATTGTGATATTTATTAAAAACATTTAATTTGTTTTTCTCTTATATGGTTTTGGTCTATAGTGAGAGTCATTTTTGCTTTGCATTAGGGTTCCCTTAGCTTTCTAGGGTTTTCCATGACCCTTGAACTTGATGGACCAACAACTATTGCCAATGCCATAGGAGAGAAGGCAAATTAAAATGGCACCTATAGAGTGTCCCAAGAAATTACTTCTAATGGAGAGTCATGTGGTATGTTTAGTCTACCTCTACCTAAGTTTGATAATGTCTGTCAATGACTAGAATATTTTACCCTTATTGAGTATTTTATAGGATATATTCCCAATGAAGCGATGTTGTACTCTTGGGTTAGCTTGACTAAGGATTGACTTGGGATCCTCATGGAGTAAAGGTCGAGTTGATTCAGAACCTAACAAAGGGTTTTTTCTCTTTTGATTTGTAAAATTTGCTCATGCAAAGAAATTTTATGAGCACATGCCTTATCCATGAGAAGCTCCTTAGTGGTCTTCCTTCCATAGACTTGATATTTTTCAATTTTTTAGGAAAGAACCTTCAAGGTCCTAGTCTGGTTTGAGTTCCTTCTTCTTCCCCTACCCCTTTGGACCTTTTTGAATCACATGGTGATAGTCTTAGGGTATGTCTTATTGGTTGAATCTGAAAAGTTTTTAAATGCCTACCCATAAAAAAGGGTTTATGTTGAGATCGATCTATATAAGAACCTATAGGAGGTTATCGAGATACAGGTGAGGCACACCACTATTTTGTAAAGAGTGGTGTATATTAACTTGTTGGATACCTACTTTATATGTCAAGCATAAAACCATTAGGTTAAGTATTATTTGCTTATTCCTCACAATAAGCCAAATCTAGCCCCCACACCAACCACTATGTCTCCTCCCTAGGACAAAGAGGATGGTTGGACCATGATGGGAGGGCAAAAAAGTCATGTGCACCTATAGCAAAAGTGCAGAAACCTCAACCAACAATAAAGGTTTTTTTTTTTCAGTTTGACAGTCCTAAAAAATAATGGAAGAGCATCTAGGTGCATGGCCACCAATGATTGAAATGGTGATCACCAAGGATCATCCACCTTGGCAAAGCCACACCCCAATAGCTAATATAGAAATGGTGGTCACTAAGGCTCCTCCTCCTCCTCACACAAATTCTCATCATTCTCATAGTCCTAGGTAGGAGAAATATGTAGGGGACTTCCTACTAGAGAAATGGAGCCATATTTCCAATCCTTGGTTGGAAATATCCAAACATAAAAACTTTGGGGCATTGGATTTACTTGAATAGAAGTAGTACGATGAAGAATCAACGAAGATGAAATCTTTAGATTTACTCCTAGGGGTACCCCTTAGAATGATTGGGCTAAATTCAAATGCAATTGAAATCTATAAATTTTTTATTAGCAGTTTTTAGATCTAGATCTCACGTAGTTAAAATATGTAGAGTTTTTTATTTTTAGTTTATCAACAGTTTTTAGATCAAAAAATCATGCAGCTAAAATTTGCAGAGTTTTTTGTTTTCAATTTATCAATAGTTTTCTATTCTAGGTATCATGCAACTAAAATCTATAGAGACTTTTGTTTTTAATTTGACATTTATAGGTGTGCTTCCATACCACCCGCATTTTATTTTGTGATCAGTGTAACTAACATTTTTTAGTTATACAAGGAACTTTTCAATTTTAAAAAATGGAGGATTGTAATCTTACTTGTATTTCATTTGCTTTAGATTTGAATATTTGAAAAAATTATCCTATTCCTTTGGTTGATGCCACTTTGTGTTGGTCTCTTGTTGGGGTCTTCTTTGCCTCACACAATAGACAAATGTTACTTTAATGTTATCGATTATTCAAGGTATATGTAGTCATATTTTAAGAGTCGAATAAAAACTAAGTAGACTTTTTGGTATATCAAACGTACCTATCATATGGGAATTTTTTATTCTTCTAAAAATCTTGTTGTTCTATAGGGTTACTTTGGTGTAGATTGGGAAAGTGATCTCAATCAATGATGATCTACTATCAAATTTATGTTTTATCTTAGTTATGGACCTATATCTTGATCTTGTTGTTGGTATTCATTATGTCTTATTTATCGATGAAGTTTGAACATTATGTTACTAGTGAGGCCACCAAATTTATGTTCTATATTGGTTACATACCTATCTCTTGGTATTTTTGTTGACATTCATCATATCTTACTTATCCAGGAATTCTAAACATTATGGTACTAGTGAGACCACCAAACATATTTGACGGATGCTAATGATTCTTGAGGAATTCAGGCTTTCTCAATAGTTTTATGTCACTCTATTTTATAATAATCAAAGATCCATAAAGTGTGTATCTTAGCACATTGAGGTTAAAAATTTCATTGCATTCATTCTTGTGGGATGCTCAATCTAGTTTATGCACCTTTAACAATGTAGTTTGTAGATATATTAATCAAGGTTATGCTAAAGATGAGCTTTTATTGTGATTGTGGGAGAATATTGGTATAGGAAAGCATCCCTTTGGGGGAAATCACTATAAAGGGTATTTATTTGTGTCCCACGTTCAAATTAAGGGAGAATGTTGAAATAAGTATTAATCTTCATTTGAGGCCACAAATGACCTTAATATTTAGGTTAGTTCCTTAATTGTAACCCTGAGTGAAAGCAAAATGATAGTTTATTAGAGTTCAAAGGAGGAGGATGCCAAAATATTCCTAGCATGTAGATGATAGTGCATATCTAGGATCTTTCCTATACATGCTATTACAAAACCAACTTATGGTATCATGATTTTCATGGTGCCATAAATTCTCAAGTTTTAATGTTAGGGATTCTAACACATAGATACAAATGAAGCACATTGAGGTGTGGTTGCAATATGTTCATTACACTCATACTTGTGGGATGCTCAATATAGTCTATGCACCTTTATTAAAGTATTTTTAGATATATTAATCAAGGTTTTGGTAAAAGTGAGCTTTTATTGTGATTGGGGGAGAATATTGATGCAGGAAATAATATATTTAGAGGGGGTCACTAATAAGAGTCTTTCTTTGTATCCCTTGCTCAACTTAAGGAAGAATGTTAAAATAAGTATTAATACTCATTTTAGGCCATCACTGATCTTAATATTTAGGTTAGTTCTCCAACGATGACCTTGGGTGATCTAAGCAGAATAATAGTTACTTAGATTCCAAAGGAGGAGGATGCCAAAACCTTCCTAGCATGCAAATGCTAGTACCTATCTAGGATATTTTCTAGACAAGCTATTGCAAAGTCAACTTATGGTGTCATTATTTTCATGGTGTCATAAATTCTCAAGTACTAATTTTAGAGATTGTAACACATAGATATAAAAAAATTAAGGTTTCAAATCCATGTCTCCATCTAGCATTAGATACACAAAGGACATTATAATTTCAAATGCTTGACACCTCTTTATGCATGACTAGTTTTGCTACCAATCATTTTAAATCCCAATGCCATATGTAGAGGAAGTTGAAGAGGCATTTTCCCAACTATTTTTAAAATTTCTTAATTAGTTAGAAGCTAAAAAATTTTACCTTCCAATTGTTTTATAACTTATGTACACACCTATTACAAAGCATTGTATAGAAACTCTTTTCGAGTTTTTTTATTATTGATTTCCTTCCAATTCCTTTCTATTCCCATTTTCTTTTCTAGACATATGTTGTTCATGTTTCCAAAGTAAAACATAGTTTCCTACACCCTATAGTACCACACCCTTGTATCAAACATTTATATATTTGCTCTTAAAATTTGGGCCTTATATTCTATATTATATTTATACATTCACATCATCATTATTGATTGAATTTCTTTATTTGCACAAATTGCATTTCTTCATCATAATTAAAAGGGATTGTGCCTTACCTCTTTTCATACAATATTGAACGTAAATTCTGGATACTATAAGCTAGTTCTCAAAATTATGGTGTGGATCAAGTAGTATCAAAGCTATATTGCTTTTTTATTTCTTTAATTCATTGATCTTTTTTGCAATCATCATTGTACACAATATAGCCTTCTATTAATCTTCATCATTGTATGGCTATTCATATATCTTCATGGGATGAGAAGAAAAGTGTCACAACTTATTTTATATCAAAGTACCTTAAATCATGGCATACCTAAGTAAAAATAAAAAATACAAGGCCTTCATAATATTAAAGCCAAAGTCATAGGATGTCGAAAAGATCATTTGAGACACCCTAGAAGAATAAAAATTATGCTCTTCAAGCAACTATGGGATTTAATGAACAACATCAGAGCCTTGTTTTCAACTACTAATTTTGTGCCATTCTAGAGTCATAGAGTCTATAAAGGTACAAATCAACATTGGCATTCCAATATTCTCAAGATAGATTAATACCAAAGAGTAGGGTATTTGATTTTAATGGCTTGAGGTCTACTATGCTACTAATCAAGTTGTGACTCAAGCAATATTTCTTTTATAGTCTTAAAGATGACAAAATTGGTTGTTTTTTGATAGGAGACTACTCCTAGTAGGCTCACAATTGAAGGATACCTAGTTATTTCATGAAAATCCTTTGTCAAGTTGGTTTGTGAGAGTTTCTACTGCTTGCACCACTATGAAGATGAATATATGTGATTTTAACAATTACACTAGCACAAATACCAATCTATTTGGAAATATACTAATGAGTTCAACAAACTTCTTAGTAACATTTTCATTGGCAATGATGAGAAGCACTAGGTCTTGAAATATGTCAATAGACCATAGCACTATTTTCACTTAGATATGGGTTGATTTCAATGGACTCATTGGCATACATATTTCTCTTTACATAAAAATTGGAAGAGAGATCATGACCCAAGTAAATAATTCTCATATAGAAAAATGATGCCAAATCCAAAGTCACAAATTACTTCACTATGTTAAGATCCTATCCTAACATAAATATGTACTTGTCTACATTGGTGTATATTTGTACCATGGGTACCTAGTGTGCATGGATCCATTATAATGTAATATTTACTTTATTGTAAATAGGAATTAGTAGCTCATGTCATCTCTTTCATGTGGTCTAATCCTTGATCATTAGGGTTAGGGTAATTAAGATTATTTATAAGGATATGGGTTGGAGTAGAAAGGCATATCATATTTTCTCTCTTTTGTATCAGATCTCTACTTCCAAGGAGGTTGTCCCTTCAAAGAGGCTTGAGATATCTCTTTTGCTTGATTAATATAATTTGGTATTTTCATTCAATTATTTTTCATGAGCACTTATGTTATTTTATTTCATGGTCATTTAGTTTATGAGCATTTCCATTATTTATTGCATTGCTACTTTAGCTATGCTTATTTTTGTATGAAATTTACTAATAAGTGGTATCAAAGCTCTTTCTAGGGTCGTGTTTGGCAACAATAACAATAGTTCTTTTCCTTTTGTCCATTTTTTATTATGCAATTTTTTTAATTTTTAATTTTTCATTAAAGTATGTATTATATATATATATATATATATAACGAAGCTTCCATGTACCCTAGGGTATAAAGGGATACCTCCTATGAATAGGAGATATTTTCACCATAGAAATATATTGGTTGTTTGAGTCCTATGGTGCACTAGTAAGTAGTTAGCCTAAGAAGTTACTTTTATAGTACCCTAAGAATATATAGTGTGGCTACATGTATGATGGAACCCTCCATAGTTAGAGCTCTAAAATATTGAGTTGACCACTAATCATGAATGAGATTGTATATCAAAGAGCCCACAAAATCAAACACAACTTGACTTATGTTATCCATATTGAAACCTTATCTCAATCCTTTTATATTAAAAAATAAAACCAAATATAACTATACTATAGAAGATATTACTCTGGTTATAGTCTGGTAGTGGAGAGAATATATGGTGTGATAGTACAAAGAATATAAAGTTTGATAGTATAGAGAACATATAGTCTGACAGTATAAAGAATATCCATTCTAAAAATGTAGAGAATATCTAATTTACCATTTTGATAATGTAGAGAATATAGTATGGCAATAAAAGCAATCAATTCTTGATAGTCATCCAATGAAAAATAGTCCAAAAAATCTAAAATTCACAATTTTGTGAGATGGCCCATTATGAGCCCCTTCTCGAGATGGTCATTTTGAGATGTAACTTTGGAAACCCATTTTTTGAACCCTACCTTCTAAAAATTATTGTTTTTGGTATAGGCCATTTTTATCCTCTCTTTGATCCAATTTTTCTAATATATAACTCCTATAACTTTTTTTAAGAACATAAAGTAACAAAATGGCTAGTGGTACTAGAGCTAACAAAGAGTTGGAGTGATTGACCAAATAGGTGAAATAAATTGAAGATTCTTAGTCATGAATCCTTTAGAAATTATCCAAATTAGACAAATTGGATAAAATTGATGACCTCAAAAGTCATTTAATAGGCCTAAATGCAAAGTACAATGCTTTGGCAAGACAATTATGAGGGATTCAAGGTGCTAGATCCTAGGGAGAAACACAAAACACCCTACCTCTAGATACAAATCATAGAATTCCCATGTTAGACCTTCCAAAATTTGATTGTGATGATCCAACTAGTTGGTTGTATCGGGTTGAACAATATTTTTCTCTTTATGCCACTTCCTATAATAAGAAGCTCATAGTTGCATCCTTTAATATAGAATAAGAAATAATTTAGTGGTTCTAATGGTTAGAAGATATAAACGTGTAGCTCACTTGGATTTAATTTGAATATAAATTACTCATCCATTTTTGAGAAAAATAAAGACTTTACAAGAGATCTCATCATGTTAAGATAGACGACATCTATCTATTATTACTAAACATGATTTGAAAAGTTTGCAAATCACACTAGAGATTGAGTGCAAAGTTTTTCCAAAGTATTTTCATTAATAGATTAAAGGAAGATATTTGTGTTGAGGTCAAAGTGTTCAAGCCTAACATCATGATGGCAATGATAGGATTGATTAGGCTTGTTGAGGATAAATTCATAGCACAAAGGCATACTTTTAAATTGTCATAGACTCAAATATTATTTTAGTCCCAAGCACCCTCAAACTTAGGAAACAAACCACCCTAGGTTAAACATATAACCCACAAAGAAATAAATGCACATCAAACATAGGGTCTATGTTACAACTTTGATGACAAACATTCTCTAGGCCATAAGTGTGTATAACAAAAAATATTTACCAGATGTAGACAAACCTTCCACCATGAAACCACATGATGAAGGGGTCCAAATAGAGGGAGATTAACTTGAAGACTTTGAACCGATAGAGGAACCACTACCTAAAATTTTAGTACATGCATTAGTTAGGATTTCTTCTCCTCGGACCATGAACATGGTGGGGTATTTCAAAGGCCAAAGAATTATTATCCTCATTTATTATAGAAGTACCCATATTTATATTGATCCTTAGATAGCTAAATAAGCAACTTGTTACATCTATTGTTGCAATTTATTGTAAGTCATGGTGCCAATGGGGGTACTCTATAGTACAAGGGAAAATACAAAAATGTTAAGGTAACAATGAGAGACTACAACCTCAAAGTAAGCTTGTTTACCCTTATTTTGGGATGTTATGATATTATGTTGGGATATCAATGGTTTCACACCTTGGACCCAATAGTATGGGAATTTTATGATCTATGGTTGCAATTCATTGAACATGGGAAGTAATACACTCTATGAGATAGGACCATAGGTCCTATCCAACTCATCAACTCACATCACATGGAAAAACTTATGAAGAAATTGTCTCAAGTGGTAGTGGAATAATTGTTTGCACTACATGCTTTGAATATTAATGATATAGTTCACTTAGTCTGATTACAAAAATTTATGGATAAACATACCCATGTATTTGTTGAACCATGAGGGTTACCACCATGATGCTCCTATGATCATGCTATTGAGCTTGTCCTAAGAAGCTTACCATGAAATATTCATCACTACTAGTACTCATATATGTGGAAGATTGAAATTGAGAAAATGGTATATGAGTTATTAGCAGGAGGGATCATTCGACTAGGTGTCAACCCGTATTCTTCTCTAGTAGTTTAGGTTCATAAGAAAGACATGTCTTGGTTATTATGTGTGGATGAACTCCACATATAATGAGTTAGAGATTTTCCATTCTTTTCATTAATGAGTTAGTAATCAAAAAGCTATTTAACTAGTAAAATAACATCTTATCATGTTCACTCAAAATATATTGGAGTCCATAAACACTTGATTAAATATGGCATTGCAGAATTCAAGTATTGTAGAATAGATTGTCATGTAGTTGACATATTCACCAAAGCATTAGCATTGGCTAAATTTGATAAATTTTAAGACATATTAAGTCTTCATAATGTTATATGCAGAGAATGATTCCAAATTTAGTGTAGTACAATACATCATACTTTTGTTCAACTTTATCTAAAATATATATTAAGGGATAGTGTTAAACATTTTAATGTTTATTTTGTGTAAATTTAGAAATAGAGGGCAGGAAGAAAATCTACAAAAGTAGAATAAAAATTATGGTAAAAATAAAATGACGATTGATTAAAATAAATACTAATGATATTTTTCGATAGGAGTGAAAAGGTAATAGTTATACTATAGGATAGGATCAGTAGTCTATTATTAACAATATCAACATATTATAAATATGTTGTATCTCTACCAATTTATGAATGGTACTATTACATTGATATATATTTCTATATATCTCCTATTTTTTAGCTAATTTAATTTTTGGTGTTAAAAAACCTTTTGCTCTTGAATGCATTTTTTCTCTTGCAATATTATTATATACAAGAGACCCTAGTTGTCTAATTCCTTGAAAACATATTGTTTTGTACTTCTTCCAACAACATATGATCTTTTTTTAATAAGTTATGGTTGGCTTCTATTAGGAGCCATTCCCATCAGAATACCAAAATGCTACATTTATTGTCATGACAAGTAAACCATATCTAGCTTATCCTTTTATCAAATATATTTTTCATTTCCTTTTCTATCAAATATATTCTTCATGTTCCTCAAGGTGTTATATTTATGTGATCAATATTTTGAGATCATTTTCACTAAGAGATGCTTGACTAGTTTCCTTCTAAAACTTAAATTTTTTACCAAGACAAAGATCAACAACACGATTGGCTAAATTATATGTTACCTAATTCCCTTCTCTATAGATATGCTCACATTTTTATAAGATTACCTCTAATAATAGCTTATGAACATTAACAATAATATTTTTCTTATCCAATACACATGATTCATTTTAATTAACAATAATATTTTTCTTATCCAATACCCACATCCATTTTGTTGGTAGCATTAATCATAATTTGAAGATCGTCTCATCAAATGGCATCAACCCAAGAAATTAAATTCTTTGACATTCAAGAAAGAAACATGTGCTTAAATCATGCCAAGCCACACATGCATAGTATCCAAGTTGTTTTAGTACTAATATGTGGTGATGATGTAATTGTTTTTGCCTTTCAAAAATATATCTCTATTGCTTCTACAAGAATAGCAACTAGAAAAAAATAGAAAAAAGGATAGTGAATCACCTTGGTGAAGTCCATGGGATGACTTAATTTATCCAAAAAGGGAACCACTAATAGTATATTTTCTAGTGTTATAACAACATTTAATCGATTCCAATTATCCATGGGATGACTTAATTTATCCAAGAAGATACTTTTCCAATTATAATCTCGTAGTAAGAGTTGTCTAGTTGATGGTCCCCAAGCATATGAAGAAGCACAAGGTATTACATTATGGAAATATTCAATATAATATGAGTATAATTCACTGATAAAGAAATATAGATTGGAGTTGATAACCCTTCCAAAGAGTAAATCCTAGATCATACGTAAGTGGTTCTACAAGACTAAGTTAACATGAGAAGGAGTTTTTGAAGAGCATAATGTAGCATGACTTAGAATTTTACTTGAGGAAGTGAGTCTACATCAAACCCGTCCAATAAACACATTTCTAGGTAATCAATGTGCAATTTAACTGGAAAAAAAACTATCTTATCATGTTCGTTCAAAACATATAGAAGTCCATTAATACTTGATTAAATATGGCATTGCAAAGTTCAAGTATTGTAGAATATATTATCATGTAGCTGGCATATTCACCAAAGCATTAGCATTGGCCATATTTGCTAAATTTTAAGACATATTAAGTCTTCATCGTGTTAGATGCATAGAATAATTCCAATTGTAGCGTAGTACAGTACATCATATTTTTATTCAATTTTATATAAAATATATGTTAAGGTATGGTGTTAAACATTTTAATGTTTTTTATGTAAATTTATAAATAGAGGGCATGAAGAAAATCTACAAAAGTAGAATAAAAATTATGGCAAAAATAGAATGGCGATTGATTAAAAAAAATTCTAACGATTTTTTTCGATAGGAGTGAAAAGGTAATAGTTATACTTTAGGGTATGATGAGTAGTCTATTATTAACAATATCAATGTATTATAAATATGTTGTATCTCTACCAATTTCTTAATGGTACTATCAAATCGAGATATATTTCTATATGTCTTCCTATTTTTTAGCTAATTTAATTTTTGGTGTTAAAAAATCTTTTGCTCTTGAATGCATTTTTCTCTTGCAACATTATTATATACAAGAGACCCTAGTTGTCTAATTCCTTGAAAACATATTGTTTTGACAACATATGATATTTTTTTAATAAGCTATGGGTGGCTTCTATTGGAAGCCATTCCCATCAGAATACCAAAAATACTACATTTATTGTCAAGTCAAGTAAACCATATATAGCTTCTTCTTTTATCAAATCTATTTTTCATTTCCTTTTATATCAAATATATTCTTCATGTTCCTCAAGGTGTTATATTTCTATGATCAGCACTTTGACATCATTTTCACTAAGAGATGGTTGACCAGTTTCCTTCTAAAACTTAAATTTTTTACCAAGACAAAGATCAATAGCACGATTGGCAAAATTATATGCTATCTAATTCCCTTCTATATATATATGCTCACATGTTTACAAGATTACCTTTAATAATAACTTATGAACATTAACAATAATATTTTTCTTATCCAATACCCACATTCATTTTAATTAACAATAATATTTTTCTTATCCAATACCCACATCCATTTTGTTGGTAGCACTAATCATAATTTGAGGATCCTCTCATCGAATGGCATCAACCCAAGCAAGTAGATTCTTTGACATTCAAGAAAGAAACTTGTATTTAAATCTTGCCAAGCGACACATGCATAGTATCCAAGTTGTTTTAGTACTAATATGTGGTGATGATGTAATTGCTTTTGCCTTTCAAAAATATATCTCTATTGCTTCTACAAGAATAACAATTAGAAAAAAATATAGTGAATCACCTTGGGATGACTTAATTTATCCAAAAAGGGAACCACTGAACAACAAAATAGTATATTTTCTAGTGTTATAACAACATTTAATCGATTCACACGAATACTTAACAAAAATAAACATTTTAAGAATTTCATGTTGAAAACTCCAATGAACCCTACAAATGTTGTGTTCATATCTAATCTTATAAGACTGCTTTGTTTTTTTTTTTTTGGAATGAAGACAATGTATGTCTAGAAATACAATGATTAGTTGTTGTCGTAAACAAAACAACGTTTTCTTTTTTAACTTTTCAAAAAAATTGAAAATATCATTCTCCAATAAATTTCAAAATCTTTAGAAACCAGATACCTTCTCAGCATACAATCTTAAATTTGACCGCATGGCTTACCATGGAATTGGAAGGAAGTTGTCCGCATGCGCTTTAAACTAAGGAGATATATCATGGAGTTAGGATGGTTGTAGTTTGAGTCAATATTTCAAACAAGATTGACTAGGAATGTGAGGGGAGGATGTATTACCGCTGGTTTTTAGAGCTCTTTATTTGCGTACGTTGCCGTTCCGCCAACACATGCTTTGGGGGTATAGGTCGAACTAGAATGATCAAGAGCGTCTAGAGAATCTTCCTAATTCGCAATTGTCAATGTATAGAAATAAATTGGGGGTTGATTAACTAGATATGTTATGTAGTGCGAGACATAGACAAATACCATGTATAATATTAGCTATTATCAGCAGATAATTTGGAGGTAGACAAATTTAAGAACTGGTCGCGTCATGATCTGCATCTTAACCTTATGTTTTTTTATTTATAGGATGGACAGAAAAAAGATCCTTTCTGTTGCGATGGACAATGACAAAGACTCACAGAAGATATAGAAATGTGTATACTAAGCTATGCTGTTTTCGTGAGGCAGCATAATTGTTTAATAATACCTAAACCAATGTTCGAAGAGCAAATTGTCCACGGCTGCAAGTGCAATTGCGATATTATATTAAATAAATTAGTTGCCCACATGGAGGTGTTGAATGGTTGGGGGATAGAAAGCTGGATTGAAATCAAAAGCAATCATGCACACGGGGGCTTTAGAGCACATGGGAATGGAAAACAGGAGGAGACAAGACCCAGGGATACACGCAGGCACGTTCATTGTGATGTTATAAAATTAGATAGCTGCTATTTTGCGCAAGATTCCTTGCTTGCTTGTGTCTGCTGTTGTTTGAAGAAGATGAGTTGTATCGTCTAGCATATAAATATATGAATGTCCATCGGTAGAGATAGATCAGCATCTCAGCAGTCAATCAAAATCACAATGACGGTGAGCACATCGGCTTCTCTTCTGTCGCCGTTGGGAGCGGCCCTGCAGTCGCTTCCTTCTCCTCGCAGTCGCAGGAATAATAAGCATAAGCGGTCGTGGAGCATGCCCTCCAGCTTCCACACAAATTTGGAAAGCCCTGTTGCAGGCGAGGTGGAGAGGTTGCAGGACCAGCCTTGTTCCTCTTATTATTCGGCGGATTGGCTTGGACGAGCACTGCAGGTGGCGCTGGATGCTCATTCCAATTTGAAATTTTGACCTTTTAATTAATCCCTCGTCAAGACAACTAAATTGGTCAATTGATTTTTGACTTCCTTGTGGTGTGGTGTGATGTGATGGGTCCCTTATTTGGGAAGCTCAATCTACCATGAGTTGTATGAATTATGATTGAGGGTTGTATACATATTAAGTAAAGTATAAAGGAAGATGTAGAATATAATTAGCGCAAACATATATTCTAGTCACATTGAATCATTTAAATGCATTTTTAGTGGTTTTTACCCTTTGTCTTAGACCATATCCACATTTCCTTCCAAATTACAATGCACATAGTTTATTGCATTTATAACCCTTTTGGCCTTATAAATTTGATCAGATTATTTTGGTCGATTGTTCCTAAAGAAGATTTTAAGAATAAGGTAGTTATAAACACAATCCACTCTTTGAACAAAGTTCTATTCAAAATGTTTAAATTACTCAATGAGTGAAAAATACCATGTTGCTGAGTAAGATCAAGTAATAATAAGTCATTCAGCCAAAGGTAGGACTTTCATCTTAAGCCCTAAAAGTAAAACAATGATTAGTATATAACCAAACAGTTCAAGGAGGACCATACAACAAAGCCAGAAATCATAATCAAGAATACGAAATACTCAGGATTTGGGACTGATCATGACCCAATCTTAAACCATCAACAAGATTCTCCAAGGATAGCCAAAAATCATTTCACAAAAGAATAAGAAGGAATACCTTCAAAGTGAAATAAGACTTTCAACGTATTTTAATAAAGCTTTTAGAAAACAAATAAACATGTTGTAGCTTCGACGATGATGAGAAAAATGATGACAACATAACTAGAAATCACGTGGTACGTGTTGATTTGAAAAGTTGACATGGTGGAAAAAGCCAAAGTGGAAATGATAAAATATTTCTAGTCATGTTAGAAAAAAAAGGTATAGACATGTCATATTTAAAGGATCAATGGTGCCCAGAAGGAAAGAATCTTATAGTCATTCCTCATTTATAGTTAGTATTTTCAAGCTCTGTTAAAATCACAATCGAAGGTCTATTATTGTATAGTATGGTAAAATTATCTAGGAATCAATAGAGGAACTTTAGCAAAATCAATGAATAAAATCAAATCTCAAGCACCAATCTAGGGAAAGAATCATTATGTGACCTAGAGAACACTTAAGTGGCTATTAAAATTTAGGGTTGTCATGGAGTCCCATATTTTTTCCATGCATGATGTCATTATTCTAGGTAGCGAACACACAAAACCTATTGTGAAAAATATTCAAGGGTTAACAAATCACAAAATTAAGTGATGACCTTTTAACCATTCTTAAATAATTTTACCTAGGAAAGGAAAATAGATTCTAGGTTAGATTCCTCATGAGGGAATCATACTAGGTCACATAGAGGGAGGGTTGATTTACTAGGTAGCATGGTTGGGACAGGTGGTGAGGGAGTGGGGTTAATTTGCTTTAGGGTGGGATCAAGGTTGAGCAATATTTTGGAATAATTTCAAATTGTTGCCCATGTTTTCCAACATGTCATGTGTCTTGAGGTGTACATTAGGAGAGGCACAAAAAAGGTAAACAAATCTCACTAGGTAACATGATTTCTCATGTGTTTATTAAGGTATATTTATATTATTATTTTACTATATATAGTGATGTCTTTAATGCCTTTAAAGTGTAAGGTTTTAGCACAAACATTTCATAGATTTTCTTTAAAATCGTTCAAAAATGACAAAGTTCATTCTACATATTCACGCATCACCTAAAGAAGAAAATGATACGATTAAACCTATAATTGATTAATATATGGAAGGATATATATTATCTAAGGACTTCAACGAGTTTAAATGTTTTTGGTACAAACACCAACAATAAGACCATATATATTGGAATAACCTCAACTTATTGATGTCCAATTTAATGATGATTCGTTATGATTATGATCTATGTATTCTTGGGGATACTTGAGACATGTCATCAAACGAGCTAGTATGGATTACGTATTAGAAATGCTTGATGTTTTATTATAGTGGTAGCTTATGTGGTTATCATTATCATTTTGAATGGAGAGTCCTTACAGGTAGAAAAAATCACCTTGTGAATGACTTATTCAGTTTTCCAACTTAAAAATAGGAATAAAAGGATGAGGTAAGGACTTCAATGAGATCAAATATTTTTAGAAAAAATAATTATCATAAATCCACCTAGTTCTTAGTTCCTCTTGTTTATCTCATTTCATAATGAGTAGTATAGGACTATTTTCTTCTTTAAATACCCAACTCACCTCAAACTTATTACATTTGATTCATTGGCCTTGTTAAAAAATACTAAGCATATAAAACATTAGGAATAAACTAATCACTCTCAATCTATATCATTATGACTTAAACTACTCATACAAATATTATTAAAATAATCTTAGGCTTCTGTTTATCTCATGTACAACAAGCAAAAATACTAGAGGATTTTATTCGAATCCCAAATCTCAAGCACCAATCTATAGAAAGAATCATTCATTCGGAAGGAATGTTAAATTGTCGCCCATGTCAAAAGGAATACAAAACTCACTAGGTAACATGATTTCTCCCACGTTTATTAAGGAAAATCTATATTATGATTTTACTATATAGTCATACCTTCAAAGTGAAATAGGACTTTCAACGTATTTTAATAAAGCTTTTAGAAAATAAATAAACATGTTGTAGCTTCGAGGATAATGAGAAAAAGTGATGTCTTTACTGTCTTCAAAGTGTAAGGTTTTAACAAAAAAATTATAGATTTTATTAAAAATCATTCAAAAATGACAAAGATCATTCTACATGTTCGTGCATCACGTAAAGAAGCAAATGATATATTTAAACCCATATTCGATTAATGTATGGACGGATGTACATGATCTAAGGACCTCAACAAGTTTAAATGTTTTTGGTACAAACACCAATAATAAGGTCGTAGATATTGGAATAACCTCAACTTATTTATGTCCACTTCAATGAAGATTCATTATTATGATCTATGCATTCTTGGAGATACTTGGGACATGTCATCAAATAAGTTAGTGTGGCTTACATATTAGAAATATTTTATATTTGATTGTAGTTGTAGCTTATGTGGCCATCAAAGGTTTTTGGCAAAAACCTTCACCATAATTTTCCTAGTTCTTAGAAATATTTTATGTTTGATCGTACTTTGAGATAAGGACTTCAATGAGATCAAAGGTTTCTGGCAAAAACATTCACAATAATTTTCCTAGGTCTTAGTTCCTCTTATTTATCTCGTTCTATAATAAGTAATATAGGACTATGTTATTTAAAAACCCAACTCACCTCAAACTTATTACATTCGATTCATTGGCCTTATTAAAAAATATTAAGCATATGAAACATTACTAATCACTCTCATACTATATCATTATGACTTAAACTCCTCACAGAGATCTTAATAGAATAATATTAGGCTTTTATTTATCTCATGTACAACAAGCAACAATACTATACAATTTTATTCTAAAACATTCAATGTATTCTCTATGACACGTTGGTATGCACCACAATAAAGCTTTCTTCGTACCTTTACTCCTAAGAACTTTAATATCCTCTATGGAATATACCACATCTAAAAAATATAGTTATTGATCTTCATATCACTCACAACACAACTACTTTTGATTATTTACGCTAGGGTTAGTAGTAGGTCACATGAAATTTTTAAATAAGAAAAATAAATTGGTTATCTTATCAATTAGTAGACTCAAAATTTTATGTGAACAAGTCAAACAATAAATAAAAATTTAAAATTCATCTTCTACTAAAATCCTCCTTTCCATCCAGCTCTAGTGTTCCTCCCAATTTTAACTTGTGTTGGTGGATGGATTCCTACAAATCAATTGTATTGAAGAAAAGCATAAAATTGTGTATAGGATGCGAAGATGGCAATCTAACTTGTATTTATTCTACAATTATTCTGGAAACACATAGAGCATTGGCACCAATGCAACCTTGAGTATGTTAATAATCCAATGCATGACTCTATCACCTATGAACCGTTTTTTAGCTTCGATACACACTAGTAATTGATACTACATCCCACTTCCATCATGATCTTACAAGTGGATCCAAAAAATATGTTAAATGTTAAATCAAAATTCCCAATAATTCTAACGATTTTCCTTCACTTGAGATCCTCATAAGTGATCCTATGGGTAACATTAAATAATGAATAGTATCTTTTGTTCCATATAAAATTATATGACATAAATTTGATCAAATTTGTTATTATGACATTTTATCATTTATGTAAAATCAATGTAATTGTTGGAAATGCCTCTAGTCATACCAAGGACTCCTTATCCAATTTTACACTTCACTTTTTTCAAATTATTTTCAACCACTTTTGAAAATATTGTCCTACATTATTCATCTTGTATCTTTCGAATGGTATATTTGTATCATCCTAGCATTCACTCATTCATACTCCTATAGATTTTTCCTCGTCATGTAGATAGGAGAACTCTCTTATTGCCCATTATCTTTTGTGCTAATCGCTTTTTATGATAGTATCATTAATTATGATATTAAATTACAAAAATGGAGTTAATTGAATTAGACTAGCCTATGAGAATGTTGGAATTCAAATTAGTGTCTAGAAATGTTCCAAAATATCTATTCACTACAATCATATGCAAAAAAAAATGAAGAGCAAAATAAAAGAGCATATAGTTGAAAGTAGGGGAAGAGGGCTAAAGGAAGTCAATAAAGATAATGAAGTAAAATTAATTGAATGTGTACAAGATGAACACGATGAGACTCGTCCTAGACAAAAAAGGAGTATTGATGACATATATAAACCATGTCCAAGAAGATACATTTCCAATTATAATCTCGTAATAAGAGTTGTCTAGTTGATGGTCCCCAAGCATATGAAGAAGCACAAGGTATTACATTATGGAAATATTCAATATAAGATGAGTATAATTCACTGATAAAGAAAGATAGATTGGAGTTGATAACCCTTCCAAAGAGTAAATCCTAGATCATACGTAAGTGGTTCTACAAGACTAAGTTAACATGAGAAGGAGTTGTTGAAGAGCATAATGTAGCATGACTTAGAATTTTACTTGAGGAAGTGAGTCTACATCAAACCCGTCCAATAAACACATTTCTAGGTAATTAATGTGCAATTTAACTGGAAAAAAAACTATCTTATATCATGTTCGTTCAAAACATATAGAATTCTATTAACACTTGATTAAATATGGCATTGCAAAGTTCAAGTATTGTAGAATAGATTATCATGTAGCTGGCATATTCACCAAAGCATTAGCATTGGCAAAATTTGCTAAATTTTAAGACATATTAAGTCTTCATAGTGTTAGATGCATAGAATAATTCCAACTGTAGTGTAGTACAGTACATCATATTTTTGTTCAATTTTATATAAAATATATGTTAAGGTATGGTGTTAAACATTTTAATGTTTTTTATGTAAATTTATAAATAGAGGGCATGAAGAAAATCTACAAAAGTAGAATAAAAATTATGGCAAAAACAGAATGGCGATTGATTAAAAAAAATTCTAACGATTTTTTTCGATAGGAGTGAAAAGGTAATAGTTATACTTTAGGGTATGATGAGTAGTCTATTATTAACAATATCAATGTATTATAAATATGTTGTATCTCTACCAATTTCTTAATGGTACTATTAAATCGAGATATATTTCTATATGTCTTCCTATTTTTTAGCTAATTTAATTTTTGGTGTTAAAAAATCTTTTGCTCTTGAATGCATTTTTCTCTTGCAACATTATTATATACAAGAGACCCTAGTTGTCTAATTCCTTGAAAACATATTGTTTTGACAACATATGATATTTTTTTAATAAGCTATGGGTGGCTTCTATTGGGAGCCATTCCCATCAGAATACCAAAAATACTACATTTATTGTCAAGTCAAGTAAACCATATATAGCTTCTTCTTTTATCAAATATATTTTTCATTTCCTTTTATATCAAATATATTCTTCATGTTCCTCAAGGTGTTATATTTCTGTGATCAGCACTTTGACATCATTTTCACTAAGAGATGGTTGACCAGTTTCCTTCTAAAACTTAACTTTTTTACCAAGACAAAGATCAATAGCACGATTGGCAAAATTATATGCTATCTAATTCCCTTCTCTATATATATGCTCACATGTTTACAAGATTACCTTTAATAATAACTTATGAACATTAACAATAATATTTTTCTTATCCAATACCCGCATTCATTTTAATTAACAATAATATTTTTCTTATCCAATACCCACATCTATTTTGTTGGTAGCACTAATCATAATTTGAGGATCCTCTCATCAAATGGCATCAACCCAAGCAAGTAGATTCTTTGACATTCAAGAAAGAAACTTGTATTTAAATCTTGCCAAGCCACACATGCATAGTATCCAAGTTGTTTTAGTACTAATATGTGGTGATGATGTAATTGCTTTTGCCTTTCAAAAATATATCTCTATTGCTTCTACAAGAATAACAACTAGAAAAAAATATAGTGAATCACCTTGGGATGACTTAATTTATCCAAAAAGGGAACCACTGGACAACAAAATAGTATATTTTCTAGTGTTATAACAACATTTAATCGATTCACACCAATACTTATCAAAAATAAACATTTTAAGAATATCATGTTGAAAACTCCAATGAACCCTACAAATGTTGTGTTCATATCTAATCTTATAAGACCGCTTTGTTTTTTTTTTTTATGTCTACAAATACAATGATTAGTTGTTGTCGTAAACAAAACAACGTTTTCTTTTTTAACTTTTCAAAAAAATTTGAAAATATCATTCTTCAATAAATTTCAAAATCTTTAGAAACCAAATACCTTCTCAGCATACAATCTTAAATTTGACCGCATGGCTTACCATGGAATTGGAAGGAAGTTGTCCGCATGCGCTTTAAACTAAGGAGATATATCGTGGAGTTAGGATGGTTGTAGTTTGAGTCAATATTTCAAACAAGATTGACTAGGAATGTGAGGAGAGGATGTATTACCGCTGGTTTTTAGAGCTCTTTATTTGCGTACGTTGCCGTTCCGCCAACACATGCTTTGGGGGTATAGGTCGAACTAGAATGATCAAGAGCGTCTAGAGAATCTTCCTAATTCGCAATTGTCAATGTATAGAAATAAATTGGGGGTTGATTAATTAGATATGTTATGTAGTGCGAGACATAGACAAATACCATCTATAATATTAGCCATGATCAGCAGATAATTTGGAGGTAGATCAATTTAAGAACTGGGCGCGTCATGATCTGCATTTTACCCTTATGCTTTTTTGTTTATAGGATGGACGGAAAAAAGATTCTTTCTGTTGCGATGGACAATGACAAAGTCTCACAGAAGATATAGAAATGTGTATACTAAGCTATGCTGTTTTCGTGAGGCAGCATAATTGTTTAATAATACCTATACCAATGTTCGAAGAGCAAATTGTCCACGGCTGCAAGTGCAATTGCGATATTATATTAAATAAATTAGTTGCCCACATGGAGGTGTTGAATGGTTGGGGGATAGAAAGCTGAATTGAAATCAAAAGCAATCATGCGCACGGGGGGCTTTAGAGCACATGGGAATGGAAAAGAGGAGGAGACAAGACCCAGGGATACACGCAGGCACGTTCATTGTGATGTTATAAAATTAGATAGCTGCTATTTTGCGCAAGATTCCTTGCTTGCTTGTGTCTGCTGTTGTTTGAAGAAGATGAGTTGTATCGTCTAGCATATAAATATATGAATGTCCATCGGTAGAGATAGATCAGCATCTCAGCAGTCAATCAAAATCACAATGACGGTGAGCACATCGGCTTCTCTTCTGTCGTCGTTGGGAGCGGCCCTGCAGTCGCTTCCTTCTCCTCGCAGTCGCAGGAATAATAAGCATAAGCGGTCGTGGAGCATGCCCTCCAGCTTCCACACAAATTTGGAAAGCCCTGTTGCAGGCGAGGTGGAGAGGTTGCAGGACCAGCCTTGTTCCTCTTATTATTCGGCGGATTGGCTTGGACGAGCACTGCAGGTGGCGCTGGATGCTCATTCCAATTTGACATTTCAATTAATCCCTCGTCAAGACAACTAAATTGGTCAATTGATTTTTGACTTCCTTGTGGTGTGGTGTGATGTGATGGGTCCCTTATTTGGGAAGCTCAATCTACCATGAGTTGTATGAATTATGATTGAGGGTTGTATACATATTAAGTAAAGTATAAAGGAAGATGTAGAATATAATTAGCGCAAACATATATTCTAGTCACATTGAATCATTTAAATGTATTTTTAGTGGTTTTTAGCCTCTATCTTAGACCATATCCACACTCCCTTCCAAATTACAATGCATATAGTTTATTGCTTTTATAACCCTTTTGGCCTTATAAATTTGATAGAAAATGATACGATCAAACCTATAATTGATTAATGTATGGAAGGATATATATTATCTAAGGACTTCAAGGAGTTTAAATGTTTTTGGTACAAACACCAACAATAAGACCATATATATTGGAATAACCTCAACTTATTGATGTCCAATTTAATGATGATTCGTTATGATTATGATCTATGTATTCTTGGGGATACTTGAGACATGTCATCAAACGAGTTAGTATGGATTACGTATTAGAAATACTTTATGTTTTATTATAGTGTTAGCTTATGTGGTTATCATTATTATTTTGAATGGAGAGTCCTTACAGGTAGAAAAAATTACCTTGTGAATGACTTATTCACGTTTCCAACTTAAAAATAGGAATAAAAGGATGAGGTAAGGACTTCAATGAGATCAAATATTTTTAGAAAAAATAATTATCATAAATCCACCTAGTTCTTAGTTCCTCTTGTTTATCTCATTTCATAATGAGTAGTATAGGACTATTTTCTTCTTTAAATACCCAACTCACCTCAAACTTATTACATTTGATTCATTGGCCTTGTTAAAAAATACTAAGCATATAAAACATTAGGAATAAACTAATCACTCTCAATCTATATCATTATGAATTAAACTACTCATACAAATATTATTAAAATAATCTTAGGCTTCTGTTTATCTCATGTACAACAAGCAAAAATACTCAAGGATTTTATTCGAATCCCAAATCTCAAGCACCAATCTATAGAAAGAATCATTCATTCGGAAGGAATGTTAAATTGTCGCCCATGTCAAAAGGAATACAAAACTCACTAGGTAACATGATTTCTCCCACGTTTATTAAGGAAAATCTATATAATGATTTTACTATATAGTCATACCTTCAAAGTGAAATAGGACTTTCAACGTATTTTAATAAAGCTTTTAGAAAATAAATAAACATGTTGTAGCTTCGAGGATAATGAGAAAAAGTGATGTCTTTACTATCTTTAAAGTGTAAGGTTTTAACAAAAAAATTATAGATTTTATTAAAAATCATTCAAAAATGACAAAGATCATTCTACATGTTCTTGCATCACGTAAAGAAGCAAATGATATATTTAAACCCATATTCGATTAATGTATGGACGGATGTACATGATCTAAGGACTTCAACAAGTTTAAATGTTTTTGGTACAAACACCAATAATAAGGTCGTAGATATTGGAATAACCTCAACTTATTTATGTCCACTTCAATGAAGATTCATTATTATGATCTATGCATTCTTGGAGATTCTTGGGACATGTCATCAAATAAGTTAGTGTGGCTTACATATTAGAAATATTTTATATTTGATTGTAGTTGTAGCTTATGTGGCCATCAAAGGTTTTTGGCAAAAACCTTCACCTTAATTGTCCTAGTTTTTAGAAATATTTTATGTTTGATTGTAGTTTGAGATAAGGACTTCAATGAGATCAAAGGTTTCTGGCAAAAACCTTCAAAATAATTTTCCTAGGTCTTAGTTCCTCTTATTTATCTCGTTCTATAATAAGTAATATAGGACTATGTTCTTTAAAAACCCAACTCACCTCAAACTTATTACATTCGATTCATTGGCCTTATTAAAAAATATTAAGCATATGAAACATTACAAATACACTAATCACTCTCATACTATATCATTATGACTTAAAATCCTCACAGAGATCTTAATAGAATAATATTAGGCTTTTATTTATCTCATGTACAACAAGCAACAATACTATACAATTTTATTCTAAAACATTCAATGTATTCTCTATGACACATTGGTAAGCACCACAATAAATCTTTCTTCGTACCTTTACTCCTAAGAACTTTAATATCCTCTATGGAATATACCACATCTAAAAAATATTGTTATTGATCTTCATATCACTCACAACACAACTACTTTTGATTATTTACGCTAGGGTTAGTAGTAGGTCACATGAAATTTTTAAATAAGAAAAATAAATTGGTTATCTTATCAATTAGTAGACTCAAAATTTTATGTGAACAAGTCAAACAATAAATAAAAATTTAAAATTCATCTTCTACTAAAATCCTCCTTTCCATCCAGCTCTAGTGTTCCTCCCAATTTTAACTTGTGTTGGTGGATGGATTCCTACAAATCAATTGTATTGAAGAAAAGCATAAAATTGTGTATAGGATGCGAAGATGGCAATCTAACTTGTATTTATTCTACAATTATTATGGAAACACATAGAGTATTGGCACCAATGCAACCTTGAGTATGTTAATAATCCAATGCATGACTCTATCATCTATGAACCATTTTTTAGCTTCGATACACACTAGTAATTGATACTACATCCCACTTCCATCATGATCTTACAAGTGGATACAAAAAATATGTTAAATGTTAAATCAAAATTCACAATAATTCTAACAATTTTCCTTCACTTGAGATCCTCATAAGTGATCCTATGGGTAACATTAAATAATGAATAGTATCTTTTGTTCCATATAAAATTATATGACATAAATTTGATCAAATTTGGTATTATGACATTTTATCATTTATGTAAAATCAATGTAATTGTTGGAAATACCTCTAGTCATACCAAGGACTCCTTATCCAATTTTACACTTCACTTTTTTCAAATTATTTTCAACTACTTTTGAAAATATTGTCCTACATTATTCATCTTGTTTCTTTCGAATGGTATATTTGTATCATCCTAGCATTCACTCATTCATACTCCTATAGATTTTTCCTCGTCATGTAGATAGGAGAACTCTCTTATTGCCCATTATATTTTGTGCTAATCGCTTTTTATGATAGTATCATTAATTATGATATTAAATTACAAAAATGGAGTTAATTGAATTAGACTAGCCTATGAGAATGTTGGAATTCAAATTAGTGTCTAGAAATGTTCCAAAATATCTATTCACTACAATCATATGCAAAAAAAAATGAAGAGCATATAGTTGAAAGTAGGGGAAGAGGGCTAAAGGAAGTCAATAAAGATAATGAAGTAAAATTAATTGAATGTGTACAAGATGAACACGATGAGACTCGTCCTAGACAAAAAAGGAGTATTGATGACATATATAAACCATGTCCAAGAAGATACTTTTCCAATTATAATCTCGTAATAAGAGTTGTCTATTTGATGGTCCCCAAGCATATGAAGAAGCACAAGGTATTACATTATGGAAATATTCAATATAAGATGAGTATAATTCACTAATAAAGAAATATAGATTGGAGTTGATAACCCTTCCAAAGAGTAAATCCTAGATCATATGTACGTGGTTCTACAAGACTAAGTTAACATGAGAAGGAGTTGTTGAAGAGCATAATGTAGCATGACTTAGAATTTTACATGAGGAAGTGAGTCTACATCAAACCCGTCCAATAAACACATTTCTAGGTAATCAATGTGCAATTTAACTGGAAAAAAAACTATCTTATCATGTTCGTTCAAAACATATAGAAGTCCATTAATACTTGATTAAATATGGCATTGCAAAGTTCAAGTATTGTAGAATAGATTATCATGTAGCTAGCATATTCACCAAAGCATTAGCATTGGCCAAATTTGCTAAATTTTAAGACATATTAAGTCTTCATAGTGTTAGATGCATAGAATAATTCCAACTGTAGTGTACTACAGTACATCATATTTTTGTTCAATTTTATATAAAATATATGTTAAGGTATGGTGTTAAACATTTTAATGTTTTTTATGTAAATTTATAAATAGAGGGCATGAAGAAAATCTACAAAAGTAGAATAAAAATTATGGCAAAAATACTAGAGGATTTTATTCGAATCCCAAATCTCAAGCACCAATCTATAGAAAGAATCATTCAAAGTGAAATAGGACTTTCAACGTATTTTAATAAAGCTTTTAGAAAATAAATAAACATGTTGTAGCTTCGAGGATAATGAGAAAAAGTGATGTCTTTACTGTCTTCAAAGTGTAAGGTTTTAACAAAAAAATTATAGATTTTATTAAAAATCATTCAAAAATGACAAAGATCATTCTACATGTTCGTGCATCACGTAAAGAAGCAAATGATATATTTAAACCCATATTCGATTAATGTATGGACGGATGTACATGATCTAAGGACTTCAACAAGTTTAAATGTTTTTGGTACAAACACCAATAATAAGGTCGTAGATATTGGAATAACCTCAACTTATTTATGTCCACTTCAATGAAGATTCATTATTATGATCTATGCATTCTTGGAGATACTTGGGACATGTCATCAAATAAGTTAGTGTGGCTTACATATTAGAAATATTTTATATTTGATTGTAGTTGTAGCTTATGTGGCCATCAAAGGTTTTTGGCAAAAACCTTCACCATAATTTTCCTAGTTCTTAGAAATATTTTATGTTTGATCGTACTTTGAGATAAGGACTTCAATGAGATCAAAGGTTTCTGGCAAAAACATTCACAATAATTTTCCTAGGTCTTAGTTCCTCTTATTTATCTCGTTCTATAATAAGTAATATAGGACTATGTTATTTAAAAACCCAACTCACCTCAAACTTATTACATTCGATTCATTGGCCTTATTAAAAAATATTAAGCATATGAAACATTACTAATCACTCTCATACTATATCATTATGACTTAAACTCCTCACAGAGATCTTAATAGAATAATATTAGGCTTTTATTTATCTCATGTACAACAAGCAACAATACTATACAATTTTATTCTAAAACATTCAATGTATTCTCTATGACACGTTGGTATGCACCACAATAAAGCTTTCTTCGTACCTTTACTCCTAAGAACTTTAATATCCTCTATGGAATATACCACATCTAAAAAATATAGTTATTGATCTTCATATCACTCACAACACAACTACTTTTGATTATTTACGCTAGGGTTAGTAGTAGGTCACATGAAATTTTTAAATAAGAAAAATAAATTGGTTATCTTATCAATTAGTAGACTCAAAATTTTATGTGAACAAGTCAAACAATAAATAAAAATTTAAAATTCATCTTCTACTAAAATCCTCCTTTCCATCCAGCTCTAGTGTTCCTCCCAATTTTAACTTGTGTTGGTGGATGGATTCCTACAAATCAATTGTATTGAAGAAAAGCATAAAATTGTGTATAGGATGCGAAGATGGCAATCTAACTTGTATTTATTCTACAATTATTATGGAAACACATAGAGTATTGGCACCAATGCAACCTTGAGTATGTTAATAATCCAATGCATGACTCTATCACCTATGAACCGTTTTTTAGCTTCGATACACACTAGTAATTGATACTACATCCCACTTCCATCATGATCTTACAAGTGGATCCAAAAAATATGTTAAATGTTAAATCAAAATTCACAATAATTCTAACGATTTTCCTTCACTTGAGATCCTCATAAGTGATCCTATGGGTAACATTAAATAATGAATAGTATCTTTTGTTCCATATAAAATTATATGACATAAATTTGATCAAATTTGTTATTATGACATTTTATCATTTATGTAAAATCAATGTAATTGTTGGAAATACCTCTAGTCATACCAAGGACTCCTTATCCAATTTTACACTTCACTTTTTTCAAATTATTTTCAACTACTTTTGAAAATATTGTCCTACATTATTCATCTTGTATCTTTCGAATGGTATATTTGTATCATCCTAGCATTCACTCATTCATACTCCTATAGATTTTTCCTCGTCATGTAGATAGGAGAACTCTCTTATTGCCCATTATCTTTTGTGCTAATCGCTTTTTATGATAGTATCATTAATTATGATATTAAATTACAAAAATGGAGTTAATTGAATTAGACTAGCCTATGAGAATGTTGGAATTCAAATTAGTGTCTAGAAATGTTCCAAAATATCTATTCACTACAATCATATGCAAAAAAAAATGAAGAGCAAAATAAAAGAGCATATAGTTGAAAGTAGGGGAAGAGGGCTAAAGGAAGTCAATAAAGATAATGAAGTAAAATTAATTGAATGTGTACAAGATGAACACGATGAGACTCGTCCTAGACAAAAAAGGAGTATTGATGACATATATAAACCATGTCCAAGAAGATACATTTCCAATTATAATCTCGTAATAAGAGTTGTCTAGTTGATGGTCCCCAAGCATATGAAGAAGCACAAGGTATTACATTATGGAAATATTCAATATAAGATGAGTATAATTCACTGATAAAGAAAGATAGATTGGAGTTGATAACCCTTCCAAAGAGTAAATCCTAGATCATACGTAAGTGGTTCTACAAGACTAAGTTAACATGAGAAGGAGTTGTTGAAGAGCATAATGTAGCATGACTTAGAATTTTACTTGAGGAAGTGAGTCTACATCAAACCCGTCCAATAAACACATTTCTAGGTAATTAATGTGCAATTTAACTGGAAAAAAAACTATCTTATATCATGTTCGTTCAAAACATATAGAATTCTATTAACACTTGATTAAATATGGCATTGCAAAGTTCAAGTATTGTAGAATAGATTATCATGTAGTTGGCATATTCACCAAAGCATTAGCATTGGCAAAATTTGCTAAATTTTAAGACATATTAAGTCTTCATAGTGTTAGATGCATAGAATAATTCCAACTGTAGTGTAGTACAGTACATCATATTTTTGTTCAATTTTATATAAAATATATGTTAAGGTATGGTGTTAAACATTTTAATGTTTTTTATGTAAATTTATAAATAGAGGGCATGAAGAAAATCTACAAAAGTAGAATAAAAATTATGGCAAAAACAGAATGGCGATTGATTAAAAAAAATTCTAACGATTTTTTTCGATAGGAGTGAAAAGGTAATAGTTATACTTTAGGGTATGATGAGTAGTCTATTATTAACAATATCAATGTATTATAAATATGTTGTATCTCTACCAATTTCTTAATGGTACTATTAAATCGAGATATATTTCTATATGTCTTCCTATTTTTTAGCTAATTTAATTTTTGGTGTTAAAAAATCTTTTGCTCTTGAATGCATTTTTCTCTTGCAACATTATTATATACAAGAGACCCTAGTTGTCTAATTCCTTGAAAACATATTGTTTTGACAACATATGATATTTTTTTAATAAGCTATGGGTGGCTTCTATTGGGAGCCATTCCCATCAGAATACCAAAAATACTACATTTATTGTCAAGTCAAGTAAACCATATATAGCTTCTTCTTTTATCAAATATATTTTTCATTTCCTTTTATATCAAATATATTCTTCATGTTCCTCAAGGTGTTATATTTATGTGATCAGCACTTTGACATCATTTTCACTAAGAGATGGTTGACCAGTTTCCTTCTAAAACTTAACTTTTTTACCAAGACAAATATCAATAGCACGATTGGCAAAATTATATGCTATCTAATTCCCTTCTCTATATATATGCTCACATGTTTACAAGATTACCTTTAATAATAACTTATGAACATTAACAATAATATTTTTCTTATCCAATACCCGCATTCATTTTAATTAACAATAATATTTTTCTTATCCAATACCCACATCTATTTTGTTGGTAGCACTAATCATAATTTGAGGATCCTCTCATCAAATGGCATCAACCCAAGCAAGTAGATTCTTTGACATTCAAGAAAGAAACTTGTATTTAAATCTTGCCAAGCCACACATGCATAGTATCCAAGTTGTTTTAGTACTAATATGTGGTGATGATGTAATTGCTTTTGCCTTTCAAAAATATATCTCTATTGCTTCTACAAGAATAACAACTAGAAAAAAATATAGTGAATCACCTTGGGATGACTTAATTTATCCAAAAAGGGAACCACTGGACAACAAAATAGTATATTTTCTAGTGTTATAACAACATTTAATCGATTCACACCAATACTTATCAAAAATAAACATTTTAAGAATATCATGTTGAAAACTCCAATGAACCCTACAAATGTTGTGTTCATATCTAATCTTATAAGACTGCTTTGTTTTTTTTTTTAATGTCTACAAATACAATGATTAGTTGTTGTCGTAAACAAAACAACGTTTTCTTTTTTAACTTTTCAAAAAAATTTGAAAATATCATTCTTCAATAAATTTCAAAATCTTTAGAAACCAAATACCTTCTCAGCATACAATCTTAAATTTGACCGCATGGCTTACCATGGAATTGGAAGGAAGTTGTCCGCATGCGCTTTAAACTAAGGAGATATATCGTGGAGTTAGGATGGTTGTAGTTTGAGTCAATATTTCAAACAAGATTGACTAGGAATGTGAGGAGAGGATGTATTACCGCTGGTTTTTAGAGCTCTTTATTTGCGTACGTTGCCGTTCCGCCAACACATGCTTTGGGGGTATAGGTCGAACTAGAATGATCAAGAGCGTCTAGAGAATCTTCCTAATTCGCAATTGTCAATGTATAGAAATAAATTGGGGGTTGATTAATTAGATATGTTATGTAGTGCGAGACATAGACAAATACCATCTATAATATTAGCCATGATCAGCAGATAATTTGGAGGTAGATCAATTTAAGAACTGGGCGCGTCATGATCTGCATTTTACCCTTATGCTTTTTTGTTTATAGGATGGACGGAAAAAAGATTCTTTCTGTTGCGATGGACAATGACAAAGTCTCACAGAAGATATAGAAATGTGTATACTAGGCTATGCTGTTTTCGTGAGGCAGCATAATTGTTTAATAATACCTATACCAATGTTCGAAGAGCAAATTGTCCACGGCTGCAAGTGCAATTGCGATATTATATTAAATAAATTAGTTGCCCACATGGAGGTGTTGAATGGTTGGGGGATAGAAAGCTGAATTGAAATCAAAAGCAATCATGCGCACGGGGGGCTTTAGAGCACATGGGAATGGAAAAGAGGAGGAGACAAGACCCAGGGATACACGCAGGCACGTTCATTGTGATGTTATAAAATTAGATAGCTGCTATTTTGCGCAAGATTCCTTGCTTGCTTGTGTCTGCTGTTGTTTGAAGAAGATGAGTTGTATCGTCTAGCATATAAATATATGAATGTCCATCGGTAGAGATAGATCAGCATCTCAGCAGTCAATCAAAATCACAATGACGGTGAGCACATCGGCTTCTCTTCTGTCGTCGTTGGGAGCGGCCCTGCAGTCGCTTCCTTCTCCTCGCAGTCGCAGGAATAATAAGCATAAGCGGTCGTGGAGCATGCCCTCCAGCTTCCACACAAATTTGGAAAGCCCTGTTGCAGGCGAGGTGGAGAGGTTGCAGGACCAGCCTTGTTCCTCTTATTATTCGGCGGATTGGCTTGGACGAGCACTGCAGGTGGCGCTGGATGCTCATTCCAATTTGACAGAGGCTCACAGGGATAGGGACATAGACATTCAGGGTATGGGCTGCAAGTGGGTAAACCAGCATCTGGAAGATATGGTCCATCTGCTTGACGTGTGCAATGTGTTGAAGGACAGCATCTCAGAAATCAGAAAGCAGCGGAGCTGTGTGCAGGTAGCCATGCGTGGCCTTGCCCTTGGAGTCAACACCCACACCATTGAAAGAACCAGCAACTCCCTTGATGGTTGGATGAAGACAAGGAAGAACAAAGACACGCAGTCCAAATTGGAGAAATGTATGTCTACCTTGAGGCGGATGGCGGATAACTTGAACAATCTTGAGGCCTCCACGGCGAGAGTGAGAGGAACAGCTCGAGGAGAATCAGACGAAGCTTCCATGGGCATGGCCAGGGCCATCTACGACGCCAAGGCTATTACCATCTTGGCGTGCGCTGCGCTTGTCGCTGCCATGTCGATGAAGACACTTCGGATGCCATCTCTCAAGAATTCTTCTCTCATCACTCTGCAAAACAAACTAAAGCAGACAGTCGAGATGAGGAACAGATCATCCTCATCCTCGGCCACGTTGTTGCGTGAGTTAGAAAGGGCGGATATCACGCTTGGAGACCTCAACAGTGCATTCAGCTCCAACACCAAACTGCAGCTTCCGCTTGAAGTCTCTTCCACAAATATGGCGCTCCACGATTTGGACGCTGCTCTCGCTCTCTTGGACGACAAAGTCATCCAACTCTTCAAATTTCTCATCTCTTCCAGAGTTGCACTGTTGAACATGATTTCCTCTTGAGAGTCGTTCCACTTGCACCTGACACAAATACAAATACAAATACTCTGTCACATACGTTGTATCAACTAAATACGTAGACATCGGAAATCACCGATCCTTTCAATACCAAATACAAAATCTTTGATCACGATATTTATTTTCACATGGGGTTCTCACTTCTTTCGTGGATGCATTCATTTATTTAAATCTCAATGCATGTAATCGACTCACCTCTATGGCACGAACAAATTTAGTTTTCAGAGCGGACGACTTGCTCTGCCATTGGAATTTTTACCATTTTGTTTTATTTGGGTTCTACTAGCTCATCTCAAAAGTATTAATATATAAAAGTCAGCAAGCAAATATATTCCCTTAACAAGGAATACCTTATTAATCAATTCATAGGTGTAAAATAGATAGGTTGTGATCTTGTTCTCTTCCTCGAATATCTTCTTGATGCATGGCTTTATTTTAAGTGTTATTATAAATTAAAATGTTATATCATTCCTATCAATATATTTGGATGGTCTTGCATCATATGGATGGATTCATGTTAGGTACTCTCCATTTTAGTAATACAAGAAGGTGGTGAGGCTCAAACCTATTACTTATTGGACATAAGATTGTCGAGCAAGTTAGGATAAATGGATTTTCCATGTGTACCTCTAAGAGCTAAGGAATATGGGGCTTTCATAAGAAATCTCCATAAATCCTATAGCATAGTAGGTAAGCATACCCAAAAAAAAAAAAAAATAGTTTTGAAATTTTGACCTTTTAATTAATCCCTCGTCAAGACAACTAAATTGGTCAATTGATTTTTGACTTCCTTGTGGTGTGGTGTGATGTGATGGGTCCCTTATTTGGGAAGCTCAATCTACCATGAGTTGTATGAATTATGATTGAGGGTTGTATACATATTAAGTAAAGTATAAAGGAAGATGTAGAATATAATTAGCGCAAACATATATTCTAGTCACATTGAATCATTTAAATGCATTTTTAGTGGTTTTTACCCTTTGTCTTAGACCATATCCACATTTCCTTCCAAATTACAATGCACATAGTTTATTGCATTTATAACCCTTTTGGCCTTATAAATTTGATCAGATTATTTTGGTCGATTGTTCCTAAAGAAGATTTTAAGAATAAGGTAGTTATAAACACAATCCACTCTTTGAACAAAGTTCTATTCAAAATGTTTAAATTACTCAATGAGTGAAAAATACCATGTTGCTCAGTAAGATCGAGTAATAATAAGTCATTCAATCAAAGGTAGCACTTTCATCTTAAGCCCTAAAAGTAAAACAATGATTAGTATATAACCAAACAGTTCAAGGAGGACCATACAACAAAGCCAGAAATCATAATCAAGAATACGAAATACTCAGGATTTGGGACTGATCATGACCCAATCTTAAACCATCAACAAGATTCTCCAAGGATAGCCAAAAATCATTTCACAAAAGAATAAGAAGGAATACCTTCAAAGTGAAATAAGACTTTCAACAAAGCATCCCCGTATATTTTCTTTCTCTATTATGAATCTCGGGTAAGATTCTTGAAAGAATAGAACATATCCAACACTCATTTCTTTGGTCAGGAGCAAGTGAGAAAAAGAAATTTAATCTAGTGGCATGGGATCAAGTATGCAATAAGAAGGAGGTGGTGGTTTAGGCCTTAGAAGATTGAAATCCTTGAACAATGCTCTTGTTGCCAAGCAGAGTTGGAGACTAGTTCAAGAGGAGAGAGTGGGATGGGTTGATATTGTCAAAACCAAATACCTAAATTATGGGAAGCAATATATTAGATATCTTTTACCCCTCAAGGGTTCAGCTTTCTTGTCTAGCATGATTTGGTGCAGATCAGATATCTGTAGAGGGGGTAGGTGGTGTTTGGGAGATGGCAGGTCTGTTGATTTTTGGAGTGACATATAGTTGATTAAGGTTCTACTAAAGTCAGTATCAGAGCTAGATTTAGTAAAACCATTTATAGATCATTTCTAGGGGAATAAGGTTTGTAATTTCATTGAAATAATTGAAAACCACCTTCCTAGGACTTTTGGTGGAGGAAATGAGGGCATTTGATGAAATTTTTAATATCATTAAATGGATTATAATTCCTAGAAGAGAAATTATGGCTAGATTCATCTGCGGATTAGATAAGGATGGGAAATTCTCTGTCAAATTAGCTTATTTTATAGTATATGGTCCTTCTAATCCTTGGTTTCCAATAGATAGAATTTGGTTGAAAGAATTAACTCTGAAAATGAACATTTTCTTTTGGTTGATCGAACAAGAAAAATTTCTAACTTTAGACAATCTAAAAAAAAGAGGTACGATTTTACCTAATACTTGTTTCTTGTGCAAAAATGCAAAGGAATTCCTGCTCCATATTCTTTTCAACTATCCTTTCTTGCAAGATATTTTTAGCTACTTTTTCAAATATTTGAACATCCAATGGGTGTTTTAGAACAGCTTAGAGGATGTGCTAACCCAATGGGTTTCTCCATTCCTGTCTCTCCACTTTTGTTGGTTTTGGAAATTTAGCCTTCCTCATATCTAGTGGCAAATTTGAAAAGAAAGAAACTCAAGGGCATTTAAGAAAATTGCTCATTTACCTAAATTTGTGGCTTTGTAGGTAATTTCTTTTTTCGTGGAGAACATTAGAACCTTAAATATGAATGTTGTGACTATAGATCAGTGGAGATATTTCTCAACTAGTCATACTTGTTGTACCTCTAAAAAGAGTTAGGGTTAAGTGGGAGCCACCTCCAATTGGTTGGCTGAAGTTAAATTTTAATGGTGCACATAAAGGGGATTCGGGTCCCATAGGTATTGGATGGATTGTAAGAAACCATGATGGCTTGATAATTTTAGTCTTTGCTGATAATTTGGACCATCAAACCAGTCACTTCACCAAATCTAGGGACCTGTTCCAAGGAGTTTCTCTATTGGATTATGTAAGTTGCAGGAAACTAATAATTGAAGGGGACTCCCTTAATATTATAAATATTGCAAGAGGAACTCAATATCCTACATGGACTATTTTGAACCTTCTTCTATAAGTTCAGAGATACATTCAAAATATAGAAGAGGTTCATTTTAATCATACATACAGTAAAGGTAATCGAGCGGTTGATCTAGTGGCTAACAAAGGAGTTATTCAGAATGGTTTAGTGGTGTGGTGGGATAATTTCTTGACGGATATTTCTTCTATTGATAATGACCTCATACACAATTAGTCACTCTTATCAAGTTATTTTTGATGACTTGGCTATAAAACTTGGGGTTACTTGTTGATTTTAGGTTTACACACCAAATTTCATAGCCTCCCTACAAGCCAAAATCTCTAATGCAAAATAAATGCTTGCCCTGATGGACTAACAGGCCTGGAAAAGCAATGACATTATGGGGAAGAATGGAACTAGTGCATAGCTCGATTTGTGGTTTAGGTCCTGCTACTGATCTATGTTTGGTTGGTTATCTCTGACATCCTAATTTAATTTCAATTTATTTTAAGTTTTAAATTATGTATGGTCTTACCTATGTATTGGTTTGGCTTTGGAAGGGATAACTCCTCTGATTGGTCATTCTTTGATTATTATCAGATGTAATTAATTTTGGCTCTCTTTTTTTGGGTGGGTTTTAGTCTTTTTTGTACAAAGTTTGGAGATCCTTTCAAATCTCCTTTGTCCATATAATAAAAAATATACGACTTTCAACATATTTTAATAAAGCTTTATGAAAATAAACAAACATGTTGTAGCTTCAAGGATGATGAGAAAAATGATAACAACATAACCGGAAACCATGTGGTAGGTGTTGATTTGAAAATTTGACACGGTGGAAAAAGCCAAAGTGAAAATGATAAAATATTTCTAGTCATGTTGGAAAAAAGTATAGACATGTCATATTTAAAGGATCAATGGTGCCTAGAAGGAAAGGATCACATAATCATTCCTCATTTATAGTTAGTATCTTCAAGCTCTATTAAAATCATGATCGAAGGTCTATTATTGCATAGTCTGGTCAACAAAAAATAGACGATCTATGAATCAATAGAGGAATTTTAGCAGAATCGATGAATAAAATCAAATCTCAAGCTCCAATGTATCAAAAAAATCATTCTTGTGCCCTAGAGAACACTTAAGTGGCTATTACAAGTTAGGGTTGTCATGGAGTCCCATGTTTTTTCCATGCATGATTTCATTATTCTAAGTAGCCAACAAACGAAACATCTTGTGAAAAAATATTCAAGGGTTAACACATCACAAAATGAATTGATGGTATTTTAACCATTCTTACGAGACACAGATTTAACGTGGTTCACCCAATGTGGGCTACATCCACAGATAAATATTTCTTATAAATTTCTCAACAAATTTCATAGGAATCAATTCCCTATTACAATATTTATGGAACTCTATCCATAGGAGACACTTGTCCTCTCTCATAAGTTCATGGATCCCAGTCCACAGGAGACACCAAACCCCTCTTCTCTGGTTCATCGACATCTATCCACAAGAGATCCAATATCCTCTACTCTATTCTACTCTAAAATTTTCTCATAATTTTGCTTAACTCTGTTCACAACTCTTCTTAAATCTGCTCACAAAGTCTGCTTAAACCTGCTCACAATTCTGCTCAAATATGCTCACAACTCTACTCAAATCTGCTCACAAAACCTGCTCATAATTCTACTCATATATGCTCACAAAATCTACTTAAACCTTATCACAATTATGGTCAATCTTGCTCACAAAGACCTACTCAAATATGATCTAAAATCTTGCATACAAATAATACTCATCTATACCCAAAACCAAATATAAAAATCCACAAATCTATCATGTTCATCTACTCACAATCATACACAATGCACACCTTTTACTGTTAAATATATTCTATAATTCTTATACATTTACTCCCAATATCAATCAAAACCAATGCACAAGTTTACCCATAAATATGATCTATAACCTTTGTGTATTTACTTCTAATTTCAATCAATCCTAATGCACATCAAATCAATCCTTATATCTCCAACCATATGACATCAAAAATATTTTTCTCAACCAAAACCACCTTGAGAAGGAATTAAATCACCATACCTCTAAAACTGCCTTGATGATGATGTGCCTTCAAAACCTATCTTGATAGAATAATTTTCTTTTCTAGTGCTACTTCAAAAACTGATTAGCAAATCTCTCACATCAAATCATCCATATTAAAAATCCTTCTCAAAAATATGTGCACAATAAGGCTTGAAAATAACTCCTTATATCTCCTTTTTCACACTCACAAAATAAAGCTTTTTAATCAACAAAATACCTTTTTATATTTCCTTTTACAACATGCAAAAATATAATTTTGAACTAATAACCTTCTACCTTATCACTCCCTTTTATAATGTGCAAAACATATCCCTTATATCTACCTTTTAAACTTTGCAAAATAACAACTTTATAACATAAATCCTTATAGCTCCCCTTTATAATATTTGTAAAATAAAGACTTTACAACATACACCCTTATATCTCCCTTTCAAAAATTAATCAAAAACCTTTGCCCTTTCAAAAATTAATCAAAAACCTTTATCCTTACCTCACATCAAAATTTAGCTTGTGTGGATGGGTTTTGACGTTCTAACCTCTAGCACCTTAGCAAAGCGTACGACCAATTGGGATGACCAGCCGGATGGAACGAAAAGATGCATTAATGATTTTGACTCTGTTGTGTGCTCTTCAACAACACTAAAATCTCAACAAAATTGGTGCCAGCGAGTTTCAAACCTCAACCTTCTTCTATGCAGCGACTTAGCACAAGTCACACCACCACTTGGGCTACCCCAGAATATGACATCAAAGGAGCAGATACAATCTTTAAATTCTCTTCCTTCTTCATTGCCAAATTTTCATTATACTCCTCCTATTCATTGTTGTTCGCACTCACCACATTGAATCAATCTTCGAATTGCATTTCATTAAGGTGAAATATTGTCATATTTATAAGCCTCCATAGTGCTTCGATTTATCAATAACGTCGATTGAAATATTTTCATATTTATATGCCTCCATAGTGCTTTGATTTATCAATGATGTCGGCTAAAATATTTGCTTTATAAAACTTCCAATAATATTTGGTGCCTTTTATTTTTCAAACCCTTTTTTATTATAATATTTAAAATCTAGGATTTTAAATATTATAATATCAAATATTTAATCCTTTGTTCCATGCAACCTTTTATAATTTTAAATATTTTGACCCAAGCAACTCTAAACCTCTCTATCTTAATCCTTTGTTCCTTTGACATCAATTACAACTCAATATTTCTAACAATATCCCCTTTTTTCATTGACGGCAACCCTACAAAAAAAAATATTTTACTGCAACTGGGTTTCCAATCTACTCCCCTGAAAAGTTGCTCCCCCTCACTAAATTCTCTCCCCTTTGACATCAATGGCAAAGGGATCCTTGGTACTAAATATAAGACACTTAGTGCAGCCCCCTCACCACCTCCTTTTCTTGAGGTGATCAATTTTGATATGGGAGTAAAGTTACTCCTAACTTTCCTCTGAGATACTCAAAAGTTTCCTTTGGAAGTGATTTGGTAAATGTGTTAGCAATCTATTCCAACTTGACTTGCTGATCAGTCATTTGCTCTCTCAAAAAATGATATTTTATTGAAATATTCTTAGTCCTTGAATGCATCACTACATTCTTTGAGATATTAATGGCACTTGTATTATCACACAGTATGGGGATAGGATGATCATGTTCTATTTTAAAATCACTTAAAGTCTGCTTTATCCATAAAACCTGTGTACAATAAGAAACTGTTGCAATGTACTCTACTTCTGTAATGGATAAGGATATTGATGCTTATTTCTTGCTTAGCCAAGAGACTAAAAAATCTCCAAGAAAGAATGCTCCTCCACTTGTGCTTTTTCTATCATAAATATTGCCTACCCAATTTGCATTTGTATATGCAGTGAGTGTGAAATTATTATATTTGGGGTACCATAGTCCAAAACTCATAGTTCCTTTCAAATACTTAAATATTCTATTTACTGCCTATACATGTGTTTCTTTTGGTGCAACTTAAAATCTTGTCACCAAACCAATTACCTGCATTATATCTGGTCTATTAGCTATGACATATAGTAAACTTCCAATCATGTATCTATACAATATATGATTTCCTTCAGAATACTTATAATATTTACTTAACTTACATCCTGTAATCATGGGGGTACTCATAGGATTGCAATCCTCCATCCTAAAAATTTTCAATATTTCTTTCACATACTTTGTCTGAGAGATAAATATACCTTTATATGATTGTGAAATTTGCAACCCAAGAAAGAAAGATAACTCACCAAACATAGACATCTCAAATTTATTTTACATACACTTTGTAAATTTCTGACACATCTTGTCATTATTATCTCCAAAAATGATATCATCCACATAGACCGCTATAATCAACAAGTTATTTTCTTCATTTTTAATGTATAGATTGCTATCAACTATACCTTTTCTAAGATCTTGTTCTTGGAGATACTTATCCAATCTTGAGTACCAAGCCCTAGGGGCTTTCTTTAGTTCATAAAGAGTTTTATTTAATTTGCATACATGGTATGGCTAATCTGTCAGGCTGAAACCATCTGGTTGCTCTATGTAGACCTCTTCCTCTAAGTAACCATTGAGAAAAGTTGATTTTACATCCATTTGATACACCTTGAATTTTTTGAAGCTTAAGAAATCCAGGAACATTCTTATGGCTTCAAGATGTGCAATGGGAGAAAATTTTTCCTCTGCAAATAATGTTGTATAGTTCTTTCGCTGCAAATAATGAGACACATCCAACAGCTCTGATACCAATTGAAGAACACAAGCTTATACTCATAAGGGAGAGTGAACACTATAAGATAAAAATTTTCACTTTTTAATCCAAATGATAATAGCAATAATATTAAAGCAGTATATGAAATAATGCATAAATCATCACAAAAATAGAGACACTGATTTAACATGGTTCACCCAATGTGGGCTACATCCATGAAGAAATATTACTTATAAATTTCTCAACAAATTTTGTAGGAACCAATTCCCTATTACAATGTTTGTGGAACTCTATCTAGAGGAGACACTATCCCCTATCATAAGTTTATGGATCCCAATCCACAAGAGACACCAATCCGCTCTACTCTGGTTCATGGACCTTTATCCACAGGAGACCTAATTTCCTCTGCTCTATTCTACTCTAAAATCTGCTCATAATTCTACTCAACTCTACTCACAAGTCTAATTAAAATTGCTCATAAAGCTTTCTCAAACCTTCTCATAACTCTACTCAAATATGCTCACAACTTTACTCAAATATGCTCATAAATCTTGCTCAAACCTACTCATAATTCTACTCAAATCTTCTCACAAAACCTGCTCTAACTTGCTCATTTCTGCTCACAAATACCTATTCAAATCTGATCCAAACTCTTGCATACAAACAATACTCATATATACCCAAAACTAAATATAACAATCCATAAATCTGTCATGCTCATCTACTCCCAATCATACACAATGCACACATTTTGCTTTCAAATATGTTCTATAATTCTTGCACATTTACTCCTAATATCAATCAAAACCAATGCACAATTTTACCCATAAATCTGACATATAACCTTTGCACATTTAATTTTAATTTTAATCAACCCTTATGCACATCAAATCAATCCTTATATCTCCAACTATATGACATCAAAAATATTTTTCTCAACCAAAACCACCTTGAGAAGGAATTAAATCACCATACCTCTAAAATTGCCTTGATGATGATGTGCCTTCAAAACCTGTCTTGACAGAAATAATTTTCTTTTCTAGTGCCACTTCAAAAACTGATTAGCAAATCTCTCACATCAAATCATCCACATTAAAAATCCTTCTCAAAAATATGTGCACAATAAGGCTTGAAAATAATTCCTTATATCTCCTTTTTCACACTCACAAAATAAAGCTTTTTAATCAATAAAATATATTTTTATATTTCCTTTTACAACATGCAAAAAATATAATTTTGAACAAATAACCTTCTACCTTATCACTCCCTTTTATAATGTGCAAAATATATCCCTTATATCTACCTTTTAAACTTTACAAAATAACAACTTTATAACATAAATCCTTATAGCTCCCCTTTATAATATTTGTAAAATAAAGACTTTACAACATACACCCTTATATTTTCCTTTCAAAAACTAATAAAAAATCTTTGCCCTTTCAAAAATTAATCAAAAACATTTATCCTTACCTCACATAAAAATTTATCTTGCACGGATGGGTTTTGACAATATGACCTCTAGCACCTTAGCAAAGCATATGACCAATTGGAATGACCAGCCAGATGGAACGAAAAGGGACGTTAATTATTTTGGCTCCGTCGTGTGCTCTTCAACAACACTAAAATCTTAGTAAAACTGGCACCGACAAGTTTCGAACCTCAACCTTCTTCCACGCAGTGACTTAGAACAAGTCACACCACCACCTAGGCTACCCCAATGGATAACATCAAATGAGAAGATACAATATTTAAATTCTCTTCCTTCTTCGTTATCAAATTTTTGTTATACTCCTGTTCACTGTCATTCACACTCACCGCGTCGAATCAATCTTCGAATTGCATTTCATTAAGGTGAAATATTGTCATATTTATAAGCCTCCATAGTGATTTGATTTATCAATGACATCGGCTGAAATATTATCATATTTATATGCCTCCATAGTGCTTCGATTTATCAATGACGTCGGCTAAAATATTTGCTTTATAACACTTCCAATAATATTTGGCGCCTTTTATTTTTCAAACCCTTTTTTATTATAATATTTAAAATCTAGGATTTTAAATATTATAATATCAAATATTTAATCCTTTGTTCCATGCAACCTTTTGACCCAAGCAACTCTAAACCTCTCTATCTTAATCCTTTGTTCCTTTGACATCAATGACAACTCAATATTTCTAACCAATAGGGTGGTTGGGGTAGGTGGTGAGGGAGTGGAGGTTAATTTGATTTAGGGTGGGATAAGGGTTGAGCAGCATTTGGGAAGAATATCAAATTGTCACCCATGTTTCCCAACATGTCAAGTGTCTTGGGGTGTACATTAGGAGAGGCAGACAAAAGATAAACAAAGCTCACTAGGTAACATGATTTCTCCCATGTTTATTAAGGAATATTTATATTATGATTTTACTATATAAAGTGATGTCTTTAATTCCTTTAAAGTGTAAGGTTTTAGCACAAAAACTTTATATATTTTCTTAAAAATCGTTTAAAAATGATAAAAGATCATTCTACATATTCACATATCACCTAAAGAAGCAAATGATATGTTTAAACCCATATTTGATTAATGTATGGAAGGGTATACATGATCTAAGGACTTCAAGGAGTTCAAATATTTTTGGTACAAACACCAACAATAAGGCCATAGATATTGGAATAACCTCAACTTATTTATATCCAATTCAATGATGATTCATTATTATTATGATCTATGCATTCTTGGGGATACTTGGGACATGTCATAAAACAAGTTAGTGTGGCTTATGTATTAGAAATATTTTATGTTTGATTGTAGTTGTAGCTTATGTGGCCATCATTATTATTTTGGATGGAGAGTCCTTACAAGTAGAAAAAATCACCCTATGAATGACTTATTATGGTTGTCAAATTTAATAGGGATAAAAGGATGATATTATGACTTCAATGAGATCAAATATTTTTGGAAAAAATATTGACCATAAATCCACCTAGTTCTTAGTTCCTCTTGTTTATCTCATTTCATAATGAGTAATATAGGACTATGTTCTTCTTTCTCACCTCAAACTTATTACATTTGATTCATTGGCCTTGTTAAAAAATACTAAGCATATAAAACATTACGAATAAACTAATCACTCTCAATCTGTATCATTATGACTTAAACTACTCATAGAGATCTTATTAAAATAATCTTAGGATTTTGTTTTTCTCATGTACAATAAGCAACAATACTAGACAATTTTATTCCAATCTCAAATCTCAAGCACCAATATAGAGAAAGAATCATTCATTTGGAAGGAATGTCAAATTGTCGCCCATGTCAAAAGGATAAACAAAGCTCACTAGGTAACATGATTTCTTCCATGTTTATTAAGGAATATTTATATTATGATTTTACTATATAAATTGATGTCTTTAATGCCTTTAAAGTGAAATGTATTAGCACGAAAACTTTGTAGATTTTTTTAAAAATCGTTTAAAAATGATAAAAGATCATTCTACATATTCATGCATCATCTAAAGAAGCAAATGATATGTTTAAACCCATATTTGATTAATGTATGGAAGGATGTACATGATCTAAGGACTTCAACGAGTTTAAATATTTTTGCTACAAACACCAACAATAATGCCATAGATATTGGAATAACCTTAACTTATTTATGTCCAATTTAATGATGATTCGTTAATATTATGATCTATGCATTCTTGGGGATACTTGGGATATGCCATCAAACAAGTTAGTGTGGCTTATGTATTAGAAATATTTTATGTTTGATTGTATTTGTAGCTTATGTGGCCATTATTATTATTTTGGATGGAGAGTCCTTACAAGTAGAAATATCACCCTGTGAATGATTTATAAAGGTTGTCGACTTTAATAGGGACAAAAGGATGAGATAAGGACTTCAATGAGATCAAATTTTTTTGGCAAAAACATTGACCATAAATCCACCTACCTCTTAGTTCCTCTTGTTTATCTCGTTCCATAATAAGTAATATAGGACTATGTTCTTTAAAAACCCAACTCTCCTCAAACCTATTACGTTTAATTCATTGGCCTTGTTAAAAATATTTAAGCATATGAAACATTACAAATAATCTAATCACTCTAAATCTATATAATTAAGACTTAAACTCCTCATAGAGATCTTAATAAAATAATCTTAGTCTTTTGTTTATCTCACGTACAACAAGCAACAATACAAGATAATTTTATTCCAAAAATTTCCATGTATTTCCTATGACCCATTGGTATGCACCACAATAAATATATTTTTTTACCTTTACTCCTAAGAACTTTAAGATCCTCTATGGTCTGGATAACATCTAAAAACATTAGCTTATGATCTTTGTATCACTCACAACATAACTACTTCTTTTAATTATTTATGCTAGGGTTAATAGTAGGTCATTTGAAATTTTTAAATAATAAAAAATATTGGTTATCTTATCAATTAGTAGACTCAAATTTTGATATGAAATTTTCAAACAATAAATAAAAATTCAAAGTTCCTCTTCTGTTAAAATCCTCTTTTCCATCAAGATCTAGTGTTTCTTCCAATTTTAAGGTGTGTTGGTGGATGGATTCCTACAAACCAATTCTATGGAATAAAATTATAAAATTGTGTATAGGATACGAAGATGACAGTCTAAATTGCCTTTATTCTAGAGTTATTATGAAAACACAGAGTATTCGCACCAATGCAACCTTGAGTATGGCAATAATACAATGCACGACTCTCCCACCTATGAACCATTTTTAGACCCAAGACACACTAGTAATAAAATTCATTGATACTACATCCCACTTCCATCATGATATTGCAAGTGGATACAAAAAATTTAAATGTTAAATCAAAATTCACAATAATTCTAACCCTTTTCCTTCACTTGAGATCCTCATAAGTCATCATACGGGTAACATTAAATAATGAATAGTATCTTTTGTTCATATAAAAGTCCATGACGTATATTTGATCAAATTTATTGTTGTGATATTTTATCATTTATGTAAAATGGATGTAATTTTTGGAAATACCTCTAGTCATACCAAAGAATCCTTATCTAATTTTACATTTCACGTTTTTCAAATTATTTTCAATTGCTTTTGGAAATTTTATCCTACATCGTGCACCTTGTATCTTTTAAATGGTATAGTTGTATCTTCCTAGCATTCACTCATTCATACTCCTATAGAGTTTTATTCATCATGTAGAAAGGAGAACTCTCTTATTGTCCATTAGCTTTTGTGCTAATCATATTTTATGATAGTATCATTAATTAAGATATTACATTACAAAAATGGAGTTAATTGAATTAGACTAGCCTATGAGAATGTTGGAATTCAAACTAATTTTTAGAAATGTTCTGAAAGATCTATTCACTACAATCATATACAAAAAAAAAGAAGAACAACAAAATAAAAGAGCATATAGTTGAAAATGGGTGAAGAGCGCTAAATGAAATTAATAAAGATAATGAAGAAAAATTAATTGAATGCGTACAAGATGAAGAGGACGAGACTCATCCTAGACAAAAAAAAAGAGTATTAATGATATATATGAACCATGTCCAAGAATATACTTTTCCAATTATGATTTCGTGGCTAGAGTTGTCTGGTTGATGGTCCCCATGCATATGAAGAAGCACAAGGTATGACATTGTGGAAATATTTAATATAATATGAGTATAATTCATTCATAAAGAATGATACATTGGAGTTGACAACCCTTCCAAAGAGAAATAACTAGGTCAGATGTAACTGATTCTATAAGACTAAGCTATACATGAGAAGGAGTTGTTGAAGAGCATAACATAGCATGACTTAGAAGTTTCCTTGAGGAAGTGAGTCTACATCAAACTCATCCAACAAAGAAATTTTTGGGTAATCAAAGTGTAATTTAACTGGAAAAAAAAACCATCCTATCATGTTCACTCAAAATATATTTAAGTCCATCAACACATGATTAAATATGGCATTGTAGAGTTCAATTATTGTAGAATAGATTGCCATGTAGATGGCATATTCACCAAAGCATTAGCATTGGCTAAATTGGGTAGTCTTCATAGTGTTAGATGCACAAAATGATTCCAACTTTAGTGTAGTATACTACATAATATTTTTATTTAATTTTATCTAAAATATATATTAAGGGATGGTGTTAAACATTTTAATGTTTGTTTTGTGTAAGTTTTGAAATAGAGGACAAGAAGAAAATCTACAAAAGCAAAATAAAAATTATGGCAAAAATAGAATGGCGATTGATTAAATGAAATACTAATGATATTTTTTTAAAGGAGTGAAAATCTAATAGTTAAAATTTTAGATAGGGTAAGTAGTCTATTATTAACAATATGAACACATTATAAATATGTTGTATCTCTACCAATTTTTGAATTGTACTATTACATCGAGATATATTTCTATGTCTTCTTATTTTTTAGCTAACTTAATTTTTGTTGTTAAAAATCCTATTGCTCTTGAATGCATTTTTCTCTTGCAACATTATTATACATAACAGGCCCTATTTGTTTAATTCCTTGAAAATATATTATTTTGTACTTATTAAAACAACATATGATATTTTTTTTAATAAGCTATGGGTGGCTTCTATTGGGTGTCATTCCCATCAGAATACCAAAATACTACATTTATTGTCATGTCAATTGAACCATATCTAGATTCTTCTTTTATCATATTTATTTTTCATTTCCTTTTCTATCAAATATATTCTTCATGTTCCTCAAGATTTTGTATTTCTATGATCAACACTTTGACATCATTTTTCACTAAGAGATGCTTGACCAGTTTCCTTCTAAAACTTAACCCTTTTTTTATCAAGACAAATATCAACAACATGATTGACTAAGTTATCTGCTACCTAATTTCCTTCTCTATAGATATGCTCACATTTTTAAAAGGATACCTTCAATAATAGCTTATGAACATTAACAATGATATTTTTCTTATCAAATACCCACATCCATTTTGTTGGTAGCATCAATCATAATTTGAGGATCCTCTCATCAAATGGCATCAACTGAAGCCATTAAATTCTTCGGCATTCAAGAAAGAAACATGTCTTTAAATCTTGCCAAGCCATACACGCATAGTATCCAAGTTGTTTTATTACCATTATGTGGTGATGATGTAATGTGGACTGCCTAATTCAATCCTATACAACCAGTTAAACCAAGAGGGAACCCCCATCAATTGGAATATATTTTTGACCTTCTGCTTTTGCCTTTCAAAAAGCTATCTCTAATGCTTCTACAAGAATAGCAACTAGATAAAGAGATAGTGAATCACCTTGGTGAAGTCCATTGGATGACTTAACTTATCCAACAAGGGAACCTTTGAAGAACAAAATAGAATATTTTTTAATGTTATAACAACATTTAATCCATTCACACCGATATTTATCAAAATTAAAAAAAAAAAAAAAACTCTAATTAACAGTTTCAAATGTCCTCTTCATATCTAATCTTATACAAAACAACCTTGTCCCTGTGAGATAATACAATCTACAATAACTTTTTATTTTGATTTATCGAAAAAAAATCTTATACATCATATTACAAGGACAATTATCAAAATAATTTTACTCCTCTTTCTTGAAAACCAATACAATAAAAGAAACTATCAATCTTGTTTATTATAATTTTTTTTTTTTAACCTTTTCAAAAATCAATCAACATATCACTCTTCAATAAATTTCAAAATATTTAAAAAAAAAAAATTACAAGAAATCCATGTAAAGCAAACACCTTCTCAGCATACAATCTTAAAATTGACAGCATGGCTTCCCACGGAATTGGAAAGAAGTTGTCCATATGCGCTTTAAACTAAGGAGGTTGTAGTTTGAGTCAATATTTCAAACAAGATTGACTAGGAATGTGAGGGGAGAATGTATTACCGCTGGTTTGCGTACGTTGTCTTTCCGCCAACACATGCTTTGGGGTTATAGGTCGAGCTAGAATGGTAGAGATATATGTAATCAAGAGCATCTAGAGAGTCTTCCCAATTCGCAATTGTCTAGAACTAAATTGGGGGTTGATTAGATGTGTTATGTAGTGCGAGACATAGACAAATACCATGTATAATATTAGCCATTATCAGCAGATAATTTGGAAGTAGATGAAAGAAGTGCACAAATTTCAAGGTTAGGGTGCGTTGGGTCTTAGGCGCACAAAGAAGAGTGCGCAAGGTCCAAGCGCACAAGAGAGATGCACCCAGGATAAAGTGCAACACTAGGGTGTGTTGGGCCTAGGTGCACAAACTGGGCTGCACTTGAGTTGGGCATAAATCTAGGTTGTGCCTTGGTTTGGCACAGCTGTGAGGATGCACCTAGGTTGGGCATAACTTAGGGTTGCGCTTGAATTTGATGCATCTTGGAGGATGTGCCTAGGTTGGGTGCAGTTGAGGACTGCGCTTGAGTCTGGTGTAGTCGAAGGGTTGTGCCAAGGTTTTTCACAAATGAAAATTGCACCTGAGTTGGATGCACAATAGAAAAGTGCTTCGGAGTGAAAAATGTGTCTTACTTGTTATTTTGATCAAATTACCACCTTAGTGTATTGGAGGCACTAAAAAAATGAAGTCACTAAAAGACAAAATAGACTAAAAGATGAAAATTTGTCTAAGTGTCTTTTATAGTGCACAATGCATATCTATTAGATTCTAAAGCTTTGTGGAGGATAGAAGACGTGCAATGCCTATGTGCTCATGGAAACTGCACAATAGAAGAAATGCGAAACAGAGCTTTAGAGCAAAGAATAAAATTGCACAACTAGATTTTATTAACCGAAAGGAAAATAGACTACAAATGCAATTTTACAAAGCAAAATAGAAGGGCTATTACAAAAACATCTGCAAGCAGAGTTGCAGGTTCAACTCAGATGGGAGACTATGAATGTTCTCGATTCAACTCCTCGCTTTGGCTCCTTCTCTGCTCTTCTCTGTTCTCTCTCGTTGCTTCTCCTCGCTCCTTTTCAGATTCTGAATGGCACCACTGCCTTTTATAGCTAGGCAGAGGAGAGGATAAGGTTTATCCTCTAACATGCCATAAGTACAAAACTAGGATTTCTAACCAATCATCGAATTAGGGTTTATGCCTATATGCACCTATCGGTATTAATTTTTTACATGGAAGATTATGATAATTTGATGTCAGAGATCGGTGATTAGATTTGGGCGATAAGATCTATCAGAGTGAAATCAATTTTAATTTTCAACATCCTCCTTTAAATGATATTTCATAAATACTTTAATGCCCAACATTTCTTTGAGCCTGTTGAAGTCCTCCTTCAAAGGTTTTATGAAAATATCGGCTACCTGCTCTTTTAACCTGCAAAACAATAACACAATTTCGTCAGCTTTCACCAGCTCTCTAATGAAGTGGTAGTGGATATCGATATGCTTTGTCCTACCATGAAACACTGGATCCTTCGATAGTGCTATGGCAGAATTGTTGTCACAAAAAATGGTTGTCGCCCCTTCTAGTGGATGATTCATCTCACCCAAGATTCTTTACAGCCATACTGCCTGGCATGCAATTGATGTGGCGGTAACATACTCTACCTCTGTAGTGGACAATGCAACTATCGATTGCTTCTTGGATGACCATGAAACTGCTCTTGATACAAGATGGAAAGCATAGCCGAAAGTGCTCTTTTGATCATCAGTGTTGCCAGCCCAATCGCTATTTGTGTAGCCAACCAGTTCTAGCTGGTCCTTTTTGGCATAAAAAATTCCATGGTTCCATGTCCCATTGACATAGCGCAAAATCCTTTTGTCTGCTTCCCAATGTGTGTCGTTTGAATTCTCCATGAACCTAATAATTAAGCTAACTCTAAACATCAAATATGGTCGAGTTGTAGTCAAATACATGAAACTGCTAACTAACCTCTTAAACAAGGTTGGATCAACATTTCTGCTAGAGTCCACCTTACTTAGCTTCAAACCTGTGATAACAAGTTTGATGGTAGGTTTGTTGTCCTCCATTTTAAATCTCTTAAGGACATCTTTCGCATACTTACCCTAAGAAATGTAGATACCATCTGCAGATTGGACAACTTCAATACCTAGAAACAATTTCATCAGCCCTAAGTCCGTCATCTCGAACTCCTTCATGGCTATTCTAAACTGGTAAAATAGCACACTGCTATTACAAGTATATATCATTTCATCCACATACAAGTAGACGATTATCATTTTCTCTTCTGGATTTTGCTTCGGGTACAAGGTGTGCTCATATGGGTATTTGATGAACCTATTCTCCTGAAAGTAAGCATAAATCCGACTGGACCATGCCCTGGGTGCTTGCTTCAACCCATAGAGGGTCTTCTTCAGCTTTAGGACCTTATCTTCTTGTCCTTCCAGCTCATAGCTTGGTGGCTGGTCTATGTAGACCTCTTCTTCCAACACTTTGTTTAGGAAGGCAGACTTGACATCCATCTGGTACACCTTCCAACTCTTCTGGGATACCAATGCCAGGATCATCCTGACTGTATCAAGTCTTTCTACAGGTGCATATACCTCATGGTAGTCAATCCCTGACTTCAACTTGTAGCCTTTTGCCACCAGTCTGGCCTTATGCTGATCAACATCTCCTTGGGAATTAAACTTTGTTTTATATACCCATTTGACCCCAATGGTCTTCTTCCCTACTAGAAGATCCATCAACTACCATGTTTGATTCTTCTCTATGGTTTATATTTCCTCATCCATTGCCTTCACTCAATTTTAATTTTGAATTGCTTCTTCAAATGAAATTGAATCACACTCAAAAAATAAAACAAAGTCAGAATATTCTTCATCTACTTGATGTCGGGTTAAGTCATAGATGTCTTGCAAGATCCTCATATTTGTGGGTGTCCTCAAATTGGAGATCCTGCTTGCAAGTTGAGGTATTTTTTATTATGAGGTGGTGTTGCTACTAGCTCCAAAGTTGCTGCTTGAAGCTGCAGGCTGATGCACTTTGTCTTCTTCCATGTCCTCAAACTCAATAATTGTTGGTTCTAGCTTACCAGACTCTAATTTCTAATTCTAGGCTTCATCCTCTAGGAACTTCACATCTCAGCTGATAATTACCTAGTGAAGATGCATTTCTCTGCCTTGACATCCAACTTATTCCTCTTCTCATCTGGAACATGTATATTTTCTATGCACTCAAAAGCTCTCAAATGAGCCACATTAGGCTTTTGATTGCTCCAGGATTCTTGAGGAATCATGTCCTTCACACTCTTTGTGGGACATCGATTTAGTAGATAGACTGCACAACATACAGCTTCTACCCATAACTCATGTGGCAAATTATTTGCCTTCAGCATGCTCCGTGCCATCTCCATGATTCTTTTGTTCTTCCTTTCAACAACACCATTCTATCATGGTGTGTATCTGGCAATGACCTACCTACAAATTCTATTTTTCTTACAAAAATTTCAGAATTCATTGGAGATATATTCACCTCCTCCATCTATCCTGAGAGTCTTCACTTGATAGCCACTTTGTTTCTCAACCAGAGCCTTGAAATCCCTAAATTTTTTGAATGCATCTGACTTTTGTTTGATGGGATATACCCATGTCCTTTGATTGAAATCATCAATGAAATTTAGGAAGTATTTATTATCGATAAATGTGTTGGTTTGCATTGGACCGCAAATATCTAAATGTGCTAGCTCCAATGGTTGTGAAGCTCTCCAATATTGTCCTGTATGGAATGCATCCTTGTGTTGCTTTCTAACTAAGCAACCTTCACAGACTTGATTTGGTTGCTTAATAAGGGGTAAAACCTTTACCATATGCTTCTTGTGTAGCAATTTTAGGCCACTAAAACTCAGGTGACCAAATCTAAGATGCCACAACCATGTAGCATCTTTCACAACTACACTTAATGACATCAGTGATTCATTATGTAGTGGAAATATTTTATTCTTTGTCATGGAAACTATTGTTATTTTCCCATGCTCTTTATCTCTGATGGTACAAACTCCATCCTTGAATTGAACAGTGTGCCCCTTTTGCACAAGTTGTCCAACACTCAGCAAATTATGCTTCAAACTAGGCACATAATAGACATCGATAACCTACTTCCTTTCACCTTACCTAGTATGGATGAGGATTTTTCCTTTTCCCATCATAGGAACCTTGATGTTGTTCTCCATATTCACTTCAGATTGGACGGTTTCATCCAACTGTGAGAACATCTCTCTGTTCCCATTCATGTGGTTGTTGCACCCACTATCGAGATACCAGACATTCGTCTGGCTCTCCTCCTCAATATTGTAATTCAACAACATATTTCCATAGGTATCTCTACACTCCACATTTCCAGATTCATGTGTAGTGCACTTGTTGTTGGTTATCCTTGGCCATCTTATTTTTGCACTCAGAGATATAGTGACCAAAATTTTTACAGTAATAACTTTGGATCTCCTTCCTCTAATTAGATCCTCCTTGTTGGTTTTTGTTGTTGCCTCTTCCTCTTGCTTGATGGAAGTTGTAGCTAGTCTATTCGTCATTGGAGTTTGACCTTCCTCCTTTCTTGTTGCCTTTCCCATGCTTACCTCTGCCTCTTCCTCCTTGATAACTAGAGGCTCCTTGGTGGGATTATCCTCTGCTACTATCTCAAAATGAGACCTACACCTTGAACGCTTGCTCTAATGAGGACTGAGTTGAGCGACTCAACCTCTGCTCATGTGTTTACAAATAACCCATGAGCTCATCTACAAATAGGGTTGTCAAATCCCTCGATTCTTCAATCGCTATCATGACTGAGTCGAACCTTGATGGTAGGTTCCTTAGTATCTTCTCCATAATATTTTGATTCACCATGTTCTCTCCATTCAACCACATTTGGTTGATGACATCCATTTTTTGGGTGAGGAAGTCGCTTATGGACTCTGGATCGCTCATCTACAAGTTCTCAAACTCCCTCCTCAGCATCTGCAACCACACCAACTTCACCTTATCGATACCTTAGAATGATTTGGCTAAGATTTCCCAAGCCTCATTCGATTTGGTTGCTACTACGATTCACGGGAATATTATCTCCTCAATCGCCTGCATTATGTAAAATAACACCTTCTAGTCCTTCTTTTGGTTCTTCAGTAGATCTAACTCTATCTAGAAGAGGTCACTCAATGCTGCTATGTCTGCTGGCTCTACATAGCCATTTTGGAACAAGTCTCATAGCTCCTACGACCTGAATAGGATACTCATCTGAATGCTCCAATAATTGTAGTTCTTGCCATTGAACCATGGGATCTGCAACTACAACAGGTTGCTTCTTAAATTCATTGCTTCTATCTTTCATGGGTAGGCTCAGGCTCTGATACCAATTTTAAAGGCACATGTAGTCTTGCATAATATAGGAGTCTTGTGTAAAGTGCAAGATAAAGGTGTGATGGGCCTTAGGAGCACAAAGGAGAGTGTGCTCAGTCTAGACGTACACAGTCTTGCGCATCGTAGGAGTCTTGCACAAAGTGCAAGATAAATGTGCATTGGGCCTTAGGAGCACAAAGGAGAGTGCACTCGGTCTAGGTGCACAAATAAGAATGCCCAAGCCCTAGGTGCACAAATAAGATACACTTGGGGTCAGATGTAAAACAAGGTTACATCTTGGTCTGGTGCAGCTGGCATATTGCACCCATGTTGGGTGTAACTCAAGGTTGCATCTGAGTCTGGTGTATCTTGGAGGATGCACCTGGGTTGGGCATAACTGAGGACTACACCTGAGTCTGGCATAGTTGAAGGGTTGCATCGATGTCTAACGTAAATGAAATTTGCACCTGAGTTGGGTGCATGGGGAAAAGTGTGTCGAAGTAAGGCATAAATTAAAAATGTGCCTTACTTTTGATTTTGATCAAATTACCACCTTAGGGTATTGGAGGCACTAAAATATGAAATCACTAAAAGACAAAATAGATTAAAATACAAAAATTTGTCTTAGTGTCTTTTATAGTGTGCAACGCATATCTATTCGATTTGAAAGCTTTGTGGAGGAGAGAAGGTGCGCAACGCCTATGTTCTCACAAAAACTATGCAATGGAAGAAATATGAAATAGAGCTTCAGAGTAGAGAATAAAATTTCACAACTGGATTTTATTAACCTAAAGGTAAACAGACTACAAATGCAGTTTTATAAAGCAAAATAGAAGGGCTATTACAAAAATATCTACAAGTGAAGTTGTAGGTTCAACTCAGATGGGAGACTATGAATGTTGTCGATTCACCTCCTCGCTTTGGCTCCTTCTTCCCTACTCTTCTTCATTCTCTCTCATTGCTTCTCCTTGCTCCTTGCTCAAATTTTTAATGGCACCACCACCTTTTATAGTCGAGCAAAGGAGAGGATAAGGTTTATCCTCTAACATACCATAAATACAAAACTAGGGTTTTGACCAATCGTTGAATTAGGGTTTTTTCCTATTTGCACCTGTCAATATTAATTTCTCACATGGGATATTGTGGTGATCTAATGTCAGAGATCGACGATTAGATTTGGGTGATAAGATCTATCAGAGTGAAATAGAGTTTAATTTCCAATAGTAGATAAATTTAAGAACTAGACACGTCATGATCTGCATCTTAACCTTATGTTTCTTTATTTATAGGATGGACAGAAAAAAGATCCTTTCTGTTGCGATGGACAATGACAAAGACTCACAGAAAGATATGGAAATGTGTATACTAAGCTATGTTGTTTTTGTGATGCAGCAGAATTGTTTAATAATACCTAAACTAATGCTCAAAGAGCAAATTATCCATGGCTACAAGTGCACTTGCAATATTATATTAGATATATTAGTTATGGTTGGGGGATAGAAAGCTAGATTGAAACCAAAAGCAATCATGCACACAGGGGGCTTTAGAGCACATGGGAATGGAAAAGAGGAGGATACAATACCCAGGGATACACGCAGGCACATTCATTGTGATGTTATAAAATTAGCTAGTTGTTCTTTTTTGCAAGATTCCTTGCTTGTATATGCTATTGTTAGAGGAATATGAGTTGCATCGATGTAACAAACCTCCTCACCTAGATAATTTTAGATGATAAAATTGGTAAAAAAAATATCTTTTCTTGTAGACATGGTATTGTTGATTGATATTGTGTATGCAGGATCAGTTTCAAAGTCGATGAGGAAAGAGAAGTTGGTCGATGGGAAGGCAATAATGGAAGTGATAATTGGGCTCGCGAGTACATGGATGCTTGTGTATCATGTAGTTTTTATGTATGTTTGTGTGTTACATTTGGTTGAGTGGCGATGATGATGGGAGCTACTAGTTATTTTATTTATTTGCAAATAGTTTTAACTAAAGGAAAAATAAATATTAAAAAAAATATGCATGAATGCATGGTTAAAGAGGTCCAAGAGTAAAAGCATTCATGTGGATGTAAAATTGTTTAAATGGAATAGGTAAATTTTTTACTTGAAATGTTGCAATATAAGTAAATTGAACTATGGAGAATGATAGAAAATATTTAAATTAGAAATTGGATGGTGATCATGGAGGATTAGTGGCCAACCCAACTATAAGGTGTGAGGTGTTGGTTGCAGTAATTATGATGTAAAACTCTCTCTCTCAACCACAAACCGAGAATGGGGGGAAGGGAGTTAAAAATTAAAAAGAAAATTAATTAGTGGAGAAAGGGAGAGACGTTGGAGGAAGGTTGGAGGAAGGAGACGATGAGGAAGAGCAGAATAGTGGGAAAAACTTGGAAAATACTAGGAGCATGGGATAAAAATCTTCTCATATAAAATAACAAGAAGGAGCTACGCGAAGGACTCCAGGTAGTTTTGTTCCAAAATATTTCCTCTTTCTTTATCGTATTTATTCAAAATATTTTATGGAAACTCTATTGAAATTATAGATGCTTTGTATTTTCTATGTGATTGATCAAAGAAAAAGCTTGGCTAGTTGTATTCATGTAAATTGTTGTTTCTCTTATGTGAAAAAAATGGGAAACAATATTATAGAGTGTTTCCTAGTGATTGCTCCATGTGCCTGTATATTGATGTTTCTTTTGTGTAAAAATGGAAAACAATATTATAGTGTTTCCTCGTGATTGCTCTATGTTGCTCATAAACGGATACGAATTTATTAATTTATGAGTGTTTCCATTATCCTATAGAGATATGGTATTTAATATGCCATAGTAAAGCTTCAGTTGTAGCGTGGAAGTTTTATTTTAATTATGCATGCATTAGAATTGAAGAATGTAGTGTGAATTTTGGTGAATGTCTATGCATCATTTGTTGCTTGAAAAGTAGGAATGCATTCATGTGGTAAAGCCAAAATCTAATCCCACTAAACTTAAGTCTCAAGAGATCTCAGCCATAGTAAATCTTCATGTGTAGCATGGAATGGCCAGCTAGGGTGGTAGCAGCTAAATGGAGGTTTCGATAGCCACCAAAACACTTGGAGAAAATACGATAGTGTAAAACCATTTGTAGGATTTACCAATGAAAAGTGTTGTGAGTGTATTGGTGTTAAGTATAACTCCCAATCTGGGATTAAGATCTTGCCTTGTAAATATTGAAACTTTGAGAGCCAAAATATTATCAAAGTATGATGCTTTTTTGTTGGTAACAAATAGTCTTTGATATGTTTTCAATTCAACATCTTTATGTGGTGATTTACCTTACTTACCAGATGTGAAAATAATGAATGAGTTTTGTAACATGTTCTATATTTTAGTGTCAATTTTAAAATGTGAAATTTGTGTTGTCTATTCCAAAAAATAATCTCATTGGTGTTTTTACAATTGGTTCGGTCCCCAAGCATAATGATATGAGAAAAATGGATCTTTTTGTTTGTGTATTTGGTTTCATTTGTTGCTTAGAAAAGTGCATAAACCATACTTAAATGTTTATGTTATTTCCCTGTAAAAATGTCCATAATTTGGAAAATCATACACTACTTGTGGTATTAAGAGGTTGAGCACCATGTTAGAGGTGAGGGCAAAGCAGTGCATAAAAAAAAATCTCTTGTAAACTTCTGAGTATATTTTAAAGTAGGGAATTTAATAGATGTGGTGTTTATATGGGAGAATTACTCCATCATATATGCATGTGTATTCAAAACTTGTCAAATTTCCCTTAAAATATTATCTAGATGTTTTGAGTGAAGACAAATAAATGTGGGCTTTCTATTTGGTTGAAGAGCTTAGTTTATCTTCTATTTCATATTTATCTATGCTAGGCCAGTGCACTTCTTCCATGGAAGGTTAGGAAATCATAGTGTGTTTTATATTCGGTTTAAGTATAACGTTTGCAATGGAAATGGAATACCTTGACTTGGAAAACACCATATTTGCATAACTCTCTTAAAATATTTTGATTGGATAATCTGTTGGTTGCCAAGTTAGGGATGAAAAGAAAGTAGTATGTTTTATTTCAGCAAATCGTAATAAAATCCTTGCTTTTACCTTTGAAAGGAATGCATAATTTGAACACCTTAAATTGGAAATAAATGAATTGGGATTATAAAAGGAAAATGAGTTTGATTATATGCTTGTGCTTATGTTTATTCTTTCAGAAGCAAGATTACTACTTTTCTTCAAGCCTTAGAGTTACATGTAGTTTTATCTTGTGAAAACAATGTTTCAATGATAACCTAAACTTATAAGAACAATAGGAAACCTTACTAAAATCTTATAGGAGTGTGAATGCAAAATAATTAATAGGGGTATGAGACCCTAAACAAACCTTAAAATGGGGTATTGAGAGAAATACTCAGAAATCACACAAAAACTATTGGAGTGTGAATAGACGCACAACAGTGCCTAGAGAAACTGTAATCTAACAAGTATGGTCAATTTGAAATGACTAGGTCAGAACTGGTATGAGAGGCGGTATGGGATGCTTTCTCCAAGTTGCATCTAGGATAGTACTATGATAGATTTTATGTATCTTTGACTAAGCTAGTAAGGCCTCATTGTATGGTATGGGATATACTAACGAGAGTTTAAAAGAGCATGAGGAATTAATTCCAAGGCCAGTGTATTGGCATGACTCTAACTAACCCCATGTAGAGGTCAATCGGTTAGGCACTGAGTATAAGTATGATATTCTTCTTTCATTTAGTATAGGAACAAGTATGACGATTAGTCAAAGGTTCAGAATGATAAGGAATAGGGAAGCAAGCGTCCCCCCTTTAGGTGTATGGGCGCTAGAGGATAATCCTTATCATGATTTGACCCTCATGCCAAAAAACGAGGATGATAGATGAGACAAGTCAATTCCAGTAATGGCACCCTTACATAATATGGTTGATATCGTCCACTTGGGTGACTGTTTGCAGCACTATTGAACCCAAAAGTGGTGTGTTATTGAATTTGTGATAAATGATAATTGGGTGAAAATATTATTTCTATGAAAATGAAGGTAAAATTATATGTTATATAATGTTTAAAAATAAAAATAATAATGCTATGTTGATGTTAGAGTGGCACAACCAGGTGAGCAAACTTGGGTTGTTACATATGGTATCAGAGAAAAAGTAGATCTGAGTTGTGTACTTTGATTGTGAATTTGAATTAAACTAATAAATTATCCCTTTCACCTTCAGGTCAGATGGCAAGAATGCTATGAGGTGGATCTTCAAGAAATCCTGCAGGAGGCAAGGAGGAAGAAACCATCGAAAGACCTCCTAGAGGACCAAGGTCAAGATTGAGATGAGAAGGCCCTCAACATGAAAGAAGGATGAAACAATTGAATTAACCTCCACCTAATGAACCTATTAGGTAAGGGAAGAATATTACAAAAGTGGTACAAATTTTGCAAACTCACATGGACCAACAAAGGGAATAAATGGCCCAAAAAAAAACCCATATGGCCCAGCAACAAGAATATATCACCCAACAACAAAGGGTGATAGAGGAGTTAGCTAGAGAAAGAGACATTGGTTTAGGCAGGATTGAATAAGTATCAAGAGAACTTGATGGAACCAGTGTTGGAAGGGCTAGAGTAAGGAATTGGATAGGAACATGAGAAATATCATTATATCCAAGTTTATTTTCAAGGGTGATGGAGATTCAACAAAGAATTGGTTAAATGAACTAGAGTTGTATTTATCTTTAGTAGTTCTATCCTCTGAATCTAATACTGCTTTAACAATCATGCATATGACTGAGGTAGCCCTTGATTGGTGGAAAACATATAAGAGAGGGCATAAAGTTGAAGATTTAGACCTAAAATGGGAAAATATTTGGTAAAAATATGCAAATTTTGATAGATAGTGGTTCAACTGATAGTTTTGTATCTACTAAAATAGTGAGGGACATGTCTGTTAGACCTGGAATTTTGGCCAAGGGTTGGAAGGTAGAGTACGGGTCTGGGAAGACATACCAAGTCAACCAATGTTTGTTTGACCCCCACATTTCTTTGCCACAAGGAACAACTAATTGGCATTTGTATGTGGCACCTCTACATGTGTTTGATATCATTCTAGGAGTTGATTAGTTGAAGGCGTATAAGACTATTTTGAATTTTGAGGAAAGATGGGTAGAATTTTTGGATGAATCTGTAGCACCCTAAAATTGGCGCAGTTAAACCATCAGTAAAAAGTAAAAATTTGAATTTTAACCCCGAAACCGCCCGTTAACCGCTCACCTCATTTTTTGTGCCATTTTTAGAAGTTGTTTTGACCGTTGGACGATATCATCGCCGATCTGACGATATCGTCCCAAATCGGATGAATTCATCTGGAACAGAACGTCCAGACGATTTCGTCCCAAAACCAAATTTTCATAATTAGCTTCTGTTTCAACGACCTCTCCAACTTGGGCAGAAGCGTGTCTACATGGTTGGAGATTCCCACGTTGAGGATCTCCCAGATTGGGATGATCCCCAACCTCCTAACCTCCCCCTAATCCTATATAAACTAGGATTTTTCTAGTTTATCCCCCTGATTCCCTGATTCCCTGCTCTCCCTGATCTCCCATCATTCTCTATTTGTGTTTTCAAGTTTTTGTTGCAGGATTTCACTGTGTTTCAGTCGGAGATAGCTCGGATCGTCGCAGGCGATTCAACCACAATTTCGGATGATCCTGTCAAGATCGACGATGATCTCGTACGATTGCAGATGATCTTGACTGCAATTCAGCTTGGGGGCAATCAGAGTCCCGAGTTTGCATTTTCTACCTCGTTTCTTTATTTATTGGTGCATTAGATTAATTTACTTCTATTTTGCATCTTGGAGTTCACCTCATTTAGCATAATTGCATGATAAAATTCAAAATAAGTTACCAAAACATTGCATCTCATTTAATTTGATATCTGGATTTGTTATTTAAGCATCTACACTCTCATTTCTATCACTTTGCATCATTCTTGCAATAGTATTTTTGGTTTTTGGTGTCTATTTTCTTGATTGCAGGTTTCTGATGAATTCATCAGGTCGCTGATGATCCTGGGTGATCTCAGATGATCGACTATGATTTGGGATGATTCTGTACAATTACAGATGATCCTGTCATATCCGGGATGATCTGGACTCCTACAAGCTTCAGAATCTTCATCAGACATCAAAAATCAGGTGTACTCTTCTCCATTTAACATATTCTCTGTATTTAATCGCATTAGGATTCATTTATGTTTGTTGTCTTCATATAAATCAGAATTTTCATATAGAATAGCTTAGCTTCATTTTGGCCAACCTAGGAATCTGAATGATTGAACATAAAATGAACAAATCAAACCCATTCTCAACCTAGGCATGGAAACTGCCACTCAAAGTTTCTTGGTGAACCCCACCATCCATCAAAAATTCACCTTTATACCCCTCCCCTGAGAGGCGCGACCTTCAAAGGGCCTCTCCGTCCGAGGTATTGTTCCATCCTTTTCGCATCCCCCTTTCGGGCATGGATCCTTTAGCTTGAAGGTAAGGGTGCAAAAAATTTGGGCGATACATTTTGGTGAACCCGACGTGAAACTAAAACACCTTTTGAAAACAATCCAAAAAAAAAAAACACATTATTAAGAACATCTAGAATCATTAGAAAACTGTTAAATTTGCATATCATACTTAGATGGTAGATTATAATAGAAGACGAGCAGTCTCCATAAATGTTGAAAATCAATTAATGGCCATAGAGATTACTTCTATGCTTAGAGTACCTCAAACATATAGAGCCCAACCTTTGTGGGATGAACTTGATAGGAGATTGGGTATTATTGAATCTAGATCTGCAGAACTTAGGCAAATTAAGAGGTTTGTCCTAGATAGAATCTTGGATCTTGATCAGGTGACTTTGTACCATGAACTTTAGAGAGCTTGCCATAGGTGGTTAGCCGATAAAAGAGCACTTGTGTCTTCTGAATTATACACCTTTGAGGAATACCTTGAGAACGCAGTTGTAGTACATAAATTTCTATCTCGTATAGAGGATCAAGAAGTCGTTCTTACGGATAGAAAGAGATGGAATAGAGTTCCTAGAGCTGTGTTGTATCGAGAGTATTGCCATGAACTTTATTTTTACATGTCAGAGTCTGAAATAGATCATATTACCATAGCACACTTTGTCAAGTTCTTGAAAAACAACTTCCAATTTGAAGAGGAGCATTTCATGACTCTCGATGAACTTGACCCTATCAATGATATCCATAAACTATTCATAGAAAACTAAGTGATTCTTTCTACTATTGTTTCTTATAACTAGCATGTTGTTTGTTATTTTTATTCTCGTAAAATAATAATATAATAAAATCACACAAAAAAAAAAACAAAATATTTCCTTTTAAAATATTATAGTAGGTATATAGTTAAAATATATACCTCTCAACCCTATCGCATATATATATATATATATATAATATATATATTTGCTAAAACCTAAGTTTAGCACAATGCCTAGACTTAGGAATGGAAAACAAACCGAAGAAGATGAAGATTGGTTAGGAAGACCATTAATTGACCAAAATGTCCCTCCTGAGGACCAAGTTCAGGAAGAAGAAACCCTAGACCAACAAGAAGAAGAGCTTGTTGTAGGAAATGAACAAGAAGAAACTATTAGAGAGGAAGGATCCTCATCCCCTAAAATGTCTCCGGGAGGAGCTATCACTTTTGAGAACATGGAACAATTCTGGAAGTTCATTAATACTAATATTGGTGTTTTTAATAGAGCAGCCCATATGGACAAGGATCGAATTAGTGACACTCAAGCAACTCTAGAAGAAGTATTTCAAACACACACTAATCCCTTGTCCTTTATTGATCAAGAGAGTGATCAAGTTGGACCATCCAATTTGGATATAGTAGTTGTGATCCAGAACATGCAACAACAACAGGTTACCCAACCATCTAAAGTGCCTGTTAACAAGCCTAGGGTCATTCCCGCACAAAATAAACCATCATTTACTGCTCTATTTTACCAAGCTCTTGATCAATATACCTCAAATCAACAAAAACCCAAAACAAAACCGAACACCAATTACCAACAATCTAAGGTACAACATAATACTATTACAAATCCCCTTCATAATACTCTTCCTACCAACACTTTGCATAATAGCAATATAACATCTAATCCTTATGTCACACCATCATACACTCATAGATCCCATACCTATGTGCCACCGAACCAATATGGTGGACAAACTAGCAATCTTGAAGCCGTGGTGAAACAGTTAGTTTCCCGCATGGACCAGATAGATCCCTACCATCCCTCGTACAATTATCGAGAGATGTGTAGTCAGCCTTTAGATCCTATAGTCGTAGCACAACCGTATCCTAAACATTTTCCTATGCCTGTTCTTCCCATATATAAAGGAACCGAAGATCCCATAGAGCATCTTCGTATGTTTAGGATAGCATGTCATGATATATCACATGATGACTTGTTATTACTAAAAATGTTCTCGAAAATCTTGGGAGGAATGGCATTAGAGTGGTATTATCAATTACCCACTAATTCTTTGAGGAATTTCGAAGAAACTGTCGAGTCTTTTGTTCATCAATTTAGTGCCTACATCGAAAGATATGTGACCATTAAAGATTTGTATAACTTAAAATAGGGCAAAGATGAATGCTTTGCTGATTTCCTAGCTAGGTGGAGACAGTTGATAGGAAAATTGCACTTTGTGTTACCTTATAGGGAGATGTTGGACATCTTTATTAATAATTTGCAAGAGCAACTATCTTACGAATTATCAATTGCTACCTTGACCACCTTCGATCAGGCTATAGACTTAGCTCGAAGAGTGGAAGATGCTCTCATTAGGAGAGGCCAGCTTAAAAAGAGAGACGATGAGAAAACATCCAAAAATCAATATAAGAATAAACAAGTTGTGGGTGATGGAGTCATCGATAGCAAAAATATTGCTAATGTTAATGTTGTGAAGACAATGGAGAAGTTTGTACTGAAACCTCTTGATAGACCTCCTCGAGAATTTACTAGGTTAAATCAACCTTTATCAACTATTCTACCACAATTATTAGAATGAGGTTTGATTCAATTACCAAATATTTGGGAACCTGATCCAACTATACCCGGATACAGAGCAGATTTACACTGTGACTTCCATAGAGGACCTGGACACACTACCAACTCTTGTAAAATATTAAAACATAAAATACAGGACTTGATTGATAACAATGAGATGGAGGTGCAAGCCTTTCAACCTAAGCAAAATCCTCCTAATAATGTTCAAAAGAACACCCCACAAAACCAGAATCAGAATGCCAATCAGTCATTGGACATCTTTCAACATCCCTTACCAAAACATGGTAAGGAGGTGGCTAATCAAATTGAACATCATAATGTCCCTCCTCCTGCCCGATATGTAGGAACTATTAGTGGGCATTTACCTATTCATGATCTAGAAATATTTGACACAACTTTATCCGTGGTTACAACCAGGCCTCTATATAATATTCAGATACCTGATCTTAGTGATACAGAATACGAGACTGAGAGTGATATGGAAATCACATCAAATCAATCGAATAGTTCTAATGATGAATCAGATCCTATTCACCCTATCACAAGTTATATGGTTCCAGAAGAGCCATTTCCAAGAAGAGTCACTACTAGACCATCATCTCACCGATTACTTTCTAATGAGCTAGCTATAAATGCTAGACCAAGACCCATTCATCATCCATAGAATAATATTGTGGGTACCATCGGAGCTGTTACTAGACAACAGGCTCAAAATTCTCAACAAGATCAAATTCAGAATGGTGGATCAGCTCCATTTGTTTTGAAGGTTCCTAATAAAGGGAATCATTCACCTAATGTTCAACCTAAACCTCCTTATAATATTAATGAACAATTATCAAATATTACAGCTAGAATTTCTCTCTTGGACCTTTTAAGATCTTCTCCTACACATAGAGATGAATTAATGCTCACATTAAGTCAGATGATGGTACCACAAGACATTCAACCTGAAGCCATGGCCAATACTATAATAACTCGTGAAGTTGATTGTATTGACTTTCGGGATAGAGACATACCGCAACATAGTTTACATAAAGATAACCCCTTGTATATTACTGCCTTAATTGGAGATGTAGCAGTCAAACGAGTTTTGATTGATAATGGTTCATCTTTAAATATCTGCACTTTTGACTTCTACCAAATATTTGGGTTTAGAAGTGATGAAATGAAAAGAACTGATATGATCATAAAAGCTTTCAATGACGAAACACAAGAAACGTGTGGAGTTATTACCATTCCATTGCAGGTTGGTCCAAGAACCTTGGATACGATTGTGTTTATTGTACATTGCCCTGCATCGTACAATATACTCTTGGGTCATCCTTGGATCAACGCGATGCGAGCTGTTCCCTCAACTTTACATCAATGTGTTAAGTTCGAATTTAAGAATCAGTTGGTTACCATTCATGGTGATCCAAGACCCTTTGATATGTGTGCTTTGGCAGAACCTATTGGAGTTCAATTTTGCCCTGCTCTGTCATCCACACATCCTAATTCTCATTATCCATCTAAACGTGTGAAACTCACACCCACAACGTCATCTACTTCTTCTCCATCAATTGCACCTCCACATATAGCTCAACCATCTTCTGAACAAACCACATTAGGACCTAAGAAAGATCCTAATCCCACAACCAATGTCTCTTGTTCTACTCCTATAACTTCCATACCTTTAATAGACCCATCTATCGACACCTCTACACCGTCTACATCCACCAAATTCATATTTTCCGCATCGAAAGACGTAGGGAATGTTCCTTCTACCTCTTATGCTCTTACTGACGAGCTCTTACCCGATCTATCTAAAATTCTTATATCAGAAGAAACGAATGCTTCTATGCAAGATTCCCTTATTTTAAATAATTTGCCACCATCTCCTCGTACCTTGGGCCTCCCATAGCCTATGGGAAGTATTTACCAAGTCGAGAGCTGTGCCTTTATTTATAAGGGATATGACTAGGGTAGAATACCTAGAAACATCAGAACTCATTATGATGGATATGCTCGATGTTATTTTACTAATGAGTATATTAAAGCCAAACCTATAATGCTTAAATTGGGATATAAAGGGAAAGGTTTGGGACCTTTCCAGAATGGTATGAAAGAACCTTTTGAGGTAGAAGCATGGCCCACTCGATGTGGTGTGGGCCTATTTTCTAGTAAGGGTCAACCATTCCCATTTGAGGATGATGACCATCTTATATGTTACCAAGATTATTTAGATGAACGCGATGCTTTGCATTTAATGAATAAGACATTCACATGTAATATGCTATCTATAGCTTATCCTGAGATGATCGTTGAATCCGACGATGAGTTGGAGGGAGATATCTTTCACGATGTCTCCGTTGAGGAATTATTACATAATGGATTTTATTTTGATGGCTCTATACCTAGTATAGCCCAGCTTGAGGCCACGACTCCTCAAGATGAATTATCCAAGCTAACCTTGGAAGAATTACAAGAATTGGGCGTTTCACCTGCCCCACCTAATTTTGAGAGAGATCTACACATGGAAGTAGAAAATGTCATAAAAATTAACATTGGAACCAAGAATAACCCTCACATAATCAACATTGGATCAGAATTGAGTCAAGAAAAATAGGATAAATACATTGCATTTCTTAAAGAATATGAAGATGTCTTTGCTTGGACATATGAAGATATGCCAGGTTTAGACCCTTCTGTAGTTATGCATCACCTAGTAGTGCATCCGGATGCTAAACCTGTTAAGCAGAAGCTTAGAAAAATGCATCCTAAAGTGGCCTTACTAGTCAAAGGGGAGTTAGAAAAACTCTTGAATGTTATTTTTATACAAGCCATTGATTATGTTGAATGGATCTCGAATGTAGTTCCAGTAACTAAGAAAGAAGCTACTAAGATTAGGGTTTGTACAGACTTTAGAGATATTAATGTTGCATGCCCTAAAGATGATTTTCCCCTTCCCAATATGGATCAGATCATTGATTTTCTTGTTGGGAGTGGAATGATATCCTTAATGGATGGATTTTTTGGTTATAATCAGATCAGGATAGCTCCTGAAGATCAGGCTAAAACAACCTTTATTACCCCTTGGGGGACTTTCTGTTGGAAAGTGATGCCATTCGGTTTGAAGAATGCAGGTGCAACCTATCAACGAGCCATGACTTATATCTTTCATGATATGATGCATGATATACTACATGATTATGTAGATGACATTATAGCTTGTTCTACTGAAGAAGATGACCATTTAGATGACTTGAGAAAAGTATTTGATCGGTTAAGGGAATATCTTATCCGATTGAATCCAGCCAAATGTATATTCGAAGTTAAGTCAGGTAAATTATTGGGGGTTATAGTTTCTTTACGTGGCATCAAAATTGACCCTCTCAAGATTACGGCTATCACTGATATGCCCGCACCTACAAATATATCTAAATTACGGAGTCTACAAGGTAAGCTTCAAGCTATCCGTCGCTTCATCGATAAGCTGGCGGATAAAACTGGACCCTTTCTTAAGCTTCTTAAGAAGGATGTCTCTTTCCATTGGGACGACGAATGTAAGGAAGCATTTGAACTCCTCAAACAATATCTTCTTAACCCACCTATACTTTCACCACCTAAACTTGATCGCCCATTTATCTTGTATATTTTTGCTTCAGATTTTGCTTTAGGAGCTATGTTAGCTCAACTTGATGATGAGAAAAGAGAGCGTGCTAATTATTACATTAGCAGAACATTAATTAGTTATGAAACCCGCTACACAACATTAGAGAAGTTATGTCTAGCAGTCATATTTTCTACATAAAAACTATGCCATTATATGCTCAGTCAAAAAACATACGTTATTGCTAAATCCGATCCCTTGCGGTATCTCATGAGTCGACCTTATTTATCGGGTCGCACAATAAAGTGGGTTCTTGCTCTAAGCGAGTTTGAACTCATGTTTATAGGACATAAGTCTGTTAAGGGTCAAATCATAGCAGATCAATTAGTGTTGCACCCTTAGAGTCCACCCATCCCCTCGTCATTGAGTTTCCTTGATGAATGCCTTAAACTAGAGGTGGATCATTCAGAGCCATGGTCCTTATACTTTGATGGAGCCCGATGTATGAGTGGGGCTGGTGCAGGTATTATTTTGATATCTCCATAGAAACATCTCATACCTCTATCCTTTAAATTAACGTTTTCATGTACTAATAACACTTGCTGAATATGAGGCTCTAATCCTTGGATTACGAGCTACCCTGGCACTAAAAATTAAAAATCTATTAGTTTTTGATGATTCTCAACTTGTTATAAATCAAATTAATGATGTTTATCAGACTAGAGATGATAAATTGTGCCCATATAAAGCATATGTATTACAATTAATATCTTTATTTGATCAAGTTACCTTGGAAGCTATTCCTAGAACTAGCAATCGTGCGGCTGACGCTATGGCCGTAGTTGCATCTCTTTTACCCTTGGAGTTAGATGACGAATATGCTACCATCATTATTCATCGACTCTAGGAACCCACTTCAACTAAATCATGCTTGGAACCTTTGGACATGTTTCTAATCAATGAAACTATTCCTGAACTTTGGTACACTGACATCCTCAATTTTCTTCAAAATGGGACCTTCCCTGAAGGTTTTAATAGAAACCAGTATCGGTTATTACGTAGACGAGCAAGTCGCTTCGTAATAATTGGCAATACGTTGTATAGGAGATCTTTTGAAGGTATCCTATTAAGATGTTTGAATCTAGAAGAGTCTAGATCAGCTTTGAGTGAAGCCCATGATGGATCTTGTGGGGGACACTTTAGTGGTAGCGCCATTGCTAAGAAGCTCCTTAGGATAGGATATTTTTGGCCTACCATGGAGAATGATGCACATGATTACGTGCGCCATTGCGACAAGTGCCAGAAACACGCTGACCTTGTCCATGCGCCTGCACAAGAACTGCAGGCTATTTCATCTCCTTGGCCCTTTTCAAAATGGGGCTTAGACATCATCGAAAAAATCAATCCTGTGTCATCTGATGGACATAAATTCATCATAACCACCATCGAGTATTTTACGAAGTGGGTCGAAGCTATGCCCTTAGCTTCTTGCACTAGAACACAAGTTTCCAAGTTTATTCTTAATCAAATTATTTGTAGGTTCAGAATTCCTGCAAATCTCATCTCGGATAATGGAACTTGTTTCAAAAACAAATATGTAAAGAAACTATGTCAAAAATATAAAATTCAACATCGTTGGTCCACTCCCTATTATCCTCAGGGTAATGGCCAAGCAGAAGCATCTAATAAAACATTAATTAAAATCCTCAAGAGACTGGTCAATAAATCTGGCCATGATTGGCACATTCAATTATATCCTACTTTGTGGGCTTATCGAACTAGCATTCGTACTCCCACGGGCACTTCACCTTTTGTTTTGGTTTATGGCATTGAAGCTATTTTTCCCTTTGAATTAGAAGTTCCTTCTTTGGCTCTGCTACTTCAAGATACTGAAGTAGGAGATGAATATCATGCTGGCAGATTTAGTCAATTGGAACTCCTAGATGAGAAGCGCATTAATGCTTTGGAGCATCTTCGTGCCTACCAGAACAAGCTCAAACGAGCATATCTCAAGAAAGTTCATAATCGATCCTTTGAGATCGGCGACCTCGTCTTAAAAGAAAATAAAAAAAATACTAATGCAACTAAAGACCTTAAAGGCAAATTCGAGCCTAACTGGCTTGGGCCATATATTATCACTACTAAATTTGGATCGGGAGCATACATATTAGCTACCTTAGATGGTAAAGATCTTAAAGAACCTATGAACATTATGCATCTTAAGCGCTATTATGCATAAATCTGGTAATTTCATCACTGTATATATTATACATATTGTCTCATATTAGTAATTCATATAAAAATTTCAAAAACAGTAATATTATGTATTCTCTCAAATCATAAATTAAAATCAAAATATAAAAAAATCAAAATCATCAAAATCCTCAAAAACATCTTCTATTTTGCACCTGTCAATTCTTGAAGTATTGCATTTATATTTTCAATTATTTTGGATAAATTAGCATTTATCTGGAATCCCTCACTTTCACACTCACATGAATAAATATCTTGATCTTATTTGGTATGATTATTAATCTCTCTTATATCGAAGTCCACGAGTTGAATTAAATAAAGTTTTGAGCATAGAGAACTGATCTTGTTATTTACTTGAACCAAGTACACCTTTTCACATTAAAATGATTTCATTGCAAATTCAAAATGATGCTACATAGTAGAAGTGGTCTCTTGAGCGAAAAGTTTCCCTTGCTATCCTATCATGCACATGGTCTAGAATCTTTGAGAATTGACAAAAGGACAAGCTCACCCCTGCCCAGAATAAAAATCCCTTGCTCTACAACCAATCCGAGCAAGTATCCCTAGTATAGGAAGAAAAAGAAAAAGAAAAAGAAAATCAAGAAAAATCATGAGAAAAAGAGAAATTATTCAGAAGCATTATCATTTTGTACCATCTCAGCAATATTTCAGCATTATCTCAGTGTCAAGCAAAATACAAAAAAAAAAAATAGAAAAAGAAAAGAAAAGAAAAAGCAAAAAGCAATAAATCCCTTCCCCCCTTTTGAAAGAAAAGAAGGGTGAATGAGCTTGAATCCCTGGAATTCTCAATTATTCAAAAATCATGAGGTAAGCCCCATAACAGGTGGTTTGTGCCCAACCCGCTTGGCCTTGGGTAACTCCTAGCATGGTGATATGTCTGTCACATTAGCGACCTTCTTTTGTACAGACCTATGTCCGCTCATGGATCAGCTAGCTCTTGATGACCCGACTTACATAGTAGTCTGGTACGGTTACATGCATATAAATCATGGTCAACGAACACTCATTTGGTTAATTCAAATTACTTGTATCAAATTATCTTGCTCAAAATCGGTAAATGAACAATACAATTGCACACACATTTGTGTTTGAGAGATTTTGTATCATTATGATAGATCAAGATCGACAATGAACTCACATATGCACACGGGGTTCCTTATAAATGTAAATTTTGTCTTTGAGATAATTTAAAATATTTATGCAAATCTTCTGGAATAATTTGATTTTTTTACTTGAGAATATCTGTTTAGCGTAAAATCAATTAAATACATTTTTTTCAAAAATCCAAAATTTTCTTGCAAAACATGTTCAAAATCTAGCAATAAAGTCACATTTATATTTTTTGACTTTCGTGACGATGGTATAGTTCCTAAACCTAAATTGGAATTTTATGCCTAGTGCAAGTCCTCATTTTTATATTTTTTGTTTATCTCAAAATCAAAAATCAACTATGCAATAAAACTATTATATCAATTTCTTCTTTGGATTTCGTGATGATGGTATAAGTCTATACCTAAAATTCTATGCCTAGCGCAAACCATCGTTCTAATTTTATTTCCCATTTATTTAATCCATAAAAGCATATGGCTTAAATCATTATGTTACACAATTGTGCTTTAAAAAGAACGAAAACTTTCCTATTTCATTTCATTATGTCAACATTCATTTTTTTTTCGACGATGGTATAATTCCTAGGGAATTGTTCAAATTTCTATCATACTTAGGAATTTTATGCCTAGCAAAAATCATATTTTTAATATTTCATGCATAATATTTTCATGGAAATCTGAAAACAAATCATCACTATCATCATTTTCATCATCACAACACAAAGTCTTAAGAAAGTCTCTTAAGCACCCTTTTACTTTTAGCAATATTTCTCTCATACCGGGATTAGCTTAATGACCTAGCGAGCGGTGACTCCATGAAATGGTCATGTAACAATGACAATGTCCTTTGAAATTATTGTTAGAAGTCACTTTATTTTCATCAAAACACACCACAACAACCGTTTGTTTACATCAGATTATTTCATTTAATTTTATAGCATGACATAAAATTATAATATTTTCAATGACATAATTACATGAATAGTCAATCAACAATTAAAATATTAAAGCATCATAAAACATATGCACAAGTCATATCACAAAAAGAACATATATATATATATATATCAAAAAGTATATACATCATATCAAAATAGATTGGTATGCCACAATCTATACCCTGGCATACTCAATCATCTCAAAAATAGTCTATGTACAATATGCATCTAGCCTCGAGAAGACCTCGAGCTCTCAGCCTCATCTCCTCTCCCACCCTGAGGTGGAGGAGGTGGTCCCATCGAAGCCCATCCTATGTCGTGGGTCCTCGATGTCGATCGTGATGATGTCCTCGATGACCCCATCCTGATCGGCTCCATAATGTCGGCTGGCAATTGTATCCTCTGGCCCTCTGGAACCAGTTGGTAGTACACTCCCTGATAGAACATGGTCTAAGCAACCGATCGTGCCAGCTCTAGAATGCTCGCCCCTCTACTCCGAGCCCTGAGCCATGTAGCCTCATCCTGTAGAGTCTACACCTGAGCTCGTAGGTGGGCATTCTCTACTCGAAGAGCTACCATCTCGTTGCTCTCCCCCACCTCGACACCCTTGCCCCTATCGAGTGATGGTGGCCTATCCCTCTGTTGAGAAGGGAGTCTCTCTCTCCTCTCCTCCCTCCTCTCTGATTGCTGTTGTCTCTCTAGAGCCTGTGGTACTCTTCGGCATCTCTCTTGAGGAGGCCATCATTGATCCCTCCCTCTGTGACTCCTCGCTGCATCGATGGCAGCCTGGTGCTGCCTCTCCATCCATTGCACTACAGCGTGCATCGAACCCTATGCCCTCATCATCCGAGGAGGGTGGATGCCTACATACCAGGCATCATACCCATCTGCTACCCCACATCATCCCCATCCACTAGCTGAATGGGGGCATCATCAACATCTTGACTCTAGAACCATTGCATGTCTGGAGCCCCACTTAGTGTGGTGTTATCCTACATAGTCCGGGAGTACTCATAATCCCTAAGAGAAGGGATCCCTTGTTGTAGACCGAACTACCTCAAAACTTGGTCGTAGCGGTGGAGCTCTACCTCTCCCCACTCTGTCCTCAACCATATGACTCACCTGATGTGAGCCAACTCCTGTCCATCCTCTGCCCACCCTGGATGCTCTCTCCATGGTCTCCAGGTGATCCGATCTAGGGTGAGGTCATCCAGCAACCTTCGGGATGTCGATAGATCTATCCACCTTGTGACCCTCTCTGGAGCCACCAATAGAAAACTTGGGGTCTCTCTCGGTCAACTCCTATCAGTGGAAGCCCTATCGGCCTTCACCACAATGTGCTCCCAACACCAAATCTGTAGGAGCGATGTCAGCACCAGACATCGACCTCCCTTGTATACGACCTCGTAAAGGATCCTATACAACCGACACAATACAAAGCTACCCCAAGCAAACCTGTATCCATGGTCTCTCATGTCACAGACCACATCTGAGAGTAGCCATGGTAATCTACATCCACTCTGGTGGCATAGAAGAAGGCCACCCACCACCCCTACCAAAACTTGGGTCAACCGAGATGCCCTAGGCATCTGCCTCAAAGCCTCGATGTTCACTCCGCCCTTCTCCAGGGCGAAGCTTGGGTCACTGCACAATCTCATCATCGCATGGCCCTGATTGGCCGAAGGGGTCATGAATCGACCATGTATGGGGATCCTCAAGATCCTCCATACATCCTCTAGAGTGGGAGTCATCTCCCCTATCGGTAGTCGAAAGCAGGACGACTCCGGATACCATCTCTCTGCTAGGGCTGTCAGTAGCCCCATGTCTGTAGGAAGTTGTGGCATCTCTACCACATGCTGCAGTCCTACCTCTGCCAGTCTGTCTCGCTCGGCCTGATCGAGCATGGCTAAGTCATCTCTGAGACCTCCGTATTTCCACTCTCGACTCTTTAGTAATCCCCTCTACAAAATAAACAATAAAACAACAAAAATCATTAGTACATAATCATTAAAAAATCAATTAAAATTAAAATCATCCCATAAAAATCTAGAAATTTAGACAAAATCATCCTTAATAGGATGAAATCATCTCCGTTCTTCAATTTGGGGATCGCCCCTTATTGGACGGGATCGCCCCTATTTCTCCGATTTCGTCCTTAGACAAAATCGACGATATAGGGACGATTTCGTCCCGATGTCGTCGATGGCCTAAAAATGGTCACGATGCCCAAAAACAATTAAAATTCAAATAAAAAAATCAAGTAAATCAAGTTAAAAACATAGTACACTAGGTTTAGATCCTTACCCGCAACCCGCGTCGGACCTCTGTCGATCTGTGTCATTTCCACCATTTCGCCTGTAGAGCTCTAAAACAGCGAAAGTGAACAGTAAAAATGAATTAGGGTTTTACCCTATTTTTCTTATTTTTATTTTAAAAATGACATTTTTCAATTTTTGCTTTTTTGCGCTTTTACCTCAAACGTTCGATTTGGGTAAAAACTCGGAGGGGGCACCATAGCAAACAATCGTACGATTCGACCTAGAATCATCGTCTAAAAAATGGAATAAATTTTTGCTTTCTCGTAAAGCGTAAAGAACTCGTCTTTAACACATTTTCTTCGAAAAATTTGCTAAAGAGGGGGCAAAATGTAGCACCCTAAAATTGGCACAGTTAAACCATCAGTAAAAAGTAAAAATTTGAATTTTAACCTTGAAATCGCCCGTTAACCGCTCACCTCATTTTTTGCACCATTTTTAGAAGTTGTTTTGACCATTGGACGATATCATCGTCGATCTGACGATATCATCCCAAATCGGATGAATTCGTCTGGAACAGAACGTCCAGACGATTTCATCCCAAAACCAAATTTTCATAATTAGCTTCTGTTTCAACGACCTCTCCAACTTGGGCAGAAGCGTGTCTGCATGGTTGGAGATTCCCACGTTGAGGATCTCCCAGATTGGGATGATCCCCAACCTCCTAACCTCCCCTAATCCTATATAAACTAGGATTTTTCTAGTTTATCCCCCTGATTCCCTGATCCTCCCTGATCTCCCATCATTCGCATTTGTGTTTTCAAGTTTTTGTTGCAGGATTTCACTGTGTTTCAGTCGGAGATAGCTCGGATCGTCGCAGGCGATTCAACCACAATTTCGGATGATCCTGTCAAGATCGGCGATGATCTCGTACGATTGCAGATGATCTTGACTGCAATTCAGCTTGGGGGCAATCAGAGTCCCGAGTTTGCATTTTCTACCTCGTTTCTTTATTTATTGGTGCATTAGATTAATTTACTTCTGTTTTGCATCTTGGAGTTCACCTCATTTAGCATAATTGCATGATAAAATTCAAAATAAGTTACCAAAACATTGCATCTCATTTAATTTGATATCTGGATTTGTTATTTAAGCATCTACACTCTCATTTCTATCACTTTGCATCATTCTTGCAATAGTATTTTTGGTTTTTGGTGTCTATTTTCTTGATTGCAGGTTTCTGACGAATTCGTCAGGTCATTGATGATCTTGGGTGATCTCAGATGATCGACTATGATTTGGGATGATTCTGTACAATTACAGATGATCCTATCATATCCGGGATGATCTGGACTCCTACAAGCTTCAGAATCTTCATCAGACATCAGAAATCAGGTGTACTCTTCTCCATTTAACATATTCTCTGTATTTAATCGCATTAGGATTCATTTATGTTTGTTGTCTTCATATAAATCAGAATTTTCATATAGAATAGCTTAGCTTCATTTTGGCCAACCTAGGAATCTGAATGATTGAACATAAAATGAACAAATCAAACCCATTCTCAACCTAGGCATGGAAACTCAAAGTTTCCTGGTGAACCCCACCATCCGTCAAAAATTCACCTTTATACCCCTCCCCGAGAGGCGCGACCTTCAAAGGGCCTCTCCGTCCGAGGTATTGTTCCATCCTTTTCGCATCCCCCTTTCGGGCATGGATCCTTTAGCCTGAAGGTAAGGGTGCAAAAAATTTGGGCGATACAAAATCTAACCAAAGCGTTAGAATTTATTGTGGATGAAATAAATTTAAACCACATTTACTATCTACAATTCAAGGAAAGTTATTAAGAGGAAGGGGATGGTCTTTATAGTTAAAATGAATAAGAAAGAAGATTCAAAAATGAAAACTGATCTCTTCCAAAAACATCCAGTATTGGGAGAATTTAGGGATGTGTTTCCTAAGGATTTACCAGGGTTACCTCCTTAGAGGGAATTTTATTTTTCCATAGAGTTGCTACCAGGGGCAATGCCTATTGCAAGGGCACCATATAGGATGACTCCTATTGAGCTACAAGAGCTCAAAATGCAACTCCAAAATTTATTGGAAAAAGGGTTAATCAGGCCAAGTGTGTCATCTTGAGGGGTTCCTATTATTTTTGTTAAGAAAAAATATGGTACCATGAGAATGTGCATTGATTATCGAATTTTAAATAAGGTAACTATTAAAAAATATATATTTTTTGCCTAGAATTGATGATTTATTGACTAGCTAAGAGGAGCAACCATCTTTTCAAAAGTAGATTTGAGATCTAGTTATCATTAGTTGCAGATAAGAGAAGAAGACACATCTAAAATGGCATTTAGAACAAGGTATGGATATTTTGAGTTCATTTCTCTACCTTTTGGGTTGACCAATGCCCCAACCACATTCATGAATCTTATGAATAGTATCTTTAGAGAGCAGTTGGACCAGTTTGTTCTTGTATTTTTGGATGATATTCTAATCTATTCCAAGAGCAAAGGAGGAACATGATCAGCATATGAGAACTGTATTTGGAATAATAAGAAAGAATCAGCTTTATGGAAAGCTATCAAAATGTGAGTTTTATACCCTAAAAGTATAGTATTTGGGACATATTATCTCTGTTGAAGAAATTGCAGTATATCCCAAGAATATTGAAGCTATAATTGAGTGGCCAACACCTACTAGTGTAATCAAGGTGCTAAGTTTTATGGGTATTGTAGGGTATTATAGGCGATTTATCAAAGGTTTTTTTAGAATCGTCCAATCAATCACTAATCTCCAACAAAAACATAAAGACTTTAAGTGGACATGCCAATGTGAAGAAGCTTTTCAAGTTTTAAAAAACTACTTGATATTTGAACTGATATTGCAATTTCCAAATCCGTATAAGCAGTATATAGTGTGCACAGATGCATCAATTGAAGGGTTATGGTGGTCTTGACCCAAGGTGATATGGTTATTGCCTACGATTCCAAGGAATTTAAAAGGCACGAGGTTAATTACACCACTCATGATTTGGAATTGGAAATAGTCGTTCATGCCTTAAATTTGGAGATATTACCTATTGGGAAAACCATTTGAACTAAAAATAGATCATTAGAGTCTTAGGTACATATTCACCCAACTCTTATTGAATTCCAGGAAAATATGTTGGATGGAATTTTTAGCGAAGTATAATTTTGGTATTGAGTATATTAAGGGTAAAGAGAATAAGGTAACAGACACTCTGAGTAGAAGACGACACATTTCTGCTATGGCAAAATACCAAAATGATCTGTTAGACAAAATTAAAGGTTTGCAAGCAAAGGATGAATTTTGTCAATCTTATAGGGTTTAGGATGGACAAGAATCTAGAAAAATTATAGATTTTATGGTCAGAGATGGTCTACTACTTAATAATAATAGATTGGTAGTTTCAAACTTAGGAGGGTTGAAAGAAATAATTCTTAAGGAAGTGCATAATACACCTTATTTGGCACATCCAGGGGAACAAAAATACATGCAAAAACTTGAAGAAAATGTATTTTTGACCAAGGATGAAAAATATATTACCAACTACATGTCTAGATGTTTAGAGTACCAAAAGGCAAAGGTAAAACATTTACATCCAACTGGAAAGCTATACCCGCATGAGATACCTACGCAAAAATAGCAAGTGGTATTGTTGGTCATCAAATCTGCACAGGAAAGGACTTTCGGTGGGTTTGCGCGCCCTGGACCTGCGACCAACATTGAAAGGCCGAGGGGAAGAGATGCCCCTCGTGCCAATCTCCGGAGAAAGGCCGGCTCCTATACTAATCTACTTTTGGGGTTTGAGACAAGAGTGCGGGAAAGAAATAAACAGAGTAAGGGTTAGGAAAAGAAATAAAAAGGGTAAGGGTTAGAGAAAGAAATAAAAAGAGTAAGGGTTAGAAGATGATGATTTAAGGTGGGAGAGAACAGGAAGCACGATTACTCGCTAACAACTCGAATAGCAGCAAGAAATACCAAGAATAGCATGAAAGAAACGAAATGCCGAACTTCCTATGTATCCTCTGGACGGGTTCGCAGGGTTCTCCTTTCTCTCTCGCTGGAATTCAGGGTTCAGAGTAACAACGATTGAGATAAGGGAATAACAGAAACCTCGATCCACCAGGCAGCATAAAAGAAAGCGACAAGACGTTTTTCCTCTCCTATGTATCCTTCGGGGCGAATTTTAGGGGTTCGGTCCCCGATCGCACATCGGATTCGGGATTCGAGTCTCGGTACGCGAACGAGAAAAGACAAAAGAATTAAGCACAGAAGGCGGCATAAAAGAGAGAAATAGAGCACAAAAGATCTTTAGTATTAAACGCAGGACATCAAGTTACAACAGCTTTCTAGCAGAAAGTTCCCCCCTTTTACATTGCAAAGCCTGGGTTTTTATAGAGGACCCGACCCTCTGAATCATTATTACAAAAATGGCGGAGTACACCCTCGAGCCCTGAGAAATCGGCTCCTCGTTGATGCTGCGGATGATCCCTCAAATCGGCTACCAAAACTGGTAAGGGTGACCGAGTCAGCCGAGGAAAGACGCATTAAATGAGCCACCTGGGTGTCCTTGGATTGCAGGTGCGGTGCTCGAGTGGCGGCCATGCTTGTCGGGCTCTTCTTCTCGGGTGATACTTCGCATCCAATTGCCAAAAATGAGCAGCGGGCTTATCGGGCAAGAAAATATGCATTTATGAGGCTCTCTGATTGCCTCGGGAAAATGCCCAACTTGGGAAGCATTCCTGGGAAGCGCCTCGCTGATTTTTGCTTCGCAAAACTACTTCAGGGGTGTGGAGTGCCGAAGCCGATCTCCCTCTATCCTTCGTTTTCGTGGGAAGCGCTTGGTATGGGTCGGGAAAAATGCTTCGGGCCGATCTTCTTTTGAAATGGTGGTTCAGGGGAGTTTTGGCCGAAGCACTTTCTCGACCTCTACTGCTTCGGGTGAAAACTGGCTGAAGTGGATTTTAGAAATACTTCGGGTCTGAAGTAATTTCTTTGCCTTAGCTGATTCGGGCTATCTTTTCTTCTTCGGCGAAGTTGCTTGGATGCTGCTTCGCAAAACTCTTCACCGAAGTAGCTGGGAATGCTTCGGGTGCGAAGCATTTCCTTCATTATTTCTCGGCAAAGTTCTTGCCCGAAGTGATGATTTGAAGCGCTTCGGGCCCGAAGCTCTTTTCTTTTCATTTTGTCCACCAGGGGCGATAGGGAAAACCAAAATTGCTATAACTTATAAACAAAAGAAAACTTTCAACAAAACAAATATCATACAAAGTTTCAATTTTTCTGCCCCTTGGTGGAATGTGACAATATTGTCAACATTCTTGGCGGCTCGTGGGGCAACGAGCTCGTCTCGATGGTAGAACCCTCAGCTTTTATCCATTGGGCCAGAGTTACCTCCAGACCCTTCTCCTTGTTCCTTTTCTGGGGGTGCTTCCACAGCTTGTCCTTCCTCTTCCTCTTCTCTCTCCTCTTCTTCCACTACTACTTCTTCTCCTCCTGTCGCCATTGCTTCTGCTACGTCTTCAACCATTGGCAATGGGGCCAAGTGGGCGTGGATGTCTCTTAAGGTTCGGTGAATCTGAGACCAGACGCTTTTCGTGAACAGCTCCTGATCCTCCAGGGATTTGACCAATGCGTGAAACTTATCGATCTGCCCAATTTTTGCATGTTGGGACCTGGTATACAGATCATTTAGGGAGGCGACGATTCTATAGTATTTCAATATGTAATCAGCAACCTGCTTCTCTGTTATTGGTTCGGCCCACTCGTCTATCTCCGAGACGTTGCCTTCAAACTGCTGCCACTTCGGCATGATTTCTTCCTTGGCTAAGGGCTTCCCATCATTATCCGTGAAGCTCGGGAAGCCTAAGGAGAAGAGGTCCTCGAAGTAGCCCATTGACGCGCGCCTCTCGCTTTCGAATGCGTCTAGTAGGATTTTTGCCTTTTGAGCTTTCTTGGCTATGGAGAAAAAGGCACGAACTGTGGCCTAGGCGGTTGACCAATCCCTTGTTGTCCGACTCATCGTTGTGAGCTTCAAATCTTGATACCTTGCATCTTGGACCTTGAGGGCTAGCTTGAGTCGGGCTCTACATTACGAATGACCTCTTCGATGATTGGTCCTCCTTCAGCGGCGGCAACTGGGCTTCTATGGTGTAAACTAAAGCGAAAGGGCACGACGGCCGAGACCTAAAATTCTTGAGCAAATGTGAGCGAATCTCCTTGATTTTGCTCCTATCAAGTAGCCCTAGGCCTTCCTTCTCGTGCAGCTGGATCTGAGCTTGCAAGATCTTACTTTCAAGCTCCTTGGCCCTCAAATCATTTTTGGCCTGCCTTTGTGCTTGATTCTCAGCTGTGCACTCCAGTTGTGCTATCCGTAGCTTTAGGGCGTGTGCTTCTTTCTGCATCAGCTTGCACTGCTCCTCGGCCTCTGCCAATTTGGAGCGAGCCCTTGCTAGCTCCTCCTCCAGCTTGATGTTAGCACTCTCGGCTTCGAACCTGCGCTTGTTGGCAATGTTGGCATGCGCCTTGAAGGTCTCGATTCCAATGTGCATAGAGGCGGACTCCTTGTCCACGTTCGGATGTTCCAAGTCCTTTTCTTTATCCTGATATTCATAGTCCGTTGGAGTCATTTCATCCAGGGGCTTCTGGACTTTGGGTATCTTCTTTACTTTATGCAACTTTCCCACCTCGAAATCGAAGATGGTGCATCTCTCAACTTGAGCGAGCGAGCGCCCTTTCTTCTTTCTTGCCTCTTTTAACATTCTCTCTGTGTTCTGTCGGGCTTGGAGGAGTTTTTGGCCAAGGGGATTCCCGTATTGAGGACAGCTCGGAGTCGAATGCGGCTGGGTCTATAGTCGAGGGATTGAACAAATATAAGGAGTTGAAGGGGATAGCCTCACCCGAAGGTTCGACAACAGGGGTGACGGGGGCTTCGACGAGTGGGAGCACGTTATGTACAATGGAGGAATGAGCCTCGAGGTTCGGCATTGGACTATTAGCTTCACCCTGGTTGATGACTGGAGGATTGGCGGTGTGGCTGGGTGAAGTAACTTCGATAGGTTTGTCCTGGCTGGAAGACTCGGGGGGAGTAGTTAGGGACACGGCGTAAGGAGGTGACTGACCTTGTGGAGGTAGGGTGGATAGGTGAGAGCTTTCGGCCAGGGCCGGGGTAGACTTACGAGCAACCAGAGCATAAGGTGAAGAGAACGTACCTGCGTGCCCTCCTGGCAGAGCGGCCATGGTGATCTCCTGGGTGATTGGCCCTTGTTCCTTCTGGGCCTCGGTACTCTCGGCTTCCATGACTTCCATGAGTTCCTCCATGTTGATGACATCTATGTTTGGGATCGTTTCGGCACTTGGTGGAGTTCCTCCGTCGTTTGCTTCGGTCGAGCCCGATACTGATCTTTCGGCAGGGGCGCTCGGAGTGCTTGTACGCGGTCGCTTTGGGAAGTTCGGGGGTGCCTGTGTAGGTTCTCGCTCCTTTCTTTTCTTCCTCTTGAGGGGTTGCTCTGATTCCTCTATTGTTGTCTCGAGATCTTCGGATGGACTCTGTAGTAAAGCTTTTGGCGTGGCCTTGGCTGCTTTTCCTTTGGGGACATTATCAGTCCTTCCGGGGCTTTCGCCTGAACTTGGGGTGGCTGGTGGAACAAAGTCGACGAAGGACAAGGGTTCCCAAGACCCAATATTGGTCTGATACACAATTGCGAATTCCCTGTCCATTGTTAGAAGCCCATAAGAATTCATCTTTCGATGATGGACTCTCATAATCCACCATTCTCTTAACTGCTCCTCGTCCCAGTCTTTCAACTCCTCTTTTAAATCGTCCTTCGCTTTTCTCCAGAAAGTGGAGTCGGGAGTTGGGAATGGGTACTGGTCTAGGTCGAATTCGACCTCCATAGGATAGAAGTCATGCCAAGGAGGCAACGTCCTCATCTCCTCTAAGTGCCACTCTAGGTCCGTACCATTGGGGTTATTCCTCTGCTCTAGAATTTTGGGGCGAGGACAGACATGGAAGTTTTTGCTTTTCAAATGATCTCTCATCACCCCCAACGGGTCGTAGAGCCACCTCTGTGGTATTTGAAGCAGACCAAAATCGGCGAGCTTCTCCTCCAGGTATATGTTCTGCTTCAAGGCAAAGACTTCGATCACTCCCATCTTGAAGGGGAAGTCGCAGGTGTGTGCCCACTTTCGCCCGTGGCCGTAGGCTTCGTCGGTCGCGTCACTTTGTCGAGCAACTTCCAGGGCAAATTGGTACTCCGAAGGGAAAAAGGGCAGCAGGAAGGGCTTCCCTGTGAAGCCGAAAAGGCGGATCACAAGCCCTTGTGTCAATTGAAACACATCCCCTCTTCTCTCCAGTACCACTTTATCTCTAAGGCAGAGAGGCACCCGAGGGCTAGACTTTGTCAGAATGTGCATCGCAGGTCCCAAAAACTGCTGATTGAAAGGGTAATAGGACTCCGACCTCAGCAAGAGACGGGTCCACTGATATACAGGCAAAGGGATCCCATCCTTGTCGACTGGTGAAACATCACAATGGTGAAGGGCTTTATGTACATGAAAGAAGAAGAGCCAAACCAAGAAGGAACAAGGCTGGAAGTGCGGCTCCTTGCTAGCATCCTTCATGGATGACAACCGCATATGCAGATTTTGGGCCACCCATTCTGCCCAATCGAAGAAAACTGGGTTGGTGTTCGGCCGCGAAGCGTCGGGAGCGTAGAACTCTCCTCTGGAAATGCATTCGGCTAGCGACACCTGCCATGGGTATACCAAAGTATCGCTTGACAAGCCTCCCACCCATGCAATGATAGAGAATATATCTATGTTCTTGAAGGCCTCCAAGGGCAGGGGCATCTGGGGTCGCTTGTCGGAAGGAAGTCCGCTCTTGAGGTTTTCACGCAAAAAGCTCAGGATGAAGGGATTAGAGGTGAACTTATCCGTTTGTTCGCTCAGGCTGACATTGCGAATGGTATAGCCTTTTGGTGGCCTTTGTTGTGGTGCGAATGTTGCCTGCACATCCTCCTTCAGAATGGAAAACAATTTTTTACCCGAGGCATCCAACACCTGTCTGGTTTGTGGTTGGTAGTTCTGAGCGATGGCGTATATGAGCTCGGGGCAGTGATGTGTAGGAGGGACTAGATACCAGTATATGTGGGAATAATATGCCATGGCCCTCTTGTTCTCCGTCGAGAGCCTACTTTGCATGAAGTCGATGGTATGCCGAAGCTCGACCACGGTTCTTGAGAGCTCTGGGTCTCTGATTTTCGCCCACTTATCGACAGGTGGTTCTATGCTGGGCTCGTCATCGGACTCTTCCCTTCCTTCCATCACTTGTTTTCCTGGGCGTGGGGGAGGATTGACCCTCCTAGGTCTCTGTTTCTTTTCTTCTATGGCTCTCGCCTTCTCTGGAACCGTCGTCTCTGGCTCTTTTCCTTTCTGAGTGGGGTTCTTCTTTCCCATTGCGAATGATCGTAGCAGAATAACTTGTGATGTAGAAGAGTTCAGTACCTCAAAACAAGGGATGGGATAATCATGGTGAACAATGGAACCTTTGATGCAGAAGCTCTTCGAGGTGACAGAATGCAGACTCGACTCTCACACTTGCAAATGGTTTGTTCTTAACGGGCATCTGCATTTTATAGCTTCGGAGGGCAACTTTCGGCATTTATGGCAACTATCGTAATTACTTCATGGGCCTGACCTGAAAGTATCATTGTGGCATCTGATTGGCCATATGGCGGCGTCGTACGTGGGGCCATGCAATTCGGGAATTTGATTTTGTATCGAGAATGCAAATCGCTGCCACCTGGTACCCTTGCATGGCTTTTCGGTTAATGAACTGCCTTGGGATGAGTGTCGTTTCTTTCGTATTGAGTTCATCTGCTTTGGCCCCCTTTTGAGGCTATTGTCGGCATGTTTCTCGAGGCATATCTTAAATGTGTCCACCTCGAATTCGAGGTTCGGCGACATGGAGTTGGCGAAGAAAATACTTCGTCGTGAAGTTCTTCTTCGGGCTGATTTTCTTCATTTCGGGCCCGAAGTTCCCCTTTGCCACGCTGTTGCTTCAGTTCATCGATCGAAACCTGTTTCATCGAGGAGGGCCTCGCCAAGAATTACTTCGGACAATGCCTTCGACACATTTCTTTAGCGAAGCATTTTCCACGTCCTTGATCTGCATGTGGTTTGGTTCTACGAGGATGAACTACTTCGCGGTGAACTTCCCTTCGTCGGCTACTTCGGACCGAAACCCCCGAAGGCGATTTCGATCGTGCTTTGTGAAGCCAAGCCAGAGGAATCTAGCTTTTGCGGTTGAAGTGGCGCTTGCTCTCCGCGATCTTTTGAACAGAGTATAGACAAAGAACTGAAACCCTATATACAAAAATATATGCAAGATTTTTTTTTTTTTAGAGCGAGTACATACCTCAGCGATTGAAGGTCTTCAGGTGGAGACCATTGACGGAGATTGGTAAAACTTGGCCATTCGCATCTTTGAGGATGAAGGAATTGGCCGAATTCACTTTTACTATTTCAAACGGTCCGTCCCGAGAACGCATCCATTTTGTCATGATTCCCGGGCTTGGCCTTCCATGAATCCCACCTCCATACCGGGTCTCCTGCTTTAAATGTGCGATCGGATGATTTCCTTTTGAACCATTCTCGGGTGACCTCGGCATGCCGTGCGAAGTTCTCGGTAGGCCTTTTCACGTTCCTCTTCTAGTTGTAGTAGCTGGACCGAGGCGTTCCTCCATCGGGTTAGCTTCATCTGCTTCTAGCAACTGTAATGCGGGGATCTCGATGTGAGTGGGCAGGATGGCCTCCTTGCCGTATACCAGAGCATAAGGCGAAGTCTTGATCGACCTTTTGACAGAAACCCGATCGGCCCACAAGGCCCGATCCGAGAAGGAGGTGCCAAGTTCTTTTGTTTTGATCAATCAGCTTTCTCAGGTATCCTCAATGGGGTTTTGTTGGTGGATTGCGCAATCCATTGCCACTGGGGGTAATAGTTGGAAGACACCTTGTGATATATCCCATACTTGTATAGGAACTCGTTGATCTTTGCGCCTATGAAACCAGGACCGTTATCTGATAATAATTGCTTCGGGGATGCCGAAGCGGGTAATCAATCCTTCCAGGAAGGTGACCACAGTATCTTGATCAGCATGTTTTGTGGGGACTGCCTCGGCCCACCTGGTGAAGTAATCGATCGCAGTCAGAATGAATTTGTGCCCAGCGGAGGAGTTTGGCGATATGGCCCCTACGAAATCCAGTCCCCATTGCTTGAAAGGGGCTTCCACTTGTATCGGTCGGAGTGGCATCGAAGCATTTCTGCTTCGGCCGACGAATCTCTGGCATTGCTCGCACCTTCGACAAACGGAGAAGGCATCGGCAAAGAGTGTGGGCCAATAGTAACCCGCCTTGATTATCTTTAGCGTCGTCGCTCTTCCAGCAAAGTGTCCTCCAGATAGTCCTGAATGAAATTCGCCCAGGATTCTCCTCTTATCATCATCTTTTATGCATACGAGGAGGACGTCGTCGATGTTCTTGAAAAATAGGCCTTCTGGGCGCATAGTGTATCGGGCGGACCGCATCCTGAAATGTCTTCCTGCGAAGCATTCAGATGTGAGGGGCATCTTTCGGTGTTGAAATATTCCACTATTTCATCGACCCAATATTTCTCGGCCTCTTCCTGATTAGCGAGGCATTCTCCTATTGGCAAGTCATCCGACTGACAGTCTGTTATTTCGGCCGTTGCGCTCTTCGCCAGCTCTTGACATAATGCGCGACCGTGAACTAGTTTGGTAGGTTTGATCTCAATATCGAACTCTTGGATTTTGCTTACCCAACCAGCTCTCTTGCTTCCCAGTTCCCCTTGAATAATGAAACTACGCACATCGGGGTGAATGACGAAGACTATGGTTCGACTCTAAGAAATGAACTGTTTGAATTTCTTGAGAGACTTCATTACTGCATGCACTTGACGCTCGATGAAATTGTACTTTTCTTCATGGGGATTGATTATCTGGCTGAGGAACGCAATGGGACGTTCCTCTCCATCTTCCCCCTTTTGCGTCAAGACCGCGGCGTAGCTTTCAGGTTCTCCTATTGCATACAGGATAAAATCTCTGTAGTCGGGGTTGATCAAGACCGGTGCGAACAATTCGGGCCTTGATTTCTTTGAATGCTTTTCTCCTCTCTTCTGTCCAGACGAATTCTGCGCCCTTCTTTAAAAGCTCAGACATCGGCTTAATGACCTAGGCGAAGTCTGGGACAAACTTCCTTACGAAGTTAATCTAACCGAAGAAATATTGAAGGCCCTTTTTATCTGCTGGGATTGGGAGCTTCATCAGAGCTTCGGCTCTGTCAGGATCCATGGCGAGACCCTTTTCTAAAATTGCGTGTCCCAGCAGCTTTCCTTCGTGACTGCGAAGATAGACTTTTTTGGATTGATTGAGATGCCAAATTCTCGGCATTTTTTGAAAATTTGTTGAAGATGTTATGGGTGGTTCTCTCTCCTTCGGGAGAAGACGGTCATGTCATCCAAATAGATAACAATAACCTTGTTCAGAAGCTCACCAAAAGCTAGGTCCATCGCCCTCTGGAAAGTAGCTCCCGCATTCGAGAGGCCAAAAGGCATTCGTTGGTAGGCGAATGTGCCCCACTTGGTTGTGAACGCGGTCTTATGTTGGTCTTCGTCCCTGACCCAGATTTGATTATATCCGGAGAAACCATCAAGCAGGGAGAATCGTTGAGCTCCAGCCATCGAATGCAAGATCTGATCGATCTACGGGAGAGGATAGTGGTCCTTGAGGGAAGCATGATTCAGGTTGCGGAAGTCCACGCATAACCGGATGTCTCCATTCTTTTTTTTGATAGGGACCAAGTTCGCTACCCAGGAAGAATGCTTGATGGGATAAATGATCTTTGCTTCGAGCATTTTTAGCGGTTCGGCCTTCATCAGGACCTCGATCTTTGGATTAACCGGCCTTTGCTTCTGTCGAAAAGGTTTGGCCCCTTCTTGTAATTCGATTGTATGTTGGATCAGTTGTCGATCATATCCCTTGAGGTCATGATAAGACCAAGCCATGATATCTGGGTACTTCTTACACAAACATCGGATTCGCTCTATTTCTTTCGAAGTACAATCGGTCCCGACCTTTATTACTTTCCCAGGTTCCAGTTCTAAATCTTGATATTGCTGCGCGCTGATCTGGATCCTGTGGGAGAGCGATCGATCATTTTGATCGAAAAGGCTCTCAAGCATGATCAATCCCTTGGGAACGTGGTTGTTCTTCAACTGGACCAATCCTTCATATTCTTCCTCATCGGGGCTTCGGTCTTCGGCGTAGCGGCTTCTTGGATCATGAAATTGACAATCTGCTCGTCGTTGTCAAAAACTTGCCAGTGTAAATCTCTGTCCGGGATAGAGGGTCTATAGATCATCCTTACAGCCTTCGGCTTATGCACCATATCATCCATTGGAGAATATCGGGCTGCGATGGATGCTAAGACATCTGCATGTCGATTCTTTTCTCGTGGAATAGACTGTAGATTGAGGGATTCAAACTGGTCGAACAGGTCCCATACCCTATTGCGGTATGATTTAAGATAGTGCTTCTTTGAAGAGCATCTGTTGGTGACCTGGTTGCAAACTAGTTCAGAATCTCCGAAGATTTGAAGATGCCTTATGCCTAACTTGTCAGCTTTCTTGAGTCCCAAGCACAAGGCTTCATACTCTGTTGCATTGTTGGTGCAGCTCCATGTCAATCGGTAGCAATACTCCTTTTGCTCATCGGATGGCGAAATCAGAAGGATTCCTGCCCCAGCGTCGTTCTTGCATCGGGCACCGTCGAAGAACAATTTCCATAGTCCTTCTTGAGCAGAAACCTTTCCCTCCATTTTGGTTGGTTTCTCGGACTTGGCGATGGTGTAGCACCCCACCTCAGTCTCTATCATGGCATTGAAATCTGCCAATGAAAATTCATCTTCACAACATAACTGTGCGAGGGATTCCTGGACTAGATCCACTTGCTCTAGTTCCTCCGCGATCGTATGCACAGGGCCACTGCTCTCTTCCTCGGACATCTTCTGAACCAGGAACGTAGAAGGCTTTTCATTATAGATCTTCACCTTCTTCCCTTTGAAGGGGATCTCCAGGATGAGTGTAGTCCATGGACAGATATCCGCCTGACTTTGCCGTGAATTCCCTTGACAGGCACATGCTGAAGTAGGGCTCCAGGTCCACGACTACCACCTCTTGTATGACTATGATTTGAGGTGTCTTATGTAGCCGAATAGGAATGTCTTTGATGACACCTACAGTCTTCACTGGGGTACCGTCCAGCTGGAGGACTCCATGACTGCTTCGTGTGTATTCCATGCCTATTTCCTCGCATACCGCCTTCGGCATTACTGTCGTCGCAGCTCCAGAATCTATCATGCAGTTATGCACGATATACCCTTCCATTTGTAAGGATAAGTAGAACGGTGGTGGTCTATTTTTCCTCGTGATGGACGCGGACAGGGTCTGCACCAGGGCGAGCGGCTCTGCCTTCTTTGTATTGATCCTCTTCAATGATTCTTGCAGCAGGTCCACTTGTCCAGGAAGTTGCAGAGCATCATACAAACTGATTTTGGCTGGAATTCTCTTCAATTCTTCTACAATGTTGTAGGCTGGGGAGCTATGCACCTCAGGTTCCTTTCTCGGTTCGTACTTGGTGCGATATTGCTCTGTCGCTTCGACCCTTTGTCGCTTGGTGAGCGAGGGAAACTTGAGCTTCTCCTTAGCTTGTTCTTTGGTCTCCACTTGAGGTGGTTCGACAGTGGCCTTTTGGGCCTTTTCTTTGACTGGAGCTGGCGGAGGAGCTTCGCTCGGGGTCGAAGAGGATGGTTGTCCCTTCTCAAATCGAGCGTGTACCTTCAAGGGAGCCATCTGAGTAGCATCCACCTCTATCGTCCTTTTACCTCCCCTGGTAAGGACTGCGACTGGCTCTTCCTCGTCGATGGACAAGTTCTGATCCAATTGTCTGATGACGTTGACTTGACCGCCTTGACCGTTGCTTGCTAGTGTCTGCACGTAGTGTTGATGCAACATGCATGTATTCTCCTCGTGAGGATCATTACATGTAGAGCACCAGTATACATGATCGAAAGTGCTTGGGACTTCATCTATCGCAGCATTTCTTGCCGAAGCTTTTCCTTGATGGACCGCTTGATCTTTGGTAAGTGCAGGCGTGGGATAAGACCTTCTTGGTAGAAACTCTTGTTGCGCTTGCTTCTTCTTGACAATGGTCATGTCGTTGGACAAGGTCTGCACTGTGGCATTTAACGATTGCATTTCTTGCAGTATCTTGGCTTGCATATCATCGACCTTGGGAACTGATGGTAAAGAAGCCATAGTCGGTATCGGAGGTAGGGCAGGATGTTGGAGGGTGGGCAACATTGGAAATGTTGGAGTGATAGTGGGCGGCGTAGTTGAAAGTGTGGGGAAATGTATCTGTGGAGCGGTGATCTGCGACACAACGGGATTCGGGTTCCAGGATGAGATCGGATATGCAAGGATTGCAAAAATCTATGGAGCGACTGCGCTCGCGTACTGGGCTTGAAGGAACTCGGGGAGTATGGGCATTGGCATTCTTTGAGGGAGTTTACCCATGGCTATGAGGTCCATTTCTGCTTTCTTGGCTAACCCATACAACTCTGGAAAAGTATTGACATTTGAGTACCTTATCATAAGACCGATATCAGGGTTGAATGCCCGAAGGAAGTAGTATGTCGTGGCTTCGTCAGTTGGGCGAAGTCCAACTGGGACTCTTTGCCAGGTTCGAGCGAACCTAACATTGAAGTCTGCAATCTCTTCTTGTGGATGTCTTTGGATTGAAGTGAATTGCTACAGAAGAGAAGTTGGATCGACGGACTCGTTGAAGCCTTGCATCAACTACCCGGCTAACTGGTCCCATCTCGTAATAGTGTCGGATGGCAGAGATCTATACCAATAGAGGAGTTTTCCTCTAAGGGAGAGAACCGGGAGCTTCACCATCACTCGCTCTTCTGTGATATCATGGATTTTCGCCAGGGAAATGATGTCCTGGATATGCTCTAGAGCAGTCTTTCGGTTTCGTCGAACGTCGGGAGCTTTTGATTGCAGCGGGTGGAACTTGCCCTTGGCCCATGAGATTCAACGGTGACGAAGAATTCCATCTGGAAATAATTGGGCGGCGGTTTTGTTGTTGTTGTTGTTGTTGTGGGCCATATTTGTGCCTAGGTTCTGTGGAATAGAAGTCCCCGAAGTCCCTCTTGGGTTGCTCGTCGGAAGGCCAATGGGAACGGAGGCACTAGGATGCTTCGGTGAGTTGGGAGGATTCGGAGGAAAACTAGTTGTTGTGCTATCGAAAGTTAGGCCTTGCTCGTCAACAGCAGCCTCTTGCGAGGATGTCCCACGTAAGAGATATTCGGGGGTAACTAACCTAGAGCGTTCCCCAAAGGCGTCAATATCAAGCTCAAAGAACTCGGTTTCCTCTCCTCGATTCCTAACTCTCCATCTCGTTTGCATGAAGGCACAGGCTTTAGTGCTTGGTCTTTACGACTTGAAGATTCTCGGGTAAAACAAAGTCGCCAGATGCTAAGAGTCTCTTAGTAATGTGAGCATCGATTCTCACTACTACTCGGGGGATGAGACTGATCGGATCTCACCGAGAACTTGTTAGAACCTACTAGCTCCGGTGAAGACGGGCTAGAAATTTTCTCAAATATGGGACCTTGTGTCCCATCGGGCGTGCCAAAAACTGTTGGTCATCAAATCCGCACAGGAAAGGACTTTCGGTGGGTTTGCGCGCCCTGGACCTACGACCAACATTGAAAGGCCGAAGGGAAGAGATGCCCCTCGTGCCGATCTCCGGAGAAAGGTCGGCTCCTATACTAATCTACTTTTGGGGTTTGAGACAAGAGTGCAGGAAAGAAATAAACCGAGTAAGGGTTAGGAAAAGAAATAAAAAGGGTAAGGGTTAGAGAAAGAAATAAAAAGAGTAAGGGTTAGAAGATGATGATTTAAGGTGGGAGAGAACAGGAAGCACGATTACTCGCTAACAACTCGAATAGCAGCAAGAAATACCAAGAATAACATGAAAGAAATGAAATGCCGAACTTCCTATGTATCCTCTGGACGGGTTCGCGGGGTTCTCCTTTCTCTGTCATTGGAATTCAAGGTTCAGAGTAACAACGATTGAGATAAGGGAATAACAAAAACCTCGATCCACCAGGCAGCATAAAGGAAAGCGACAAGACATTTTTCCTCTCCTATGTATCCTTTAGGGCGAATTTTAGGGGTTCGGTCCCCGATCGCACATCGGATTCAGGATTCAGAGTCTCAGTATGCGAACGAGAAAAGACAAAAGAATTAAGCACAGAAGGCAGCATAAAAGAGAGAAATAGAGCACAAAAGATCTTTAGTATTAAACGTAGGACATCAAGTTACAGCAGCTTTCTAGCAGAAAGTTCCCCCCTTTTACATTGCAAAGCCTAGGTTTTTATAGAGGACCCGGCCCTCTGAATCATTATTACAAAAATGGTGGAGTACACCCTCGAGCCCTGAGAAATCGGCTCCTCGTTGATGCTGCGGATGATCCCTCAAATCGGCTACCAAAATTGGTAAGGGTGACCGAGTCAGCCGAGGAAAGACGCATTAAATGAGCCACTTGGGTGTCCTTGGATTGCAGGTGCGGTGCTCGAGTGGCGGCCATGCTTGTCGGGCTCTTCTTCTCGGGCTGATACTTCGCATCCAATTGCCAAAAATGAGCAGCGGGCTTATCGGGCAAGAAAATATGCATTTATGAGGCTCTCTGATCGCCTCGGGAAAATGCCCAACTTGGGAAGCGTTCCTGGGAAGCGCCTCGCTGATTTTCGCTTCGCAAAACTACTTCGGGGCGTGGAGTGCCGAAGCCGATCTCCCTCTATCCTTCGCTGCTTCGCTGGTGAAACTGCTTCGCTGATGGGTCGGGAAAAATGCTTCGGGCCGATCTTCTTTTGAAACGGTGGTTCGGGGGAGTTTTGGCCGAAGCACTTTCTCGACCTCTACTGCTTCGGGTGAAAACTGGCCGAAGTGGATTTTAGAAATACTTCGGGCCCGAAGTAATTTCTTTGCCTTAGCTGATTCGGGCTATCTTTTCTTCTTCGACGAAGTTGCTTGGATGCCGCTTCGCAAAACTCTTCACCCGAAGTAGCCGCTGGGAATGCTTCGGGTGCGAAGCGTTTCCTTCGCTTTCTCGGCAAAGTTCTCGCCCGAAGTGATGATTTGAAGCGCTTCGGGCCCGAAGCTCTTTTCTTTTCATTTTGTCCACCGGGGGGCGATAGGGAAAACCAAAATTGCTATAACTTATAAACAAAAGAAAACTTTCAACAAAACAAATATCATACAAAGTTTCAATTTTTCTGCCCCTTGGTGGAATGTGACAATATTGTCAATAGGTATTAATGGATTTTATTGTGGGATTTCCTAAAACAAGGTTTAGGCATGACACAATCCTGGTAATAGTAGATAAGCTAACCAACATAGCGCATTTAATACCAAGCAATATTCAAGATGACGCTCTAGCTATAGCGAGTAAGTTTGCCAAATAAGTGGTAAGATTGCATGGTTTTCTAGAAGTCATAATCTCTAATAGAGATTCACGTTTTACTTATAAATTTTGGCAAGCAATGCATGAGGCGTTAGGAACCAAACTAAATATCAGTATTGTATATCATCCTAATGAAGGAGGTCGTGACCATTTATTTATCACTAAAGCCCACCTTATGCATGATTTTTATGTGGATTGTATCATAGATAACAACTCATAGAAGAATATCATTGCAAGGTCCATTATTGAGAAGTTGAAGCTTCCCACAAAGCCACATCATCAACCCTATGCACTTGGGTGGAAGGATGTAGACTCCACATCTAACATCACACACACTTGCACCTTGAATTTTGCTTTTAGTGATAAGTTTGTGGACAAAGTAAGATGTGATGTCACTAAGATGTATTGTTGTGGACTATTGCTTGGTAAACCCTAACAATTTTATAGGAATGCAATGTATCATGCTAAAAATAACATGCATCTTGGATTTGCATGATAAAACATATTTGATACAAAGCACTACACCCACATCAAATTTGATGCTAAGTTGTATGTAATTTTGTAAGACATTAAGTCAAACACTTATTTTGGCTCCTACTTGCATAAGTTCCACACAAGATAAAGAACAAGCACCATCAAAGACTCATGATAAACTCCAAAAAATGAACAATCACAAGAGCCCGTGGTTAAGGAACAATCACTCTCACTCATGAGAAATATACCAATCATTCCATTGGCATAATTTTGGGTACACCTAAGAACACACAACCACTTATTTCATAGAAGTTGCCTTTGGATTTGTCCTCTTCCACTATTGCACATATGGAGGAGCAAGCTAAGATCACTTCCTTCATTCAACACAGGCAGTGCCTTTAGGGCAAGATAACATAGGACTTGTAGAAGACTTAGTAGGAGCAGTAGAGAGTGATGAGCAAGCATCATAGTCCTCACTCATATCATATTGGATATAGAGCTTGGCATCTTATGGATAAGCGATGCTTTCTAGAGACACCATATCAGGATCCTCCCTTGGTACCTAAACATGTTATCAGCCATACAACAACAATGGCACCTGACCATTAGATTTCGCTCATTATAGATAGAATTTTTGAGATGAAGACTCATCACACTCGCTAAGGTTCTTCCACTTCTTACCATGTTGTCCACTATGATCACTTTCCACATATGGCTTGCTAGATTCCTCACCATCAGATGGCCCATGACTTTCCATATTTGTTGAGAGCATTGGGATCCAATGCTTCTATGGTTGGGAGGATTTTTGAGGATATGATTGTACCTTAGGCTTAATTATAAGCCTAAGTTATTATTTTATTATTATTTCCTATTTCTTACATTGTAATACATGAGGCATAGTATGCCCATGTTGGCAATAAGTTTGTTATTGGTTAGGATGTTTAGTTAGACTGTTAGAGTTGTCCTTTATCTTCTAGCAGTTAGTTGACATCCATGTTTGGCAGATTGTTATCTGTTAGTTATAGTTGGTTGGTCATGTTTGGAAAATTGTTACAACCACTGTAACCACGTGATTTTATTGTAAGCTTTATATATCCCATTACCACTAATGAATAGTCAACTTCACTTTGGATATTTTCATATCACATGTATTGATGTCATTCATATATTTAAAATTGACCATATAGTTGTTTTCCACCAACTTGCTTACTAAAATGAGATTGAATGTTAATCCAGGAATATGTAATACTTTTTGTATATGAATATTTGAAAATAATTTACTTGGTTTTATACATCCATATCCATGAATATGATAGGTTTGGCTATCTAAAATTCTTAGTTTGTAACCTTTGATTATTTCAAGGCAATCAAACCATTGTAGATTTCCTGTCATATGATGACTTGCTCCTAAGTCAATGTACCAATTGTTATCATGCTTTGTGGAGTGATTGGATGATGTTCCATTTTCCATTTGAAGAGGTAAAAGAGTGAGAATTTTGGTAGTATACCTTATAGCTCCCAATATTAAGGTATATGTAACCCTTAGAATATATAAAAGCTTGATTTGATAAAACCTTTGTTAACCCTTAGGTTATGTAGACTTCCTTATATCTCCCTAATGATGAGAGTTCACAAACCTAATAAGTTTTTAGGTTTTGTAGCAAGCTTACATCTATCCAATGAATTTAGAACTTGATAATTTTTTATGGATGCTAATATTACCAAGTTTTGTAGAATGCCTTATGACTCCCTAGGATGTTTTGGATAGGATATATGATCAATATAGTGCTTTTGTAAATTGTAGTTCAATTTTAAGTTGATTTTGTAAAATTTTGTAAATACAAAAAACAACTTCTCTATCTCCTTATTACTCCTATTGAACTAAGCACTATTTTCAATTCTTTGAAGAGGTTTTGAAGTTGGTATTTATTTTTCTTCCTTTAAGTGTTTTTGAGACAACACTATAAAAATCCCAACTTTTGAAAACTTTAATAAACCTCTTTAAATACCCCTTTTTGGTTGATTTTAATGTTTTCTAATTTCCAATTCCTAAGTTTGATGTTGTATTCCTTATAACTCCCAAATTTGGAAAAATTAGAAAATAATATTTGCAAGTAATTTAAATTTCAATAATAACCCTTATTTCTCCTTGATAACTTTTTGCAAATATTAACAAATCTGAAGTATGCTTGCTTAATGAATATCTAATGTTGAATATTGCAATAGATAAAATGTTCCCTTATAACTCCAAAAAACTTATGTTAAAACAAGCATAAAGATCAACCTTTACCTCAATCGCTCTTTAATGTTGTGCATCGATAGATTCGTAGCTACGTGTTGCATAGCACTCATGGGCAGTCAGAGCCCTCTTTGATCAGTGCAAACTCATTCCTTGATTGGTGATCCTTCACTTCTACAACTGGAGATGAAATATATCTTAGGATATGCCTTGCAGGGCTTCTCCAAATGCAAGTGTTGTTCATTGGTTTTATGACAACGTCTTAAATATTTTCCTTACACCGTTGAATGGTGTATAGCCATTTCACCTCAATGCTTTAACTCCGTTTGACTACTCCCTTGCTTTGCTTGGTTGCGTTCTACTTCACACACTATTGTATCTTTCATTCTCCAAGATCGACATCTTAAGTAAGATGGGCTTCGTGACAAGTGTCACACGAAGCGTTACAAGATAGACTTCTTTAACATTCCTTCGGCAATGATGAGGTTGGTGGTAACCTCCAAAGAATCTTAACTCCCTCCAAATGAATGTAACTCCCTTTAGGTGAGTGCTTGAACATTGGGAGACATAGAGAGTTTGTGCCAAGTGGCTTGTGCATGCAAGCCTTCTTTCTAATGCTCCAAATATGAGCTTGCAACCCTAATTTCTCCTTTATCTTTGCACCCTATGTGAGCTTGCTATGTTTCTTGGTATGCAAGCTTTCTTTTGCATGTTGGCTTGGTGAGGATGATGGATGGCTATAGTTGGATAGCTTCATGGTCTTATGGCACACTTTTGAGCTCTTCTTTTGGTGGATGCTCACTTCAATGGATGCCTTAGGTATAGCTCTTATCTCTGCACTTATTTGCAGGTCTTTAATGTTGATTTCTACCTTTCTTCAATGTTGGTTATAATAGCCAATGAGTATCCTTTTGCTTTATATTTTATGTAGATAACCTATCACTGAATGTTGCCCTTCTTTCTATGTAAGCATGAGTGATAATACCTTCTTTCAATGGCTCCACTATTGCAGGTGATGCGCTGCTTATAGGGCTGAATTTGATGGAGGAAAAATAGTGTTTTTAAACACCTCAACTCTTGGACATGTGAGCTCTTTGGTGGCTCTTCCTTTGGCTACAAATCTATTGTTTGTGTGAGCTTTTTGATAGCTCCTTCCCTTGGCCATAAGTCTATTGGACAAGGACGTGTGAGCTCTTCGGTGGCTCTTCCTTTGGTCATAAATCTATTGCTCGTGTGAGCTTTTTGATAGCTCCTTCCCTTGGCCACAAGTCTATTGGATAAGAATATCCTTCTGCCCCCTGTAAATAGTAATACCTTTGTTCTTCCAAGGAACAAAAGAGGTGCCTTTTGTAATATGTAATTCTTGCACCAAAATGAAGAATTTTTATAATCCTTCTTACTTCTTTTGGATGATAGTCAATCCAAGCTAATGAAATGAGGATTCTTGCACTCTATGCTGAAAAATAAATCCTTATATTCTCCTTGAATCTTGAGACTTCCAAGGTCTCGATTTGAGGCTTCCTTCAAGGATTTCAATGGTGGTTTTCTACTCCACCTTTTTTCTTGTAATGGTGGCTTCTTTTGGCCACTAAAGTGCTACATATTTTTTATTTTTGTGCTTCTTAACAACACAAACTAATTTAGAGCAACTAGTTAAAAAATTAACTAGAATGGTGCTTAATAGATGCACTATAAATGGTAACAATAAATTCACCTTATTGCTCCACTAATTTCTCAAAAATGCTCTTAACAATTCCACTGCAACCTTTCAAATATAATCTGGAATAAATTCTTTTGAATTTCACTACAAACACAGTTGTAGGATCTAGTCTTCTTTTTTCAAGATATAAGATAGGTAGTTGATTGTAACTTCAGAAATCAACTCCTAATTGTGCAAATGAACCTTAAAAGAAATTTTTCTCTTTTGCACTTTTGAAGACTATAATACAATTTTCCTCTTTGCAACTTCTGATCTAACATAAGGTGCTTTAACAAATCTGTTGAGTAATCCGATTAATGAATTCACTTGCACCAATAGTTGCTTACCTTTTTGATAGCTTTTGTAGAGAATGTAGATCAAGCTTGTTGCTTTAGATTTCTGCAACTTTTGTTAGCTTTTCCAAACAACTCCTCCTTCACCAAAAAGAGGTCTCAAACTTTCTTTCATGAGCCTAGGGTTTGGTGGTTTGATCTTCTCCTTTCTATTATGGATTCAGAGGAATATTTATGCCTTCTTGAAAGGTAATCTTCAAGTCTCTTAGCTTTGACAAACTCCTTTTGTCTTCAAGTCTTCTTGTCAAATTCTAACTTCAAGCAGGATCTTCTTCTTCTCAAGACTCTGAATGTCTTGAGGTCTTCTGTATCTTCTTTGGCACTCCTTGCCAATTCTTCTTCTCCTGATTGGGCTTGTTTTTGGATGGTGATAATTATCCCAAATATTTCCCTTATCAAAAAGTTTCTCCTTGATGGAGAATTTCTCCAATGAGTTCTTCTAGGAACTCTTTTGATGATCTTGCTTCAGCAACAAGGCTCTCCAAGCCTTTTTCCTTGAGACCTCTCCTAGGTCTTTGACTCTGCAGCTACTTTGGTCTTCCTTGAGACCTTCTTCAACTTCTGGAATTGAGATCTCCTTCCTGGATCACTTGATTCTACTACTTCTAGATTTGAACAAGGCTCTCCTAGTCCTTCTTGTCCTTCCAAGACTAGAAGTTTCTTCAATGAGATCTTCACCAGATCTCTTCACCTTCAAGTTTGCTTCAGGTGTTGGATTGATTCTAAAGAAAATACTCTTCCTAACTTTCTTGTAGGAAGTTTCCCAACTTATTGAATCTCCTTTCCCTACAATAAATGATTAGTACTAAAATCTGAATCTACTTTTGAATTAGGTACTCTCTTCTGGAGTCTTCTTTAGGATCAAGGCTTCTATGGAATTATGAAGTTGACTTTATCAATAGAGATATTCAATCTCTAGACTTCACTATGACTCCTCCTAGAGTCTCTTCTAAGTATTATTTTTACAACAACTAATCTCCACTATGAAGGCACTCCAACCTTCGAAACGAAGTTGAAATCTCCTAGCTTTCTATTGTAGGAGGTGCCCCAATCATCTGAGGGTTAGTTCCCTATAATAAAAGAAACTTCAGGCAATAGTAAACTTCTCAGATCTCTTAGATGAGCTTCACTAGTTGATTCATCAAACTAGTGGATCAAATGTTGAGTCCTTATCTTCACGAGTTTTTTTGTAACTCTATGGGAAGACTCTAAGCCAAATGAATTTTAGAATTTCTCTTTTCAGTCTGTTCTACCAGATGATCTTAATGAAATTCACATGCAATGGATTCAATGGAACATCCAGTTTGCAAAAATTGAAGCTATGGTGATTGGCCCTATTTTAGCAATAGCACTTTCTCAAAGCTCTCCCTACCACCTTGATTCTTCTGAAGATTTTTGCAAGAGCCTGTGCACTGTGGCAAATCAGGTTCACAAAAAATTTAGGCTCAACAATAATGGTGGTTCTCCTCTCACTCTACAGTAGCTAGTTCTACTATGACTAGACCTACCATGGCTCTGATACCATTGTTAGCTTTTGAGGTAGATTGCAATGGGAGATGGCAATCACAGGATGCAAAAATATAAGAGAAAGTAAATTTATGAGATTGCAAAAATATGCTATAAATAGAAATGATAAAAATGAATACAATATTGCTATGGAGGAAATGGACACTCCATGCAAGATGCTACAGAACTATAATGTACTCCATCACTAATGGAGTCACCCAGTACTACTACTACTACCTACTGACTTACTTATCAAACTCTTACAATGAGGCCCTTTTATAATGGAAGATAGATTCCTTGGCCAACACTCTACCTAGTTGTGCAAGGGACACCTTGCACATTTACAACTTGCACATTGACACTTGTGCATTTATTACATTGCATAAAGTAACTAGATAACTTCCCCCTAAAGTAATCTAATGTCCTAAGTATGTACCTAGGAAGGTACATTTACATGATCCAAATGATGTAATAGACTCTAACTCTAACATTCACCACATACTAAATTCCATAGTTACTGCAATAAAAAAAATTTTCAAACGATAAATTTGGAATTGCCATAGTAATAGTAAAAAAATTCAATACATGGTAAATTTAAAATTTATTGTAGTAAAAGTTACTAGGAGTAAAACCAAAGTTACCGGAGAGGTAAGTATATAGCTATCAAACAATACCACCACCAAAGAGGAGTGGTGGTGACAATAGAACCAACAATATCAAATGGTGGCATGACTCAGTTGTCTTCCCAAGCTCTCCTTCCACTATGGTATTTTATGTTGGCATAGATTTTGTATGGTGATGGCATATTGACACACAACACTTGTCCACAATAGAACACATATAACAACATGAACTAAAGTAAACAATAGTGAAAATGATATCACAAAGGTGACGTAATGAGAATAGAAATAATTTTATTTCACATACAAAATACAAAAGTACATGAGTGCTCATCACATTGTCTTACTAAGTGAATGCAACCCTCTTCTTAAGTCTCCACCTCTGGTGGACTTGTCCAACAATCGTATTCTATATTGTCACTCAAACAATACCAAACACAATTTGTACAAGGAGATACTCTTCCTTTAGAGAGCTTGGCTTGATAACCCTTACTTTCGCAATAGACCCTCTCTTACTAAAATGAGCTCACAATTGTTGAAATTCACATTACATAACATAATTTACCTTCCATGGGTGAGTTCTCCCTTATTCATAGGCTCACGAGATTTACATATTCCATGGGTGGAGAAATCTAGATAAATATTTTTCAATATATTATAGAGATCTCTTTCTGGAGACTTCTTTTTTGTCAAAGTATTCTAAATATCTTTCCCATCCTCTTAGAATTTTCTTACAGTTACATGAAATTTTCAAAAGTTCACATGTTTCTAGATATTTTGCTCTAGGAATTTGCCCATGGTATTTGTATAATTACATAATACTTCCAAAAGCACACTTTTACCCACCTTCTAGATTCTACAAAGGTGTCTTGGACTTTTAGCCACTTTCTAGAAGAGTATCTTGGACTTTCCATAATAGTTCTAAGATTCTGCAAGATATTTCCATACATTTTATATAATTCCCTATGACACTTTATATTATGATAAAGTCAGTTCACCATGACACTAGGTGTTTTACTTTCTAACATGACAATGACACTGTTATCATGGCAATGACATATTTACCATGAAGTGTACCTATCACTACATTCTTATTGTACTCCTTTCAAACATTCTATTTATAGTAGTGTTACTACTTAACGACCACTTCACCTTCATGATGAGGCTACTACACCACAAGCATCTTGAACATGCTATAAAGTTGTAATATTCTCTAACAAGCCACCTAAATGCATGTTGTGCATAGTTCTTATACTATTATACTAAATTACATAACAAAATTTTATATTGATAGTGTGAAAATATTCATACTTTAGCTCTTAGTTTTCCATTAGTGAGAGGTTAAGGATGATGTTTGTGTTAACCATTATGACATGTTGAAAATATGATTTATCAAAAACTTCCTTGATTCAAGAGGGAAGCTAAGGATTCAATATTTCTTTGTGATAAGAAGATAGTTCCTACTTCAAAAATTTCTAAGCATTCAAATTCGTTTTTTTTAAGACTTTAGCTCTTATCTATATAGTATGTTTTAGATCTATTGCAACATTTTTTTTATGGAAGCTTATAAGCTAGATCCTTTCCCTTATTTTCAAGGATGAAGCATTAGGCTAACTATCCTAAGTGAGGAGTGTTGTTTATCTCATAGTCAAACATAGATTTTGTTATCAAATTTTTTCTTAGTGCCTTATGAGTCCCTAAAACATTGTCAAGTATATTCTTCACTATATTAGGTTCAATTAACACAAATATCCATAATAATATTCAGATGTGGATTGGGCTAATGATCTTAATGAGCAAAATTCCACTTTGATCTACTTGTTCTATCTTGAATTTGGGCTAGTTTTGTAGATGTCCAACAAATACCATACCATTTCTTTGTATTCTATGAAAGCAAAATATTGTATTATGGTCTTTGCTATGAAACATCTTGAGTAGATGCCAATGGTTCTTGAGTAGTTGGATGTTCCTAGAAAAGGTCCCATTATTTTATTCTATGAGAATCAAACTACTATTTAGTTGGTTCACACCCTAGTCGAACATTAGTGAACCAAGCACAATGAAATTAGCTTATAAGAATTCAAATTCATTTTTTTTAAGACTTTAGCTCTTATCTATATAGTATGTTTTAGATCTATTGCAACATTTTTTTTAATGGAAGCTTATAAGCTAGATCCTTTCCCTTATTTTCAAGGATGAAGCATTAGGCTAACTATCCTAAGTGAGGAGTGTTGTTTATCTCATAGTCAAACATAGATTTTGTTATCAAATTTTTTCTTAGTGCCTTATGAGTCCCTAAAACATTGTCAAGTATATTCTTCACTATATTAGGTACAATTAACACAAATATCCATAATAATATTCAGATGTGGATTGGGCTAATGATCTTAATGAGCAAAATTCCACTTTGATCTACTTGTTCTATCTTGAATTTGGGCTAGTTTCGTAGATGTCCAACAAATACCATACCATTTCTTTGTATTCTATGAAAGCAAAATATTGTATTACGGGCTTTGCTATGAAACATATTGAGTAGATGACAATGGTTCTTGAGTAGTTGGATGTTCCTAGAAAAGGTCCCATTCCTTTATTCTATAAGAATCAAACTACTATTTAGTTGGTTCACACCCTAGTCGAACATTAGTGAACCAAACACAATGAAATTCGAATGTTGTACATTTTCTAACTCCATTGTCAAGGATAATTTGTGTTTATATAAATGTCTTTTGTGATTCAACTTGTGGATATCTTACTGAAGGTCATGGTTAGGGATACCTTCATCAAATCATGAGATTGACTTAGCATGAGGGTATTCCCTAAAGGAAGAATGTTCTAGAAGGTTCTCTCTTCATGGCCTCCATTTAACTTAAAAGAGGAATATTGAGATGCATAATCATTCCCTATAGTCGATTACATTGTTTTGTATTATTTATTGGTCGATAGATCCATGTTCACCTTACAAGGTGATCATTGTATTGTATCATGATCTATTAATATATTGTCTTGATAAATACATGCAATAATTTATTGTGAATGGTATTTAAACCTCTATTGACTCTTCATTTTGAAAATCACTTAGAGATACTTTATTTTTGACTAAGAGATTATTGATTCTAAAGGCACCTTATTATATATTTCATGTTCCTTTTAGTATCATTCATCCTTCTTATTCAAAATCTAGGTAATAAATTTTCGTTTGTTAATCTGCGTGATGTGGTCTACCGGCAAGGATGCCACTTGCATTATCGGTGATGTGACCCGGGTTCAATCCCCACGGCGGATATGTATATGTATAAGAAGTATTTACTCAATAAATAAATTCCTTTGTTATACATTGTGTCAATATTCTATAGATGTATAGAATGATTGATATATAATATTCATTGAATCATTAATATTAGAAGAACACCCTATAAAATATCATGTGCTTTTTTAAAAAATATTTTAAATACCAAATGCTATAAATCTAAATATAAAGTACATGTAATTACACAAGTTAAAAAAATCACCCACTTATATATAAGTAAATTATCTTTTTTGGAATCAAATGACATTAGTTCAACTAATTAGATTCCTCAACTTTCAAGGAGAAAACCCAGACTCAAATCTTGTCAAGTGATACATGCATAATTGTTAAGTTGTTGTAATACCACTATGTGGTCATACTGTAATATGGGTGGGGCCCATTTCAACCCCATTTAACCCATTGAAAAAAATGAAATTTTTTGAAAAAATATAGTCAACATATTTTTTAAAATATTGTTGTAATACTAACAGTGAACGTTTAGGTTAGTTCAACATACTCCTTGGTAGGTACGGGAGGTATATCTACGGTGCCCTTTGTTCAAGTCTCTAGTACTACCAATAGTTAGACTCCTTTTTGCTTTTCACCTATTGGAGTTCCCTCCTCACGGCTCTTAAGAAACTACAAAAATAAATAGAAAAATAAAATAACGGTATTGTAACCAAAAGTAACTAAAATTAATAAAACAAATCCTCTTCCATTTGAGAAATATTAAATAAAAGTTTAAAGCTCTTTAACATCAATTTACTAAATTTTCTTGATAGACAAATTTATAAGAGATGTCTTGTTGTTCACTTGAATCTCCATTTTAAATGGATTAGTTTCATTAAACATATGAAATATTTATGGAACAATTTACAAAGATTGACACCCTATATCATTGTACAATATCTACCAACTTTCATAATTTGTAAGAAAAACAAGACATCAATTAAAAATTGCATAAGAACGAAATTTGAAAAGTAACAAAAGGTAAAATTATTTATCTTTAAACAAGTTAAACTAATCTTAATTCAGTATTGAAAGGTAATAACTTAAATACATACATGATTATTGTAATTAAGGATTGTATTAATAAAAATGAATAGTCTAAATTTTATAGATGAAGTTAATCTTTAATGCATCTTTTACTAACATCAAACAAAAGGTCTTCTTCAAGGTATTCACAAAATGATGGATTGTTTTAACAAGAAACTGTTTTTAGTACTATGCCAAGATCCATGAGTAGTTGGTTGTAGTATCATTATCTTGCTTTTATTTTTCCTTTCATTACATAACTATTTTCTTAAGGAGGTGCTGTTTCAAATTTGTGTCTGTTTCAATTTTGTCCGGTCAAACAGTAAATAGCCAGTTTCTAACTCTAGGTAAAAAAAATCTTTAGGTTAGATAGATTTATACGTGGTTTCATATAAATATTTAAAAAATGTAATGGAAGTTCACTTTTTATAGTAATTACAAGTTTACCTAAAGGAAAGGATTTAAAAAAACATCATAACCAAATATTTGGAAGGTTATAAAACTATTAAATGATGAAAGAATTATGTATCATACATATTGTTTTTTCCATTCTATATAGTTGCATTAAGTGAGAAGCAGTAATTCCTCTTACATTCTAGTTAGAATTCTCTTATAAAAATTATTAGTGCAATCTTAGTGATTCTGTAGATGATGTATTCAATTCACCTTAGTACTTGGTTTTTGTCTGTCCATCTTAACTCTCTGAAACTTTTTCTAAATGTCTTTGTGCTGACTGGCATTGGAATTGGTAACTAGAGATGAAATCAATAGACAAAGAAGACTCTTATCGTGGACCTTAATATGTAATATAATTGAATATTAAAATCAATTGCATGAGACCTACAAACAATAAGAATAGCCCCAGCTCTGGAGTAACAGGAGACCGAGTGACACATGAGGGATAGATTATTTGCAGTAAATATGGAGAGATCATCAATATAAGCTTTAAGCAAGAAAGGATGGCTTTTCAAGGCCACTCATCTTGGGTTACTCTTGGACTCTTCTTGGTATCTATCCTAGGATCAGCAGGACTTCTTACATTTTTAATATCATCATAGACTTCATCAATCTTCTCGCCTTTGTAACGAAGTGTCAAATCCTGAATCATTTTCTTCAGCTTTTGTACCTCCTTGGTAGCAACATTTTTTCCAACATCATTTTGGATGCACTTTACACGGGCTGCATATCTGCCAACCAAAATTCCAGAGGTCAGTGAATCAAAAAAATTATATATGAAGAGCTTTGTGAGGAATATATATGTGTGCAAGATGGTTATACATACATTAGGGAATTATGCGTCTCCTCCAAATTAGACTCAGCAGGAGAAATATTGACAAACATGAGTGTCTTTGCATTGCCACCTAATGAATCACTCATAAGCAATGTCAGTTTTGAATTTCTATAAGGTATATGTCTCTCATCATTAGTAGCCAAAGCACTAATGACATCACCCAGACAAGAAAGAGACTTGTTGATGCTTTGAGCCTCTTTCATTGCTTCTCCAGTTACACCTGACTTTTTAACCCTCTCGGAACCAGCCAGGTCCACAAAACTCAGCTGTATAAGGTTATTAAAGAAGCATTAAGAATCAAGGATTAGAGATCTCTTTCCTCGCTTAGTAAGCAACAAAATTTTAGCATAGCAACATTTCAAACTTCAATTCAATTTATATACTAATGTCTACTAGTGCTAGAAAATAAGTAATCCAAAGTGCAGAATACAATTAGAGTGTCAAATGCATACCCACCAAAAGCAGAATGCAAAAAGTATGAGAAAAAGTTAAAAAAAAAAAGATTGAAGGGTCAGAAAAACCCGTGTGGGAATATTTGTTTGGTGAGATCAGCACTTAAAACCTTTCCCAATGCTCAGCACATGCAGGCATTCAAAGCTTTAAAAAAAATGTACACATTCATCAATGGTGCCTATGTCATAGGGATTACACCAAATCACAGGGTAATGATCACATTTTAGGTAGAATTATACAAGAATCATGCCTATCAGTGAACAAAGCCCACCAGATACAACTATCCTAGGCCTTCGGGAGGGCCCAGCCAAAATGATGCCAAAAAAACTGCAAAGAATGATCTCCTAACCATCACAGCCAAAGACAAAAAGGTCACAGCCAAAGATAAAAAGGCCAGGTTATAACAATCATTTGCATTTCCATTTATAACATTCAAGGAAAAAAAAGCAGTCCATAAGGTTCCAGCCGGTAAGTGGGTGCAAAATAAATCATTATATTTTTATTTGAAATTGACAGAAACAAGGAATGGGATTCAGGAGCAGGTCTCAAACCTTTCCTTGGGTAAGGACTTGGGTTTGCATATTGGTGCTGTCAATCCATACAGAAAGAATCAAATGGGATCTTGAACTTTCTGCATTCATATTGGTCCCAGCTACATGGCGTCGCTCTTGACCTCTTGCAATAATATTTTGCATGTCTTCGAAAGAATTAACAGTCAGAATTGTAGCATTCTCAATGCTTACTATTCCCTGTGAAAACAACCACACACATACATATATGATTTCCAACTTCAGCAAAGCACAAAGATTGATATCATAGACCAATATGGAGAGAATCTTGAGATGAAAAGAGCATTCCCTCCCATTGTCACACTCCAGGAGACATCCATACCATTTCAAACCTACCTTTGTATCTTTATGAACATTAATGGAGACAGGTGCTTTTGTTTGAGGTGCAAGCAAATCCACTAGATTATCTAGATAAAGCTCCAGCATGTATACCTGAAATATGGATTAAAGATGAAATTGGTCAGGTTTATAAAGATTTGCATACTCTTTCAACCACACCCTGGAAAGATCAGTATGCAAAACAGAATCCAAAATCTCTATCCTAAAAACCTTTAATTGGAAAGAAAACTTCTTTTGATCTCTTTCTATGATATTGAATAGTTCTCGCATGGCTCTTGGGGTCAATCCAGGATTGTCCTCTGTTCCATAAATTGTAAATGTTTTTCCAGATCCAGTTTGTCCATATGCAAATATACATACGTTGTAACCATCAGCTGCAGATTGTACCAGATACTGAAGGGGAGAAAAAATCCACCATGAGAATCTAATATAAGAGGAATGGAAAGGGAAAGGGAAAACACAAAAAGAACAGCCTAAGAGATTCAAACAAGAGATATCCATATCTGTAGCTGCAGTTACTTGAACTAAACACTTACCTCTTTTATTATTAAATAAAACCACCATGAATGGTTAAATCCCATAAATGTGAACAATGAAGGTAGAAATAGCCTGATTATCATGACTATCAAAAGGTAATCATTAACTACCTGGGCATCTTTAAATATTTCTTCTTGAGAAGAAGTGCTATCAAATACACGGTCAAACAAATATTGTTTGGGTTTGTCATCTTTCCAAGGATGCTGCAGAGTATATTCATCTACTGCAGTTAAAACACCTTTCTGATTCTCATTCATCTCTTTCTTATTCAGTGGTCTCCATCTGGCAAAAACTCTTATCTTGCCTTTCAGATCTGCATCCCCAGGAATACAGTCATAAATCATAAATTTCATGAATACATGGAAAGTGAAAGCAATGAGCATATAAAATTTCTGCAAATAAGTGCTATATATTGAGATGGTTGAAAGATCATAACTCTTAGAATTAATCCAGGAACCAACTCTCCCATTACAATGCAAGTATCCCTCTTAGAATTAAAGTCAGGAATCAGCTTTGCAAATAAAATGCAAGCTTACTCGAAAAAATAAGAGCAAAAAAAAAGGATACAGGCGTGAATACACAGATGACTGCGAAGAATAACACTCCCATATATATTTCCATTTAACCAACTTATAAAAAATTACAATTATTACTAATGTTTATGCAGTGGTCTAAATCTTCCGTCTATTAACTTACACAACAATTATCTATGATTAACGTTAATGATGATACGTTTTACCATTGTTGATATCTAGTCGGTATATCCTACCTTTAAAACAGTTTGTTACCATGTCTATTCATCAGTTTAATGCAAACAATGATCAAAATCCTATGTCTATCAACTTATATAATGTTTATGTATGATTTGTATTGCTGATTAATTTTACAGTCCCTAAATCAGGGACCCTTGGGACTCCACCTATCGGATCTTCGGGTGGGTCTGTTGGTTACGAATCTGCCATGAGGAAAGGATTTTTGGTTAATGCGCCCAGATTCGCCCACCAGCATGAAAGGCCGGAAGGAAGAGATGCCTTCCGAGCCAATCTCCGGAGAAGGCCGGCTCCTTTTGGGGGGGGCTTGATTTAAGCTAAAGGGAACGGGAAAGAAATAAAGGAACGGAAAGAGACAAATGTACGAGAAGAGATACAAATATGTCCAAAGGTTGGTGGGGGGGAACTAACGGTGCGGGAACACACCAATCACCGCTACTTACTGCATACAAACACGAGAGCATGACAAGGAGCGCAAAACCTAGGCGTACTTCCGATACACCGGCGGCGTATGCACGGCTTCAATAGCTCCCTAGCAAACATTCCCTACAAGGAACTAACGGCGAGGGGATCGTATCAATCACCGGATACGTACAGCGACGGGGGTAGAAAGTAAACCTAGAGATGTCAGAGCCGGGTATATGTGTTAGGTAGAGAGTTTAACCGCACGACTTCAATGGCTCCCTAGCAAACATTCCCTACAAGGAACTAACGGCGAGGGGATCGCATCAATCACCGGATACGGGCCAGCAACGTCACACACAACCGATGGAACTGCTACCAAATTTATAATGAATGCTTTAAATAATGAAGTACGAGAAGGTGCTTTAAGCAAGCAATGCTAGAGGAAACTGATCGCCAAATGCCAAAGTGAATTAACGAGCGGCGACACGGGTGGGCCTAAGGCATATAATGAAAGACAGACATAAAAGAATAAAGACGGTAGAAACCAGAACCAGGCATACGGATTGTATTCATAAGCAGAAGCACGGTTACAGTAAGCACAGTAGTTCCCTAACAAACATTCCCCTTCCACCCTTTACAATGAATTTCAGATGGGCTTTTATAGCCCGAGTCCCACCCGTTACATTAATGGGCACAAGTCCCCGATCAAACATGAGGTGACGAAGCGGCGAAAGAGCTGCAAATGCTGACCTTTTGTCGGGTCGAGGCTGTACCCGCGACATGGTCTTCTGGAAGGCTGGACGGCTACGTGGCGGAGTCTTTGGGTAAATCTTCAAGTCGGCGAGGCTTGCTAGTAGGCTGGAGCGGGTGAAACCTCGGATCAGCTTTGAATGAGGCTATTAACGCGGCGGTGCGGGCAGCCCATGCTTATCCCTTTTGGTCGGCGGTCTTGGTTCAAATCCCGAAGGCTGGACACTTGTCCGATGATGGGTTATCTTTGTGTGACACATGCACTGCCTTAGAGGGCGAGTCTATCCATCTTTGCTTGGGATCGGGGCTCCTTGGGATGCGTGCAGAAATCAGTGCAGTCGGGGAAGGCCTTCAAGCCTTGGTCAAATTCCGGGTTTGTTCCCCTACTGTACACCTGTCAAGGGCGCATTCCGGCTCCGTTGAGAAGTCGAACTGCGCACAGGCGAACACTGGTGTCTGCCGCCATATGGACCTGCTCCGGCATTTTACCTTTTTCTGCATTGACCTGCCAGTCTGCCAGTGCAAGGTGCGCCCAGAAAGTGGGGCGGAGTCGGACTTCGCACCAACTGGGCGAAGTGCTGACTCGCACCAAAGCGGCGAAGTGCGCACTTCGCACCAAAGCGGGCGAAGTGCGAACTTCGCACCAGGACTTAGCCAATTTCGGATAGACCTGTTGGAAAGCTGGAAAATCAACTTGGGAACTCCAAGGAAAAAGGGGGAGAGAAAGAGAATGGGAAAGAAAAGGAAAGGGAGAGAAGGGAGAAAAACGGAAGGAGGAAAAGAAGAGCGACCATTGTTACAAAACAATATTGAAGACATTGCACCCCGTGCAAAATGTGACAACATTTATGGCGGCTCGCGGGGTGTCGAGCTCGCCTCGGCGCAAAGAATCCATGCCTTCATCCTTTGGGTGCAGAGGAACTTGCCTCCCCTGCCTTTTGCTGCTCTAACTGTTCTCCTTGCGGCAGCTGTTCTTCAGATTCATCTTTGTCAGTTGCCTCATCAGTATCTCCTTCTGAAAGGTCTCCATTTCCTGCTTCTGCCTCGCACATGCGAGTGTACGCCTCTTGGGCTGAGCGCCAGGCTTCCGCTTCGAATGGCTTGCGGTCAGCTATGTCTTCTAATGCTCCGTGAAAAGCAGCGACCGCGTGCAGGTCGATGGTGAGGTATCTTTTCTCTAACTCCTGAAAATAGGAGCGGATCCTGGAATATCTGGACACCATCTGAGTGACCTGACTGTCTTGAATTGGCTCAGTCCAGCTATCAATTTCAGCTGTATCTGCTTCAAAGGACTGCCAATTCTTCTTTACCCGATCTAGGGTGAGGAGCTCGCCATTCTCAACAAAACCTGGACACCCAAGTTCTGAAAGAGCGTGAAAGGGGCCAGACAGGATATCTTTTTCATGTCCGAATGCGTCAAGTATTCGTGCAGCCCTCTCACCTCTTCAACTTTTCTAAAATATTTGTGCAAGGTCACCCTTGCACCTGCCCATTCTGCGGCGAATGAGGACACGGGGGAAAAAAGGACGCCGTCGCGCTCGCGCTCTGAAGGTTTATCGCCGAGGTCCGGCCATTGCTTTGCACGGCGCTCGGCCTCCTCTACCCACGGGCTTTCCACAGGCCAGAAACTTCTTGAATCCTGGATGCGAAGTCCAGGACCGCCATTGCCTTAAAGGTATGGGGCTTGCATTCCCTCAGCAAACCAGCCCTCATTTCCTTAACTTTTGTCTTTGAAAAGACAGCCGCTTGAGATGTTTTTTCTGCAAGCTGCGACTGTGCCTGCTTCAAAGACTCCTGGAGCTGAGAAATCTGCTCCGAGGCTGCTTTCTTTTCGGTTGCGGCTCTGTTCTTTGAGAAGCGGCTAGCTGGGCTTTGAATTCATTTGTTTCTCGCCGCGCCGCTTCCGGCTGCTCGGTGGACCTAGATAGGTCCTCTTCAAGTTGCCTTACTTTTTTCTGCAACGCGAAAAGTTCTTCCTGCTCCTCCAGACTCTTGACAAAGAGATTGTCGACTTTGCGCATGATCGTACGAATCTCATCTCGTTTATCAATGTCGTCAAAGCTTTTCTCCTTTGTCCGGAGCACGTAGTCCGCCTTAGTCATTTCTCGGAGAGGCTTCTTCACTATTGGGATTATTTTCTCCGTTGTAATCACTCTCCTTCCGAAATCATACTTTGCGCGTTTTGTCGGGGCGGCTATCTCTTCATGTCTCCTCCGCTTCAGGTCTTGGCGGAAAGAGACAGAATACTCTACGGCTCTTGTTGCCAGGGGCAAGTCATCTGAGTTCTGGAGGTCGTCCATAAAATCTGGTTCCCCCAGCCTAGGGATCTGCTGAGACGTCTCTCCTGCGGGGATGGGATCAGGAGGAACCGGACAGACCTTGGAAGAATCGGTCGCTTGTGGGGGCGACCGGGAAATGGAAATGGGAGAGGCTGACACTGTGAGGGTTTGAAGCGGATGAGGCGGAGGATGTGATGGTGAACGGACAGCCTCGGCACTAACCTCGGGCGAAGGGTTTGGAGTTGTGCTCGAGAGAAGAGAGACGTTAGGGTTACGAGCAAGCTGGTCGAAAGAGTGGGGGCCGCTAGAAGGACGCGGAGACGGGGGAGGAGGATGTGGTCATGGCTCGCCCGAGTTGAGCGGGGGGGCGAGTGGAAGTAGAAGCCGGGTGAGACTAGAGAGACGGGGACAGCAAACGTACCTGCGGGCTCCGCCTGAGCCGATGCCGGGTGAATGTCTTCGCTTCTTGTCTCGGCGGTTGGCTTGGGACTGCCCAAAGGAATTGCCTCTGCGGCGGCAGGACGCGGCTGCGGCTCTGCGACTGGCTGCTGCACTATCAGGCTAGGTCGCCTGATTTTCTCAACTCTCCTCCGCTTCTTCTCTTCTGGAACAACTGTCGGATCAGGGGAAGGAGACGAAGCAGGTGCAGCAGGCGCTGATGCTCCCACGGTAAACTTGTACCGGGGTTTGACTTGCAGAAGGTCTGCCGCGACCGGTCTGCTTTCTGGCGGCGCTGGCGCTTTTCTTGCCTGAGGAAGTGCCTCGGGCGCTGCCTTGGCTAACTTTTTCGCCTTTTCAGGCGCCGCCTTAGGAGCCACGAACTGCATTGGATCGGCCTGGGTACTTGCTGGGCCGGCGCTTGCAGTTGCCGAAGTGTACAACTGTTTGGGAGGAGACCCACTTTTATAATCCTCAAAGGGGCCTCGGGGAACGTAACCTTGATATGCGAACGGCCGCCAGTTGTCATGATGCTTGGTCATAGAGAACCGAGAAGTCGTCATCTACGGCCGGGTTTCTCCTTGTGGATTTATCGTCTTTGCGTGCGGCATCTCATTTTCCGGCATTCAATAATCTTTTCTTTAGACCGGTTAAGGCACTGCAATCTTGGACAGAAATTTTTTGAACACTGGAGATGAGAAGTGATGGTCCCGGTTTCTCTTGGGGTCATATGTCACCTCCTCGCGAGTAGAAATCCTGCCAAGGGGGAGAAGCTTCCATTAATTCAATCTCCGAGTCAAGGTCCACATGGACCACGTCGCATCTATCTTCGGTTATGTTCCGGGGGCACAAATGTGCAAACTTTCCCCTTATCCCATGAGGGTCATACTTCCAGTGACTGCGGCATAAAACCAGGCCAATCCGGGACAGCGCTTGCTCTAGGTAGACATGTTGTCCTACCTCAATAATCTCAACGTTGGCCCAGGAAAGAGGGTATTGAAAAATCTGTCCTCTTTTCTTCCCTAGGCCAAACTCTTCTTCCACATAGTCCATATGTCGGGCAACCTCCATCCCGAACAGATGCTCTGAGCACCAATAGGGCAGCAAATAGGGTTTGCCCTTGAATCCGTAGATTCTGATCACAATCCCTAGCGTCGGTCCGAAACGTCCCCGAGCTTCGATTTATCAAAGCACTCGTCATTTCTCTCGGGGGACGGGGGATTTCACTTTCGGTGAAGACTGACATGACGAATCCCAGAAAGTTGAAGTTGAACTTGTAGTAGGACCCTTTCCGGTATAAGTCATCCGTCCAGTTATAGACGGGCTGGGGTTCTCCCTTCTCGTTAACCTTCTTCAGGTTCAGGATCGGCATTTGGGGGTGCAGATGGTACAAACAAAGCCAGACCAGAACGGAACTGAAACGAAAATTGGTTGACTGGCGCTTCTGGATTTTCAGCAGACTGGAATGAATGGCGTAAGCCAGCCAGTCTGCCCAGTCGAAAGAGATGGGGCGTTTTCCGCTCCGCTGCGCCGCTGGTTCGTAAGATTCTCCACACAGGAGGCATTCTGCCAGCGCCAGCTGGTACGGGTGCACCAGCTCATCGGAGTCGCGGCCGAGGATCCATGCCAAGATGGTATATAGATACTTGCTACGAAATTTTACCAAAGGCATGGGGCCGGTCGGCCATTGTCCGAGCTGAAGCGGGGCGCTCAGCTCTGAATTGAGGAAATCCCTCATTCGCTTGGTGTGCGTGAAACGTCCCGCTTGTTCGCCCAGACTGATTTTTCTGAGGATGGTGCCGGAGTCATACTCCAGCCCTGGGGCGAAAGCTGGCTGCACAGTCTCCCTGCGCAGTGCGAACAAGGGTTTGCCGCTGGAACTGCAGATTTGCCGGGAAGCTGGTTTATAGTGTCTGACAATTAAGTCTATCAGCTCCGGGCATTGGTGGACAGGAGGGCACATGAATCTGAAGAGGTTTGATTTGTACGCCGCTCCAAAATGATGGGAGGGCGAAACTTTGTCAGCCCAGCTCTCCACATTCGCTCTCAGCTGAGTTAGGCTCATGGAAAACGAGCCGTCCACATATCCTGCCAGGTAATTCACCGGAGGTGGTGGGGATTGCCCACGCTGTACCTTCTTCGTCCGGGCCTTTGACTTTTTCTGTGGCGGAGGATCGCCTTTGAAAACTCCTGGCCGCGGCAAATCCCCTGGTTCGCTGCTTCCGCTGGACTGCGCTGACACAGGCATTTTTCCCTTGTCCATCTCTCCGAGTCAGCAATAATGACAGGTTCAGGATGTCTGCAACAAATTTCGCTATCAGAGGAATAATTAGCACTGTCCGAGGAATAATCTCTGCAATCTGGAATGTTGGCATGATTCTGACCCCCTTTTCTAGATAAAAACAGCGCCATTAATGCAACGCAGGAGGGGTAGGTCGGCTGAGTTAAAACCCTTGGTGGCCGCGCAGGAGAACGTTTAGGAAAAGACGCGCCCCGGCAGCCGTGCCTTGCTTTTTTAGTTGCGTTTTCGCTTGAAAAACGCGCAATCATTAACTCAGCGTTGGGGACTGCACCATGGCTGACGTTGCTGCCACCACTTGGGCACGCTGATCAAGACAAAACCTTCGGTGCGGAAACCCACATTAAAACAAGTGCAAACGCGCCTTGGGCCCAGCTTGGGGTTTTTGAATTTTTTTTTATTATTCTTTAAACCGCGTCCCAATACTGGCCCGGAAAACTAGGCGCAGCCGGGCTTCGCCCGAAGTTGGGCACGGCCCGACCTCGCCGGCGAAGTCGGACTTCGCCCGAATTTCGGGCGAAGTACGAACTTCGCGCGAAGCGCGTGCTTGAACTGTTCTACCTCTGTTTTTAGCTGCGCCCAAGGTTTGGGCGCGATCTGGGTCTTTGCCGCCTTTGATCTTTAGATGGACTTCGCACGGGCGCTGGCCGCTTTGTTCGGACTTCGGCCGAAGCTTGATGCGAAGTGCGAACTTCGCGCGAAGTTCGCACTTCGCCCAAGCGTTGAGCGCAGCGCGCACTTCGCACGGGCGCTGGCCGAAGTCGGACTTCGGTGCGAAGTTCGCACTTCGCACAAACTTTGCGCGCGGTGCGTACTTCGCACGAAGGGTTGCGCAGTGCGGACTTTAGTCTGCTTCAGCTTTTCTCGGACAAACTTCGCAATTCGGCTGGGCCGAAGTCAGGCTTCGCTGCGAAGTCGGACTTCGGTCAACACTTAGTCGATTTTTTGCTCTTTTTTCTCCTTTCTTTCTCTGCATAGCCGAACTTCGCCCCTCCTGCGGGGCAACGACAGACTTCGTTGCGAAGTCTGTCTTTCTCTCCCATGCCGCATTTAAGCTCAAAGAAGGAAAAATAAACCGAATGCTAAAACTGGAAACTATACATGCGGGGAAAAATAAAAACACAAGGCAAAATTTTTACAGGGAAGGGCCACTCGGGCGCCTTCAACAGCGATAAAGCTTCAAGTGGAACCCGTTGACGGGGATGGGGAGGAGCTGACCCTCCATATCCGAAAGTATGTAGGCATTGAGCTGATTCACCCGGGCAATTGATAAGGGCCCTCCCAGAGAGCGTCAAATTTTCCGTGATTACCCGGTTTTGCCTTGTATGAGTCCCACTTCAGCACCAGGTCCCCGACTTCGAAAACTCGGGCAGTGGTGCCTTTGGCAAACCAGCCTTTAGTGGCTGCAATGTGATCGGCGAAGGCCTGGTATGCACTTTCTCTGTCTTCTTCCAACTGCAGGAGTTGGCACAACCTGTCGTCTACCGGGTCTCCGCTGCTCCTGTCTTCGTCAATCATCCACAGGGCGGGGATTTCAATGTGTGATGGCATAACAGCTTGCTTGCCATAGACGAGCGCATAGGGGGACGTCTTGAGGGATTTCTTGAACGCAACTCTGTCCGCCCATAGCGCCCGGTTCAGGAGCAAGTGCCAAGTCCGCTTATTTTTTTCAATGGTCCTCCGGAGAATTTTCGGGAGGTTCTTGTTAGTAGACTCGGCAAGGCCATTCCCCTGCGGGTAGTAATTAGAAGACATCTTGTGATAGATGCCAAGGCCGCTGGTGTACTCCGTGAGTACAGCGCCTACAAATCCCGGACCGTTATGCTGTCACAATCGACTACGGAACCCCGAAGCGGGTAATCGGGCTCTCAATGAACACGATGACCGTTTCTTGGTCGGCGTTCTTGGTCGGGATCGCCTCCGTCCACCGTGTGAAATAGTCGGTAGCTGTGAGAATAAACTTGTGGCCGGCGGAGGAGTTAGGAGAAATCACCCCAATGAAGTCCAGACCCCATTCTTTGGAACGGAGCTTCGGCTTGAATCGGTTGAAGGGGCGGGGGTGCTTTTACTGTTTCGGCCAGCATACCTCTGGCATTGATCACATTTGGCGCAGACCGCATACGCGTCTGCGAACAGAGTGGGCCAATAGTATCCAGCCCTTATTATTTTTAAGGCCGTTGGCCTTGAAGAATGGTGACCCCCAGGCATCCCGGAATGAAAATCTCCGAGGATCCTAGGCTGGTCAGATTTTATGACGCACCGCAACAGGATGCCGTCAATGTTTTTGAAGTAAAGCCCCTCGGGGCGAAGAGTGTACCTTAATGCACCTAACCGAAATCTCCTTCGTTGTGAGGCGTTCGGGTGATCGGGACATCTTCCGGTGCGAAGTATCTCACCAGTTCATCTGTCCAATCACTCCCCCTCCGATAAGGAGTTGGCTAGGTAGACGCGTGTCGCTGTGTCCTCCCACTTACAGGCGGAGATGCCGGCTACAGCGCTTCGGGCCAATTCCTGACACAAGGCTCGGCCTCTGATAAGCTTGGTGGGCCGTACTTCGATGTCAAACTCCTGGATCTTGGCAATCCATCCCGCTCTCTTGTGACCCGGTTCCCCTTGCAAGATGAAACTGCGAACATCGGGGTGAATCACAAAGACGAGTGGTCTTACTCCGGGAGACAAAGTGCACGAACTTTCGAAGGGACTTCATGACCGCATGGACTTGCCGCTCTATAAAATTGTACTTCTCTTCGTGTGGCAGAATCACTTGGCTTAGGAACGCAATGGGGCGCTCCTCACCGTCGTCTCCCTTCTGAGTCAGGACTGCAGCGTAACTTTCGGGTTCTCCCACTGCATACAGGATGAAGTCCTTGGAGTAGTCCGGGTTTGTCAACACCGGAGCTTGCGCAATTCGAGCCTTGATTTCCTCGAAAGCTTGCTCTCTCTCATCGGTCCATTCGTAAGGTGTATCTTTCTTCAACAGTTCGGCCATAGGCTTGATCACCTGTGCGAAGTCCGGAATGAACTTCCGCACGAAGTTAATCTGACCGAAGAAGGACTGCAGCCCTTTTTTATCAGTGGGGGCTGGCAAGCGAACGAGGGCTTCTGCTCTGTCGGGGTCAATGGCGAGGCCTTCCTCGGAGATGACATGTCCCAGCAGCTTTCCTTCCTTTACCGCGAAGACAGACTTCTTCGGGTTTATAGAGATGCCGAATTCTCGACAACTTTCAAATATCTGCCGCAGGTGCGAAACATGATCTTCTCGTCGGTGAGAGAAAACAGTCATGTCATCAAGATAGATGACAATAATCTTGTTGAGCAGCTCTCGGAAGGCCAGGTCCATGGCCCTTTGGAACGTGGCACCAGCATTGGATAAGCCAAACGGCATGCGCTGATAGGCGAACGTCCCCCACTTCGTGGTAAACGCCGTCTTATGCTGGTCTTCGTCTTTGACCCAAATCTGGTTGTAGCCGGAAAATCCATCTAAAAGTGAAAATCTCTGGGCTCCAGCAACGATATGCAAAATTTGGTCGATTTGGGGAAGCGGATAGTGGTCCCGGAGGGAAGCCTGATTTAGGTTTCTGAAGTCGACACAGAGACGTATGTCGCCATTCTTTTTCCTCACGGGCACCAGATTCGCGACCCAGGATGAATGTTTGATGGGGTAGATGATCTTGGCCTCCAGCATCTTCAAGAGCTCGGTCTTCATCATGGCCTCAACCTTTGGATTTACGGCCCTTTGCTTTTGTCGGAACGGCTTGGCGCCATCCTCTAGCTCGATGGTATCTTGGATGACGAGATCTGTCATACCCCCTCAAATCTTCGTAGCACCAGGCCACGATGTCGGGGAACTCCTGGCACAGTGATCTAATCTGCACCAGCTCCTCCGACGTGCAGTCTGTTCCGACCTTGATGGTTTTACCAGGTTCGAGCTCCAGGTCAGCATACTGCCTCGGGTCTACTTTGATCCTGTGGGATATTGCTCTGTCATTTCGATCAAAGAGACTTTCTAATGTAATCAGTCCTTTTGGGACGTGATTATTCCGTAACTGTATCAACCCCTCATATTGCTCGTCATCAGGGTCTCTACCTTCGATTACACACACTTCGTTAACCAGGAATGTGACGATCTCCTCGTCACAGCTGAATACCTGCCAGAAGGTATCCCTATCAGGCACAGAAGGCCTGTAAATGGTGCGGACCGGCTTCAGTTTCTGGACGACGTCTTCAGCCGGAACGTACCTGGCTCCAACAGACGCCAGAATATCCGCGTGCTTGTTTCTCTCACGCGATATTGCCTTAACGTTCAATGAGTCAAACGATTCCATCAGGTCCCAGACCCGATTGCGGTACGCTCTAAGATAGTGATGCTTAGACGCGCATTTATTCGTAACTTGATGACACACTAACTCTGAATCTCCGAAAATTTGGAGATGCTTGATTCCGAGCCTTTCCGCCTTTCGCAGACCCAAGCACAGGGCTTCGTATTCCGCCGAATTGTTAGTACAGCTCCAGGCCAGCCTGTAGGCATAGTCCCTCTGGACTCCGGTTGGAGAAACCAGGAGGACCCCTGCACCGGCGCCATTCTTGCAACGGGCGCCGTCAAAGAAAAGCTTCCACAGCTCTTCGGGTGCAGGTCCTACTTCCTTCGCAACGGACACGTCAAGCTCCTCGGGCTGCTTAATGGAATAACAGCCCTGCTCTGTCCCGATTACGGCATTAAAATCCCGCAACGAGAACTCGTCTTCTAGCTGTAGCACTTCGAGAGCTTGCTCGGTCAGTTCTACTGTCACCAGTTCTTCTTCTGACAACTGGACCATGCAGTCCATCTCTCCGCCGGGTATCTTGTCTACTAGAAAAGGGGAAGGCTTCTCATTGAAAATTTTCAGTCTCCTTCCTTTGAAGGGCACTTCCATGTGCGAGTAGTCTAGAGACAGGTACCCGCCCAACTTCGCAGTGAACTCCCGAGAGAGACACATGCCGAAGTAAGGCTCCAGGTCAACAATCACGACCTCTTGGATGACCACAATGTCGAGAGCTTTGTGCAGCCGGATAGGGATGTCCTTTATGACACCAACTGTCTTGACAGGGGTGCCGTCTAATTGCAGCACACCTTGGCTGCTCCGTGTGTATTCCATCCCGATCTCATCGCAGACGGCCTTCGGCATCACAGTCGAGGAAGCACCAGAATCCACCATGCAGTTGTGAACTATGTGCCCTTGCATCCGCAAAGACAGATAAAAGGGTGGCGGTCTGTTCTTCCCAGTGGCGGAGACTGTCAAAGGTTGAACCAGGACAGCAGGCTGCATCTGCTTGCCGTTCTTCATGTTTTTCAGTGATTCTTGCAGCAGATCTACCTGGCCTGGAAGCAGAAGGGCATCGTACATGCTGATTCTGGCAGGAGTCTTCTTTAACTCGTCTACAATGCTGTAGCCCGAGGTACTAGCTCCTTCTGCTGGTTTAGCCGGTTCATACTTGGTCCGGTACTGTTGGGTGGCCTCAACTCGCTGTCTCTTGGTCAGAGACGGGTACTTCAGCTTCTCCTGGGCTTGTTCTTTGGTTTCGGCTGGGGGCTGAAGTACAGGAAGCTTAGCGGGAGTTGGGGCCTTTGCTGGAGGCTTAGCTGGAACAGCAGCGGCCTTTGCTGGAGAAGGTTTAGCGGGAGCTTTATCTTTGGATGCCTTCTCCTGGGCTGTGTAAGGCCACAGCCGCTTGTACGGTGGCAGCCCATTGGGCTGCGGTTTTTCTCTTCTCGCATATACCTGCAAAGGTTTAGCCGCGTCCGCAGCTTTCTTTTCTTCCTTGGCGGGCGTCACTGGGTTCTCTTCTGGCAGGGCAAAATTGGCCTCGCCGTCCAAGATCATGTACAGCTCATCATCTTCTATAGTGCTGCCGGCCAAGGTCTGGATGTAGTGCTGGTGCAAAGTGCAATCTTCCTCCGAATGCGGGTCATTGCACGTAGTGCACCAGTTGACCTGGTCAGGAGGACCAGGTGGGTCATCTATAGCAGCATTTCTCGGAGGCGGACGCCTCTGCGGTTGGTTTTCTGGGGCTTTATCTTTTGTCAGCGCCGGTGGCGCATACGGCCTTCTAGGAGCAAAGTCCATTTGGGCCTGCTTCTTTTTCATAGCTGTCATGTCATTGGACATGGCATGATATCCGGAGGCCAAAGCCCGCACTTCTTGTAGAATCGTGTTCGGATGCTTGGCTGTCGGGAGGCGGCAACTGTGCCGGTGGAGGCAAAGCGGCCAATGGAGGAGGGTTAGAATAAGACGCATACTGCGGGGGAGCAGGAAGCGCTGGAAAATGCGGAGCGGGAGGAGGCGGATGAGGGTAATGCAACTGAGGCGGGCCGTATTGAGTTACGACCGGCGCCGGATTCCACTGCGGCTGGGGCTGCTGCCCTGAAGTAGACGGCACACCACCAGAAGCAGAAGGATACTGCGATCTTGGAAAGTCGGGATGAATCGGCTCCTGCACTCTGGACGGAAGCCTGCCGATGGAGATAATGTCAGCTTCAGCTTGCTGGGCAGCTTCGTACAGTGCAGGGAACTCGTCAATTCGGGCGATCTTCAGCAGCAGGCATATGTCTGAGTTGAAAGACCTCAGATAGTAGTGAGCAGCCATGCCGGCTGAAGGCCGAAGTTCGCGAGGTACCCGTTTCCAGGATCTCGCAAACCTAATGTTAAAATCAGACACCTCCTCTTGAGGATGCCTCTGGATTGCTTGGAACTGATGCAGTAGAGAGGTAGGATCAGCAGACTCGTTGCATCCTTTTACGAGCCTCCTGGCAAGCTGGGGCCACCCAGTGATGGATCCCTCTGGCAGCGATCTCCACCAGTAGAGAAGCTTTCCCCTCAGGGAAAGGGCCAGCAGACGGGTCTTCACACTTTCATCGGTGATGGTATGCAGTGCGGCCAGGGCAAGGATGTCCTGGATGTGCTCGTACGCCGTCTTACCGTAGCCGTCGTATGTGGGAATAGACTTTAAAGCAGCAGGGGGCACAGCTTGCTGACCGATCAGGGCCAAAGGCCCTGTAGAGTCCACCGCCGGGAAGAGATCATCGTCATTCGGCCGTTGATCAGCCATTTCTTCTTCTTCTCCGCCGTCGGTTGTGTACTCGGTATCGGTACTTTCCGAGGATGCAGGATTTTCCTCTTCCTCGGCCTCTTCTACTTCGTACTCGGCTCTTCCGACCTCAGCTTCGGCCTCTTCTTGGATCTCAGCCTCGGCTTCGTCGAAACGAGCTCGCGGATCAGCCAGCCTGGGTATCTCGCCTCGAGCGTGGATGTCTAGTTCGTAGAACTCAGGCGGGCTTCTCGGATTTCTTGTTCGCCACCTTCTCGTGTGCATGAAGGTGACCGGACCGGTCTTCTAGACTCAGAGGATTTGTTCGTGCAGAGTCGCCAGGTGTTCAGATTTGGAACAGCAATGAAGCGAACACCGGTGCTTCGATTCTGTCGGGGGTGAGAAACTTCCTTGTCTCACCAAGAGCTCAGGAACTGTCAGCGCCAGGTGGAGACTGATCGGAAAATCTCTCGTCAGATGTGGGACCCGTGTTCCGCCGAGCGGGTCAGAAGAACTGTTGCGCTAGGTGGAAACTGGATGGGTACTCTTTCTTTAAATCGTGGGACAAGCGTCCCACCGGGCGTGCCAGAGAAACTGTTGGTTACGAATCTGCCATGAGGAAAGGATTTTTGGTTAATGCGCCCAGATTCGCCCACCAGCATGAAAGGCCGGAAGGAAGAGATGCCTTCCGAGCCAATCTCCGGAGAAGGCCGGCTCCTTTTGGGGGGGGCTTGATTTAAGCTAAAGGGAACAGGAAAGAAATAAAGGAACGGAAAGAGACAAATGTACAGAAAGAGATACAAATATGTCCAAAGGTTGGTGGGGGGAACTAACAGTACGGGAACACACCAATCACCGCTACTTACTGCATACAAACACAGAGCATGACAAGGAACTGCAAAACCTAGGCGTACTTCCGATACACCAGCAGCGTATGCACAGCTTCAATAGCTCCCTAGCAAACATTCCCTACAAGGAACTAACAGCAGGGGATCGTATCAATCACCAGATACGTACACTGACAGGGGTAGAAAGTAAACCTAGAGATGTCAGAGCCAGGTATATGTGTTAGGTAGAGAGTTTAACCGCACAGCCTTCAATGGCTCCCTAGCAAACATTCCCTACAAGGAACTAACAACAGGGGATCGCATCAATCACCAGATACGGGCCAGCAACGTCACACACAACTGATGGAACTGCTACCAAATTTATAATGAATGCTTTAAATAATGAAGTACAGAAGGTGCTTTAAGCAAGCAATGCTAGAGGAACCTGATCGCCAAATGCCAAAGTGAATTAACGAGCAGCGACACAGGTGGGCCTAAGGCATATAATGAAAGACAGCATAAAAGAATAAAGACAGTAGAACAGAACCAGGCATACAGATTGTATTCATAAGCAGAAGCACGGTTACAGTAAGCACAGTAGTTCCCTAACAAACATTCCCCTTCCACCCTTTACAATGAATTTCAGATGGGCTTTTATAGCCCGAGTCCCACCCGTTACATTAATGGGCACAGAGTCCCAGTCAAACATGAGCTGACAGAAGCGGCGAAAGAGCTGCAAATGCTGACCTTTTGTCGGACTGGGCTGTACCCGCAGCATGGTCTTCCTGGAAGCTGGACAGCTACGTGGCGGAGTGCTGGGTAAATCTTCAAGTCGGCAGGCTTGCTAGTAGCTGGAGCAGGTGAAACCTCAGATCAGCTTTGAATGAGGCTATTAACGCAGGCGGTGCAGGCAGCCCATGCTTATCCCTTTTGGTCGGCAGTCTTGGTTCAAATCCCGAAGTTGGACACTTGTCTGATGATGGGTTATGCTGTGTGACACATGCCTGCCTTAGAGGGCAGTCTATCCATCTTTGCTTGGGATCGGGGCTCCTCGGGATGCGTGCAGAAATCAGTGCAGTCGGGGAGGGCCTTCAAGCCTTGGTCAAATTCCGGGTTTGTTCCCCTACTGTACACCTGTCAAGGGCGCATTCCGGCTCCGTTGAGAAGTCGAACTGCGCACAGGCGAACACTGGTGTCTGCCGCCATATGGACCTGCTCCGGCATTTTACCTTTTTTCTGCATTGACCTGCCAGTCTGCCAGTGCAAGGTGCGCCCAGAAAGTGGGGCGGAGTCGGACTTCGCACCAAAACTGGGCGAAGTGCGCACTTCGCACCAAAACTGGGCGAAGTGCGCACTTCGCACCAAAACTGGGCGAAGTGCGAACTTCGCACCCAGACTTAGCCAATTTCAGATAGACCTGCTGGAAAGCTGGAAAATCAACTGGGGAACTCCAAGGAAAAAGGGGGGAGAGAAAGAGAATGGGAAAGAAAAGGAAAGGGAGAGAAGGGAGAAAAACGGAAGGAGGAAAAGAAGAGCAGCACTGTTACAAAACAATATTGAAGACATTGCACCCCGTGCAAAATGTGACAACAGTCCCAATCCCTAGGGAAATTTTCATCTCCAGGTAAGTGTTTGTATGTTGAGGTTACCGCTTTTGGTTTTGTTGTTGGAAAGTCATCGGTTCTCTTTGACCTATTTCCTTCGGAGGATATTTTACCGATTTTGGATGAGCTTTTGTCCATCACCATGGAAGAGGGTTCCTGGAACCTGGTTGGAAAATTTCAAGGGAGGAGGCCCGACATTGATGCCATAAGATGTTGGGCCCTGGTTAAGTGGAAGCCTAAGGGAGCTCTGGACATTGTGGCAGCTTCCAATGGTTTTTTCCTCATTAAGCTTAACTACGAGGAGGATTCAAAGAAGATTTTGGGTGGAGGGCCCTGGTTCTTTGGAAAGCGAGGACTCTTTCTATGGAAATGGGGACCCGATTTTAATCCCAGAACCCAAAAAATTAATCTGGTTCCATTGTGGGTTAGATTACTAGATCTACCCTTCCACCTTTGGCATGATGATATTCTCAGAGGCATAGCTAAAGCCATAGGTGAGCTAGTCCTAATCGACTCGGCAACTAGGGCCAAATCCAGATTAGTCTTTGCCCGTATGTGTGTTATGGCGGACCCTGAAGCTAATATTTTGGATCACATTAATCTACTTTCGAATTTTGGGCCATGGATTCAACCTATTGTATATGAGAATCGACCAGTGAAATGTTCGGTCTGTAATAAGTTTGGCCATGTCCCTGGCTCATGCCCGATCCAAAATAGGAAGGCCCATTTCAAGCAGAACTAGGAGAAAAGGAATCCAGAGCAAAACCGAGACCAACTCCTGGGAAAGAAGGTGGGATCTGATTCTGCAGGTCCCTCAGGTGAGGCTCCTGGTCCGAAGGAAGTTATTGAGGAAGATATTCAACAAATGGCTTCAAACGATGGAGAAAAAGGGTGTATGATCTTGGGAAGTACTTATTCTGGCCTGCTAGTGCTCAAAAATGAAGATTTAACTTCTGAGACTCCAATCCCTAAGGAGTTTCTCCAAAACTCTTTTCAATACCTAAAATCGAAGGAGGCTGAGCAGGATGGCTCTAAAGACCCTCAGGTGGGAGAGGGATCTCCTCAGAATATGGAGTTGAAAATGGACCTCCCAATTTTGGGTGATGTCAAATCCCCTCTAGTGATGTCAAATCCCCCTCTAGTGAAGGTTCCTCAGGGGTAAGGATGTTGCATCCTAAAACTAGAAGCTTGCGCAAGGGCCCGATTGACGTGGGAGTTACAAGGAAGGTAGGCAAACCATCCAATAAAGCTCAAAGAAGTAGAGAGGTGAAAGTTGATATTGTAGATGGAGTTCAATCCAAGCTCAAGTTCAAAAAGGAAAAGGATACAAAAGGTAAGCAATTGAAGCTAGATTCATTATGTCAATCCCCCCAATCTAAGGATGGGGGTTTTCTTTCCAAGAATTGTAAATGAAAATTTTATCATGGAACATTAGGGGCCTTAATGGGCTACCTAAACATCGTGCATTGGAATCCATCAGAAAATATTTTAAACCAGATATAATTTTGCTGCAAGAAACAAAAATGGATAGTAGTAGTGCTGAAATAGTTAAGAGGAAGGTTTGGAAGGAGGTTGAGTTCATAGCTAACTCAGCTAACGGTGCCTCGAGGGGTCTCTTGTGCATGTGGGACCCTAAAACCATTGATGGGTCGACTGTGTTCATATCTGACCGAGTGATTAGCATCCTATTTTGTTCCAAGGAGTCAAGATTTAAATGGATAACCTCAAATATTTACGCCCCAAATTTGGGACCCTCTAGAACCATGCTTTGGGATTTCCTTGGTTCTATGAGAGAACGTTTTAAAGGAGAGGTCTGGATTTTGGTGGGCGATTTCAATACACCCTTATATCCATCTGATAAAAAAGGAGGAACCTCGGTGCTCAGTAGCATGGATGAATTTACCTCTTTTATTTACTCCTAGGAGTTGATGGATTTGGACCTGAAAGGGTCAAGATTTACATGGAGTAACAGGCGAATTGGGAGTCAAAACATTCAGGTTAGGCTGGATAGAATGTTGGTGTCTAAAGAAGGTATCCCATTTTTTGGTGATGCATCCTTATGCTCTCTCCCTAAGCTGGCCTCGGATCACAATCCAATTTTTCTTGAGAAGACACAGGATTCGACCTTCTTTCCCCGACCATTTAGATTTGAAGCAATGTGGCTTCAACACCCTAGTCTAGAATCCAACATTGAGGAATGGTGGAGTCATAGGTTTTTAGGTTCTCGAATGGCACAAATAGCCTCCAAGTTGATATTTATAAAGGCTAAGTTGAAGGATTGGAATAAGCAGGTTTTTGGAAATATTGTTGCCAGAAATATGGAGATTCGCAACCAGTTGTAGGAGGTTGAGCAGATAGCCGAAACTCAAGGTTACTCTACGGAATTAAAGAGGCAAGAACTATCTATTCTCATAGAGCTCCATAATGTTCTGGTAGGGGAAGAAATTATGTGGAGGCAGAAATCTAGGGCCCTATGGCTTAAGGAGGGTGATCGAAACACAAAATTTTTTCACTCCACTATGTTGAGGCATAGGAGTAATAATAGGATCAGGGTGATTATGAAAGCAAATGGAGAACTCTCTGAAGACATCGAAGAGATTAGATCCGAGGTAGTAAATTTTTTTAAGGACCTCTTGTGTTCCACATCAACAAAAAATCAATAGGTTGAAGCTCACTTACTGAATAACATACCACCTCTGGTCTCTGCAGATATGAATAATGTTTTGGATACTCCTTTTTTAGATGATGAAATCAGTAAAGCAGTTTTTGCAATGGGCGGGCTCAAAGCATCGGGACCTGATGGGTTTCCCCAATATTTTTTTAGAAATTTTGGTATATTTTGGGGCCGGAGATCTGTGATGCCATCAGAGATGTTCAATCTTCGAAATGGATCCCTTCAGATGTCAACTCTACATTTTTGGTGCTTATCCCTAAAATGGTTGATGCTAAGGATTTTGCAGCTTATAGGCCTATCAGTCTATGCAATACTATTTTTAAAATTTTGATGAAGACCCTAGCGAATAGATTGAAACTTTTATTACCAGGCATCATTGATATCTCGTAGAGCGGTTTTGTGGTTGGGAGGCAAATTCTGGATGGAATCATTGCAGTCCATGAAATCATCCATTCGATGACCAAAAGTGGTAATTCTGGGACCTTGCTCAAGCTGGATATGAATAAAGCTTACGATAGGGTTGATTGGGAGTTTCTCTTCAAAGTCTTGCATAAATTTAGCTTTAGTCAAGAGTGGATAAGTTTGATCAAATCATGTGTCTCTTCAGCCAAGTTCTCGGTTCTGGTGAATGGCTCTCCGACAGGATATTTCAAGAGTTGTAGGGGAATTCATCAAGGAGATCCATTGTCCCCATACCTTTTTATTTTGTTGGTAGAATCTCTAGGGTGGGCCATCAAAGTTGATTATTCTATTGTAGGCCTTAAGCTGGCTACGCCCATCAGTCCCATATCCCATCATCAATTTGTCGATGATACTCTTCTGTCCTTTCAAGCTTCAATTCCGCAAGCAAAATCAGTCAGAAGTATTCTGGAAGATTATGAACAGGCGGTGGGTCAAAAGGTTAATTTCAGGAAAAGTGTTATTTTTTTCTTCAATACTCCTCCAACAAGGTAGTTGAGGATTACGGATATTCTGGGATGTAATATTGGGTCTCTCCCTTCAACCTACCTAGGGATGCCAATGTTTTTTGGGGCTTCAAGATCATCCCTGTGGGAACCGATTGTGGAGCATGTCTAGAGAAAGCTTGCAAGCTGGAAAGGGGCTCTCCTAAGCCAAGCAGGAAAAGTGATGTTAGTTAAGGCCACCCTTCAAAGCATCCCGGTATATTTCCTTTCTCTATTCCGAATCTCGGGTAAGATTCTTGAAAGAATAGAATAGATCCAACGCTCATTTCTTTGGTCAGGAGCAAGTGAGAAAAATAAATTTCATCTAGTGGCATGGGACCAAGTATGCAACAAGAAGGAGGAGGGCGGTTTAGGCCTTAGAAGATTGAAATCCATGAACAAAGCTCTTGTTGCCAAGCAGGGTTGGAGACTGGTTCAAGAGGAGAAAGTGGGATGGGTTGATATTGTCAAAGCCAAATACCTAAATGATGGGAAGCAGTTTATTAGAGACTCGTTACCCCTCTAGGGTTCAGCTTTCTGGTCTAGCTTGATTTGGTGCAGATCGGATATCTGTAGAGGGGGTAGGTGGTGTTTGGGAGATGGTAGGTCTATCGACTTCTAGAGTGACGTGTGGGCGATTGAGGTTCCATTGGAGTCAAGATCAGAGCTAGCTTTAGTCAAACCAATTACAGATCATTTCTAGGGGAATAAGGTTTGTGATTTCATTGAAAGGATTGAAGACCACCCCCGATGGAAACCATTTGACTTCCCAGGACTTTTGGTGGAGGAAAGGAGGGCATTTGATGAAATTTTCAATATCATTAAATGGATTATAATTCTTGGAAGAGAAATTTTGGATAGATTCATCTAGGGATTAGAGAAGGATGGGAAATTCTCTATCAAATCAGCTTATTTAGCAGCAGATGGTCCTTCTGATCCTTGGTTTTCGATAGATAAAATTTGGCTGAAAGGACTGACTCCGAAAATCAACATTTTCTTCTGGTTGGCCGTACAAGGAAAATTTCTAACTTTAGACAATCTCAAAAAAAGAGGTATGATTTTACCTAATGCTTGTTTCTTGTGCAGAAATGCGGAGGAATCCCCGCTCCATCTTCTTTTCAGCTGTCCTTTCTCGTAGGAGGTTTTCAGCTACTTTTTCAAATATTTGAACATCCAATGGGTGTTTTCGAACAACCTAGAGGATGTGCTGACCCAATGGGTTTCTCCCTTCCTGTCTCTCCACCTTCGTTGGTTTTGGAAATTCAGCCTTCCTCATATCTGGTGGTGGATTTGGAAGGAAAGAAACTCAAGGGCGTTTAAGGATGCTGCTCATTCGGCTAAAGTTGTGGCTTTGCAGGCGATTTCTTTTTTCATGGAGAACATTAGAACCCTAAATCTGAATGTTGTGACTGTAGAGCAAGAATGATCAGTGGAGAGATCTCTTGGATTCAATGCCAATCCTCAACTAGTCAGACCTATTGTGCCTCCAAACAGAGCCAGGGTTAAGTGGGAGCCACCTCCAATTGGTTGGCTGAAGTTGAATTTTGACGGTGCATCTAAAGGGAATCCGGGTCCTGCAGGTATTGGAGGGATTGTAAGGAACCATGATGGCTTGATAATTTTAGCCTTTGCTGATAATCTGGGCCATCAAACCAGTCACTTCACCGAAGCCAGGGCCCTGTTCCAAGGAGTTTCTCTATTGGATTCTGTAAGTTGTAGGAAACTAATCATTGAAGGGGACTCCCTTAATATTATAAATATGGCAAGAGGGACTCAATCTCCTACCTGGACTATTTCAAACTTAAATTAGCATGAAGAATTTAAACTTGAAAGATAGAATCAGTACTGCCTTATTTTGAGGGGACTACCCTAAGATGCCTATGAAACTATGGATTGTATGTCTTGCATTGCCAATGCACATATGGATAATTTAAATCTAAAAAGGTAATAAATAAAATGTGTCCAACTGACATTTTTGTATTACATACATGAACTTTGAAAAAACTATATGGTGCTAATAAGAATATGGTTAGTAGCAAAATAGTGTATGTTATCCTGAAAATGTCTTTACCCATGTAAGACTCTAAAACAATGAAAGTTAAATGAACCATAAGCATCAAAACTCACCTTCTATCATGTTGTAATATTTCTTGCGGAGACGCTGCTCATCCTTATAGAGTTTTTCCAGTTCAGTGATCTTTGCATGTTGCTCCTTAATGAGTTTATGAGAATGCTCATTTTGATTTTGAATATCCTGATGAATGAACAAGGAATAAAAGCTTCAAACGGTCCACAAGTAAAATACTTGTTTCTGCAAATCTCAAGGTTGGTGAAATTTTATAGGAAGAATTATTTCTGCTCTTAGAAAAAAGGAAACCATATTATATCAAAGTCAAAAAGTAACTTTCAAAAACCCAAAAAAAAAAAAAAAAAAAGATCAAAGTAACAAGGGATTCAACCTTTAAAAAGAAATGAATGAATGATTCAATGAGATGCATGGCATAGTATAAATAAATTTTACTATAGAACTACTGTTTTCTTAGAGTCACATCAATTATAATTTGATTTCTTAGATCATTCTAACCTCCTTGAACACATGCAATTCCTCTAAGTGCTTGATAGTTCCCTGCATGGATTCAATTTCTGATGTACTGAAAGCAATATTAGATTGTGCCGCACTTAATTCCTGTGTCTGTTCTATAACCTTTTTCTCTAGTTCAGCAGCACGATTATTAAGTTCTTCTTGCTCTTTCTTACAAATGGATTCTAAGGCATGGATCTGCAGTTCAACATATGAAATTGAGAACTATAACCCCAGCTCAAAAATAAGTTCAGCAAAACTATATCTATCTATCTATCTATCTATATATATATGAATCCAAATCATTCCTCACCTCATCGATCTTACTTTTCTCAACCCTGGCAATTTTTTGCTCCAGTAATTGTTTCTCACTTGCCAACTTTTTACAGGTCTCTTCGCCACACCTCAGTTTTTCTGACATGGTCCTTAATTCATTTTGTAGATTGCCTACCTGCAGAGGGTATCAATTGCAGAATAGATGGGGGCATTTAAAAAGTATCAGCCCATTGAGATCTCAATGGTCTCATTTCCTTTGAAAACTTTAGAAAACAGAAATAATTCAACTCTTTCTAATCTAGATAGAAAATCTCTTGTTTTAGATGAAAATATATAATTGAATTATCTAAGACTTGCCTCAGATTCAAGGTTCTGAATTCTTTCTTGTTCCTGTAGAACACTCTCTTGTGCAAAATTAAAAGAAAGGCTTGCCCTCTTTGCATTAGTCAATTCATTCTGGTTTGCAGTTAGACAACAAAGGAACATTCCTCAAGAAATTAAACCATGCATACAACAAAGGAACATTCCTCAAGAAACTAAACCATGCATTTTAGTGTAACCTCATATAGTACAAAACTTCTTTCATTTAATAGTAACATGCCATATAAAAAATAAAGATTATCTTCAATAAAAAAAAAAATACTAGAAGCTTCTTATACTTTTTATCTCATTGCCATTTTGATAATGCAGATTTTATTAACAAAAGCCTTATTCATATTCAATATGATTTGTTATTGTTATAATTTAGATAGTTAATATTTAGGACTTATTGCACATTTTATAATGTGTAAATCTAATATTTAAATGAACAAAATTGAATCCTTCTTACCTCATTTTGTAGGTGAGAGAATTGAACAAACCATGTTATGCGTATGCACAATATGAAAGACTTATTATAGCTACCACATGATTAGATATTAAAAATCTGAACCAATGGTAGTTGATGTAATCTTAAAAGGTTATACATGCAAACATAAAATTGAGATTTAAAGTAGGGGCTCTTCCAAAGGAGAAAAAGAACAGTTGAGAAACCAAAAAATGGGTACCCATTTAACACTACCAATGACTAAATTATTGTAGCCAATTAATAGTTTCAAGAACAAATAAAACTTTCCTCAGCGGGAACAAAAGCAACATACATAACAATATCCTACAGATGTCAATAAATGATGCCAATGATTAAAAAGTCTTGTGCATTTTATAACCCAAAGTTGGCTTGCATAGTGGAATGATTTTTTAGCACTATCCTATTGGTGGTCTACATTTACTCACCCGCTAAAATGGTTGCCATTCCTATTGAAACTGACCAAACAGTATTATGGAGTACAAATGGAACACTCCGATCAAGATGCAAGCAGGAATATTAAGTTCTTATAGTATGTACTATGTTTATAGAAAACACAAATGAGGGTTGTAGAGATGTAGGCCACCCCAAAGAATTAGAAGAGGAAATAGATGGTAACAAGACCACTACTTGTATCTCCCAAATGAAGGGCGTAAAAATAAAGTAGATTGTATTGGGAATTGGTGTGCTCTATAACCAAGGTGGTTTAAAATTAATACACATGCAATGTATTAAGGCAATCTATGATCAACAAGTTATAGACTTATTTATAAAGATCAACATTGTCAAAATATTTTTTGGAGTGCTAATGCTTTAGGCCACAATTAATAATGTGGCAAAAGCTACATAGATTTTCTCAAGCCCTCTAATAGTTATACAACATTGGATAAAGAAGATGATGGTGAAATCAAGCTCTCAATAGTTATACTCTTTCTCAACTATATCTATAACAACTCACTCTCAAGTTGGAGTTTTTGTGGAATTAATCAGAAATTCTAATACTTGCTAAAGAATTTTAAAGCATTTTCTTTAATAATATCCCCCTAGAATTCAACTTGAAGTGGATTGCCTAGCCAATTAGGGTTCAGACTTGGAGCAAGGAACGGCAATCAATGATTCCTGGTTCATTAGAAAGAAGAAGTTGAGGATTTCAATTTTCTTTTAATTTATTAAAGTGTAAATGATTTTTAAATTTTAATTTAAGAATTAGTGGAGTCCTTGTGTTTGATTTCTATTTAGGATCCCTATATGTTTTTTAAATCCATTTTTCCAAACCCTTAAATTAATCTTATAATTGTTTTATCATTAGTACTAATACTTTGGCTCTTTCATTTATAAAAGACAACGGTGGCAAATGTGACACAATTATCTGTAACGGCTCCAATATAGCCACATCAACTATTAGTTTGGGTCCTAGGTTTAGATAGTCGGTAGCATTAGGGTTAGGGTTAATGTCGATTTAGTCTATAAATAGGAAGAGTAATGTTGTAGTGGAAATTGGAATCGTCTTTCATATTTGAATCTTATTCGTTTTTTTGCGCATATCAGACTTTGTCTTCTCTAAGTGGCTATGGGACTTGGCCCTCTCTAAGTGGCTAAGGATTTGTATTGATTTGAATCTAGAATCTGATTAATTGTAGAGTTAATTTTAGGGTGATTGTATCTGAATTATTTGTTATTAGTAGATGTTTACTGCACATTATTGCATTACTACTACCATTACTGTATTTCTTGAAGATGTTTCATTACAATATGAGAGCATCGATCTTGGCTCCCTATGCTAGTGTGAGTTTGTTACAAAAGGGCATGTGAACTATTCCAAAACCTTTGTCGAACAGTATCTTTCTATTTCCTGGTAAATTTTTGTAAAAAACATTTGGCTCATCTTTCAGTGCATTTTTCTTCTAGAATATTGTGAGTTCACCATTGTTACTTCCTTTTCCCAAACCCAATTAAAAATAAATAAATAGAGTATAATGTTTTGTTAGATCCTTGCAAGAGACCTATCCCATTGCGATCATCTCTTCGAGCCGATCAAAACAAGGGCTATTTCTAGCAACACTTTTTCAGGAATCATGTGTTTCGAGACCCTTGTAGGAAACCTACCTCTTTATGATTGTCTCTTCAAGCTAATCAAGGTAAGGGGTATTTCTCACAACACTTTTCTAGTAATGTTCCAAGGATATTTTTCAAGTTTTGCATTTGCCCCTTGTGTATGAACAAGCCTGCTGCTCTTGCTAGTTGGTTGTGAATCAACGGTCGATTGTAGTGCATTGGTCATTTAGAGGATATGTGTATCAGCAGAAAGAAGTGCCAACCCAAAAATCTCGTCAAAAATCACAACACTCCTCCAAATATCAACAGTTTTGACCAGTCTTCTTCCTTCCTTAAATGCCATGAATTTGCCTCCTCCCAACACTTCTCATCCTTCCTCTCCTCCCAATAACCCCCCCCTCCCCCCTTTGGCTCCTCCTGATACTCCTTGTAGGTGGAAAAACTGCTTCCCAAAAGAAGAAAAAATGAAAATTGTACAAAGTTTTGCTTAGAATTTTTGTAAAGTGAAAATGAAATGAAATGCACATGAAATTAATGTAAATGGAGTGAAATGAAATGTGAAGTGAAATTAGAGTGAAATTATAATGTAATGCAATTTAATAAAGTTGCACTAAGAACCTTAGGAAAAGTTAATAATTTCATGAGCATTAATATCAAGGTGGCAATTGTAATTGATGCGTTGTCCTGGGAACCACTTGGAATAGCCTAGGAAGGCATTAAAATGCCCCCCTCCTTCATTTTACAGCATCTGAAGAGGATTGAAAATCCAACTAAGTTTCAATATTATACAAACTGTATTTATAGGCTTGAAAGGCCCAAAATACTTAACCAATTCCACAAAATCATGGATTGGTCCAAAAATACATAACCATATAGCAAAAGCTATAATAGTGCATAAGAAATTGCACGTAAAACAACTTAGCTAACAAGAAGATAATAAGTTAGCTAAATAAGAGCATAAGCTATCTTTGAGTTCACACTTCCTAACTAGGACTTAGAAATGACAACTAACTTGTCAACTAGTGAACTAGGAGTCTATGTGAGAATAAGACTCACTTACAATATTAATTTGCAATAAATAAACTATGCAAACCTAGCTAGGAAATAAAGAGGGGTCATATGAGTGATCAAACATCAATCCTCATCATGCCTCCCCACAATAGAAGCATTGGACTCCAATGCTTTCAGAAGAGTAGGAAAGTCACGGGACATCTGATGAAAAGAAATCCAACAATCCTGATGCGGCAACTGTCCTCACCGAGCCACAAGATAAGAGGTGGTAGACCCCTGGGGAGTCTGTCGAGTCTTCGTGTCATAGATATGATCTGAATCCAATGGTAACTGAGAATCAGGAACCATGTCCATAGGATGAGTAATAGCTGGTGCGGTCTCCAATGTAGAGTCATGATACAACTTCAAAAGATCTACATTGACGACGTCATGAATCCCCAAGTGTGCGGGAAGATCAAGGCGGAAGGCATTCTCGGACACCTATTGAAGGATAGTATAAGGCCCATAGTAAATCGAATTGAGTTTTCTAGGAGTCTTATTAGAAAAATGCATCGCTTGTCGAGGTGCAACCATACTTTGTCACCAACCTGAAATGGATGAGGAATTTGATGTCGATCCATGGGCTTCTGAAATAGATGGGGGTAACTTTGCAACATTGTATCCATAGTAGAATGCCGATGTGAAAGGGAATCCGATGGAGAAGTGTGCTTGGAGCTAATGAAAAGTAGAGCAACCTCACTAACTTGTTTTATTGCCTTGTTTGTGTGCATGGAATTTAAAACCATATTAGGAGTGTTGGTGCTTTTTATGAGATATACCTTACCATCTTTTTGAAATGTATAGGTTCTTTTAAAAGCATCATAAAGAGCTCTCCTATCATACTGAAATGGTTGCCCAAGCAAGAGCCCACAACAATCCATAAGAGTCACATCACAAGTGACTTGATCTATGAAATGTGGTCCAAGTGCAAATTTCAATGTGCAAGTGTGAGTGATCTCTGAGCCCCGACCATGATCCTTCCAACCCAAAGAGTAAGGTTGAGGATGAGGCTCCATCAGTAATTTCAATCTCTCGACAATGGACCTCGCAATTAGGTTCTTCTGCGAGCCATTATCCACTATACAATCTGTCGCAAAGTTATAGAGCAAATGAGCTCGAGTGACGAATAAAACATCACGAGCGCTCCTTGAGGAATTAACATTTACTAAGGTAACATCATTGAGTTTACCTCGTAATTCCATGTATTCTCTATTCTCTCCTACTGACTCAAGGGGACCTTGCTCTTTGTCCTCCTCTTGAGTTGTTACAACCAAACTTCTTTTCTTAAGTTTGAAACAATCAGATTTTTCATGGCCCTTTTGCTTACAATAGTTGCAAAAATTTTTGGAAGAAGAAGAAGAAGGAGTAGAAGAGGAAGGAGAAGGAGAAGAAGAAGAAGGATTAGAAGATGAATTCTTCTTTTGGGTAAAGTTCTTCTTTTGTGAGAAAGAATTATTCCCTTTTGATGAGCTAGCAACCGCTTGATTAGCAGGAGCGTGGAATACCTGCGATTGCGCTTTGAACTTGTCCTCAGCAAGTTGCGCCTGGTTGAAAGCTGAATCCAATGTTTCCATGTTAACAAACATGACTTCTCTGTACAAATGCTCTAACAAGCCACTTTGAAATTTGAGAATCAAAGTACGGACATCATCCTCCACACTCAAAAGAATCATGTACCTGTTGAAGTGGTAGATATAATCCTGCACAGTCATATTAGTTCCTTGACGAAATCTAAACCACTTGATTACCAACTCCTTTTGATAATTAGAAGGATAAAAATTCTGCTGAAGAGAAGTTACAAGTTTATCCCAAGTGGTAATTTCATCATGTCCCTTTTTGCGTTCTATTAACACTTTAGCCAAACCTGAAAGCTTGAGCTTGGCGAAGGGAACCTTGTCCTCATCCGAGGTATGAGTGTAAGAAAACCAGGACTCCATATCAAGAAGCCAACTGTTCAAGATGTCTAGGTTTCGAGAGCCATCATACATGGGCACTTCACACCGTGCTTTGGATCGAGGATCATTGTTGTAGATTTTAACATCAACTGCATTTTGAATGCTAATGTCGCTAACCTTGTCAGCAAGGCTACTTACCACTTCGCTCAAAGTAGTATCATTCGCCTTCTCTACAAGTATACTTACAACATGTGCTAATTCTGCCATCTGGGCAGCCAAATCTGAAGCCATTTGGAACCGGGTATAAGCCAGGAGTAAAGGGTAAAGCACTTAAAAATCAGGGTAAAATTTGAGGTACCCTGTTACAATGTTGTGCCCTTAAGGGAAAATACTCCTAAGGCAAATAAGCAAGTTCTTCTGCTTGAAATCTTAAAATATTAACAAAAATATGTCTTCTCAATGTTAGAATGCTGGTATTGGAAGAAGTTGCAGAAAGAATGAGAAAACTTGCTTAATATTTTAAAAATTTAAACGTAACCTAAGGTTTAAAGATTTATAATTTATTAATTTAAAAATAACTTAATTAAAAATTAAATTTTAATTAATCAAAGATTAATTAAATTTAATTAAGTTATAAAAAATTAAATTAATAAATAATAAATAAAATTACATGCAGTAATTTAAACCTTAGATAAAGTAAAAATTAGAAAAATAAAATAAATTACCCTTGGTTTTGCCGAACTTGCCAGCCAAATGTGCTGAATGCCAACTGCACTTCAACTGCACGTCAAATTTTTCATGCAAATTTTTTATGAGTGCATGAAAATTTGTTAACTTCAATTGCACGTTTCCTTCAGAAAATCAAATCCTTCTATTTCAAGGAGAAAACTGAATGCAGATATTCAACAATTTTTGTAGGGATTGGGATGGCAGATTCTGGGCAACGGGGTGACCTCCTGTCACCGGGTGTTGCTAGCTGAGCAGGGAAAAAAAAATTAAACCCTGTGCTGAAAGGCAAGCGGCAGCCTGCTGCAAATGTGTGCAGCAAAGGCTGCACGAGCTGCACGGCAGCGTGCCGCGCTGTGCACGAACTGCACCAAAATGTGCAGCGTGCAGCACTGTGCACAAGCTGCTCAGCAGCATGCAGCGTGCAGCGCTGCTGCACGGGCTGCGTTGAAACAGCGTGCAGGGCTGCTACACGGGCTGCACTGCAGCAGCGTGCAGGCTGCTGCACGTGCGGCACTGGTGGCTGCAGGCGGGTGCGGGAAAGCACCGAAAGTTTTTTTTTTTTTTTTAAACAAATAAAATATATATATATTTTTTTAAAGAAAAAAAAATTATATATATATATATATATTTAAGCGAAAAACCCCTTGCGGGGCCGCCTTGGTCTAAGAGACCACAAACAGGGGTTCTACACCGTCAAAGTCACCCGGGGTCGCACCCAGCCCTGCCCGCACCAACATTATCAATTGGATTTTGGGTACCCAATTCAGCTTTTTTTGGTAGGGTGGAGATTCGAACCTGGGACCTCCCTTGGAGGATTGTCCTCTCCTCTCCAACTCACCTACAACACCTAGGTAGTATATATATATATATATATATAAATTAAATCTTAAATAAAAAAATTAAATAACTTTTATATCTAAACTTGTTAGAGGTTTAGATAACAAAAATAGTTATTTAAAATTTAAAATTTAAATTTTTATAATCAAATTAATGAAACCTACTAAGGCAATTTTTACCTCCGAGGTACCAAAAATTCCGAAGCTTCCTTTCAAACCAGCAATGCGCCTTCAGTAGCACTCCTTTCAAGATCCGATCGACACAAGATCAATGTTTGAAAGGCAACCAGACCCAAGTCGGCACACGACCTGGTATTGGGAAGAATCCTTGAGCTCTTCAATACTACAAAATGGGGGGGCAGTAGGGTTAAATGGCTCCCTAATCCTAATTGGACCGTAACTACGATCCAATCTCTTCCAAGGATCACAGTAGGAAGAACTCCAAGGTAAACTTTTCCTATACCTCTTGAGCATAAGCAAAAAGTTGGAACGAGGAGTTTGTCGCCGAAGGAACTTCCTTCTGCGAATGGTTTTCAAGCTACCCTTGAGCTTAAACCAAGTCCTCAATGAGAAAGAATTTCTCATAACAAAATTATCTCCTTTCCTCTCACTTCACAAGCCCTAGTGCACACATGAACTAGGCTCTGATACCAATGAAGAGGATTGAAAATCCAACTAAGTTTCAATATTATACAAACTATATTTATAGGCTTGAAAGGCCCAAAATACTTAACCAATTCCACAAAATCATGGATTGGTCCAAAAATACATAACCATATAGCAAAAGCTATAATAGTGCATAAGAAATTGCACGTAAAACAACTTAGCTAACAAGAAGATAATAAGTTAGCTAAATAAGAGCATAAGCTATCTTTGAGTTCGACCTTCCTAACTAGAACTTAGAAATGACAACTAACTTGTCAACTAGTGAACTAGAAGTCTATGTGAGAATAAGACTCACTTACAATATTAATTTGCAATAAATAAACTATGCAAACCTAGCTAGGAAATAAAGAGGAGTCAAATGAGTGATCAAACATCAATCCTCATCAGCATCTATCTAGCGTGACAGCATAGAGGATAGTTTGATTGTGCATGTGGACGTACGGAAAGCATGATAGCATAAGGAGATTAGCGTGTTGTTGTTGTGATAAAATGTTGATGCTATTGTGCAGGCTGGTTGTATAACCCAGCCATTGTTATTGCTGGTTATAGCAGCCATTAATCATTCAATACAGATTTGTCTTGCATTTGATTGCAGTTTGTGTTATTACCCATAAGTATAACTGTTAATATATTGCATGCATTGCTTCTTTGTATTGCAGATTTGTATGATCTATGCAAAGACATTGAGGGAAGATCTCATAATCTTCCAACTGCCAGTGTAGTAAACCTTTATCTTGGTCATACTCATCTTCCGTGCAGTCGTCAAGGTGCAACACTCCCTCCTCATCTGGTTCATATCTTGTTTCACCATCTGACGAAGAGGATCCCGAATCATCTGAAGTAGCTATGTCCTGACTTACTATTTGATTCTTCAGATTGATTATATACTTGTGCTGCCCCTGCTTGAAAGATACACATTCTTTCTCCCAATTGTGGTTGACTTTTGCTGTCCTCAACCATCCTCATCCTAGCAGTGCATCATATGCGGGTTTCTGCATAGCAATGACAACAAAATCCAAGATAAATTCTTGCTTTGCTATGCGTACCTTCTGATACATCAAGATGCCTATTGTTTCAATGCCATATTGATCAACGCCATATAGTTTGAAATTTGGAGACCGTAAGGCGGGTTGCCCCAGAATCCGCCATGTCTTTTCTGGCATCACGTTCACACTAGACCTTCCATCTACAATCACCTGATTCAGCCTATGGTTCAAAACCTCCATTTGAACTATAGTTGGCCTCCGCCCGGCTTCAATCATCAGGATTGTTGGATCGATAAATTTTCCTTGCTTGATAGTGTTACCTGTCGAATTTCATCCTTCTTCTTGATGACTTCCCCGATCATAGCATACAACTCAGGTATTACGCTAAACAGGTTGGCAACCTTCATCTCCACCTTTGTGTTTAGTACCTCTGTTACCAAGCCTTCTACTGATGCCTTTTTCGTGATCTCCGATCTCTTTAACACTTTCTCCAGAACTAGTTGTCCTTGTTTCTCCTTTGCTAGTTCTGTTTCAATCAATTTTTGGGCTTCCTGCCATTGTTCCTTTTCCTTGGCAGGGTTTGGATACTGTTTCGTTTTCTTGGTCTGTGCTCTTGTTACAGCCATGACTTCTTTGTCAACCTCTGTCACTTCTCCAATACCGATGAGGTTGATATTCTGAGGTCCACTGGTTTCCCGAACCACACCATTTACACATTTGAGTGGTGTTGTTACCACAGTTATTACCTGCATTCTGGGGTTTGGAACAATTCTTCGCAAAATTGCCCCATTCTTGACAATTCCGACATTGAATAATCAGCCGACCGTCAGAGTCGTATTGTAGTCGACTCTAGCCTCCTTGTCTTCCTCCTCGACGACTATTCCTATATCCTCCGCTAGTAGCTCCTTGTCCATTCCTTTGTGTATTTGGCTGCTCTTCCTGTTGTATTGCCAATGTCTGATGTCTCTTGCTTTTCAGGTTGAATGGACAGTCAACGACAGGATGTCCTGCAATTTCACATATATTGCAATAGGCTTTCTTTGGATAGTTTACGTTTGAATGTCCCTCTGCCTTGCAGTCTAAACACCAAATTTCTTTCCGATCCTTTTGACCTTCTCCTTTTGCTTCTTTTAGAATTTTATCAAATTCCCTTCGGAAGGTGTGAATCATGCTCTGTACTTTGTCTTCAGCTTCACTGTCCGAATCTTCGGTATGCTTTAAGTATCCTCCGATACCTGCGGTTGTTTGTTTACCTTCACTTTCAAAGTTTTTAGCCTTCTCCAGTGCTTCTGCATACGTTGAGGATGGTACTGCCTTCATTTTCTTCTTGAATTTTGGTAGTATCCCATCCAAAAACCATCGCTTTATCATACCGTCGACAGGTGTCATCTCCATTTTGTTTGTCAGTTGTTTCAATCTTTTATTGTAGCTTTTGACATCCTCATTCGTTTTTTGTTTAGTGATACAAATTTTCATAATTATGCAGTGTCATCCCTCATGGGTTGGAATTCTTCTATGAATGCATTCTTCAGGTCGTCCCATTGTGTAAATGTTCGCGTACTTTGTCTTTTCAAGTACTAGTCTATCGCCATGCCTCGCAATGTGGCTGGGAACAATTGCAACCACTGTGTCCTGTCTGACCCCATTTGCTCCCCAAATGGTAATGCAAGTTCCCACATGTCGTGATGGATCCTCCTTCCCTTCACCTGAGAAAGGTGGGCATTTTTGCTGTATCGTTTTATTGGCAGGATTCGCCATGATATTCTGACTTCCTGGTGTTGGTGGTTGTAGTGGTTGATTCGGTTGTCTGTCTACTGTTGGTGGTGCAAATTTGTACTCAAATAGCCTTCTTCCCGTCTCCAATTGGTCTCTGCTTCGCGACCTCTTCGCGAATATACCAAACATGGCTCCGGCCTTCCTCCCCACGAACCTCCGCATAGGTGCCTTGATATAAGGTTCTCTCCTTCAGTATCCTCTAGCCACCCTTCCCTCGTTGGTTCTGGTGTTGCCGTCCAGTTCTCAATGATGGGCTCTTCCTCAGCTATTTGTTCTCCCTCGTTTTCTACAGTCACCAACAATGTTTCAATGCTTGTGTTATTCTCCTCTTCAATGTTCCACACTCTCTCCACCTCAGGGTGAGACACCTTTGCGGCCTCGTGTGTCCTTAAGTTCGCTAGTCGTGCGCTTCTTCTTACCGGTATTTGCTCTTTATTATGTGACCTGAAACCAATCATTCACCTACTCTTCCTATCACTTTTTGCTAAACTCCGGGTTTTAATTAGGCAACGATGCCAAATGTAGACAAGGGTGAGTACATTCCCGGGATGGGGTGATGACAAGTTAGTATCAGGTTTCAAGCAATGAATATACAGGCTTATCAGTTCAATTCTCTAACTCTGCTAGTAGACGTCAAGGTCTAGACATTAGATGAGCAAGGCTAGATGTCAGGAGCAGACCTCAAGATGCTAGACGTCAGGTAGGCAGGAGTATACGTCAAGGCACCAGACGTCAGGTGTGTCCTAGACTCCAAGTTCAGGTCTAGACGTCAGGTCTGTCCTAGACGTCAAGCTTAGGGGGTGACGGCTAGCCGTCTGATGGCTGCCAGACGTCAGGGGCTAGACATCAGGTGTCTGGTTCAGCATCTTGTCTAGAAAACCTGCAATAACACAATTGTTTTCCCTGCTACAGTACTTGCTCTTCAGCAACTCTCAATGGTAAAACCTGCAATAACAATTAGCATGGAACAACCTGCAATTCCTCCCTTAATGCATTACAACCTGCAACTCACAGCACAATCACCAATTCACCATGCAATCAGAACATATGAACAACATAACTGCATTGGCATTTACGTAGAATGAATAGCATCAATAGCACATACAATGTTTGGAAGGGGGTGTTTAAATAGGAGGGGTAAATTGGTTCCCCAACCGTTTCTATTAATACTTGCTAACAAAGTGCTTTAGACGTCTAACTACTTGACGTCGTCTAACTAGACGTCTAACTACTTGACGTTTTCTAACTAGACGTCTAAAAACTCGTCTAGAGCCTTAACCAAAGCATTAACAAAGGCGGTTGTTTTTGTCCTTTTATGCCATATGCATTTACAATTCAGCCTTCATTTCATTGGCTGTTTTTCCAATCAAATCAAAACATTAACATACCAAAATTGCTATGTACAATCAAAATTGATGGACGTGATGTTCCAGCCAATCCTAGGGCTTATAACTGCTATCTACACAACTCACGCATAAGATGGAGTTGTCGCCAGCCGATGGAATTAAGAAGAAGAAGAAGAGGAAGATCATACCAAGTTCAACTTATGCGGAAGCCAATGAAAGGGCAAGGAACTTTGAAAGTGAGGCCAAGCATATAGTGGCTAGAATCATAGGTCATATTAGAAGTGACAAATCTGATAGTGATAGGGATGAATAGTAGAATGCGATTCAATCTATGAAAAAGGAAATTGATAGAATGAATCAAAGAGGTTAAGGGTGAAATTAGAAAAGAGAAAAGGGATATATGATGCTCAAAGTGTAAGTTTGAAGGCCACACAAATGCAAACTATCCGAAGAGCGCATATTGTAATATATGGGAGGTACTGGAACATACGATCAACAAGTGTCCATTCAATTTAAAAGGTGTGAGGCACCAAACAATGGTGGTTCAAGGCAAATAAGAAGAAAAACCAAACACCTCTAGGAATGGGCAAGGTGCGATCAATGGTGGTTACAAGAATAACCACTGAGTAGGTGGGCAATACCAACAAGGAAATCAACATGGTGTCAGTGCTAGAATTATCAAGAATGGGGATATTTTGTGAAGAATTGTCCCCTTCCTCAGGAAGGAGGAGTAGCAAAAAATAATGTGTCGATGGTGTGGTCCGAGCAATCATAAGGAGGTGAATTTCCAAAGAACGCGAGTATGAGAACTCATAGAATGTCAATTTCTTGACATTGGGGAGCCTCCTATGGAGAAGAAACAAGAAAGGATGTACTTGTGGTCACGAGGGGACACGCAAAGAAGTATCAATACCCTGATCTTGCCATAGAAAAAGGAAGATGGCAAGAAACACAAAAGGTAATAAAATAAGAGACAGAGAAAGCTAAGCAAGAAAGGCTAGCATAATAGAAGAAGTTGAAGAAGCCATTACACTTAGAGGAAAAGGTGTCAACTCACAAATTGACAACACAAGTTTTGAATACAACAGTAGAAGTGAAGGTGGAAAGTTTGTTTAGCGTTACATGCAATTATAGGAGAACTGTAGCCACAAAGGGTAATGGAACTACAAAGCCAGCCAAAAGAAGACGTGAAGAGGAAGGATCAGTTTATTGATCCAATTGTATTAATGATTGATGTTGGAAAAAAGGCAACATTGATTCAAATTGAAATGTTGGATCCTAAGTTGATGCAGCTCATTGTAGATGGAGGTTTAAGTGTGAACATGCTCCCAAAAATGACATGGAAGGAGATTTGGGCTCCATTTTTGTGGTCATCGAACTTCAGGTTATATGGCGTGTAGACAATAGTGAGGAATTCCCTAGACGAGGGTGTAGACACCCAATTTTGACACACCTAGCCAAAAGCAACACCTCATCAGGACATCCTAACCATGTCAAATTGGACATCAAATTTGGCATATTTCATCAATACCCAAGCTTATCAAAAACTCATCAATTGCCTTGTCTTCACAAGCCTCTTGATCAAACAAATCAAATCAATCATCTTCATACCCAAATTTGGGGTGTTTATAGCCCTAAAAAGTAAGGTCATCTTTGAGACACATTTTGACCTATCAAATCATCTCAAAACTTCACAAAGCCACCACATTCAGTTTGGGATCGAAAGGAGAATTCCAACGAGTATAAATATGCCTATATTTGGACACATCAATGTTTAAAACTGCAAAACACAAATTGTTGTCCAGAACCAAATTTCCCACTGACCAAATTTGCCACTCCTTAACAAATTCGGCTAGTGGCGAATTTGGCAAAAATGCAAATTTCAAAATTTAAAAAGTCAAAATAGCCTCCTGACCAAATTCGCCACTTAGGTCGCCAAATTCGCTAGTGGCAAATTTGGCCAAACAACTCATAATATTTTGGCACGAACCAGAAGCATGCGGATTACCTTCCTCTATCCTTTGCCATTGATCCCACACGCCCCAACAATGCACCAGATTCACAAATTTCAATTTAATCTTATCCATTTTCCCCCCAAATCCTCCTATTTAAGGAGCCCCTTGGGTAGGCATTTGTTATGGATTTTTATTGTAGCTATACTCTGCGGTCCTCTTATTGGTTCATTATCGCCACTTGAGTTGTCTTCCATTCTTTCTTCCTCCTCCTAAGGCATTAGTTGTTCACTATTCTCAAATACTTGAACCATTTCGAGGAATTGTACCCTAGCTTGCTAACTTTGAGCTTCATCCCTTAGTCTTCTTCGTTCAAGGTTGGGACTTGGGTATGGAGTGTTAGGGTCCCTAGGAAGGTTTTCATCACTGCTTGAATCTTCTATCCATCCTCCGTTCCTAGTTTGTTCTGGCACTTCCCTAACATCTCTCCATAATATTGCAGTAGTTTGTTCTCTGCTCACCCATTGTTCTGTACAATCAACAAGACCTTGTTGTGGTCTATCCTTGCTTCTTCTTTGTAGTTCAACCATCTCTTCTTGTGCTAGTTGTAGAAATGAAATTTAACATGCTAACACACAATTCCATTTCTACTTAAATTATTTTACATATTTGCAGTCATTGTAGTACAGCAATAATAATGCACAGAACCTGCAACAACAATGATAACATCAATAGAAGCGGCAATGGCAATAGAAGCAACAATGGTACATAACAGTAAATACAGACAATTTTATATTAACAATGGCATTCACAGTACAACATTACAATTTCAGCATTACAATCTGTAGTCTGCAAACCCTATGCAGAATATTCTTCATGGTTGCATACAAGATTGGACTGCATCATGCCCTATGCACATATGCATCAACTCTCACACGTACCTGTTGGTTACGAATCCGCCATGAGGAAAGGATTTGTCGTTATTGCGCCCTAGGACCCGCAAACCAACATTGAAAGGCCGGAAGGAAGGAATGCCTTCCGTGCCAATCTCCGGAGAAGGCCGGCTTCCTGTGGGGTTTTGAGGTTCAAGATAAGAGTGCAGGGAAAGAGATAAAAAGTGCAGAAAGAAATCCAAATTAGATTGGAGTTGGGTGGGGGGAACTAACGATACGACAACGCATCAATCACCACTACTAACACCAATATAACCATAACACACCACTATGGATGTTGTCACTCGCCAGTAGAACAGAGCCAGGTATATGTTTTGTGTTAAGAGCCAGAAGCACAGCTACAATGGTTCCCTAACAGACATTCCCTCCAAGGAACTAACAGTACGGCAACGCATCAATCACCACTACTAACAACACTATAACACAAAACATAACCAGAAAACTGCCACTAACGTTTGCCCTATATATCCTCTGATTTATGCACCTCAGGAATACCTGACCACCAAATGCTGAAGTGAATCAACAAGCCATGACACAGGAAAACGTAAGGCAGAAATGTCAAGGAGAGGCAACATACAAAATAAAAACAGTATAACAGCACCAAGTGTATGTATTATATTAAAAGGCAGAAGCACAGCTACAATGGTTCCCTAACAGACATTCCCCTTCCACCACTTTACAATGAAAATGTGGTGGGTATTTATAGCTTGAGAACCCCCGATTACATTTATGGGCACAAAGTCCCAGTCAAACATTAGCTGACAAAAGCAGCCGCGGAACTGCTATGCTTGACCTTTGTCGGGCGGAGTTGTACTCGAGCATGGTCTCCCTGAAGGCTGTACAGATACGTGGCAGCGCGTTAGGTAGAACTTCTCATCGGCAGGAATGCGGGTAGCTGAAGCAGGTAGAACCTCCAATCAGCTTTAAAGGCGGTAGCTGGCATAAGTAGTGCATCCCATGCTTGTCCTTGTGCTCGGCACGTCTCGGCTCGGATCCCAAAGTTGGACACTTGTCGGATGATCTTTGCTTGACACGTGTCTGCCTTGAAAGGCAGTTTATCCAACTTCGCCCAGGATCGGAGCGCTGTCGGGTTGCGCAGGTAGAAAACAGCGCAGTTGGGAAGGCCTTCATGCCTTGGGTCAACTTTCGAGTTTGTTCCCCTATGCGCCTTGTCAAGGGCGCACTCCGACTCGCTTGCGAAGTCGGGTTGCGCGGTGGAAGCTGATTTCTACCGCCGTACGGACTTCGCCCTGGAAAGGGCGCACTCCGACTTGCGAAGTCGGGTTGCGCCCGACACTTAGTCATTTTCCTGCCCGACTGCTTACCAAGTGCGCCCGAAAGCGGGGCGCACTCCGACTCGCTGCGAAGTCGGATTGCCTGAACACTTGTTCCTTCGGCTGATTCTTGTCACTGCGCACTTTGCACTCTGCTGCGCTCCAAGCTGGAGCGGGCACTCCGACTGCTGCTGAAGTCGGATTGCGCCCGACACTTAGCCATTTTAGGGCAACTGCTGTCATTTTGAGATTTGGTGAGGGGCTCAAGAGAAAGAGGGAAGAATGAGAATGTAGGGAAGAGAGAGAAAGGGGGAGAAGAGGAAGGGGAAAGAGAGGAAGAGGGAAAGGGAAGAGCAGCTCTCTTACAAAAATTGAAAACATTGCACCCCGTGCAAAATGTGACAACATTTTTGGCGGCTCGCGGGGTGTCGAGCTCGCCTCGGCGCAAAGAATCCATGCCTTCATCCATTGGGTGCAGAGGAACTTACTTCCCCTGCCTTCTGCTGCTCTGGCCGTTCCCCTCGCGGCAACTGTTCTTCAGATCCACTTCCGGCAGCTGCCTCCTCGGATTCGCCTTCCGAATGCTCTCCAGCGTCGGCTTCTGCCTCGCAGATGCGCTTGTATGCGGCACGGGCTTGGCCCCGGGCTTCCCGAAGGGTCGGCGGTCAGCAACTTCTTCTAACGCTGCGTGGAATGCAGCGACCGTGTGCAAGTCGATGGTGAGGTATCTCTTTCCCAGCTCCTGGAAGTAGGAGCTGATCTTGCAGCACTTGGACACCATCTGGGTGACCTGACTTTCTTGAATTGGCTCGGTCCAGCTATCGATTTCAGCTGTATCTGCCTCAAAGGACAGCCAATTCTCTTTCACCTGCTCATGGGTGAGAAACTCACCATTCTCAACATAGCCCGGGCACCCAAGTTCAGAGAGAGCGTGAAGGGGAGCCATACAAATGTCTCTTTCATGTTCGAATGCATCCAGCATTCGTCTGGCAACTCTCACCTCTTCTGTTTTCTTAAAATACTTATGCAAGGTTACCCTTGCATCTGCCCATTCTGCAGCGAATGAGGACATGGGGGAGAATTGGAGGCCATCGCGCTCGTGTTCTTGAAGTTTTATCGCCGAGGCCAGCCATTGCTTCGCCCAGCGTTCGGCCTCCTCTACCACGAGGCTTTCCATGGGCAGAAACTTCTTGGATCCTGGATGCGAAATCCAGGACCGACATGGCTTTATTCATGTGGGGCTTGCATCCCCGCAGCGAGATCAGCCCGCATCTCCTTAACTTTGCTCTTTGAAAAGACCGTCGCTTGAGATGCTTTCTCTGCAGATTGCGACTGCGCCTGCTTCAAAGACTCCTGGAGCTGAGAAATCTGCTCCAGGGCTGCCTGCTTTTCCGTTGCGGCTTCTTGCTGAGAAGCGGCCAGCTGGGCTTTTAATTCATCTATTTCTCGCTGCGCCGATTCCAGCTGCTCAGTGGACCTAGACAGGTCCTCTTCAAGCTGTCTTGTTTTGTCCTGCAACCGGAAAAGCTCTTCCTGTTCCTCCAGATTTTTGACAAGGAGATTATCCGCTTTACGAAGGATTCCATGAATCTCGTATTGCTGGTGGATATCGTCAAAGCTCTTCTCCTTTCTCTGAAGCTCGTAGTCCGCCCTGGTCATTTCCCGGAGAGGCTTCTTCACTTTTGGAGTTATCTTTTCTGTCGTGAGCACTCTCCTCTCGAAGTCAAACTTGGTGCGCTTTACCCGGGCGGCAATCTCCTCAGGTCTCCTCCGCTTCAAGTTTTGGAGAAAAGAGATAGGATATTCTACGGCTCTTGTTGCCAGAGGCAAATCGTCCGTGTTACGGAGATCGTCCATGAAGTCCGGTTCCCCCGGCCCTAGGGTTCTGCTGTGACATCTCTCCTGCGAACGGGGAAGTAGGAGAAACCGGAAGGACTTTGGAAGGAGCGGCCGCTTTTGAGGGCGACCGGGGAGCGGAGAGCGGAGCGGTTGATCTTTGGAAGGGTTTCAAGCGGGCGAGGCGATGGATGCGGCGGTGAACGCGCGGCTTCGAGCACTAACCACGGGTGAAGGGTTTGGGGTTTGACTCAGGGATAGGGAGGCGTTGGGGTCTGAGCAAACTGGTCGAAAGAATGGTGGCCGCTAGAAGGCTGTGGAGATGGGGAGGAAGATGCGGCCACGGCTTGCTCGGATTGAGCGGGAGATGGAGTCGGAGTAGGGCCAGATGGGATCTGAGGGAGCGGGGCGGCGGACGTACCTGCGGGCTCCGCTCGAGCCGATCTTTGGATGAATGTCTGCGGTTCTGGTTCCGGCGGCTGGCTCAGGACTATCCAGAGAAACAACCTCTGGAGCGGCTGGACGCGGCTGCGGCTCTGCGACTGACTGCTGCACCGTCAGGCTAGGTCGCCTGACCCTATCAACTCTCTTCCTCTTTTTCTCTTCTGGAGCAATGGCTGGTTTGGAAGAAGGAGATGAAGTAGGTGCAGCGGGCGCTGATGTTCCCACGGTAAACTTGTACCGGGGTTTGACTTGCAGAAGATCTGCCGCGGCCGGTCCGGTCGCTGGCGGTGCTGGCGTCTTTTGTGCCTGAGGAGCCACCTCGGGCGTTGACTTGGCTGATTTTCGCGCCTTTTCGGGCACCACCTTGGAAGCAACAGGCTGCATTGGGTCCACTTGGATATCTGTTGGGCCCGCTGGCAGTTGTAAAAGTGTACAACTGCTGGGAGGAAGACCCCCCTTTATAACCCTCGAAGGGACCTCGGGGAACGTAATCTCGGAATGCGAAAGGCCGCCAGCTGCCAATGTCCTTGGTCATATAGAGCTGAAAAATCATCATCAACGGCCAGATTCCTCTTGATGGATTTATCGTGCTGCGTGCGGCACCTCATCTTCCAGCATTCAACAACTTTTTCTTTTGGCCAGTTAAGGCTTGCCAGCTTGGTGATGAGTTTCTTAAATCCCGGAGAAGTGAACTTGTGGTCCGGGTTTCGCTCGGGGTCATATGCTACCTCCTCGCAGTAAAACTCCTGCCAAGGAGGCCATGCTTCCATCGAGTCAATCTCCCAGTCGAGGTCAACATGGACCACATCGCATCTGTCTTCGATTATATCCGCCCGAGGGCAGATATGTGCAAACTTTCCCCTTATCCCGTGTGGGTCGTACTTCCAGTGCTGCTGCGCGAGAATCGAGGCCAATGTCAAAGAGCTCCCGCTCGAGATAGACATCTTGTCCTATCTCTGATATTTCGACGTTCGCCCAGGAAAGAGGATATTGAAAGATATGGCCCTTTTTCTTTCCCTGGCCGAACTCCTCTTCAACGTAATCCATCTGCCGCGCAACCTCCATCCCAAACTGATGATCCGTGCACCAGTAGGGCAGCAGATGAGGCTTGCCCTTGAATCCGTAGATTCTAACCACGATCCCCTACGTCAGTCTAAAAACGTCCCCGAGCTTGTGATTCAACAAATAGTTTGTCATTTCTGCGGGGGCGAGGGATCTCACCATCGTTGAAGACTGACATGACCAAGCCCAGAAAGTTGAAGTTGAACTTGTAATAAGACCCTTTCCGGTATAGGTCATCCGTCCATTCATAGACGGGCTGTGGCTCTCCCTTCTCATTTACCTTCTTCAGGTTAGGGATCGGCATACGGGAGTGCAAGTGATACAAACATAGCCAAGCCAAGAAGGAACTGAATCGAAATTCAGTTGACTGCTTTTTCTGTAGCTTCACCAGTGGAGTGAATGGCGTATGCAAGCCAGTCCGCCCAGTCGAAGAAGATCGGGCGCTTCCCACTTTTCTGCGCTGCTGGTTCATAAGATTCTCCGCATAGGAGACATTCTGCCAGCGCTAGCTGGTACGGCCGTACCAGCTCGTCAGAGTCGCAGCCGAGGACCCACGCCAGGATGGTGTATATGTATTTACTTTGAAACCTTTCCAGGGGTATGGGGCCGGTTGGCCATTGTCCAGTGCGAGCGGGGCGTTCAGCTATGAGTTGAGGAAATCCCTCATCTTTTTTGTATGCGTAAAGCGCCCCGCTTGCTCGCCAAGATTTATCCTTTTAACAATCGCGCTAGAGTCATATTGCAACCCCGGGGCGAAGGCCGGCTGGACGGTCTCTCTGCGGAGTGCGAACAAGGGTTTTCCGCTGCAGTTGCAAATTTGCCGGGTAGCTGGCCTGTAATGTCTGACAATGATGTCGACCAGCTCCGGGCATAGGTGGACAGGAGGGCACAAGAACCGATGAAGGTTCGACTTGTACGCAGCCCCGAAATGGTGAGAGGGCGAAACTTTATCCGCCCAATTTTCCACATTTATCCGCAGTTTAGTAAGGCTCATGGAAAACGAGCCGTCCTTGTACCCAGACAGGTAATTAACCGGTGGTGGTGGGGCTTGCCCACGCTGTACTTTCTTTGTCCGGGATTTTGACTTTTGATCCCGCGGCGTCTCACTCCTGAAAGCATTTGACTGCGGGGAATCTCCACTTTCGCGCCCTTCGCTGGATTGAGCTTGCATTGGCAACTTTCCTTTGTCCATTCCTTCGAAAAAGCAATAATTATGACCTCTGGACGTCTGCAGAAGATTTCGCAGTCACAGGAATAATTTGCACGATTTGGCATGTCTGGGCGCACCAGACCTCCTTTTAATGATAATGACAGCGTCATTAATGGTGCGCAGGAGGGGGTAGGTCGGCCGGCTAGTGAAGAAGTTATGTTTTTTGGTGTCTGTGCAGGAGAACGTCTTGAAAGATGTACCCTGGTTACCGCGCCATGCCTCCTTGATCGCGTTTTCCTTGAAGGTTGCGCAATCATTAAATTTGACTTTGAACGCTGCGCCATGGCTGACGTCACTGCCACAATCTGGGCACACTGCTCGAGGCAAAACCCTTTTGGTTCGGAAACCCAACCTTCACAGCCGTTGCGCCCCCTAGGCCCACACTTGGAGTATTAATTTTTTATTTATTTTTATAAACCATCCAAGTTGCGCCCAGGAAACAGGGCGCAATCGGACTTCGCCCCAAAATTGGGCGCAGTCCGAATTCGCCTGCGCAGTCGGACTTCGCCCCAAAATTGGGCGCAGTCCGAACCGACACTTGCTTATTTTCTTTGCTGCTTTCACTTCCCAGCTGCGCCCCTTGGATGGGCGCAGCTCGAACTTCGCCCGAAAACCGGGCGCAGTCCGAACTTACACCTAGTCCCTTCTGCCTTTGCTCTTTTCTTTGGTGAACCACCCGCGTTGCTGCCCGAAAGCGGGCGCATCTCATCTCGCGTGAACACCTGGGCTCGCCCAAACTTCGCGCGCGAAGTCAGACTTCGCCTTGAAAGTCAGCGCAGTCCGAACAATTAACTCCCTTTTGATGCTCCTTCTCCAACTGCGCCCTTTGGGTGGTGCGCAGCCCGACTTCGCTGCGAAGTCGGGTTGCGCACCCGGACTTAGCAGATTTTACTGTTTTCTTGGGCAGTCTCCTTTTACGAACTTCGCTCTTTTTCAGGGGCGACCCCTGATTTCGCCGCGAAGTCAGAGCTTTCTCCTTCTGTCCGACTTGGGCTTATTTAAACTGGAAAAACTGAAAGCTGAAAACTGTACATACTGAAATTTAAAAAAGCATAAGGGAAATATGTTACAAGGAAGGGCCCGTTAGGACACCTTCAACAGCGATATATTTTCAAATGGAACCCGTTAACGGGAATAGGCAGGAGCTGACCCTCCATATCCCGAAGTATGTAAGCGTTGGGCTGGTTCACCCGGGCGATCTGATAGGGGCCCTCCCAAAGGGCATCGAATTTTCCGTGGTTGCCCGGCTTCGCCTTTAATGAGTCCCACTTCAGCACCAGGTCCCCGATTTCAAAAACTCGGGCAGTGGTGCCTTTCGCAAACCAGCCTTGAGTGGATTCAACATGCTTGGTGAAGGCCTGGTATGCTTTTTCCCTGTCTTCCTCCAACTGCAGGAGTTGGCACAGTCTGTCATCCACCGGATCTCCGTTGCTTCTCTCTTCGTCCAACATCCAGAGAGCGGGGATTTCAATGTGAGATGGCATGACAGCCTCTTTGCCATAGACGAGCGCATAGGGGGACGTTTTAATGGACGTCTTGAACGAAACTCTGTCCGCCCACAGCGGCCGGTTCAGAAGTGAATGCCAAGTCCGCTTGTTCCTTTCAATGGTCCTTCTGATGATCTTCAGGAGGTTCTTGTTAGTAGACTCAGCAAGGCCATTCCCCTGCGGGTAGTAATTAGAAGACATTTTGTGATAAATGCCAAGTTTGCCAGTGTACTCCGTGAGTACAGCGCCTGCGAACCCCGGACCATTGTCCGATTACAATTGACTCCTGGAACCCCGAAGCGGGTAATCAGGATTTCAAGGAACCCGATGACCGTTTCTTGGTCCGCGTTTTTGGTTGGGATCGCCTCTGCCCACCGTGTGAAGTAATCGGTGGTTGTAAGAATAAACTTGTGTCCGGCGAGGAGGAATTAGGCGAAATCACCCCAATGAAGTCTAGACCCCATTCTTTGGAACGGAGTCTCGGCTTTGAATCGGTTGAAGGGGCGGGGGTGCTTTTCTGTTTACTGCCGACAAACCTGCGGCATTGATCACACTTGGAGCAGGACCGCATAAGCGTACGCCAAATAGAGTGGGCCAATAGTACCCGGCTCTAATTATTTTCAAGGCCGTAGGCCTTGCGGAATGATGACCTCCAGGCATCCCGGAATGAAAATCTCCGAGGACCCTGGGCTGGTCGATTTCCTGACGCACCGCAACGGGATGCCGTCAATGTTTTTGAAGTAAAGCCCCTCGGGGCGAAGAGTGTACTTGAGTGCACCTAGCCGAAATCTCCTTCGTTGTGAGGCGTTCAGGTGATCCGGACATCTTCCGGTGCAGAAATATCTCACCGGTTCATCTGTCCAGTCACTCCCCTCCGATAAGGAGTTGGCCGGAGTTGATGCTTGTTCCTTGTGTCCTCCCACTTACGAGGCGGAGATGCCGGCTACGAGCGCTTCGGGCCAGCTCCGACACAAGGCTCGGCCTGCCAATAAGCTTGGTGGGCCGCACTTCGATGTCGAACTCCTGGATTTTTGCAATCCATCCTGCTCTCTTGTGACCCGGCTCCCCTTGTATGATGAAGCTTCGAACGTCCGGGTGAATCACAAAGACAGTCGTTTTGCTCTGGGAGACAAAGTGTCTGAACTTTCGGAGCGATTTCATGACAGCGTGAACTTGCCGCTCTATAAAGTTGTACTTTTCTTCATGCGGCTGAATCACTTGGGTCAGGGAACGCTATGGGGCGCTCCTCGCCATCGTCTCCCTTTTGAGTCAGGACTGCGGCGTAACTTTCCGGTTCTCCCACCGCGTACGGGATGAAGTCCTTGGAGTAGTCCGGGTTTATCAACACCGGAGCTTGCGCAATTCGAGCCTTGATTTCCTCGAAGGCTTGCTCTCTCTCATCGGTCCATTCGTAAGTTGTATCCTTTTTCAGTAGTTCGGCCATAGGCTTGATCACCTGTGCGAAGTCCGGGATGAACTTCCGCACGAAGTTAATCTGGCCGAAGGACTGCAGCCCTTTTTTATCAATTGGGGCTGGCAAGCGAAGGAGGGCTTCTGCTCTGTCAGGGTCAATGGCGAGGCCTTTCTCGGAGATGACATGTCCCGACAGCTTACCTTCTTTTACCGCGAAGACAGACTTCTTCGGGTTTATAGAAATGCCGAATTCTCGACACCTCTCAAATATTTGCCGCAGGTGGGAAACATGATCCCCTCTTTGGTGAGAGAAAACAGTCATGTCATCAAGGTAGATGACAATGATCTTATTGAGCGGCTCTCGGAAGGCCGGGTCCATGGCCCTTTGGAATGTGGCACCGGCATTGGATAAGCCGAAAGGCATGCGGCGATAGGCGAACGTCCCCCATTTGGTGGTGAACGCCGTTTTATGTTGGTCCTCATCCACGACCCAAATCTGGTTGTAGCCGGAAAATCCATCTAGAAGTGAGAATCTCTGGGCTCCGACAACGATGTGTAGAATTTGATCAATTTGGGGAAGCGGATAATGGTCCTTGAGGGAGGCTCGATTCAGGTTTCTGAAATCGACACAGAGACGGATGTCGCCATTCTTCTTCCTCACGGGCACCAAATTCGCAACCCAGGATGAATGTTTGATGGGGTAGATGATTTTGGCCTCGAGCATCTTCGGGAGCTCGGCTTTCATCATGGCCTCAATTTTCGGATTTACGGCCCTCGCCTGCTCGGAACGGCTTGGCGCCATCCTCTAGCTCAATGGTATCTTTGGATTACATCTCTGTCATACCCCTTCAAATCCTCGTAGCACCAGGCCACGATGTCGGGGAACTCTTGGCACAGTGATCTGATCCGCTCAAGTTCCTCCGAAGTGCAGTCTGTCCCGACCTTGATGGTTTTACCAGGTTCGAGTTCCAGGTCGGCATACTGCTTCGGGTCTACTTTGATCCTATGAGATATAGCTCTGTCATTACGATCAAATAGACTCTCCAATGTAATCAGTCCTTTTGGGACATGATTATTTTTCAACTGTATCAACCCCTCATATTGCTCGTCATCAGGGTCTCTACTCTCGATTGAACATGCTTCATTTACCAAAAATGTGACGATCTCCTCGTCACAATCGAACACTTGCCAGTGGGTGTCCTTATCAGGCACAGAAGGCCTGTAAATAGTGCGAACCGGCTTCGGTTTCTGGACAACGTCGTCAGCCGGAACGTACCTGGCTCCAACGAGACGCAGAATGTCAGCGTGTTTGTTTTTCTCACGCGATATCGCCTTGACATTCAACGAGTCAAACGACTCCATCAGGTCCCACACCCGGTTGCGGTACGCCTTGAGATAGTGCTTTTTGGAGGCGCACTTGTTCGTAACCTGGTGACACACCAGCTCTGAATCTCCAAAGATCTGCAGGTGTTTAATCCCCAACCTCTCTGCCTTTCGCAATCCCAAGCATAGGGCTTCGTACTCCGCCGAGTTGTTAGTGCAACTCCAGGCCAGCTTGTAGGTATAGTCCTTACGGATCCCGGTTGGAGAAACCGAAGCACCCTGCACCGGCGCCATTTTTGCATCGCGCGCCGTCAAAGAAAAGCTTCCACAGCTTCTCAGGTGCAGGTCCCACTTCCTTTTCAGCTGACTTGTCAAGCCTCTCGGGCTGTACAATGGTGTAACAGCCCTGTTGTGTCTCAATTACGGCATTGAAATCCCGCAAAGAGAACTCATCTTCGAGCTGTAGCACTTCGAGGGCTTGCTCCGTCAGCTCTACCGTCACCAGTTCTTCCTCGGTCAGTTGGACCATGCAGTCCAACTCTTCTCCGGGTATCTTCTCTACTAGGAAGGTGGAAGGCTTCTCATTAAAGATTCTCACTCTTCTTCCTTTGAAGGGCACTTCCATGTGTGAGTAGTCTAGAGACAGGTACCCGCCCAGCATTGCAATGAACTCCCTGGAGAGACACATGCCGAAGTAGGGAGCCAGGTCAACAACCACGACCTCTTGGATGACCACGATGTCGAGAGCCTTATGCGGCCGAATAGGGATGTCTTTTATGACACCAACTGTCTTGACCGGGGTGCCGTCTAGTTGCAGCACGCCTTGGCTGCTCCTTGTGTACTCCATCCCGATCTCGTCACAGACGGCTTTCGGCATAACGGTCGTGGAAGCGCCGAGTCCACCATGCGGTTGTGTACTATGTGCCCTTGCATCCGTAAAGACGGATAGAAGGGAGGCGGTCTGTTCTTCCCGGTGGTGAGGCCATCGGAGGTTGAACCGGGGACAGCGGGCTGCATCGCTTGCCGTTCTTCATGTTTTTCGAGAGATTCTGCAGCGAGATCCACTGGCACGGGAGCGAGAAGAGCATCGTACATGCTGATTCTAGCGGGTGTTCTTTTTAACTCGTCTACTATCTTTGTAGCCCGAGGTGCTAGCTCCTTCGCTTCTTTTGCCGGCTCATACTTCGTCCCGATGCTTTGGGTGGCCTCAACTCTCTGTCTCTTGGTCAGAGACGGGTACTTCAGCTTCTCCTGGGCTTGTTCTTTGGTTTCAGCTGGAGGCTGAGGTTCTGGAGCTTTAGCCGGAGCTGGAGCTTTTGCTATAGGAGGCTTGGCTGGAATAGGGGCTGCCTTTACCGGAGGAGGCTTGGCTGGAGCTTTGTCTTTGGATGCCTTCTCCTGGGTGTGTAGGGCCACAGCCGCTTGTACGGTGGCAGCCCGCCGGGCTGCGCCTTTTCTCTTCTGCGTATACTTTCGGAGGCTTGGCAGCATCTGCAGTTTTCTTTTCTTCCTTGGCGGGCGGCACTAGATTTTCCTGCGGGAGGGCAAAGTTGGCTTCGCCGTCCAGGATCATGTAGAGTTCATCGTCCTCTATGGCGCTGCCGGCCAAGTCTGGATGTAGTGCTGGTGCAGTGTGCAGTCTTCCTCCGAATGCGGGTCGTTGCACGTAGTGCACCAGTTGACCTGGTCGGAAGGACCAGGTTGGTCTTCGATAGCAGCATTTCTCGGAGGCGGACGCCTCTGCAGTTGTTGTTCTGGAGGCCTGTCTTTTGTTAGTGCCGGGGGCGGATATGGCCTCCTAGGAGCGAGGTCCATCCGGGCCTGCTTCTTCTTCAGAGCGGTCATGTCATTGGACATGGCATGATAACTTGAGGCCAAAGCCCGTACCTCCTGGAGGATTGTGTTTTGAATGTTATTGTCGGGGAGGCGGCAATTGTGCCGGTGGAGGCAATGCGGCTAATGGAGGAGGATTGGAATAAGGTGCGTATTGCGGGGAGCGAGGAGTGCTTGGAAAATGCGGAGGAGGAGGCGGGTGAGGATAATGCATTTGCGGCGGGCCGTAAGGAGTTACGACCGGCGCCGGATTCCATTCTTCTTGGGGTTGCTTGCCCTGATGTGGACGGCGCATCACCAGAAGCTGATGGATATTGGGATGCAGGGAAGTCGGGACGAATGGGTTCCTGCACCCTGGACGGGAGTCTGCCGATGGAAATGATATCCGCTTCAGCTTGCTGGGCAGCATCGTACAGAGCGAGAAACGAGTCTATTACGGCAATCTTCAGCAGCAGGCATATGTCTGAGTTGAAGGATCTCAGGTAGTAGTGAGCAGCCATGCCGGTGAAGGCCGAAGTTCACGAGGTACCCGTTTCGAGGATCTCGCAAACCTGATGTTAAAGTCGGACACCTCCTCTTGGGGGTGTCTCTGGATACTTGGGCCCGATGCGGCAAAGAAGTGGGGTCAGCGGACTCGTTGCATCCTTTCCACGAGCCTTACGGCGAGTGGGGCCACCTGTGATAGATCCCTACGCGGCGATCTCCACCGGTAGAGAAGCTTTCCCCTTAGGGAAAGGGCCAGGAGACGGGTCTTCACACTTTCGTCGATAATGGAGTGCAATGCGGCCGGGGCAAGGATGTCCTGGATGTGCTCGTACGCCGTCTTGCCGTAGCCGTCGTATGTAGGGATGGACTTTAAGGCAGCGGGGGCACAGCTTGCTGTCCGACCAGGGCCAAGGGCCCCGTAGAGTCCACCGCCGGGAAGAGATCATCATCATTCTGCTGCTGGGCAGCCATTTCTTCTTCTTCTCCTCCGTCGGTTGTATACTCAGTGTCGGTACCTTCCGAGGATGTAGATTCCTCTTCTTCCTCGGCCTCTTCTATTTCGTTCTCAGCTCCTTCGACCTCGGCTTCGGCTTCTTCTCGGATTTCAGCCTCGGCTTCGTCGACACGAGCTTGTTGATCAGCCAGCCTGGCAATTTCGCCTCGGCGTTGATGTCTAGTTCGTAAAAGGCGGGCGGGTTTCTCGGATCCCTTGCTCGCCACCTTCTCGTTTGCATGAAGGTGCTAGGACCGGTCTTTCGGACTGAGAGGATATGTTCGTGCAGAGTCGCCAGGTGTTACGATTTTGAACAGCAATGAAGCGAACACCGGTGCTTCGATTCTGTTTGGGGGTGGGAAACTTCCTTGTCCCACTGGGCGTGCCAGAAGCTGTTGGTCACGAATCCGCCATGAGGAAAGGATTTGTCGTTATTGCGCCCTAGGACCCGCAAACCAACATTGAAAGGCCGGAAGGAAGGAATGCCTTCCGTGCCAATCTCCGGAGAAGGCCGGCTTCCTTTGGGGTTTTGAGGTTCAAGATAAGAGTGCGGGGAAAGAGATAAAAATGCGAAAGGAATCCAAATTAGATTGGAGTTGGGTGGGGGGAACTAACGATGCGACAACGCATCAATCACCACTACTAACACCAATATAACCATAACACACCACTATGGATCCTTGTCACTCGCCGGTAGAACGAGCCGGGTATATGTTTTGTGTTAAGAGCAGAAGCACAGCTACAATGGTTCCCTAACAGACATTCCCTCCAAGGAACTAACAGTACGACAACGCATCAATCACCACTACTAACAACACTATAACACAAAACATAACCAGAAAACTGCCACTAACGTTTGCCCTATATATCCTCTGATTTATGCACCTTAGGCATACCTGACCACCAAATGCCGAAATGAATCAACAAGCCATGACACGGGAAAACGTAAGGCGAGAAATGTCAAGGAGAGGCGACATACAAAATAAAAACGGTATAACAGACACCAAGTGTATGTATTATATTAAAAGGCGGAAGCACGACTACAATGGTTCCCTAACGGACATTCCCCTTCCACCACTTTACAATGAAAATGTGGTGGCTATTTATAGCCTGAGAACCCCCCGATTACATTTATGGGCACAAAGTCCCAGTCAAACATTAGCTGACAAAAGCAGCCGCGGAACTGCTGATGCTGACCTTTGTCGGGCAGGACTGTACTCGCGGCATGGTCTCCCTGAAGGCTGTACAGATACGTGGCAGCGCGTTAGGTAGAACTTCTCATCGGCAGGAATGCGGGTAGCTGAAGCAGGTAGAACCTCCAATCAGCTTTAAAGGCGGTAGCTGGCATAAGTAGTGCATCCCATGCTTGTCCTTGTGCTCGGCACGTCTCGGCTCGGATCCCAAAGTTGGACACTTGTCGGATGATCTTGCTTGACACGTGTCTGCCTTGAAAGGCAGTTTATCCAACTTCGCCCAGGATCAAAGCGCTGTCGGGTTGCGCGGGTAGAAAACAGTGCAGTCGGGAAGGCTTTCATGCCTTGGGTACTTTCGAGTTTGTCCCCCTACGCGCACCTGTCAAAGGCGCACTCCGACTTCGCTGCGAAGTCGGGTTGCGCACAGGTGAAAGCTGATTTCTACTGCCGTACGGACTTCGCCCTGGAGAGGGGGCGCACTCCGACTTCGCTGCGAAGTCGGGTTGCGCCCCAGCACTTAGTCATTTTCTGCCACTGCTTACCAAGTGCGCCCAGAAAGCAGGGCGCACTCCGACTTCGCTGCGAAGTCGGATTGCGCCCTGAACACTTGTTCTTCTGGCTGATTCTGTCACACTGCGCACTTTGCACTCCTGCTGCGCTCCAACTGGAGGGCGCACTCCGACTTCGCTGCGAAGTCGGATTGCGCCCTGACACTTAGCCATTTTTCAGGGCAACTGCTGTCATTTTTGAGATTTGGCTGAGGGGCTCAAGAGAAAGAGGGAAGAATGAGAATGTAGGGAAGAGAGAGAAAGGGGGAGAAGAGGAAGGGGAAAGAGAGGAAGAGGGAAAGGGAAGAGCAGCTCTCTTACAAAAATTGAAAACATTGCACCCCGTGCAAAATGTGACAACGATACTGTTGCCACATTTTGCACGGGGTGCCATGTTTTAAAAATCTGTAAGTATGTTGCTCTTCCTTCCCTCCTCTTTCTCCCTTTCTCCATCTTTCCTGCAGTTTCATTCCTCCCTTTTTTCCCTTGTACTTCCCCCAGTCAAGTTCCCAAAATTGAGCAAGTGTCCCCTGAAAAATTCTAAGTGTCAAGGCGCAACCCAACTTCGCAGCGAAGTCGGGGTGTGCCCTCAAATCAGTGCGCAGCAGGGGATGCGAAGTGCGAAGGCAGGCTGAAACGGAGCAGAATTTGACTAAGTGTCAGAGCGCAACCCGACTTCGCAACGAAGTCGGGGTGCGCCCTTCTTCCTGTGCGCACTTGGGAAAGCAGTGTGCAGAAAATTGGCTAAGTGCTGGAGCGCAACCCGACTTCGCAGCGAAGTCGGGGTGCGCTCCCCTTTTGGTGTGCAGTCCAAACAGCGGGAAAATTAGCTAAGTACCGGTGCGCAACCCGACTTCGCAACGAAGTCAGGGTGCGCCCTTTGACCGGTGCGCAGTTGGGCAAGATTCATCAAGCAAGCCGGAATTTGGCTAAGGCACGGAGGCCTCCCCAACTGCGTTGTTTTCCACCTGCGCTACCCGACAGCGCTCTGATCCCAGGCGAAGTTGGATAAACTGCCTTTCAAGGAAGACATGTGTCACTCGTCAGAATTCGACAAGTGTCCAGCCTCGGGATCCGAGCCGAGATATGACGGGATGAAGGACAAGCATGGGCTGCACTGCCTACGCCAGCTGCCCCTATTTAAGATGATGTGAAGTTTCATCTACCGCAGCTACTCGCATTCCTGCTAACCAAAGGTTTGACCCAACGCACTGCCACGTAGCTGTACAGCTTTCAAGGAGACCTTGCTGCAGGTACAGTCCTCGACCGACAGGAGTCAGCATCAGCAGCTCTTCAACCGCTTGTGTCAGCTATTGTCTTGTCTGGGACTTTGTGCCCGTAAATGTAATTTGGGAGAACTTGGGCTATAAATAGCCAGATCATTTCATTGTAAAGGGGTGGAAGGGGAATATACTGCTAGGGAACCATTGTAGTTGTGCGTTTGCTTCTAAATACAAGATACATACTTGGCTCTGCTTACTGTCTTCATTTTGTATACTGCCTCTCCTTGTCATTTCTGCTTCATGTTTCTTATTTCATTGCTTACTGTTGTACTGAACTCTGGACTCCAGTATTTGATGATTAAGTATTCCTGGAATGCATAGATAGAGGATACATAGGATGCATGATAGTTGTAGTTTCAATATGTGTTCTGTATAGGAATGTTGTTAGTAGTGGTGATTGATCGTTGTCGTGCTGCTTATTCCCCCCGCCCAACTCAAATCACATTTGGATTCTCTTTCCGCATGTGTATCTCTTTCCCTGCACTCTTAGCTTAAAACACTAAAACCCACAGGAAGCCGGCCTTCTCCGGAGATTGGCACGGAAGGCATTCCTTCCTTCCGGCATTTCAATCTGGTGGGCGAATCTCGGGCGCATTATACCAAATCCTTTCCTCATGGCAGATTCGTAACCAACAGGTACCAATGCTATTCCATTTAATCCATCAACCTGCATGCCTCTCCTTAATGCCCTGGCTGAATGAATGACTGAACCACTTCAATGGATGAGGGGAGGGCTTATTTATACACCCAAAAAGTAGTTATGCCCTCCATCTACCTCATAACTTCCCCAAATTACATTTCATATGCATTTGATTTTGCATTTACATGACATTTCCCACTAGAGGACAAACTAGTTTGACTTATAATTTAGTTTGACTTATAATTTAGTCGACTTATAATTTTAATATTAATTATAAGTTAATTTATGTTAATTTTAAATAACCCTAAGGTGGGTTTCTAAGTCAAAATTCAATTTTTTGAATTCGACATTGAGCACTGATGTGGGGAGCAAATTAACCAATTGTGTATAAAAGGGTGACTACCCTACCTTATCCAAACACTCTTATGCCTTCGAATTAAAATTTAATGCTATGCGAGCTTGTGCGAATCGTGTTGTGCAACAAGAGGATTTCATTTTTATTAAAGTGCTTAGAGGAGGCAAAAGGATTTCACCCACCAAGGAGGGAGCCTTGGTCACCAAGCACTGGTAGCGTAGTTGGCAACCGTAGTGTGAGAAAGACGTGAGGGCAGCGATTGGCGCAGGTTCGAATCTGTAGGAGGATTAATTTTTGTTTTGTGTTGAAATCGACGGTGGACGAAGGTTGAAAAGGAAGGAAGTCTTCCTTCCTTCACGTGGGCATCTATAGCCCACATGGTGGGCACCAAAGTGCTAAGGCGCTTGGAACTTGGGGAGACGGCGGTTCGAATCATGCCGAAATCCTTTTGGAGAGAAGTCAAAGGTATGCATTAGTTGAGCACCAAAATTTTTGGAGGAATTAATTGAGCTATTAAAAATTATTTTTTGCATAATTTATTTGTCTTGTAAGGTTTTAAGGGGAGTTATAAGGTTGATGCAAAATAAATTTTATGGTGTTATTTACCTTAGTGTTTGAAAAGGATAATAAGGTGTTTTAGGAAGATTGTTTCAGGTTTTTTGGGGTTGGATATTATTTTAAGTTGGAGATTATAAGGTGTATCCAAATAATTATTTTTCATATATGATTTGATGAATGTTAATTGTAAGAAGGAGCAATAAGGTGTATTTGAGCTTTGATTATTTTTGTGTCTAATAAATATTTGAGAAAGTGTTAAGAGTGATATTTTGTCATCTAACCATTGAAATTGGAAAGAAGGAAATTGTGATTGAGACAGGTTTTCTAAGGCCACTTCTACATCAAACAAAAAGGTATGGGCACATCTTCCTAGTGAGTGATTGTTGAATGTTGTGAATGCAAATTTGGAGTGAAAAGGATTGTTTGATAAGCATTGTTGTTGAAGAGATTAGTTGAGTGAACTTGAACTAGGATTTGCAAATATCATGAGTATTATTGTTATGTAAAGATTGTTTGATTAACATTGTTGTTGAAGTAAGTAAGTGAGTGAAGAACTTGAACTAGGATTTATAAAATCATGAGTATCATTGTTATGTAAGATTGATTGATAAGCATTGTTGGAAACATTTGAGTGAGTGTTCTTATGCTTGGAATAAGGTTTGTAAGCAAGGATTAATTCATTGAGTGATTGGTTGAGTAGAGTTGGTTGAGCCTAGTCAAGTGGATGTGTTGTTGTGATAGTTCAAGTTCTATGAAAAAATTTGTTCTATATTCTGAATTGAGTTGAGAAAGAGATTGAGTGTTGATGAATGTGAAGCATATTGAGTCTCTAACAATTCTCTATATGTTTCTATGGTAAAAAGAGTGATTGAAAGTGATTAAGCATTATGGTGAATGTGAAGCATATTGAGTCTCTAACAATTCTCTTTATGTTTCTATGAGATTGGACAAGTTCTAGTGTGGACTTATTGAGTAGATTTGAGGTAAGTCTTAGAGAAGACTTGTGGAAAAATTTGTGTGAGCTTTTGTGGAAGCTTATAATATAGTTTGAGAACAGAGATTGAGAGTAGATTTGGATAAGTTCTAGTGAGGAATTATTGAGCAGATTTGGACAAGTTTTAGTGAGGACTTATTGAACAAATTTGGACAAGTTCTAAAGAGGACTTGTAGACAGATTAGTGTGAGATTTTGTGGAAGCTTACAAGGCAGATTTACGATAAGTCTTTGAGAAGACTTGAGAGCAGAGTTGATTTATTGATTTATTCAGACCTTGGGTTAAGGTTTGGGGTAGATCTAGCAGAGTTGATTTGAGATTAAGTCAAACTTTGTGTTAAGGCTTGAGGATAGATATTGAGGACAAATTTGTGCTAAACTGAAGGACTGTGTTTAGTGCAGATCAGAGGACAGATATTGAGGATAGATTAGTGCTAGATCGAAGGATTATGTTTAGTACAAATTTGAGGATAGATTTTGGTGCAGATTTGAGGACAGGTTTGTGCCAGATCAGAGATAGAGATTGAGCATATTTGTGCAAGAATGAAGGACTGTTTTTAGTGCATATTTGAGATAGAGCTTTGAAGGTGATAGAGTATAGAGGATGACAGTCTCCAGTGGATAGAGATCCATTAGCCAGGGTAGTGATGACATGTGTCTTCAGTGGATAGAGATCCATTAGCTAGAGCAGTGGGGTAGTAGTTCTTCTAGAATATCACTAGTCAGAGCTAAGGAGAAAGAGTTCTCCTATGGATAGAGATCCACGAACTTGATTAGGGGATTGGTGTCTCCTTTAGACAGAGGTCCATAAACATTGTAATAAAGAAAGGATTCCCAAGAGATTGATTGAGAAAAATTTAGTGAAATATTTTCTTCGTGAAGTAGCCCACATTGGGTGAACCATGTTAAATTGGTGTCTCTATTGTGTGTGGTGATTTATGCATTGCTTTGATTACTACTATTGATATTGCTATCTATACATTGCATAATATTGATTGAAAAAGAAAAGTAAAAAGTGGTCTTATACTGTTCACCCCCTCTCAGTATAGCTTGTGTTCTTCATAAAATACAACGGTTTTTTATAACAGTAAAAAACTGCCCTAATAGATCCTAAGAGGGTGGTTTTAAACCACCCTCACCAAAAATATCTTAACATCACCTAAAAGACGATGGTTTTTTACAACACTAAAAAATGCCTTAATAGACCTAAGAGGGTAGTTTTAGACCACTTGTTGTAGTCTAGTTTGTCATCAAGCCAACACTAGAACTGTGATCATTATCCTGAGAGATATGAAGGTGAGAACCCACTAATCACAATCCAGTTTAAATATTGGATGAACCAAATTAATTTGATTCAACCTCCAGAGAAGGCTGGTATACCTTGTAAACTTAATATGTGTTGACTCTTTTAGCTCAAAATAATAAAAGTTTAGGGATAGGAATGAAAGGGTTAGACATGTATGAATGAATTATGGATGGGTGAAGCTAGTAGAATAGACATCCACAAAGTATCTTATAACGAAGCAATTTATAGAGACAATATTTGGGACTAACAACATTCAAAACTCAAAAATACTCTACATCAATGGTCTTTAACATACTTAATAATAATATAGCATTAATTATCCATTGTAAACTTTTTGAGATTGTTATGGGATCCAGGGATTTGATGGACCTTATCCAGGATGCAGACACTTGACTGGAGTATGTATGCATATTGCTTGAGGACAAGCAATCTTTGGGAAGGGCGGACTATAATGTCCCCTTTTTCTAGGCAGTCAGTGTGCAAAACAGTTTAGCCTACTCACGGGTTCTCGTAGGCTAGGGCAGATTGCAGGGGAGCCTAACTGGAGTTCTGGAAGCAAATAATTGAGTGAAATGGGTATTCGAATCCACTCTCAGATGTTGAATCGGATGGACAGAGCCTTGACTTACTATTTTTAGTAAGTTAGTTTTTAGTGTTTTGGGCAAAACGGACGGTGTAATGATATTCTTCATCGAAATGGGTGTCCGTATCTATCCTCAGTTTGCGGATCGGATAATCAAAAGGCCAAGTTTTTAGTGTGCGAAGGTTTAATTATATAAAGTAAAATTATTTAAATACTTTATATAGTTTAAAACCTTATTTTATAAAAATGAGACGTGGGACTTAAAAAAGAGTTATGTTTCATGATTTATCCCACATTGAGCATGCAAAAGGAGTTTGTTGTGGAGGAGTCTATTTATTCGGTGGCTTGGTCTCATTTCATTATATTCTGGATTTTAGTTATTTCCTCTAGAGTTTGAGGCCAGTGGCTGAGACTTCTTCTCCAAAGGGACGGAAATCCCAACGGTGTGGCTGAGGACGAAACCCCTCAGATTTTTGGAGCTGGACGAAACCCCAGTTCTCTGTTGGTGAATTCACACAGGATTCACACTTGGAGCTTCATCAATCTTCAGAGGTATCTTTCCATATTTGCTGATTTAGTATATTTCAAGGGTTTGCAGAAATATTGTGGAAAGATTATATTTTTAAAATATTGTAATCTGAACCCTATTTTGAAAGAAATTTGAAAAATAAAATTGTTAGTTATTTCCTGTTTCTTGGAGTTGTATTTTCTGATTTTAAGAAATAGTATAGTGTCCCAAATATTAAAAATATCAGAACAGGGGGGACATTACAAATAAGGTGAGATTATTAGTGCACTATACTAGTTACTCTTAGAAGATCATTAAGTGCATTGGTTTGTAAGTTAAGGTGGAAAAGTCCAGGAAAACCAAAGTGCACAAATCAGCATACTATCAGTGTCTGGAGACACTATTGAGCACTCGAAACCTGCAGCATTTTGTGGCATAGAGAAGCCACCAAACAGGGTAATATACCTTCAAGAAGTGGAGAAGAAAGCTGCCATTACAAATCAGAAAAAGAAGCTACAAAAGGAGACTAGGAGAGTCTCAGATTTCAGGTGCAACTAAGGAGTCTATTACAAGCTATTACAGAGTTATTTACAAAGCACCATACTTGTCTCCTATATTACATTAAGGGGAGACAAAGGTTTAAGTGTCTCAAGGACACACTACGTAGCTCTTGATCACATTTACAAGCGCCTGCCATTAGCGAAAGGAAAGCACAGTCAAAGTGCTTAAAAGAAGAGCCATTCTAGAGGGCTCAACATCCATCGTTAGCAAGGTGAAAGCACAAACTCAAGGTGCTTAAGAGTAGAGCCAGTCCAAAGGGCTCGATACCTGCTTCACCAAGGTGTAACAAGACACCAACTCAGCGCCTATGGCAACATCAACCTGCAGCATCAAGGTCCACGTAAGGAAGCTATCATCCATTACACACAATGTAAAAAGAAGAGCACTAAGGACAACACATTGCAAAGCATAGAAGAGTAAGGTACAAGGTGAAACTAAAGGTGCATTACCCAAGCTATAACTTGGAAGAACCACCAGCCAAGAGGAAGCACCTAAATCCACCATTGGAGCGCCATAGAACCTGCATTGCAACGCCCTAGAAATCATCATAGCTGGAGCAAATCTCATAGCATCGCCGGTTGCTTGGAAAGGAAGTGTTGAAGAACAAGATACAAAGGGAATTCGCTGGCAATAAATATACAAGGCACAAGAGATGTTGGAGGAGCATTACGTGCATGAGAGTAAATTTCCACTTGGCACATTCAAACAAGGCACCCATACATACATTCTAACGCCTGCGCAAGAAGAAGATGTTCAGAATTGGAATAACGCTTATCTTGAAGTGTTGAAAGGAATTATCATCATTGCTCACTATTCAAGGAGCACTTGAGCGTTGGAGGAACCTAATATAACGCTCACCAAGATCATAACTGTCGCTGGCCACTTGAATAACGTCTACGCCACTTGTCCACAACATCAAGAAGGGTCAAAGGACCTATTAAAGCGCCCAAGACTAAAGAGGAGCGCACGAATAGAGTGAGAGAAATCAAGACACGATTGCAGAGAGTAATCAAGGCACGGAGCACGTAGTAAGAGAGCGCACTAAGAATTCAAGCAGCAATAGAGAGGGAAGTTCAAAAGATAATCCACAAGGAAACGTTGCTTCATCCTCAAAAGGACGAAGACCATGGAATAACAGATATTGTCATGTATGCAGGAGAAAAGGACATAGCACTAATTATTGCAGATTCAATCCTAAAAACCAAAATCAGGAAAATCAAACAAACTATGGAAGCCAACCAAATAGGGCATTCCAACCAAGGCAATATCAAACTCAAAATAATCCTCATCAGCAACAATTTCAGCATCCATACTTGGAATATTGAGAAGGGAATCAAAAAGGACACCTAGCTCAAAGGATTCAAGAAATTAAAGAATTGGAAGAACCAACATATGAACATGAAGTTAAAGCTCTCTCAGCAAAGGATATCATTTTATGAAGACACTAACTACTTGCTTGAACAGGATACAGAAAGCAGAGAAGGAGAATACAAACTCCAGAACCAAGACGAAGATCCACATTGAAGACTAAAGTCTTCAATACCCAGATAATGTAATACATGGGGGTGTTAGAGTATATTACATTATTGGGTACATGCTACTGTTGGCCACGGATCCGCCACCCGGGAAGGACTTGGTGTGTCAATGCGCCCTAGACCCGCAGACCAACATTGAAAGGCCGGGAGGAAGGGATGCCCCCCGTGCCGATCTCCGGAGAAGGCCGGCTCCTTTCCTAACCTACTTGGGGGGTTTAGATAAGGGTGCAGGAAAGAGATTAAAAAAAGGGGTAAAGGGAACTGGAAAGAGATTGAAAAAGATAAGGGAACAGGAAAGAGATGTAAATATCATGCGTTTCGGGTGGGGGGAGAACAAGCAGCACGATCGCAAATTTGCATCCGAACCAACAACAATTAAAACAAAGCATGTAACGAAACTGCAGCTGCTATTCTACCCTATGTATCCTTCTGTTTAGTATTCCAGATCCAAATAATCACCAATGCCCAAATCCAGAATTCAGAATTCAGACAGACAGAAATATAAATGGACATGAAGCAGAAATACTAGCGGAAGGCAGCATAAAAGGTGACTGCGGTTCTATCCTATGTATCCTCTATCTATGCATTCCAGGAATACTTAATCATCAAATACTGGAGTCCAGAGTTCAGTACAACAGTAAGCAATGAAATAAGAAACATGAGGCAGAAATGACAAGGAGAGGCAGCATACAAGATGATGACAGTAAGCAGAGCCAAGGATGCTTTGAATTAATTAGAAGGTGGTCCGTCACAGCAGAGTCCTCTAGCAATATGTTCCCCCCCTTTTACAATGATGTGGTGCGGCTATTTATAGCGCAGTTTCCCCCCAATTACAATCCTGGGCACGAAATCCCAGAGCTGACAAAAGCTGACAAAAGCGGCGAAAGAGCTGCTGATGTTGACTCCTGCAGACAGGGGTTGTACTGCAACAAGGTCCTCCTGAAGACTTGGCAGCTACGTGGCAGTGCGGTTGATGAAACTTCGAGTCAGCATGAATGCGGGTAGCTGTGGTAGATGGAACTTGGCGTCAGCTTAAATGAGGGCAGCTGGAAGAGGTGGTTTTGGCCCATGCTTGTCCTTTTTCCCGTCACATCTCGGCTCGGATCCCGAGGCTGGACACTTGTCAACTTCTGACGGGGGGCACATCTGCCTTGAAAGGCAGTCTCTCTCTTGTGTCCTACTTTGCCTGGAAAAGGAGCGCAATCGGGTAGCGCAAGCGGGGAACAACGAAGTTGGGGAGGCCTCCGTGCCTTAGTCTATTTTTGGGCTGCTTGGAAGATATTGCCCAACTGCGCACAAGCTAGAGGGCGCAGCCCGACTTCGCTGCGAAGTCGGGTTGCGCACTCCAACACTTAGCCAATTTGGCCGTTGTTCAGACTGCGCACAGGAATCAGGGCGCACCCCGACTTCGCTGCGAAGTCGGGTTGCGCTCTGGCACTTAGTCAATTTTCATGATCCACTGCTTTCCCAAGTGCGCACAGGAAGAAGAGCGCACCCCGACTTCGTTGCGAAGTCGGGTTGCGCTCTCATACTTAGCCAAATTTCTGTTCAGCTCTCCGCACTTCGGCTCCCCAAGTGCGCACAAAATTAAGGCGCAACCCGACTTCGCTGCGAAGTCGGGTTGCGCACCTAACACTTAGAAAATTTTTGGGCCTTTGTATGAGCGCGGTTGGGAGGCTGAGCGCAATCGGGAGGATGAGCGCGATCGGGCGGGGCCCGACACTTAGTCAATTTTCTGGCCCGAAATTGAGCTTCTTGGTCCTGCTTCCCGGGGCCATAACTTTTGATCCGCTGACCCGATCGCCTATTATAATATATCGTCGGAAAGCTAGCGAGAAGATCTGCAATGATAAAATATCCAAAGCTTATTTCATCCCTTTTATCGCCCCCGTTTATGGCCCGCGAAAACCTGAACACCTCCGCATGCTCTTCGCCGCTTTAAAGCTCCATACTTAGGCCAAAGTTTATCAAAAAATTTAATGTGGCAAAATTGCCAACATTCCTGGCGGCTCGCGGGGCATTGAGCTCGCCTCAATGTGAGGACCCAGGCCTTTATCCATTGGGCAACAGAGTCACCCTCGCCGTCCTCTTGATACTCACTGTCGGCAACAACCTCTTTCTCAAACCCTTGGCACCCATGGCCCTCTTGGAACACTAAAACAAAAACATTGCACAAACTAAACTAAGAAAACAACTAAAACTTTGCATACTAGCCGGATTATTTATATCATTTACACAAAATTTTGCGGCATGATTGGCATGCCGCCAACACAAATCTAGCTTTGGTTGCCTATCCGGTGAACCTGCAGTGTCCGGACCAGATCTGATTGTACTTCAGTTGATCTTTGAAGTCCGGCTGGCCTCCCAAAGTTTGCCAGGTTGCGAACATGGTGCAACGTGGCAGGTTATCATTCATGCCGGTACCCATACAATTGATGAACCATGTGGCAAGGAGATTTGTCAGACGGGAGCCCTCTTCGGGTACCGGTTGCGGTGATGGTTGGAGCCAATACCACCACTCTAGAGAGTCCACCACCTGTGGGCTCTCGAGCACGAGTTCTTCCAACTCCTTGATGCGATAGCAGGAGCTTTCCGGCGATAGGCCTTTAGCCGGGGTCTCCTCAGGATCAGCCTCCTGGTGAGGCATGCTTATTGGGCTTTGGCTGAATGCTTGCGTGCTATGCCCTGGGACACAAAAAGGGTGCAAAAATGTGCCCTCTTTGTGTTCAGAATTTGCCACTGGATTTTGTTCCTCCTCTTGGCCCGTCTCTGATGGAAACTGCAAGCAACCATATTATTCATCATTTGGGCGGTGTTTGCATATTCCCACTGGTGACTTTGGACGAGATCTGCCTCTCGAGCTCCACACAACTGCATTCTAGGGCTTTGCATAGTATGAGGGATTTTCCACGGTGATTTTGCCAGATGAAGGCAAGCCAGAGATTCACCAACTCGGGCTTCCATATTTTAGCTCAGTCAGAGTCGCCAGGTGATTTTGCCAGATGAAGGCAAGCCAGAGATTCACCAAACTCGGGCTTCCTGAAAATATGGAGACTGTAGGTGAACATTCATTTCTCCGCTTGTGAGGTCAAGGCTGCTCACCAAACCTTGATTCCTCCGGGGTGTCTTCTATTAGCTTAAAAAAAAAGGGCGCCTGCGATCAAGAAATCTGGATCTTCAGCTCAGTCAGAGTCGCCAGGTGATTTTGCCAGATGAAGGCAAGCCAGAGATTCACCAACTCGGGCTTCCTGAAGATATGGAGACTGTCGGGTCCCACCGGGCGTGCCAAAAACTGTTGGCCACGGATCCGCCACCCGGGAAGGACTTGGTGTGTCAATGCGCCCTAGACCCGCAGACCAACATTGAAAGGCCGGGAGGAAGGGATGCCCCCGTGCCGATCTCCGGAGAAGGCCGGCTCCTTTCCTAACCTACTTGGGGGTTTAGATAAGGGTGCAGGAAAGAGATTAAAAAAAGGGGTAAAGGGAACTGGAAAGAGATTGAAAAAGATAAGGGAACAGGAAAGAGATGTAAATATCATGCGTTTCGGGTGGGGGGAGAACAAGCAGCACGATCGCAAATTTGCATCCGAACCAACAACAATTAAAACAAAGCATGTAACAGAAACTGCAGCTGCTATTCTACCCTATGTATCCTTCTGTTTAGTATTCCAGATCCAAATAATCACCAATGCCCAAATCCAGAATTCAGAATTCAGACAGACAGAAATATAAATGGACATGAAGCAAAAATACTAGCGGAAGGCAGCATAAAAGGTGACTGCGGTTCTATCCTATGTATCCTCTATCTATGCATTCCAGGAATACTTAATCATCAAATACCGGAGTCCAGAGTTCAGTACAACGATAAGCAATGAAATAAGAAACATGAGGCCGAAATGACAAGGAGAGGCAGCATACAAGATGGTGACAAGAAGCAGAGCCAAGGATGCTTTGAATTAATTAGAAGGTGGTCCGTCACAGCAGAGTCCTCTAGCAATATGTCCCCCCCCTTTTACAATGATGTGGTGCGGCTATTTATAGCGCAATTTCCCCCCAATTACAATCCTGGGCACGAAATCCCGAGTGACAAAGGCGACAAAAGCGGCGAAAGAGCTGCTGATGTTGACTCCTGCGGGACAGGGGTTGTACTGGCAACAAGGTCCTCTTGAAGACTTGGCAGCTACGTGGCAGTGCGGTTGATGAAACTTCGAGTCAGCATGAATGCGGGTAGCTGTGGTAGATGGAACTTGGCGTCAGCTTAAATGAGGGCAGCTGGAAGAGGTGGTTTTGGCCCATGCTTGTCCTTTTTCCCGTCACATCTCGGCTCGGATCCCGAGGCTGGACACTTGTCAACTTCTGACGGGGGGCACATCTACCTTGAAAGGCAGTCTCTCTCTTGTGTCCTACTTTGCCTGGAAAAGGAGCGCAACCGGGTAGCGCAAGCGGGGAACAGCGAAGTTGGGGAGGCCTCCATGCCTTAGTCTATTTTTGGGCTGCTTGGAAGATATTGCCCAACTGCGCACCGGTCAAAGGGCGCAGCCCGACTTCGCTGCGAAGTCGGGTTGCGCACTCCGTACTTAGCTGATTTGGCCGTTGTTCGGACTGCGCACAGGAATGGGAGCGCACCCCGACTTCGCTGCGAAGTCGGGTTGCGCTCCAACACTTAGCCGATTTTCATGATCCACTGCTTCCCAAGTGCGCACAGGAAGAAGAGCGCACCCCGACTTCGCTGCGAAGTCGGGTTGCGCTCCCACACTTAGCCAAATTTCTGTTCACCTCTCCGCACTTCGGCTCCCCAAGTGCGCACAAAATTAAGGGCGCAACCCGACTTTGCTGCGAAGTCGGGTTGCGCACCCAACACTTAGAAAATTTTTGGGCCTTTGTATGAGCGCAGTTGGGAGGCTGAGCGCAGTCGGGAGGATGAGCGCAGTCGGGCGGGGCCCGACACTTAGTCAATTTTCTGGCCCGAAATTGAGCTTCCTGGTCCTGCTTCCCGGGGCCATAACTTTTGATCCGCTGACCCGATCGCCTATTATAATATATCGTCGGAAAGCTAGCGAGAAGATCTGCAATGATAAAATATCCAAAGCTTATTTCATCCCTTTTATCGCCCCCATTTATGGCCCGCGAAAACCTGAACACCTCCGCATGCTCTTCGCCGCTTTAAAGCTCCATACTTAGGCCAAAGTTTATCAAAAAATTTAATGTGGCAAAATTGCCAACAGCTACTATGTCATATGTTGCACCCATTAATACCATTGAAGGGCTTCAAATTCAAATTTAAATGATGCCATTGTGATCCATAAATATCGGGGTACATTATGGAGTTTGTAAAACTGATCTGCTCGGCACAACCAACCATCAGGGTCCTTTTCCATTAAACTTGGGAAAGTCAAATTTGGGCATTTTAAACAGGGCATTAGTGTGAACAAGAGCATGACGTGTTTCTTCTCTATTGCTTGAATTGCCAATCATTCTTTCATTGTTAATATTTTGGTGCAATTATATGGCTCCCTTTAAACGCCCATCAACCTCAAGGAATTTTTCCTCAATCCCCGATTTTACTTTTATCTGTTCAAATTTCAAGAGCTAAATTCTTGTCCAAATTGCCTAAATTGGTTTTGTAGGTTACTAAGTTGACTTATTAACCCTATTTGATCCATCATTTGGTTTTGCTCCATCTCCCTCATTGCTCCTCTAGTCCCTCCAGCCATGGACTTGTGATTTGGACCACCCTAACTGCCTTACTAAAAATAGAAGTGTTGTTTTAGGGGTTACTATTTTTAGTAATGGTCTTGAAAAAGTGTTTGAGTGCTAGAAAGACGATCACAATGGACTAGGTCTCAAAATGACGTTTTTTGGCACCAAAAAAAGTGTATTGGTAATATATACCAATCGATATGCTCAATGAGAAATTGCAAAGGGCTATATCCCAAAATGACATTTTTTGGCAGCCCTTGAGTTTTTTTATAGTCTTTTTTTTACTCACGTGTTGTTTGTATTTCGCCTAAAGCTTTTATTCACCTAGAAAATGGGCTTTCTTCTCTGGTCCTAAACAACTTCCATATCAGTTACTATTCGGTCTATTATCCAAAACTACCTTGTCTTTTTTGTCCCTGACACTATTTTTCGCTATTACCGATAAGTGCCCTGATAAATACTGTTTTGATTGTTACTGACAACTGCTCTGTCTGACATTGTTCTCAACTGTTACTGACCCCAATAGTTATCTTCATCAACCAAGAATTTATAGTATGGTCAATTCCGTGATATATGTAGTCTCCTCAGTATGCTCAATTCCTTGGTTAGGGTTTTTTGGTGTATTAGGGTTTGACATATGACTGAAAACGATAAATCTAGGCCAAGATTTGTGCACTGTCCATAGCCTTCTATTATACCACAACAACGAACGATAATGCTTGGACAAATATTTCAGGCCACTACTCAAGGAGGATTCCATGCATACCCTTTAGCACACTACCCACCTCTTTCACAGTATGGGAGGGTAATCTTTCCAAGTGCTACGCTCGATGCACTAGGGATAGCTACATGGTGGAAAAACTTCCTATGGCTAAAGGTCTTTCCTAAACCTAAGGGGGGTCTCCCGATATACCCAAACATACGTGGGAGCTCAAGATTGTATATGGGTGTTGTCTGAGGCTCGGGTATTGGAGTCTGATCACCCCACTTCACTAGACGCTTTACAAGCAATCTAGCTTAGCCAATAATGATAGCTCCTCCATGATATTTTAAAACCCCCGACATAGGGTTTCTAACCTAATAAACTAAAACAAAATATAAAATGGCTTAATTTTTCTTTATAAGGCAATAAGCAGGAAAATAAAAACAAGGAATTTTTATACCTAACAAGTCGAAATGGTAGGACACAAACTGTTTGTACTACAATAGGACGCAGCCCTAGGAAACACTCTGATACCACTTGTTAAGAACCTTGCAATAATATAGAAACAAATCCACACAATATTGCAATAATAACAAAAAATGAGCTTGAAATTAACAATATTGCAAGATGAAATGGAAAAACAATAGATTATATTGTAGAAAGCAAGAACACATTACAGAATCGCAGGCCTCTTCGAGGGGACAACCTCCTTAGAAGTAGAGCTTTGATACAACAAAAAATAAGATGCCTTCATCTATGCCCCTTTGCCTTTTTAAAGACTCTTCATAACCCTAACTATAACACTCAAGGGTCAGCTTCACATGTAAGTGGCCACCCAAGCTAGAATCTTCTACCAAACAAGTAGTTACATTCTTTATAATGGTTACATTAAATGGCCCCACTTGTCTAGGCACCTCAAGTGCCACATACACATTACAAACATTACATAATATCATTAGGATGGGGTCTCCACATTAGAAAAGGGGTCATTACATAGTAATGTTAGGATGGGGTCCTAACACGCAGTCTCTAGGAGTAGCAATACTCATCAACAAGGATGTCGACCAATATAGAGGGGAAGGAAGATGTAGGTGCTAGTTCTGACGTGCCACCTCAACAAAGGAAATAGAAAAGTTGGAAATAGAATATGCGTGGATGTCAAGTATGCATATTTTAAGTTTTGTAATTTGAATAAAAAATGTACATTGTAATAATGACTCAAATTCGAGTTGTGTGAACATAGTCATGCAAGGGTAGTTATCACCCTTTTAGTTAGAAGGTAAGGTGTCGGGGTTGGTAGTTGTTTGTAACCACCATCCCCATAGTTTATAAAAACCCCCTCATTCATTTGAGCAGGTACATGCCAAAGAGAGTACATTGTAGACATGGAGAGTAGATACATTTGCACAAGCATTGCATTGTGTATGCCAGGTAAAGATAGTGGAGAGTGCATTGGAGGTATTTTGCACAAGATCAGATATTGTGCATGTAAGAAGATGTCATACATAGTTCACCGTAAAGGCTATCATTAATGCAATATTTGTTCATACTTGTTCATCATTTCCTATTTTTATTATGTGTGATTTGCATATACTGCTATTGATTGGTTGTTGCAGTAGATCTAAGATTCAACCCTATTATTTGAATTCTTTTCCAAGTTCTGTCATACAAGGCCATTTGGGCCTACAAGGCCATCTAGCACAATTGCCAAGCCGTACAATGTAGTTGCCAGGCCATCAAGACTGAAGGCAAGCTGTCTCAACTAGGGCCAACCATCTGGAAAGAGTGCAGGCCATCTGATTCTCAGACTAGGCCATCTAGAGAAGTAAACAAGAATGTCAAAGACAAGGAGATGATGCACACCAAACAGCTGCATCATTACAAGTTGTGAATAGTTAATCTATCAATCCAAATGTTTCCTCCAAGGGTGGAATACCGCCACCATGCTACAACATTTGCTCATTAGTGCATTCTCTTGATTCAAAATTGTTGCGATAACGATACCAAATGTAGTATAAATTATGCTTTCCAAATAATAGAGTGAAGATATCAAAAGAACATGCATCAAGGAAATGAATAGTAAATGCATTTAGAATAGTAGAACCGTTTCATTACTTCCAACATGATATACATTACTCAAAAAATAGTTCTTGTATCAACACAACGCAGCAAGAACAGTCTCATATGCTTGAATGATAACGTTCAACTAGTCTCATATGGAATAAGTACAATGAAAGAGGGGGGCAAATGATTACAACTCTCATCCACCACAACCTTGGTACCAAACTACATACGAAATTAAAAAAAATAAGTATACAACATGTCTTATTAAGACTAGGTGTCATGCACATAATATGACCCATGACGTGTACAAACAACAAAACACTTGACAATTGTGGTTAACAATTCACGTATATTTACAATAAAATATAAGTTGACAACTCACTCGGGTGGTGCCTAAGTTGGTGCCACACCTGTCCACTTAGTCTGATGAGTTTGGCCACTTACAAATTGTTGTCACATTTTGCACGGGGTGCAATGTTTTCAATTTTTGTAAGAGAGCTGCTCTTCCTTCTCCCCCTTTCTCTCTCTTCCCTACATTCTCATTCTTCTCAAAATTGACAGCAGCTCGCCCCGAAAAATGGCTAAGTGTCAGGGCATGCTGAGGTGTTCGGGATTTTGCGGGCCATAAACAGGGGCGATAAAATGGACAAAATGAGCCCTAGATATTTTATTATTGCAGATCTTCTCGCAAGCTTTCCAACGATATATTATAATAGGCGATCGGGTCAGCGGATCAAAAGTTATGGCCCCGGGAAGCTGAACCAGGAAACCCAGTTTTTTGTGCGAAGTGCGCACTTCGCCCAGTTTTGGTGCGAAGTTCGCACTTCGCCCAGTTTTGGTGCGAAGTCCGACTTCGCCCCTCTTTCTGGGCGCACCTTGTAGCAGGCTGGCAGGCTGGCAGGAAAATGACTAAGTGTCCGTGCGAAGTCCGAACGGCGGTGAGAATCAGCAAGTGCCGGTGCGCAACCCGACTTCACAGCGAAGTCGGACTGCGCCCTTTGACCGGTGCGCAGTAGGGAAATAGTGCTACCCGACTGCGCTGTTTTTCACCTGTGCTACCCGATTGCACTCTAATCCCGGCGAAGTTGGATAGACTGCTTTCAAGGCATACACGTGTCAAGCATTATCATCCGACAAGTGTCCAACTTTGGGATCCGAGCCAAGACATGCCGAGCAAAAGGACAAGCATGGGCCGCACTACTTATGCCAGCTGCCTCATTTAAGACTGACGTGAGTTTCCACCTGCCTCAGCTACCCGCATTCTCGTCAATATAAAGTTCTACCCAACGCGCTGCCACGTGGCTGTTCAACCTTCAGGGAGACCATGCCGAGAGTACAGTCCAGCCCGACAGATGTCAGCATCAGCAGTTCCGCGGCTGCTTTTGTCAGCTAATGTTTGACTGGGACTTTGTGCCCATTAATGTAACGGGGGGAACTTTGGGCTATAAATAGCCACCACGTTTTCATTGTAAGTGGTGGAAAGGGGAATGTCTGTTAGGGAACTATTGTGCTTATTGTAACCGTGCTTCTGCTTATGAATATAATCTGTATGCCTGGTTCTCGTTTCGTTGTCTTTATTCTTTTATGTTGTCTTTCATTATATGCCTTAGGCTAACCTGTCACGGCTTGTTGATTCATTTCAGCATTTGGTGAGCAGGTCCCTCTAGCATTGCTTGTTTAAAGCACCCTCTGTATTTCATTAATTTAAAGCATACATAGAATGGATGTAGTAGCAGTTCCATCAGTTATGTGTTTTGTTGCTGGCCCGTATCTGGTGATTGATGCGATCCCGCACTGTTAGTTCCTTGTAGGGAATGTCTGTTAGGGAGCCATTGAGCCGTGCGGTTAAATTCTCTACATAAACACATATACCCGGATCTCGATATCTCTAAGTCTCGCTTTCTACTCATGTTAGTGTACGTATCTCGGTGAACCGGTGCATTGCCATGTCGTTAGTTCCTTGTAGGGAATGTTTGCTAGGGGATCATTGAAGTTGTGCATACACTGCCTGAGTATCGGAAGTACACATAGTTTTTGCAGTTCCTGGTCATGCTTTGTGTTTATAATGCAGTAAGTAGCGGTAATTAGTGTGTTCCCGTACTGTTAGTTCCCCCCACCCAACTCCACTCTCATTTGTAAATTCTTTCCGTTCCTTTATCTCTTTCCTGCACTCTCATCTTACTAACCCCCAAAAAGGAGCCGGCCTTCTCCGGAGATTGGCTCGGAAGGCATCTCTTCCTTCCGGCCTTTCAATGTTGGTTCGCGGGTCCAGGGCGCAATAGCAACAAAATCCTTTCCTCGTGGCGGATTCGTGACCAACAGTTTTTGGTGGGACTCTTTGTCTCGCATTTGGAAGATCTCAAGCTCGTCCTCGTTCGGGCCGACAGCTTTCTTTCCGAATGCTCGGTGGGACAAGGAGGTTTCTCACCCCCAAACAGAATTGAAGCACTGGTGCTCGCTTCATTGCTGTTCAAAATCATAGCACCTGGCGACTCTGCACGTTCATATTCTCTCGAGTCCGAAAGACCGGTCCCAACGCCTTCATTCAAGCAAGAAGGTGGCGAGCGAGGAACCCGGGAAACCAGCTCGACTTTACGAAATTAATACCAACGCTCCAGGCGAGCGCGTCAGGCTGGCTGATTACCAAGCTCGCATAGACGAATCCGTGAGGTGAGACGATCAACCTCCATATTTTAAGGAAGCCCGAGTTGGTGAATCTTTGGCTTGCCTTCATCTGGCAAAATCACCTGGCGACTCTGACTGAGCTGAAGATCCGGATTTCTTGATCGCAGATGCCCTTTTTTTAAGCTGATAGAAGACACCCCGGAGGAATCAAGGTTTGGTGAGCAGCCTTGACCTCACAAGCGGAGAAATGAATGTTCACCTACAGCCTCCACCGTGGTGGTATTGGCTCCAACCATCACCGCAACCGGTACCCGAAGAGGGCTCCCGTCTGAAAAATCTCCTTGCCACATTGTTCATCAATTGTACGGGTACCGGCATGAATGACAATCTGCCACGTTGCACCATGTTCGCGACCCGGCAAGCTTTGGGAGGCCAGCCGGACTTCAAAGATCATCCGAAGTACAACCGGATCCGGTCCGGCACCGCAGTTCACCCGGATAGGCAACCAAAGCTAGATTTGTGTCAGCGGCATGCCAATAATGCCGCAAAATTTTGTGTAAATAATCCGGCTAGTATTCAAAGTTTTAGTTGTTTTTCTTATTTCAGTCTGTGCAGTGTTTTCTTTTTAAGTGTTCCGAGGAGGCAGCTGCCGGAGGTGGATCTGAAGAGCAGTTGCAGCGAGGGTGACTCTGTTGCCCAATGGATGAAGGCATGGGTTCTTTGCGCCGAGGCGAGCTCGACACCCCGCGAGCCGCCGTAAATGTTGTCACATTTTGCACGGGGTGCAATGTTTTCAATTTTTGTAAGAGAGCTGCTCTTCCTTCTCCCCCTTTCTCTCTCTTCCCTACATTCTCATTCTTCTCAAAATTGACAGCAGTTGCCCTGAAAAATGGCTAAGTGTCAGGGCATGCTGAGGTGTTCGGGATTTTGTGGGCCATAAACAGGGGCGATAAAATGGACAAAATGAGCCCTAGATATTTTATTATTGCAGATCTTCTCGCAAGCTTTCCAACGATATATTATAATAGGCGATCGGGTCAGCGGATCAAAAGTTATGGCCCCGGGAAGCCGAACCAGGAAACCCAGTTTTTTGTGCGAAGTGCGCACTTCGCCCAGTTTTGGTGCGAAGTGCGCACTTCGCCCAGTTTTGGTGCGAAGTCCGACTTCGCCCCTCTTTCTGGGCGCACCTTGTAGCAGGCTGGCAGAAAAATGACTAAGTGTCCGTGCGAAGTCCGAACGGCGGTGAGAATCAGCAAGTGCCGGTGCGCAACCCGACTTCGCAGCGAAGTCGGATCGCGCCTTTGACCGGTGCGCAGTAGGGAAATAGTGCTACCCGACTGCGCTGTTTTTCACCTATGCTACCCGATTGCGCTCTAATCCTGGCGAAGTTGGATAGACTGCCTTTCAAGGCAGACACGTGTCAAGCATTATCATCCGACAAGTGTCCAACTTTGGGATCCGAGCCAAGACATGCCGAGCAAAAGGACAAGCATGGGCCGCACTACTTATGCCAACTGCCTCATTTAAGATCGACGTGAGTTTCCACCTACCTCAGCTACCCGCATTCCTGTCAATATAAAGTTCTACCCAACGCGCCGCCACGTGGTTGTTCAACCTTCAGGGAGACCATGCCGAGAGTACAGCCCAGCCCGACAGATGTCAGCATCAGCAGTTCCGCGGCTGCTTTTGTCAGCTAATGTTTGACTGGGACTTTGTGCCCATTAATGTAACGGGGGGAACTTTGGGCTATAAATAGCCACCACGTTTTCATTGTAAGGTGGTGGAAAGGGGAATGTCTGTTAGGGAACTACTGTGCTTATTGTAACCGTGCTTCTGCTTATGAATATAATCTGTATGCCTGGTTCTGTTCTGCTGTCTTTATTCTTTTATGCTGTCTTTCATTATATGCCTTAGGCTAACCTGTCACGGCTTGTTGATTCATTTCAGCATTTGGTGAGCAGGTCCCTCTAGCATTGCTTGTTTAAAGCACCCTCTGTATTTCATTAATTTAAAGCATACATAGAATGGATGTAGTAGCAGTTCCATCAGTTATGTGTTTTGTTGCTGGCCCGTATCTGGTGACTGATGCGATCCCGTACTGTTAGTTCCTTGTAGGGAATGTCTGTTAGGGAGCCATTGGAGCTGTGCGGTTAAATTCTCTACATAAACACATATACCTGGATCTGATATCTCTAAGTCTGCTTTCTACTAATGTTAGTGTACGTATCTGGTAAACCGGTGCATTGCCATGCCGTTAGTTCCTTGTAGGGAATGTTTGCTAGGGGATCATTGGAGCTGTGCATACACTACATGAGTATCGGAAGTACACATAGTTTTTGCAGTTCCTGGTCATGCTTTGTGTTTATAATGCAGTAAGTAGCGGTAATTAGTGTGTTCCCGTACTGTTAGTTCCCCCCACCCAACTCCACTCTCATTTGTAAATTCTTTCCGTTCCTTTATCTCTTTCCTGCACTCTCATCTTACTAACCCCCAAAAAGGAGCCGGCCTTCTCCGGAGATTGGCTCGGAAGGCATCTCTTCCTTCCGGCCTTTCAATGTTGGTTCGCGGGTCCAGGGCGCAATAGCAACAAATCCTTTCCTCGTGGCGGATTCGTGACCAACACAAACCATACATGTGTTTTTTTTTTTTTTTTTTTGATATCCACTTTTTGGCCTCCCATATTCTTCCACCTACATTGATAATCTTAAAAGTAAGCTCTTAAAACAAGAAGGCAGTTAAAAAAAACCTCTGAGTAGTAAATAGTTTTGAATTTTTATTATGTGATGGTCAGCATAAACAACTAAAGGGTTGGCTACCAAATGATGGCACAACTTCTAAACAGAAATCCTAAAGCTCCTTTGATGATGTTGTAATCTCCTATGAAAACTAACATAGCCCAAAAACGAGTTAAATCCATCAACACCACAACATAAATCTATATTCAAATCAGCCCAAATCTTGTGTAGATCTATCTTATGACCAACGTTACAAATTATATGCACATCATAAATAACGATAAAAGAGATTTTGAGTTCAGAACCAACAGTGCTTTACGATCGAAGTAAAAGCCTTTAAAATTTTCTATAATGAACCGCTAAAGAGAATTTTCTAGCTTACTCTAATAATTAAGAAAAGAACAAATATTTCAATTCTAACAGGAATATTTTGCATTTGAATTAAGGTCTCAAACTCATGACTTGTTCTGTCAATATATTCATTTACCGACAAGAATAACTTGAAGATCCCTATTGTCATCATCTCAAAGATAAATAAAATGATTTCCTGCAATTTAAAGGGTACAATGCACATACAAAACATCATTCCATAAAGATATATAAAATTCCTAATCACAAAGACTGATTTTGGTAATGTTCCCATCTCAAATACAGATTTGGTTACATAAATATACTAAAATCCACTGATGAATGCCTATATCTCATAGCTTGCGAGTGCTTTTGATATTGAGACTTAGTAAGAGGAAGGGATAAAGTATATTTTATATCCATGGTGTTAACTCTATTGAAATCCACACAAAGAAAGATGTAGTCACTATTAGTAACTTTAAAGATAATAACAGCATCCAGAATTTTCTCATATTCAATAAATACAGCTTCTTCAAACAAGAATGATTAGAAAGAATGGGACTTAAGATTTCAAGTAGTACTTTTCCCAGGCCAACAGTAACCCCAAGAAAACAAATCATTGTAATCTAAGAAACTCTTAACATGTCACAATTTTTAGATTTGAGCCAGTCATCTCTAGCATTTTCTATGTTAACTCTTGGCATCCATTCTGGCTTCACCTTAATAGTGTAAGCAACAGGTATGGTGTTTTTAGTAATACACTAGTTTAAAGACATATCATTTAAATTTCTTTGACCAATTGAAATGTTGTGAAGTATTTCGCATTAAGGTTGGTACTTATCCATAATATCTTATCCACTTTTTACTAGGCTTCCTACCGTTGGGACAACATAGGCCACATTATCTGATAATAAACACTAGCTTTATTTTCAAATTGAACCACGTTTGGTTCCATTATTGAAATACAAAAACAAAGTGGTGAAACAGATTTATACTCACCATAACAAGTGATATGACCTTAACGTTGGAAATACTATCCAAATATGATACCTTCATTAGGAAGATTTATATGCTTTGCTCCTTAGGTTTTGAGGTCAATGTTTACTTTACATGCCTGGTGTTTCAAACACTTCAGTGTGACAAAGCCATTGAAATATGCTTGGTTTTTCATTGAAATACAAAGGTGGTGGTGAAACTCATATATAATCATTGTAACATGTGTTATGTGAATATGAGGTACCTTCATTGAGGGAATTTATAACCCCATAGTAAGTAGGCATAAGTATTTGTTTCCTCCCTCTCTCCTTTGGTTTTCAAGCCAGCACTTGGACAGTATTGGGGCTTCAAATTAAAGCACTATGAAACACATTAGACCACTGACATCTTAATAATGCATCATATGTTCATGGAAGCATACGTCACTTTCCATCATGTCCCTTTTAACAGTCACCATGGTCTCATTTTTCTCCATTTGAACAAGAGAAGCATTTGATTCACCTAATCTCATCCATTTAATGTTAAAAATGTTATGTTTGGTTTAGGCAGACTCTTGCAAAGTGGTCCCAGATACTAAACCTGAAGCATTGAATCTGTTCAGGAGAAAAAAATCAAGGATATATACCCCTCCATATGGAGCAACTATAATGAGTTCTAGGTAACAGTGGATTACTGAGCAGAGGAAATAAAAAGACAGAACACAGATAAATGTCATTCTTGTGCATGATATGCAACTGAGTAAAATTTGAAGTAAAACCACAGAAGCAAATATACAATGCTCTACTGTTCTAACTATGGAAAAATAAGAGTCAAACACTGAATAAACCAAGAGCTGGTAAATAATATACACAGTTTACTAAGTTTGCGTAATAAGCAAGTAGCCAGTTACAATAAGGTGTAGTTAAATATTGAAAAAAAAGTTTATTAATTTAAGATTGAATTTGCTATTACAGATTATTTTTAGCACATTTTCCAATGTGAATAACAATCATGCAGAAGCTTTGCCTGGCTGCTTAGTTTTACCTTTTGTCCCCTAGATCATATGGGTTCTAAAAGAATCATTTGATTGCATAGGTTTGGTTTATATTACCATTTCATTTATTATTTATACAAATATCTTCTCAGGTAGCTTGTTATGCATCTTTCATTGGTTTCTTTTTATGAATAGTACTTTGGGTAGTGGACCTCATTTCAAAATTTTTACTATTGATTTTTAGTTTGTGAAGATAAACACAACCTAGCAAGGACATATATTACCAATTTAAGTTAAACTCTTCCCTATTTACTCAACGATTAAATTTCTTTAGTTCATTTGCAGGATTTTCGCATGTATTTGAAACAATATATTCCATCAAAGAACCATAAGAATCTTATGTTTACATCCCTCCCAATAAATATCCATTTTTGTCCTTTGTGCTGGATTTCTGCTTTTGAAGAGAACTTTCATGTGCTCTACTTTTTGATCTCATGAATCTGAACAGTCTAGAACATGACATGGACCTCATCAACCTCACTGAAGGCATATTTTGCAATAGAATGTTCACCTTTCTTCATTGACTTGCAGAATCCAAGACAAATTGGAATAATTTGAAAAGACACCTGAAACTATTCACCAAGGCTAAACGATCCATCCAAGGAGGTTGATATTAATATGGACTGTACTTCACAACATGATAATACCATTTGATAACTTCACAAAATATCAGAAACCAAGCAACCACAAGACATACTTATCGAAGAAATTCAAAAGGGAACGGAAAATTGAATGACCTGAAGCTCGAATTCTTTCTCTTCCAATACTCTCCGCAAATACTCCCTTTGATTTGTAACATCAATAAGGTTTTGTTTCTCCACTTGCCAACTATCTCTGAGACAAGCTAGTTGTTCTTTTAATTCCCTTTCTTTTTTCTCCTTCTCTCGCATGCCCTCTGCCAACTGCAAAAGGGAACAAATAGAATTAGATTGTATGTGTTATTCTGTGAAAGACAGTTTAGTTATATATAAAAATGAATCCATTTAGCACATTCTGTAGATTTAACATACTTCATCTATTCTTTTGTGTGACAACTCAAGAATTTTTGACATCTCATCAAGATGCTTCTTGTAAACTTCAGCACCCGGACGTTTCTCATTAGTGGAGGCTATCCCAGTGTTCTGTACAACACCATTTGGAACATGGCGAGTTCTTGCAAAGTGCTTTTTTGTTGCATCATCTATGTATGTTTGCAGTGCCACACAAATCTCTGTACCCTACAGAGATTTTTCCAACTAGCAGCAAGTCACAAACCTATTTAGATAGAAAATGCTTAATTTGAATAAAATATGGAATGGTCTCTCTTCAGACCTGTTTTGTCTCGAATTGGAAATCACCCAGTGCTCCTGCAACTCTAATTTTGAGAAAAACAGCAAAATCACTACTCCTAAATTGCATAATGTCACCAAGTTCTGCAGAATGCAAGAATTCATTTGGAAATGGCCGGAAAAAATGCACCTGAAAAAAAGTCAGCATTTGTAGTAAATTGAAAGAAACATATGCCATCCACTAAAGTTGAACTCAGTAGTTTAGTCCTCACTTGTGAACATTCTCCAAACAAACTGAAAGACAATAAACAAAATCTTGAATCCATGAACTAAGAATAGCAAGCTGTTTATTATATTTATATTTATGTAAAACCATTCTCTTAAAAATGTCCAGACTCATTTGTAATAACATGTTTTATATTTAATTCAAATAAAACTTAATGTGCAACAAGTATCACTTCATTGCTTGATCAATCTATTTCAAATTTGAATATAACTTAATTGTGCTTCCCCACAAAAAATCATTATAGTAAGAGGGCTGTTAGCATTGTTATATTTACCTGAGAAAAGATTCTGCAGGAAAAGAGAGGTAAGTGTTTTCTTTGGAGAGGCAAAGGTTCAAACAAAACCATAGGAAATTACTCATAGTACTTGCCAAAAATAGCACAATTAATGTAATTTTGTACAGGAAAATAATTTCCACAGAAGAGAGCAAATCAAAACCAAATTTCTTGTTTGTCCTAATTAGTTTGGCAGATAAATAACTTCAAATGGAGTAAACATAATATCCTGTCTGCATTTGCTGTTCTTCTCCGCACCTTTAAGGATATAGAAGTTGAATGTCATTCAAAAACTTGTAGTGGTCTACAAATTTTATCAAGGAGTTTGTTTAGGCATGTAGATACCAACTTTCAGTTGTCTATAACAATCAAATGTGACGTAACTACCCTATAGTTAACAGGCGAAGATTGTTGTATATTTTATAAATTGGAATTATGTGATTATGTTAATTCTTTTCACCACTAAGAAAAAATCTGAACTATTGACATTTAAGGAGGCTGAAGCCAAGTTATAAGTGACTGGAAAACCTAAATGTAAAAAGAAAGAATGGGGGGAGAGGGAAATATCATTTATGTTCACATGACTCTTTTACTAAACAAAAACATACTATAGCCAAGTATTAAACTAGAATTTTACATCAAAGCAGTCATATTAAGAAACCGACTTACAAAAAATAATTATGAATTGGTAAAATGCATGCATAATTCATACCTATAAACTGTATGGAATTTCCCTAACCTTTAGCATTGGGGAAAATATCAATAGATTTCTATTATAAATACCATTTGAACACTGAGATAGGTAACTACCATAAATATTTTAGTATTTCCATATAATTAGAGAGATGCATAATGGCCCATCGAATCTCTCATGAGTCCATTTTAAAAACAATTGATAGCACCACCTTTTGGTCAAACAAACAACACTGAAACAAAAATTTTATCATCTTCTTTACTAAATAATGCAAGGACAAGGCATTCCCATACTATCTTCAGCCCTTTACATATGCAATTTCCTTATGTAGAAGACATTACCATTGTACCTTGAGCCTTTCACACATTATATTTCCTGACTTATTCTGAGATTTCTAAAGGGATAAATGAAGATTCCTTGTTTATGTAGAATTGTTATCAATTTATCCTTTTTTTGTATCTTCTTCGAAATACAAAAAAATGAAGCTAGAGCTCCTTCTCAAGCTAGTTTTTTACCAAAGCATTTTACCCTCAATCATTGGTAATCCTTAATTATGCTTCTGAGAAGGTCTAAAGGGGGAGAAAAAGGCAGTTACTTTGGGTTATGGGTTTCCTAAAGTATTTCATACAAAATTGGGTTGAATTGTGTCAAATGTGCTTATTAACTTTCCACATCTTACACCATTGATTTCTGTAGGCAGGCAAATTGATGTTTGCATTTAGTTTTGTTATTTATGTTATTTTGTAGTTGTATGCAAAGTATTTAACGATATATGCGTACATATATTTACTAATGTTATAAGTGGTAATGTAATACTCTACGTGATAATGTAAGGTTAAGTTATGTATGTCGGAAAAGTAATAAGTCATAAGTTCGTTTGTCTTGTAGTGGGAAACGTCATGTAAATGCAAGTTTTATTCATATGAAATGTAATTTAAGAGAATGATGAGGTGTTAGGTAGTTGTAGGGTGCAACTAATTTCTAGTTGTATAAGTAAGTCCCTCCCCTCATTCATTTATTGATGGGCATAGGTATGTAGGAGAGAAGGTTGGTATGTACGAGCATAGAGTAGTGGCCGATGCGTATGGTATGACATAGTGCAGTCATGAAGAGGACTCTGCAAGGGTTTGCAAACTTATATGTAATGTTGTAACCGTACAACCATTGCTAATACAAATTTGCTCATTTATTTATCATCTGCGTAACCGTACAACCATTGTTAATACAAATTTGCTCATTTATTTATGATTTTCTATTGTTGTTATTGTTGTTTTTTGTGTATTGTTATTGCTAATGGTTGTAGATCTATAGAATTATTTAAGTAGAAATAGAATTGTGTGTATGTTAAATTTCATTTCTACATTCTAGTGTCGTTGCCTGTACAAAATTGGGTCCAACTTGGTGACATGGAGTTATGAGAAGCACATCACTTGGGAAGATGCGCAACCGACAGCAATGGAATACAACCAAAGAAGTAGACAAAGCAACAAATTTGTTTGTTGATGCAGATGAAGGGCCATCTAATTGGATGTGCATGGTAGGCACACAGATGGGAGATAGGGCAGATTGTTGTCCAAATGTAGATGGAGAAGCTACAATTAGAGGAACTGCAAATGCAGAAACTACAGACAAAAAAAAAGGATTTGCAGATGAAGACGGAGAATCTACAATCAGAGAAATTGAATTTTGCCATATTGATGCAACTGAAGTTTGCCATCTTGAGGCAATTGGAGTCTACCACCCAAATAACGGAGAAGCTGCATACGAAGGAACTGCCTACAGAGAATTTGCCGACATAGAATTTGCAGATGGAGGATCCGCAGATGGAGGATCTGCAGATAAAGCAACTGCAATCTACAATCTTAATGAAAATGCAGTTTGTAGTCTTAATGAAAAAGCAATTTGTCGTCCAAAGGAAGCGTCATATACAATCAGAGGAAGCACAATCTGCAGTCTGAAGGAAGTTTCGTCTGCAGTTAGAGGAAGCGCAATCTGCTGTCTGAAGGAAGTACTGTATGAAGTTAGAGGAAACGCAGTTTGCAGTTTGAAGGAAGCGTGGTCTGCAGTCAGAGGGAGCATCGTCAACAGTCCAACAGAAGTATCATCTGCAGTCAGAGGGAGTGCCACTTGCAGTCTGAAGGGAGTGTCCTTTGCAGTCAGAGGGAGTGCAGTTTGTAATCCAAAGGAAGCATTGTCTCCAGTTAGAGGAAGCATAGTCTATAGTCCTAAGGAAGTGTCGTCTGCAATCAGAGGAAGCATAGTCTATAGACAGAAGGAAGTGCCATCTGCAGTCAGAAGAAGTGCATTTTGCAGTTAGAGGGAGCGCAGTCTGCCGTCCAAAGGAAGCAGTGTCTACAGTTGCAATCAGAAGGAAGATTGTCATCTGGAGTCACAATCACAAGGAAGACTGTCGTCTGGAGCTGTAGTCGGAGGATTGTCGTTTCAAAAGGTGTCATCCCAGGACCCGCCATTCAAGGAGATTGTTGTCCAAACGAGGGGACAAATGGTAGAAGCCCGGTACAACAAGAGTTGATAGAAGGTGTCGGTGAGGAGTTGCATGCCCACAAAGATTGGTGCTAAAGCACTTGCAAGTGCAGGTGCATGATGGTGGGCAGGATGAGAGTTCGACATTGGTGCAAATGGTAGATGACGTGTCCAACAATGTGCAATATGGGAGTCCAACACTTGGGAAACAGCAGATTAGTGCGCTTGATGGTGAGCGGGACGGGAGTCCGACATCAGAGCAACTATAGGTTGGAATGTTTCATAGTAAGAATGGGAGTACAATGGAAGAGCAATTGCAAGGTGATGCACCTAAAGTCGTGCGTAAGGGAGCAATATGCAAACAACCACTATCAAGGTTAAGTCAATCTATGATATCAAAGACCAATTTGGGCATATCATGTAAGTGTCTATTATTTCATGGAGAAGCAACAAAAGACCTAGTTAGGCATTGGAGAATCTGTCGCACAATGTGGAGAGCGACTGGGCAGAATAATGAAGCAGATTGGAAGTGGTTATTTCCTACGACATTTCGTGGATTCGCAATGGACCGGTACATGAAATTTCTAGGCTTAGACGTCTAACAGATAGGCTTAGATGGGTGGGCCTAGACGTCTGCAGTTCGTGCGTTCATTATCCAACCTGCAACTCCTCTTGCGTGTTGGTTCTTTGCATAGACACAACACAACACAACCGACGATCCTCTATCTCGTACCAAGCATTGATCAATACCTGCAACACAACAATATTCTCACAACGCAATCACACATGACACATGCATTCCAGAATAGCTTTTGCTGCACAACAGATCTGCATTTATGGACAAGTATGGATAGATTACAAAATGAAATAGGGGGGGTATTTATAGGTAAGTCCAGGTGGTTACTGCAACCAACCTGACTCAACCGTCCCAACTGCCCTATGCTTAACAATTTTGTTTCAAGTGTAACAACTTGTCTTAGACATCTAACACAGCCAGTCTAGACGTCTGTAACTAATCCAGACGTCTAACTAATCAGGACGTCTTAGCAAATGACGACTATATTTGTCCTTTTGTGCAGTTAAACTAATCAGTCCGTATTCATTAGATCGGCTGATTTTACATTGCAAAACATTACATTAAATGACTTATACATTATCAAAATTGTTGTACATAGTCAAAATTGTTATACATTATCAAAATTGTTGTACATAGTCAAAATTGTAGTTCTTTAGTAGACATTTTATCAAACAGTTATGGAATTATTTCTGATTAGAATTGTTGTCTACAAGCTGCGGCCGATTTAGGGTTTTTTATGCAAGCCCATTTTTCAGCTGTTAATGTTTGAACTTCGAAGTTTAAAGTTTAAACCCTAAACCCAAAATCCTCTTTTTAAATAAATATTGCTACCTGATAACTATGTATGTAAGCCCATTTTTCAGCTATTAATGTTTGAAACTTTGAAATTTAAACCCTAAACCCTAGGGTTTTGGGTTTAGGGTTTTGTTTTTTCTCTTTTTAAGTAAATATTTTTGCCTGGTAACTATATATGCAAGCCCATTTTTCAGCTGTTAAAGTTTGAATTTGAAACTTTGAACTTGAAGTTTAAACCCTAAACCCTAGTCTAGGCCCTAGGGTTTTGGGTTTAGGGTTTTTTTCCTCCTCTTTTTAAGTAAATATTGCTGCCTAATAACTATGTATGCAAGCCCATTTTTCAATTGTCAATGTTTCAATTTTAAACCCTGAACCCTAGCCTTTTGGTTTAAGGTTTAGGTTTTTTTTTTTTTTTTCAAGTGATTGTAACTTTGTTGTTACTTGTTTCCATGTGCACGCATATAAAAAATGAAACCTTTTTTTCCTTCTTGTTACTTGTAACTTTGTACCTTTTCATATTATAAGCAATACAATATGTGTTTTGTCACTTTCATGTGTACTTAAAGCTTGAGCCTTGTATGATGTCTTGACATGAATTATTGCTTTTATTGCAATATTTGATTTGCATAATGTTAATTCATTGTAATATGCATGAAAAAAACTTTTTTTCAATGAAAATTTTCGTTTTCTTCGGTTTTTTTTTTTTGCCGATTCTTTCCCCGATTTTTTGCCAATTCTCGATTTTTGCTGATTTTTAAAAATGTCGATTCTTTACCGATTCCGATTTTCTCAACAATGGTTTATACTTTATACTATGTTTGCAGATGGCCCTTGCAGGCCATCTCACAGACTAGTCGACCTATGGGTAGTAGGAGGGGAATTTCTTCCTCTTGAGTTACCGAAAAGGAGACCAACTGAACTCCCCCCTTGGTTAAGCATACTTGGGTTGCCCAAGAGTCTTAACGAACTTCCTGGGTTACCCAAGTTGCCTCTATTTCTAGCTTGGTCAATAAGTTCCACTCTGGAGCTTGGTTCTACACGATCTTGGGTTTCAAGTGTCAATTGCCTCAAAATCCCCAATATTTTGAGGAAGAGAGTATTGTGCATTGGAGAGGATGAGGATTCCAGAGATTGTCTTCTATCTAGAGAGCATTCTAAGTGATTTGTGCATTGCAAGTGCAATAATACCTGTAAATTGTAATGCAAGTGCCATACAAGCAATATAATGCAATAACATTCCATTTCCATTTGATTGTGCATGTCTGTATAATGACATCGTTGTAGTAGTTATTAGGTTGTGTGTTTGCCAAGTTCCATGTGTGCGCAGAAAGTTGTAGTCCAAAATAATTTTATGAGTCACCATACAAGTTGATGTCAGAGTGTTGTATGAAGGTCATCACTAGTGCCGTATAAGGAAGGTTGTCGTACGAGGAGTGTGATAGTTGTTGTCGTATAAGCCATTGCTGACATATAGTTTTTTGGGAGATTGTCGTCAGAGAAGACTAGGACTGTGTCGTACAAGTGTTTTCCATACAAGTGCATACTGACATAGTCGTACAGATGCAAAGGACGTCTGGAGTTGGATCAACAATGACTGCAAACTTAGTTGGCTCCTAGGATTTGTCATTCTAATTGTTCCTCAAACTGTCCGAATACTGATTGCCATGCTACAACATGCTTAGGTGGACAATGCACACAAAATCCTTCTCATTGTTAAACTCCACAAAATTTCTAGATGTTGCAAAGTAGATTGTGGATATGGCATAGTCACAACAATCTCAAAGTTGGTTGTTGTTGCCAAGAAGAGGAGAAATATCAGGATGAGCATAGGAGAATTCTAGATCATATGAATGAAGGGAATCCAAGAAAAAGACCACCACACCATTGATGTGCAATTAATGAATTGCATTGAGGAAAGAGATGCAGATAGGCCACTATGTGCAACAAACAAGTATTTGTGCACTAGACATGGAATAATAGCTTCAAATAACTCAAAACTATAGAAATTAATAGAGCATAACCGAGAAAGTCTAACACCAAATCTGAGAGATCATGGTCCCTAGAACAGACACTACCCCTTTCTTGTTAAACAACAAAAACATCACTTTCCTTGTAGATGACTTTCAAACTGAAATTAAACTTCAAATCTGCAGTTTTAATGCAAAAACAGCTATGTCAACTTGCCACTAGAGGTTTTGAGTCCTTTCAGATGCAATGATAGGCTTAAAATTCATTAAGAAAGCTCTATTTATGACCTATGAAATAAAGACATCTGTCCTTGCATAGTAAAAATATGAAAAAAACTATATAGGAATAAAATAAAAATCAACAAGACATCTCCACTCTTACAAGCTTGTTCCTTAGCCTTTGTTTTCCAATACAACCTTATTTTTGAAGGTTAAATTAGAAGCTATAATATTCACAAACTCCATTCCTCAAGAGTAGAGATCATGGCACTGATACAATATTTTTTTTCACATTAGCCATAGTTCTATATTTCATATTAAAAAATATATTTAAGCATTACATGCTACAAATAGGATTCAACCAATATGGATGACTCCTTCATATCTTGCACATATCTTAACAACCATAAAGGCTATTTCAATCATTGGCCTAGTACAATATTTATCCCAACAATCTTAGAGATTGTTTCAACCATTGACCTGGTACAATCTTTATCTTAATAGGTCCCTTATCAAATTTTCTCAAGAACATCACATCTTCTTAAATTCTGACCAAAGGACAGGATGCCCCCTATGCTTCAATTCCCTCAAGAGTTACTGGCAAGCCTAGGTACTGTGTTTCCATGCAACAAGAGTGACCTTACCCTTTTGAAGAATGCTATGTAAATATATAAGGCATTCAAATTTAGAGATCCAACCTCTAGGGTCTTCTCTGCAGAAATGTGACACAATAATCTTTGGAATAGGAACATTAAGAAGCCACTCTAGGAGATAAGCTACGCCTTTGGATGTAGTATCCAAATTAGAATAAAATCCCCAATCATTAGTTTCACTCTTTGAACGATCAACTACCAAGGGATGTGTATGTACCTTAGCAATGTTGTTTCTTGGATCCTGCTAAAAAGCAACTTGCTAGAAGTCATTCTTGAGAACTTGCTCCAACTTTAGAAACTCGAAATTTTTCTATCCTCCGTTTAGCATATTAGTAATTTGTTGTGGGGTCCCTTGTATGTTGTTATTATAGATTGAACCTCCTACAAATCATTACCCATACCAATAATATTCCCTTGTAGATCTAACCTTACTCCCTCAATGTACTAATGAACATTGTTGTCGATGACTAGAGGACCATTCACAAATGGAGGAGTAGAGGAGGAATTCATGGTGGCATGATCCAGACGAGAGTGGGGATAGAAACTAATGCTACCCTTCGGTACGTTTTGATGATTGCCTTGATTCCATGAATGACGCTTCTTGCGGATCATAAACTCTTGATCAATATAATTTGTCCTTCTCAAACACCCATCAATTTGTTCCCAACCTTTGGAAGCAGCAGGATCAAACATGTACTGTTGATTGAAATTGCATCTACAAATTGGCTGAAACTGCTTTAAAAAAGGTTACCGAAGATATGTCTTGTTTTGGTCAGCTCAACAAGGAGATCAAAAGGAGATAGGTCTCCCGTAAGCATCCTAACACACCAAATACTCATATTTAGGTTCTGATGCCACAAACGGTTTTGCCTACATCATAATATTACAAAAGACATTTGCACTGGAAAAAAGATACTAAAAAATATTTGGAAAAAATTTCCCAATCGATAATTGTTGTATTGGCTTGAAAAGGGTCTAACGCTAGTGGTTGGAAGTTCTAATGTCCTTTTTTCCCAACATAGTAAGCCAAAATCAATGTTTTAATATCACTTGTAATGAACAACTTCAAGAAGATAATAATTTCCACAACATTCACCAAAGAATTCACAACAAAAACAGAATTGTATACTTAGAAATAACAAATCCTGCAAATTATCAACAAATTCAGATCCAAATTGCAGAAACAAATCCTTGCCACTCAAAGAGGGCAATGTCTCTTAGCCACTCAAAAAGGGTAAAGTCTCTTATTATGCGCATAGAGGCAATAGAAATTAACATACTGAATTGATTATCCAACTAAAACATATCTCTTCCTATTTATAGTCTATTAAAGTAACAAAATATAACTCTAATATTCAAGGGTCAATTCATCTAACCTAAATGGTTTGAGCCAAACAATTAAGAATAACCAATGTGCCTATATCGGGGCTATTATACATTGCTGATCTCAAACAAATGATTCAGTTGGATGAGGAGCATAATACTCCACTCCAGTAATTGGAGCATGTTCCCATTAGTGGTCCCCATTGACTCCAAGAAACTCTGGTAGACATCACTATCAAAGCAAGCACGCTGATATTCTCTCTCAAGATAAGAATATTAAGGCTGATACTTTAGCCAAGTAGGAATCTATTAAAAATCTAGTTTGAGAACATAGCTCATGGGTTCAGCCAATTGGAGGCAAGAAAGCACTCCCCTTTTTGATATTGTAATCCAAACCTAGTTTGATAAGGAACCAAAAACCTTAACCTACAAGTGTGATACATCCCAAGGTCCTCCAATCCTACAGATGCAAAGCACACTTTACCACATGAAATCGTAGTGAGGACATTAGTCTAGACTAGACTTGTTTCAATCTCATATAACTAATTTTCAACAAAATTACGGAAAGAAAAGCAGTTAAAAAAAAACATATATATAGAAAAGCATGACTGAGGGGTTAAGTTAGCTATTATTAGCATCCACTTGTTCTATATATTTTGTATGTCTCATTAGCTCTAACATCGAGTTTGGGCATGTGTGTGGGGGGCTGGCCCTCTTGCTTTCTAACCGGTTAATGTGATGATGTAAGTCTAGTGGCATATTCCATGATTGGAATTCCGTTCCACGTTAATACCTATCTATCTATCTATCTAATCATCCAAAAGGATCCATATAAATAATGAGAAGAAATTAATTTCGGCATATTGTCTGTCCATATTTCTGTGCATGTTATACTGTCTCTCCATATTTCTGTTTTCTAAATAATAGAAGTTGCAAAAAAATAGCAGCATCTTTATTTCTACTCAGATAAATGCATTTCTATACTCTTTTTTGCATCCTCTATTCATAGTTCACCCCTTCCCAATAAGGGATATTGTATGAAAGTTTGAGCCTCGGTTGTGTCAATGTCTGTGTATGGCTTGTATTATATATGTACCGTACCAGACGTATATGTTGCACACGATGCATCTACAGAGAGACGTTTTTGCTAATTTCAGGGGAATTCATCTTTTGTGCTCTTGTTAAACTACCATGAATTTTTTCAATCATTGGAGCACTATTTCTGGCTCCCAAGGTCTACTATAACCAAGTGTAATTTTTGGGTCCTATTGACCTCTTTTGGTCACTAATGAACATTCATAAAATTTCTCTCTTTTTTTCTGTGTCCTTATAACAATATGGCTGTATAAGAATGTCTAAGAGAACCTTGCAAACATAGTACTGTATGAATATGAAACAAAATTGAAAATTAACATCTAAAATGAAAAATCTCGGGCCTCGCCGGACTGAACGCTTGTCCCTTTCCTGGTGCTTTCAGCGGCATAAAAGGTTTCAAATGATTCGTGGCGGCCAGAAAAATCCGGACAGCCTACCCAGATTCGTGGCGGCTACCGATTCCACCATGTTAAAAAAAAAAAAAAATCTAAAATGAAAGTAGTAATGTGTGTATATATATATATATATATAGATAGATACATAGATTTTTCCCCTTTGATAAACTTACTGGTTTCAATAGGTAAGTGAAATCATATTATATACTCCAAGTTTTATTTTATGAAAGACAATGAATGAAGAGGGAAGAAGAACAGATTTGAGAATCCTAACCCCTTTGTTGTTGATTCCAAGAATAACTCTTCCTGGCAGTAACCCAGTTGGGTCCTCCACTTTCCTCACACTATAAAATATAGAATCTCCATAGGGCAACTCACCAAGAATACACAGTACTTTCTGCCTGGCTTCATCTTTAGATAAATGTGCCTGTAATATAATATATTCTTTCATTAAATTTCCTCTACATAGGGCTTCTGCAACGGTTTTCTGACTAGAAATTACTATACAACTTTCTTTAATTCATAAGAATGAAAGTAAATATGATAACCAATACCAATGCGATATTCTACATAAGTATGAAACATACGACTGTATGGTAGTGTGCTACAATATCTGCTTCCCATTCCTTTTTGGCCCTTGAAGATGCCAACTGCCTTGGAAGGTAACGTTCAACCAGTGTAGGAAAATGTCTAGAAATAGATACCCACAAACATTAGTAACAAGAACGCTTACTCAAATGTAATGGGATTGTAAGAGCATGATGTATTTCTGAACACAAACATATGGATTTGGATAAATTATGGTATACTTTCATGATTGAATTTCAGGGGCTTTAAACTAGAAAACAGGTCAGACTGTAAGAACTAATGCACTAGATCACTATTTTCATGATTGAATTTCAAGGGCTTTAAACTAGAAACAGGTCATACTGTAATAACTCATGCAGTAGATCACTCTTTTCACTTTTAGGCAATTTCAGGTCTTGGATAGCATCAAGTCACACTGAAAGTGAATGCAATTTTGGCAGAAAATATGCAACTGAATTTGGAAAATACATACAAGTACTGCAATAAGTCCTCTAGTATGCAAAAACCCCAAACATATGGTTCAGATAATTATTTTCATGGCATTCAGAAACGAATAACTTACAAAGATAATTCAGGATTCTCAAGATGGCCAAAATCGACCAAAAATTGTAGTGCAGCTAGTTGCACCCCCTCATCTCTTCCAACAGGATAATTACCAATCAAGTAATCATGTTGTGACTACATTAAAATCAGAAGCATGTCAATCAGTATTCAAACCATTTTGGGTGAAAGCAAAACCGAAGAATTCAAGAAGAATACAACTAGAACATGATAAAAGACAAAAGCATTAACAACAACTTCTCAACTTTGTGTGCTACAGAGTTTTCAAATAAGCAAAATTACTGTGTACTTACCTGAATATATGAAAGCTTCACAAACATAGGCTCCATAATTGTATTATCAGAATCCCAAAAGATACGTTTTTTGAAGACCAACTTAAAATCTGTGTTTTCGGCCTTACTACATTCTTTAGCAGCTTTAAATTCAGCCAGGACATCTCCCACATACATATCACCATCCAAAATAATATATTCTTCTGATTATGAGTGGTTAGTGTCAAAAGGGACATCTATAAAGAACAAAAGGCATTTTTTTCATACAATACAAAATTGCAAGCTCAAACCATAAACTTACCAGTTCCAATATCCCAGCTCTTCCGAATCCCCTCCATTGTTCGACATTTGAAAAGACCAAAATTTGTATAAGCAGACAGCTTGATGGTGTCCGCAAGTTCCTGCACTCAAATAAAGATAGTATTTATTGGAGAAATCCTTAAAAATATAGTCTTCTTCTTGTAAATCTATCTAGACATGTTGAAAAAAACCTAAGAAATTACGATTATAACGTATATCATATTTTTTCCAGACCCCCCTTTTTTCTCCCCTTTTTAAATTTTTTGGCTATACTTTGATTGAAACTTAAGCTTATCAGATCAGATCAGACATGCCATTCATTCTTTTTGTAACTAGTTTGTGGTCAACAACAGAGAGACATCTGCAGCTATACAGATCTTTCAATACCTGCACAGCTTCTTCAACAGTGGTGGTTATATCATAAGTAATATCTTCAAACATTTTTCCCAGAAGGAAAACTCTTGTTGTAAGCTTCCTTCCAGCCAAAACAGCCTCTATCTCCTCTTGTGATGGGACGGACTTCCTTGGACCATTTTTCATAGAGCACTCAAGTGACTTGCATGCAGTCAACACTACTGTCTGCATTACAGAATCATTTTCCATAGTTTTGACAATCTCATGAATATATTCTAAAAAACTGGAAGCAACTTCGATTGCAGGGCACATTGCTGATGCACATAAATATAAAAGCTCCCATGTTTTATATAAATAAGCTCTGCAAAAGATCAAGTCTCTGTTAAAATTGGTGACAATATATATATATATATAGACACTCAAATCTAAAAATTCAATGTATCACTGACAAACAAAAGTACAAGTAATCCAGCCAGATTGTTTTTCATGACAAAGACATAATAAGGGGTGTTGTAAGCAGATTTAGATCTAAACAAGGTAAAAGTAACCAACTTAATTTAAAAAAGATCAAAGTCAGCTCATTTGCTTATCATCAGATGATTACAATCAAACACAACAAAACAAGCTTGAAAGGGAGGCTTTAAGATACTTTAGGTCATCTCTAATAATAATTAAAAATCGTTTCTTGCATTACAACCCACAATTTTAATATGGATGATTTTCTTCTTGTCTAATACCATTATCATAAATCATTTTTCATTTTCCTCAGATGGATACTCGCAAGATCAGAAAATACCAATACACTGACAATATATAGATACGATTGATACCTTGATGAGAAAGGCAATGTTGAAATAAAGGAAACATGACAATATGATCTTAGAGTTACCATGCCAGGGATTCTCACATAACTTATATGCCAGGACAACCTAACCATTGTCAATGCCAAACATGTGTGGCACATTTCTTTGAGGACTTGATAGTTGCAGGAATGACAGAAAAAGAAATAAAATCAATTTCTATAGGGGAATCAAGCAAAAACATGAACAAATATTTGTAAAACATTTTCACACTCACTTGCAGAGGACATACTAAGTTTATTTGCACTTATTTAATCATCCCAATAAGCTATCAGATCCTTATGGTTGTTAAATACAACTCAAGCAGCTCAACATGCTTTGTAAATTACTCAAACTAGTAAACTATTACAGTCTCTTCCAACTTTACCTTAATATGATATCAATTTGTTGCTCTTCCATATTGTTTCAACTATTGGATGCCTTTTACATGATGTGATCCTAACCTAGGTTGACACAATGCATGATCAAGAAAAAATATCTCTCTATTAAGTTATCCCACTTCGCTTTAAATTTTCATCATCGTATGTTTTAACTGCGCATCATCAAGAAACACTATTTAAAGCAAAATATCAAAAGCAAGACAAGCACTAGTACTTCAAGCTGTAAAAATGAAAATAAAAATTTTGGCTAGATGTATGGGAGAAATACATAGATGTTCTCATATTCGAGGAAGTAAATCGGTATGAAAGTATTTCATCAATCCCATACGCATTCCCTCAAAAGTTTGAGAATATATGCTAGAAGACTTACAATCCAAAAATAGCATTGCTTTAATATGACAATACTAACGCCCAAAGGGTTTTGGGCAAGTGGTAAGGTGTGAGAAGTTTAACATCATAGACCAAGGTTCCAATCCCATCGGTGAACTTTAACATTTGCCCATGGGATTTGGGGCAATGGTGGGAACGAAGAGTTTCACATCATACATCAAGGTTACAATCTCATGGATGAACCTTAACATTTATCAAATGGCATGAACTCAGCTAGTTAAATTCCTCGACCTTCAAGGAGGAGGCCTAGGTTCGAAACTTGTCTAATACTACATGCATAATTGCCAAGTTGTTGTAGTACCACTATGTGGTCAAGATGTGATATAGGTGGGTTGTTTCAATCCAATATGTTTGGAGTCCCTTGCAAGTCCTTGTACATCCATGCAAAGACATCTTTATATTGCATGGAGAATTTGAATACTGTTGCCTTCAACATTGGATCCCAATGATCACCACAATCTATCATTTTCTACTCTTCCTTCTCACTAAGATTCACCTATACCATTTTTGGACCTTCATACTCAATGGTATCAAGATATTCCTCTACTTTTGCCATACCAAAAGAACATCACAGATTTTTATCTATCTACACATCACCAACAATGTTTTTTGCAAATTTAGGGAATGACACCTCCTCCTCCCCTTAATTTGCATGGGGTGGGTTGCTCCCTCTGTTGCATGACTGAATTCACTGACCTTATAGCTATTACAAGATTCTACATCCTATCCTTCTTCCATTGTCAAACACAAACATGTGAGTTGGAAGACCTCATAGTCTTCCATTTACCAATGGAGTAGGCTATTGTCTGAGTGCTCCTCATCCTCCATGCACTCCTCCGATTCCAACACTCATTTCATTGTCGGACAAAGATCCTCTAGACTTATTCAAAGATGCCAACTCCTCGCTAATGGACTGGTTTTTCAAATTGATAATGTAGTTGTGTTGTCATTTCATGAATGTCAAGCGTTCCTTCTCATAGTTGTGAGCAAACTTTGTTGCGTGCAACTAACCTTGTCCCAACAATATGCCATACGCTAGTTTTTGCATTGGGTTCGCCAAAATATCCAAAATAAATGTTTGCTTTGCAATTTTTTTTTTTCGGTAGTTAAGACTACTTTTATTTTTATTCCATATTGATTTGCTCCATACAATCTGAAGTTAAGTGACCATAACAATGGTGCACCCAATTCTAGCCATTGTTCATGCAAAACGTTTACATTTGATCCCCCATCCATGATTACTTGCAATAGTGTATGCCTGAGTGATTCAACATGGATTAGTGTAGGCCTCTTTCTAGCATTAGTCATCAAGACTATCAGGTCTAGATATTGATCCTTATGTGCTAATCTCATTGTGACTTGGCATTATATATTATCCTTTCCCATCGCATGCACCAACTGTCCAATTGTCACATGAAGCTTCAATATTGTGCAAAATAAGTTGGACATCTTGTTAGACATGGTTGAGCCTAGCACTTGCAATGTTGTTACAAACCTTTATTTCTCATAAATATAAAAGCATTCACCATAATCTGAATTAACAAAACATTCATCCACAATAACAATCCACACAATGAGATAGAGATAGATAATACCCTTGAGGTAGGGCAACACCAAAAATACTCCTTAAGGAAAGAACAACTCTAGTACTTGCGTTCTTTGACATTTCATTTCCTTTTTGTTGCTAGGTTTGTACCATTAACACATCATTGCTCCATTACTTCCATTCTTGGCTAGTGTGCTTGTACAATTTTGTGCAAAGTGTTCTCACTCTTGGAACTTCCTACTTTGTAAAATTGGTCTACCATTGAAGTCACGCTGCAATCTACTCTAACTTCAAAATCTATTACCAGGTTGGGTTTTGTGTGCCAAGTCTCCTTCCTTGGCGATTGTTTTGGTATCTGCTACTAGTTGCACCTTGTCAACTCTTTGAGGTGTTTAGATTTTTGGTCAGCTTGTTCCTTTTGCACAAATAAGGTTTGATGCCATGTGCTCTTCCGATTAAACGAACAATCTACAACTAAATGCGTTTTTACTTCATGGATATTACAGTACGATTTCCTAGGATGGTTGTGTAGACAAGCAAATTGATGTCTTTATTTGCTGAATCAGTTTTGGTATTATGTGTTATTTTGTAATTGTACGCAAAGTGTTTGACGAAATGTGCGTGCATATATTTAATTATGTTATAAAGTGCAATTTAATATTGTACGTAATAATAAAGTGATGTAAGTCAATTATGTCGGCTAAATTACAAGTTATAAACTATTTTGTCTTGTAGTGGGAAATGTCATGTAAATGCAAAGATCAAATGCATATGAAATGTAATTTGGGGAAGTTATAAGGTAGTTGGAGGACATAACTACTTTTTGGGTGTATAAATAAGCCCTCCCCTTATTCATTCAAGTTGTTCAATGGTTCATGCATAGAAGTGGTTTAGGGGTTCATTCATTCAGCCAAGGCATTGAAGGCAGTCATGCAGGTTGATGGATTAATGGAACAACATTGGTACGTGTGAGAGTTGATGCCTATGTGTGTAATGCAGTCAGGTCTGGTATGCAGCCATGAAGAATATTCTTCTTAGGGTTTGCAGGATGCAGATTGTTATGCTGAAACTGTAATGTTGTACTGTAAATTCCATTGTTAATATAAAACTGCTTGTAATTATTGTCATCTTCTATTGCTGCTGTTTTTGCCATTGCTGCTGCTGTTATTATTGTTGTTACAGGTTCTGTGCATTAATTATTGTTGTACTACAATAACTGCAAATCTGTAGAATTATTTAAGTAGAACAGGAATGGTGTGTAAGCATGTAAAATTTCATTTCTACAGGTTGATGTTTGTGTGACCCTCCATCTTACAATTTGGAAACCATGTCCTTTTCTTTATTCTTCTTCTCGCCTTTCACATCGCTTATCATGTGCTCCAGATCCTTTTGCACGGCTTGAAATTTTGCACGTAAATCCTCCTCATTGTCTGAGGCACTATCATCTCTGGTTTGACTCACACTTCCTCTTGTCGATGTAGTCTTTAGTTCACTTTCCAGGTTGAGGGCTCCATTGAATGTCTCTTTGTATGATGTCCATGACACAACTCTCATCTTTTTCTTTTATTGAGGGAGAAGTCCATCCATGAACTAGTGTCATTGAAGTCCATCCGATGGATTCTTCTCCATATTATGGATAAGCACCTTCAAGCAGCGGTTATATGACTTTATATTTTCATCTTTCTTTTGGTTTGTCGCATATATTATGCCGATAATATTTGTATCATCCCAAAGTTGCTTTAACTCTTTTTCAAACTCTGTCTTCAAATCCTCCCATATGGCAAATAGTTGTTCGCATTTGAGATGACAATTCATCATGATTCCATGTAACATGGATGGAAATAAAACCAACCATGAATCCTTGTCCATAATTCCATTGGACTTCCATATGGTTAGACGTGTACCAATATCTTGCAGGATCTTCGTTCCCATCTCCTATGGACTTTGGGCACTTCTGTTTACCCACGACAACAACCATCATTCTCTATGATAGAGCCTATCCTTGACTTGAATGTGATATTCATTGTAGTTGTTCATTAGATTCCTCTCTACTTGATGAACCTAGTTCTAATGGCTACTGTTCAATCTGTGCAAACAAGTTGTGGCCTCCTTCAACTATGCCACCAATGCAAGACCTTCATGTATATATAATTTTTTGCTTTGGTCTCCTAAACACACTCCCTCATGGTTGTCGCTATGCTTGACTCTTGTCCAATCACCGCTTGATTGAATTCGTATTCTTCTACATGACCTTGCTCATCATGCACCATATTTGTGTGTCCCACACTACTAGCGCAAATGTCTTTGTCAACCTTCATTTTGATTGCTTTATGTGCAAACACTCACATGTTTGTTTCATGTGCAAATGCTCGAACAACTCCATCTGCAAATGCTCATACATTTCCTTCCTGCACAAATGCTTGCATGTCTCATTCATATGCAGATGTTTGTGTGTTCACTTGCTCATCCACTTCCTCTATCGTCAAGAATATCTCCCACCAATCAATTTCTCTTCTTCTCTCTTCCTAAGGGGACCACATGTTTTGGAACTCTGGTGATGAAATTCCTCCTACGTCATCTATGTCTCTTTCTTGCATCTATGATTGTACTTCCTCTATGAATACTTTTGGCTGCGTATTTTGTGCATTCTCCTTTTATTTGTTGTTCTTTGTTGTGTTTTTTTACCACATGGGTTGTCATGCAGGTCACCACATTGGTTATTGTGTTGGTTGTTGCACAAGTGTGTGACTCCTGTTGGCCACGAATCCGCCACGAGGAAAGGATTTTGTCGCTATTGCGCCCTGGACCCGCGAACCAACATTGAAAGGCCGGAAGGAAGGGACGCCTTCCGAGCCGATCTCCGGAGAAGGCCGGCTCCTTTTTGGGGGTTAGTAAGATGAGAGTGCAGGAAAGAGATAAAAATGTACGGAAAGAGATTTACAAATGATATTGGAAGGTTGGTGGGGGGAACTAACGATGACGGGAACACACCAATCACCACTACTTACCGCATATAAATATAAAGCATGACAAAGAACTGCAAAATCTAACGTATACTTCCGATACCCAAGCAATGTACGCACGGCTACAACGGCTCCCTAACAGACATTCCCTACAAGGAACTAACAGTACGGCAACACGTCAATCACCACCTACGGACACTAACATGGGTAGAAAGCAATCATAGAGATATCAGAGCCAGGTATATGTGTTTATGTAGAGAATTTAACCGCACAGCTTCAATGGCTCCCTAACAGACATTCCCTACAAGGAACTAACAGTACGGCAGCGCACCAATCACCAGATACGGACCAGCAACAAAACACACAACTGATGGAACTGCTACTACATCTATTCTATGTATCCTTTTAATTCATGAAGTACAGGGGTGCTTTAAACAAGCAATGCTAGAGGCACCTGATCATCAAATGCTGAAATGAATCAACGAGCCATGACACAAGTTAGCCTAAGGCATGAATATAAAGAAAGGCAGCATAAAAAACAGAAGCAGCAGAACAGAACCAGGCATACAAATTATATTTATAAGCAGAAGCACGGTTACAATGGGCACAGTGGTTCCCTAACAGACATTCCCCTTCCACCACTTTACAATGAAAACGTGGTGGGTATTTATAGCCCAAAGTTCCCCCCGTTACATTAATGGGCACAAAGTCCCGATCAAACATTAGTCGACAAAAGCAGCCGCGGAACCGTCGATGCCGACTTCGTCGGGTTGGACTGTACTCTCGGCATGGTCTCCCTGAAGGTTGAACAACCACGTGGCAGCGCGTTGGGTAGAACTTTATATTGACAGAAATGCGGGTAGCTGAGGCAGGTGGAAACTCACGTCAGTCTTAAATGAGGCAGCTGGCATAAGTAGTGCGGCCCATGCTTGTCCTTTTGCTCGGCATGTCTTGGCTCGGATCCCAAAGTTGGACACTTGTCGGATGATAATGCTTGACACGTGTCTGCCTTGAAAGGCAGTCTATCCAACTTCGCCCGGGATTAGAGCACAATCGGGTAGCACAGGTGAAAAACAGCGCAGTCGGGTTGACCTATTTCCCTACTGCGCACCGGTCAAAGGGCGCAGTCCGACTTCGCTGCGAAGTCGGGTTGCGCACCGGCACTTGCTGATTCTCACCGCCGTTCGGACTTCGCACGGACAAGGGGGAGCAGTTCGGACTTCGCGCGAAGTACGAACTTCGCCCCATCACTTAGTCATTTTTCCTGCCAGCTCGCCAGCTTACAAGGTGCGCCCAGAAAGAGGGGCGAAGTCGGACTTCGCACCAAAACTGGGCGAAGTGCGCACTTCGCACCAAAATCGGGCGAAGTGCGCACTTCGCACAAAAAACTAGGTTTCCTGGTTCAGCTTCCCGGGCCATAACTTTTGATCCGCTGACCCGATCGCCTATTATAATATATCGTTGGAAAGCTCGCGAGAAGATCTGCAATAATAAAATATCCAGGGCTCATTTTGTCCATTTTATCGCCCCTGTTTATGGCCCGCAAAATCCCGAACACCTCAGCATGCCCTGACACTTAGCCATTTTTCAGGGCAACTGCTGTCAATTTTGAGAAGAATGAGAATGTAGGGAAGAGAGAGAAAGGGGGAGAAGGAAGAGCAGCTCTCTTACAAAAATTGAAAACATTGCACCCCGTGCAAAATGTGACAACATTTCTGGCGGCTCGCGGGGTGTCGAGCTCGCCTCGGCGCAAAGAACCCATGCCTTCATCCATTGGGCAACGGAGTCACCCTCGCCGCAATCGCTCTTCGGATCCACCTCCGGCAATCGCCTCCTCGGAACACTTAAAAAGAAAACACCGCACGCATTGAAATAAGAAAAACAACTAAAACTTTGAATACTAGCCGGATTATTTACACAAAATTTTGCGGCATTACTGGCATGCCGCCACACAAATCTAGCTTCGGTTGCCTATCCGGTGAACCTGCAGTGCCCGGACCAGATCTGATTGTACTTCAGATGATCTTTGAAGTCCGGCTGGCCTCCCAAAGCTTGCCAGGTCGCGAACATGGTGCAACGTGGCAGATTGTCATTCATGCCGGTACCCGTACAATTGATGAACAATGTGGCAAGGAGATTTTTCGGACGGAAGCCCTCTTCGGGTACCGGTTGCGGTGATGGTTGGAGCCAATACCACCACGGTGGAGACTGTAGGTGAACATTCATTTCTCCGCTTGTGAGGTCAAGGCTGCTCACCAAACCTTGATTCCTCCGGGGTGTCTTCTATTAGCTTAAAAAAAGGGCGCCCGCGATCAAGAAATCTGGATCTTCGACTCAGTCGGAGTCGCCGAGTGATTTTGCCAGATGAAGGCAAGCCAAAGATTCACCAACTCGGGCTTCCTTAAAATATGGAGACTGATCGTCTCACCTCACTGATTCGTCTATGCGAGCTTGGTAATCAGCCGGCCTGACGCGCTCGCCTGGAGCGTTGGTATTAATTTCGTAAAGTCAGGCAGGTTTCCCGGGTTCCTCGCTCGCCACCTTCTTGCTTGCACGAAGGCGTTAGGACCGGTCTTTTGGACTCAGAGAATATGAACGTGCAGAGTCGCCAGGTGCTCTGATTTTGAACAGCAATGAAGCGAGCACCAGTGCTTCAATTCTGTTTGGGGGTGAGAAACCTCCTTGTCCCACCGAGCATTCGGAAAGAAACTGTCAGCCCGAGCGAGGACGAGCTTGAGATCTTCCAAATGCGAGACAAAGAGTCCCACCGGGCGTGCCAAAAATTGTTGGCCACGAATCCGCCACGAGGAAAGGATTTTGTCGCTATTGCGCCCTGGACCCGCGAACCAACATTGAAAGGCCGGAAGGAAGGGATGCCTTCCGAGCCAATCTCCGGAGAAGGCCGGCTCCTTTTGGGGGGTTAGTAAGATGAGAGTACAGGAAAGAGATAAATGTACAGAAAGAGATTTACAAATATATTCAAAGGTTGGTGGGGGGAACTAACAGGACGGGAACACACCAATCACCGCTACTTACCGCATTATAAATATAAAGCATGACAAAGAACCGCAAAATCTAACGTATACTTCCGATACCCAAGCAATGTACGCACGGCTACAACGGCTCCCTAACAGACATTCCCTACAAGGAACTAACAAGACGGCAACACGTCAATCACCACCTACGGACACTAACATGGGTAGAAAGCAATCATAGAGATATCAGAGCCAGGTATATGTGTTTATGTAGAGAATTTAACCGCACAGCTTCAATGGCTCCCTAACAGACATTCCCTACAAGGAACTAACAGTACGGCAACGCACCAATCACCAGATACGGACCAGCAACAAAACACACAACTGATGGAACTGCTACTACATCTATTCTATGTATCCTTTTAATTCATGAAGTACAGGGGGTGCTTTAAACAAGCAATGCTAGAGGCACCTGATCATCAAATGCTGAAATGAATCAACGAGCCATGACACAGGTTAGCCTAAGGCATGAATATAAAGAAAGGCAAAGATAAAAAACAGAAGCAGCAGAACAGAACCAAGCATACAAATTATATTTATAAGCAGAAGCACGGTTACAATGGGCACAGTGGTTCCCTAACAGACATTCCCCTTCCACCACTTTACAATGAAAACGTGGTGGGTATTTATAGCCCAAAGTTCCCCCCGTTACATTAATGGGCACAAAGTCCCAGTCAAACATTAGCTGACAAAAGCAGCCGCGGAACTGCTGATGCTGACTTCTGTCGGGCTGGACTGTACTCTCGGCATGGTCTCCCTGAAGGTTGAACAACCACGTGGCAGCGCGTTGGGTAGAACTTTATATTGACAGAATGCGGGTAGCTGAGGTAGGTGGAAACTCACGTCAGCCTTAAATGAGGCAACTGGCATAAGTAGTGCGGCCCATGCTTGTCCTTTTGCTCGGCATGTCTTGGCTCGGATCCCAAAGTTGGACACTTGTCGGATGATAATGCTTGACACGTGTCTGCCTTGAAAGGCAGTCTATCCAACTTCGCCCGGGATTAGAGCACAATCGGGTAGCACAGGTGAAAAACAACGCAGTCGGGTAGCACTATTTCCCTACTGCGCACCGGTCAAAGGGCGCAGTCCGACTTCGCTGCGAAGTCGGGTTGCGCACCGGCACTTGCTGATTCTCACCGCCGTTCGGACTTCGCACGGACAAGGGAGAGCAGTTCGGACTTCGCGCGAAGTACGAACTTCGCCCCATCACTTAGTCATTTTTCCTGCCAGCCTGCTACAAGGTGCGCCCAGAAGAGGGGCGAAGTCGGACTTCGCACCAAAACTGGGCGAAGTGCGCACTTCGCACCAAAACTGGGCGAAGTGCGCACTTCGCACAAAAAACTGGGTTTCCTGGTTCAGCCTTCCCGGGCCATAACTTTTGATCCGCTGACCCGATCGCCTATTATAATATATCGTTGGAAAGCTTGCGAGAAGATCTGCAATAATAAAATATCCAGGGCTCATTTTGTCCATTTTATCGCCCCTGTTTATGGCCCGCAAAATCCCGAACACCTCAACATGCCCTGACACTTAGCCATTTTTCAGGGCAACTGCTGTCAATTTTGAGAAGAATGAGAATGTAGGGAAGAGAGAGAAAGGGGGAGAAGGAAGAGCAGCTCTCTTACAAAAATTGAAAACATTGCACCCCGTGCAAAATGTGACAACTCCCAAGTTGGCTCCCACGTATGCACTGTTGCAGATGTCTAGGATTTGTTGTTAGCTCCTCTCTTGTCTGCCTACATACATGTCCACTACGTTCCTACACTGGATTATTTGTTGTTCACCTTCCACTTCTCTTCATTGTCGCTGTAATTTCCAATCCAAGATTGTTGCAGCAATGGTGCCAAACGTAGCACAAAAATTATGCTCTCAAATTAAAGGTATGAGAAAATGTAAACAACAAAAACCATTAGCAACAATAATCCCTAAATGTAATGCACAATTCAGTACAACATTACCAGCACATGTACATGAGATGTGAACAATACATAGCCACTAACTATTAAGATACTCAACTAAATTTGATATATCCCCAACAATGAATGTAGGGGGTCTGTAAATAACAAAATTGGGAAGGGGAGGTCGTTGTGTAACTACACAACCATCCTTATACTTGTTTACCAACAACAAGTACCCCATATGTAAAAATCATTTCATGCATAAATAACACCAAGCACTTTACACACATAACATTAAACATATTGCGTACCACTCATGTAACATGATTATTTCATGAGATATGAACATTACTGTTGCCACATTTTGCACAGGGGTGCCATGTTTTTGGATTCTGCATGTAAGCTGCTCTTTTCCTTTCCTTCTCCTCATTTCCCCCTTCTTCTTCTCTCCCTTTCTTCCTCTCCCTCACAGCTTCATTCCCTCTTCTTCTTTCCCCCTTTCTTCCCCCCAGTAAAACTTCAGCAGGTGTACCTTGAAAAGTTTCTAAGTGTTGGGGCGACACCCGACTTCGCAGCGAAGTCGGAGTGCGCCCCTCAGTTGGAGCGCAGTAGGTAACCCGTGCGCAGCAGGACAGGAAACAATTGAAAATCTGACTAAGTGTCAGGGGCGCAACCCGACTTCGCAGCGAAGTCGGAGTGCGCCCTTCTTCCTGGGCGCACTAGTGGGAATGACCTATCAGGAAAATGAGCCAAGTGTTGGGGCGCAACCCGACTTCGCAGCGAAGTCGGAGTGCGCCCCTGTTCCAGTGCGAAGTCTGTACAATGGATGAAGACAGCCAAGCACCGGTGCGCAACCCGACTTCGCAGCGAAGTCGGAGTGCGCCCTTTGATCGATGCGCAGTTCGGTGAAGTCAACTCAGAAAATGCCAAGGCAAGGAGGCCTTCCAACTGCGCTGTCTTCCTCCTGCGCAACCCGATGGCGCCCGAATTCCTGGCGAAGTTGGATAAACTGCCTTTCAAGGCAGACACGTGTCACGCTTCAGCATCCGACAAGTATCCACCTTCGGGATTCGAGCCAAGATTTGACCGCGCAAGGACAGAGTATGGGCTTCACTACCGGCGCCATCTGTCACCATTTAAGCCGATGTGAAGTGCCATCTGCCGCACCTACCCGCACGCCTGTTGACTGAAGACTTGTCCCAACGCGCTGCCACGTAGCTGTACCGCCTTCAGGGACACCATGCTGCAAGGACAGTCCTGCCCGACGTAAGTCGCATCGCAGCCTCCTCGCCCGCTCGTGTCGACCATCGTCTTGTCCTGGGACTCTGTGCCCATGAATGTAATCGGGGGAGTTTTGGGCTATAAATACCCACCACATTTTCAATGTAAGTGGTGGAAGGGGAATATATTGCTAGGGGACAATTGTAGCTGTGCGTTTGCCTCAAATACAGACATATACTTGGCTCTGCTTACTGTCTTTTATCTTGCATGTCGCCTCTCCTTGTCATTTCTGCCTCATGTTTCTTGTGTCATTGCTTGTTGTTGTACCGAACTCGGACTCCAAGCATTTGATGGCCAGGTATTCCCTGGAATGCATAGATAGAGGATACATGGGATCGCTGATAGCTGCAGTTTCGATGTATGTTTGTAGATGAATGTCGTTAGTAGTGGTGATTGATTCGTCGCCGTGTCGCTTATTCCCCCCACCCAACTCCAATCACATTTGGAATCTCTTTCCCGCACTCTTATCTTATTTATCTCTTTCCTCGCACTCTCATCTTATTTATCTCTTTCCCCGCACTCTTATCTTAACACAACCCCATAGGAGCCGGCCTTCTCCGGAGATTGGCACGGAAGGCATCTCTTCCTCCCGGCCTTTCAATCTGGTGGGCGAATCTGGGCGCATTAACAACAAAATCCTTTCCTCATGGCAGATTCGTAACCAACAGTTTCTCTGGCACGCCCGGTGGGACCAAGGTCCCATATTTCAAGAGTGAATTTCTAACCCGTCTCCACCTGGCACCAGCAGTTGCTTGGTCTTAACCGGTGGGACATGGTAGTTTCCCGCCCCCAAACAGAATCGAAGTACTAGTGCTCACTTCATTGCTGTTCAAAATCAGAGCACAAGGCGACTCTGCAAATTATCTGAACATACTCTGAGTCCGAGAAGACCGGTCCTGACGCCTTCATGCAAACAAGAAGGTGGCGAGCAAGGAATCCGGAGAACCAGCCTGACTTTTACGAACTTGACCTTGACGCTCCAGGCGAGCGCGTCAGGCTGGCTGATTACCAAGCTCGCGAAGAAGAAATCCAAGAAGCCGAGGCTGAAATCCAAGAAGCCGAAGCTGAGATTGAACAAGTTGAGGCCGAAGAAGAATCTACATCTTCGGATAGTTCCGATACCGAATACACTACCGGATCAGAAGCAGAAATGGCCGATCATCTGGATGAAGACGACCTCTTCCCGACGGTGGATTCTACGGGGCCCTTGGCCCTAGTCGGACAGCAAGCTGTGCCCCCTGCTGCCTTAAAGTCTATCCCTACGTACGACGGCTATGGCAAGACGGCGTATGAACACATCCAGGACATTCTTGCCCTGGCTGCGCTACACTCTATCACTGACGAAAGTGTGAAGACCCGTCTGCTAGCCCTTTCCCTAAGGGGAAAGCTTCTCTACTGGTGGAGATCGCTGCCATAGGGATCCATCACAGGGTGGCGACAGTTAGCCGGCAGGCTCGTGAAAGGATGCAACGAGTCTGCTGATCCCTCTTCTTTGCTGCATCAGTTCCAAAGTATTCAGAGACACCCCCAAGAGGAGGTGTCAGACTTTAACATCAGGTTTGCGAGGTCTTGGAAACGAGTGCCTCGCGAACTCCGACCGTCAGCAGGTCAGGCCGCCTACTACTACCTGAGATCTTTCAACTCAGACATTTTCCTGTTGTTGAAGGTTGCAAGAATCAACACATTCCCCGCTCTGTACGAAGCTGCCCAACAAGCTGAAATGGACATCATCTCCATCGGCAGGCTTCCACACAGAGTGCAACCACCCATCTACCCTGATTTTCCCCGATCGCAGTATCCTTCAGCTTCTGGTTCGGAGCCGTCCACTTCAAGACAACAACCCCAACAACAATGGAACCCGGCGCCGACCGTGAACCCTTACGGCCCGCCGCAAATTCATTATCCGCCTCCTCGTCCTCCACGTTTCCAAGCACTTCCTGCTCCTCCCCAACATGCACAATATTCCACTCCTCCTCCATTGGCCGCATTGCCTCCCCTAGCTCAATTGCCGCCGCCTCCTAACCACGATATTCAGAATCAAATCCTACAGGAGGTACGGGCCTCGGCCTCTCGGGTTATCATACCATGTCTAACGACATGACTGTCTCCGAAAAGAAGCAGGCCCGGATGGACCTAGCTCCAAGGAGGCCATATCCGCCCCCGGCATTGACAAAGGATCGGCCCCCCGAGCAACATTTGCAACGGCGGCCCCCTCCGAGGAATGCTGCCATTGAGGATGAACCTGGTACTTCTGACCAGGTCAACTGGTGCACCACGTGCAACGACCCGCATGCCGAGGATGACTGTACACTGCATCAGCACTACCTCCAGACCTTGGCCGGCAGCGCCATTGAGGACGAAGAACTTTACATGATCCTGGGCGACGAGAGCAATTTCGCCGTTTCAGACGAAGTTCCAATGCCGCCTCCCGCCAAGGAAAACAAGAAGTCTGCCGAAGCTGCAGCCAAACCCCTAAAGGTGTACGCTAGAAGAGACAAGGCGCAACCCGAGGAGATACCGCCGTACAAGAGGCTGTGGCCCTACACAGCCAAAGATAAAACTCCTCCGGCGAAGACTCCCGCAGTCAAGCCGCCCATAGCCAAAGCTCTTCCGGCTAAAGCTCCCGCTGCCCAGCCTCTAGCTGAAACGAAAGAACAAGCTCAGGAGAAGCTGAGGTATCCGTCTCTGACCAAGAGACAGAGAGTTGAGGCCACTCAACAATACCGGACAAAGTACGAGCCGACGAAAGAAGCGGAAGGAGCAAGCACTTCGGGCTACAGCATAGTAGACGAGTTGAAGAGAACTCCCGCGAGAATCAGCATGTATGATGCTCTTCAGCTCCCAGGCCAGGTTGATCTGCTGCAAGAATCCCTGAAAATCATGAAGAACGGCAAGCAGATACAGCCCGCTGTCCTGGTGCAACCCCTGACAGTCTCAGCCACTGGGAAGAACAGACCACCTCCCTTTTATCTGTCTTTACGGATGCAAGGGTATATAGTACACAACTGCATGGTGGACTCTGGTGCTTCCACGACCGTAATGCCGAGAGCCGTCTCGCGATGAAATCGGGATGGAGTACACAAGGAGCAGCCAAGGCGTGCTGCAACTAGACGGCACCCCTGTCAAGACAGTCGGTGTCATAAAAGACATCCCCATTCGGCTGCACAAAGCCCTCGACATCGTGGTCATCCAGGAGGTTGTGGTCGTCGACTTGGAACCCTACTTCGGCATGTGTCTCTCTAGGGAGTTCACTGCGAAGTTGGGAGGATATCTCTCTCTGGACTACTCGCACATGGAAGTGCCCTTTAAAGGAAGGAGACTGAAAATCTTCAATGAAAAGCCTTCCACCTACCTAGTAGAGAAGATACCCGGAGAAGAGCCTGAGGATTGCATGGTTCAGCTGGCAGAGGAAGAACTGGTGACAGTGGACATGACGGAGCAAGCTCTCGAGCAACTGCAAGTAGAAGATGAATTCTCCTTGCTGGACTTCAACGCCGTGATCGAAACAGAGCAAGGTTGTTACACCATTGTTCAGCCTGAGAGAGTTGACAAGTCAGCAAAGAAAGAAGTGGGACCAGCACCTGAGAAGCTGTGGAAGCTTTTCTTTGACGGCGCACGATGCAAAAATGGCGCCGGTGCCGGAGTTCTTTTGGTTTCCCCAACCGGGATCCAGAAGGATTACACCTACAAGGCTGGCTTGGAGCTGTACCAACAACGCGGCGGAGTACGAAGCCCTGTGCTTGGGATTGCGAAAGGCGGAGAGGTTGGGAATCAAACATCTGCAGATCTACGGAGACTCAGAGTTGGTGTGCCACCAGATCACGAATAAGTGCGCCTCCAAAAAGCACTATCTCAAGGCGTACCGAAATCGGGTCTGGGATCTGATGGAGTCTTTTGACTCGTTGAATGTCAAGGCTATTTCACGAGAGAAAAACAAGCACGCTGACATTCTGGCGTCTGTTGGAGCCAGGTACGTTCCGGCTGATGACACTGTCCAGAAGCCGAAGCCGGTCCGTACCATTTACAGGCCTTCTGTGCCTGATAAGGACACCCACTGGCAGGTGTTTAGCTGTGACGAGGAGATCGTCACATTTTTGGTAAATGAAGCCTGTGCAATCGAAGGTAGAGACCCTGATGACGAGCAATATGAGGGGTTGATACAACTGAAAAATAATCATGTCCCAAAAGGACTGATTACCTTAGAGAGTCTATTTGATCAGAATGACAGAGCCATATCTCATCGGATCAAAGTAGACCCGAAGCAGTATGCCGACCTAGAGCTGGAACCTGGTAAATCAATCAAGGTCGGGACAGACTGCACCACAGAGGAACTCGAGCAGATCAGATCATTATGTCAAGAGTTCCCTGACATAGTAGCCTGGAGCTACCAAGACTTGAAGGGGTATGACAGAGAAATAATTCAGCATACCATTGAGCTAGAAGATGGCGCCAAGCCATTCAAGCAAAAACAGAGGGCCGTCAATCCAAAAATCGAGGCCATGATGAAATCCGAGCTTTTGAAGATGCTGGAGGCCAAGATCATCTACCCCATCAAGCATTCATCCTGGGTTGCGAACTTGGTTCCTGTGAGGAAGAAGAACGGAGACATTCGTCTTTGCGTAGATTTCAGAAATCTAAACCAGGCCTCCCTCAAGGACCATTACCCGCTTCCCCAGATCGATCAGATCCTCCATATAGTTGCTGGAGCCCAGAGATTTTCCCTCTTAGACGGCTTTTCCGGCTACAACCAGATATGGGTCAAGGATGAGGACCAGCACAAGACGGCGTTCACCACCAAATGGGGGACGTTCGCCTATCAGCGCATGCCATTTCGGCTTATCCAACGCTGGCGCCACATTCCAAAGAGCCATGGACCCGGCCTTCCGAGAGCCGCTCAACAAAGTGATCGTCATCTACTTGGATGACATGACTGTTTTCTCTCACAAGCGAGAAGATCATGTTCCCCACCTGCGGCAAATATTCGAAAGGTGTCGTGAATTCGGCATCTCCATAAACCCGAAGAAGTCTGTCTTCGCGGTGAAAGAAGGAAAGCTGCTGGGGCATGTCATCTCCGAGAAAGGCCTGGCTATAGATCCTGACAGAGCAGAGGCTCTCCTCCGCTTGCCCGCCCCAACCGATAAGAAAGGGCTACAGTCCTTCTTTGGCCAAATCAACTTCGTGCGGAAGTTCATACCGGACTTCGCACAGGTAATCAAGCCTATGTCCGAGTTGCTGAAGAAGAACACAGATTTTCTGTGGACTGAAGAGAGGGAGCAAGCCTTCGAAGAGATCAAAGCTCGCATCGCACAAGCACCGGTGTTGATAAACCCGGACTACTCCAAAGATTTCATCCTATACGCGGTGGGAGAACCAGAGAGTTACGCCGCAGTCCTGACCCAAAAGGGAGAAGATGGCGAGGAGCGCCCCATAGCGTTCCTGAGCCAAGTGATCCAGCCGCACGAAGAAAAGTACAACTTTATAGAGCAGCAGGTACATGCTGTCATGAAATCTCTCCGTAAGTTCAGGCACTTTGTCTCCCAGAGCAAGATCACCGTCTTCGTGATCCACCCAGACGTTTGAAGCTTTATCATACAAGGAGAACCGGGTCACAAGAGGGCAGGATGGATTGCCAAAATCCAGGAGTTCGACATTGAAGTGCGGCCAACCAAGCTAGTCAGAGGCCGAGCCTTGTGCCAGGAGCTAGCCCGAAGTGCGGCAGCCGAGATATCCGCCTGCGAGTGGGAGGACCCAGCAACACGCATCAACTTAGCCAACTCTTTACCCGAGGAGTGTGATTGGACAGATGAACTGGTAAGGTATTTCTGCACCGGGAGATGTCCAGACCATATGAATGCCTCACAAAGGAGGTTTCGGCTAGGTGCATTGAAGTACACTCTTCGCCCCGAGGGGCTTTATTTTAAAAACATTGACGGCATCCTGTTGCGGTGCGTCAGAAAAGCAGACCAGTCCAAGATCCTCGGAGAATTTCATTCCGGGATGCCTGGAGGTCATCATTCTGCAAGGCCCACGGGGCGACACCCGACTTCGCAGCGAAGTCAGAGTGCGCCCCTCAGTTGGAGCGCAGTAGGCATCCCGTGCGCAGTAGGACAAGAAACAATTGAAAATCTGACTAAGTGTCAGGGGCGCAACCCGACTTCGCAGCGAAGTCAGACTGCGCCCTTCTTCCTGGGCGCACTGTGGGGATAGTCTGTCAGAAGGTCAGCCAAGTGTTGGGGCGCAACCCGACTTCGCAGCGAAGTCGGAGTGCGCCCCTGTTCCAGTGCGAAGTCTGTACAATGGATGAAGACAGCCAAGCACCGATGCGCAACCCGACTTCGCAGTCGAGTCGAGTGCGCCCTTTGACCGGTGCGCAGTTCGGTGAAGTCAACTCAGAAAATGCCAAGGCAAGGAGGCCTTCCAACCTGCGCCGTCTTCCTCCCGCACAACCCGATGGCGCCCGACTCCCGGCGAGTTGGATAAACCGCCTTTCAAGGCAGACACGTGTCACGCTTCAGCATCCGACAAGTATCCACCTTCGGGATTCGAGCCAAGATTTGACCGCACAGGGACAGAGTATGGGCTTCACTATCGGCGTCATCTGTCACCATTTAAGCCGATGTGAAGTGCCATCTGCCGCACCTACCCGCACGCCTGTTGACTGAAGACTTGTCCCAACGCACTGCCATGTGGTTGTACCGCCTTTAGGGACACCATGCTGCAAGGACAGTCCTGCCCGACAGAAGTCAGCATCAGTAGCTCTGCAGCCGCTCGTGTCAGCTACTGTCTTGTCTGGGACTCCGTGCCCATGAATGTAATCGGGGGGAGTTTTGGGCTATAAATACCCACCACATTTTCAATGTAAGTGGTGGAAGGGGAATATATTGCTAGGGGACAATTGTAGCTGTGCATTTGCCTCAAATATAGACATATACTTGGCTCTGCTTACTGTCTTTTATCTTGCATGCTGCCTCTCCTTGTCATTTCTGCCTCATGTTTCTTGTGTCATTGCTTGTTGTTGTACTGAACTCCGGACTCCAACATTTGATGGCCGGTATTCCTGGAATGCATAGATAGAGGATACATGGGATCGCTGATAGCTGCAGTTTCGATGTATGTTTGTAGATGAATGCTGTTAGTAGTGGTGATTGATTCGTCGCCGTGCTGCTTATTCCCCCCACCCAACTCCAATCACATTTGGAATCTCTTTCCTGCACTCTTATCTTATTTATCTCTTTCCTGCACTCTCATCTTATTTATCTCTTTCCCTGCACTCTTATCTTAACACAACCCCATAGGAGCCGGCCTTCTCCGGAGATTGGCACGGAAGGCATCTCTTCCTCCCGGCCTTTCAATCTGGTGGGCGAATCTGGGCGCATTAACAACAAAATCCTTTCCTTATGGCAGATTCGTAACCAACAATTACCAGCACATGTACATGAGATGTGAACAATACACAGCCATTTATTATCAAGATACTCAACTATATCTGATATATCCCCAACAATGAATGTAGGGGATCTGCAAATAAAAAAGTTGGGCAATGGAGGTCATTGTGTAACTACACAACCATCCTCGTACTTGTTTGCCAACAACAACTACCCCATATGTAAAAAATCATTTCATGCACTCATAGCACCAAATATTTTTTGCACAAAACATTAAACATATTGCGTACAACTCATGTACCATGATTATTTACAAACATAGAATAAAACTATATACAATCAAAAGACATGCGTACTCATCATTTGTATGCGTCAAATCATCCTCGAGATGGTGCTTGTGGCAATGTACATTGAAACTGCCACCTACACCTTAATCCTCTTTTAATAGCAAGTGGAACTAAGATCCCTTAGGATGGTATAGCTGCATCCTCCTCAAATGGTCTTAGATACTCAAGATAATGCCTCCCCCAATACAGCAACTATCGAGGGATCTTTGCATAAGGTGAGGTACTTAGCATCACCCACATCCATATATTAGGAGGTCCAAACATATATTAATTTCTGGATTCCCTTATACATCCTTTGCTCATAGTCCACCCCTTCATAACAGCAAATCTTCTATGACATGCCTATATATTGTTGTTAATATCATAGTTACCAGGTTCAGCCAAACCTAGTCCAATCGTAACAGAACCAATTCAATCTGGTCTGAACCTTTTCAATTGTCGTTGAAAAAACGTGCCTTCATTACACTCAACTACTCCTACTTCCATGGATTTCTAGTCAAAGATACATGCAGTTCCGAAATATCTGACAGCCATTGAAAACTTAGTTTTTGGATGTCTACTATAGGTAGAAGTGGTGTGAAACATTGCTGATTTCAACATTGAAGCATAATCTGTTTTGGAGTTACATGTTGATTGCATTTATCTTTGAAACCATGAAATCTGAAATATTTTGCATTTTCAATGTTTTTTATGAATATTTTATCATCATATTTTTCTGAACTGAACAAAGCCTTTTTAAAAAAACCGAACCTCCAAACTTGTTTGACCTTCCAATATCTACTAACTATTGTTGTTATCATATATGTAATATATGAGATTTACATGTTCCAAATGATGCCATCTATGCAAGAACATGTTCCATACATTTTGGGTGGAGTTCGTATTTTGTACACCTGTTTTATTTTTTATTTTTGTATTATTTAGAGAACCATTTCTAGATCCCCCAGCCCCATTGACCTACTTTGCTTGCCAATGGACTTTAATAAAATTTCTTTCTTTCTTTCATGTCATAAAAACCATTGATTTTATCTATTTGTTTGATAGTGCCTTCTTCTTGAAAGCTCTAATATTGTCTTCAAGATTCTAAAATGAGCATTGATGAAAACTTTTGATGTATGCTATTTCCCTCTATCTAGATATGTTCACATTTCTTACACAAGAAATGCATCTATATTATCTAAAATGAAATGACATGCTTCTAGCTAATATGATTATAGAATGTTAACAGTTATCCACATATCCTTGACACTTCCTACAATGTCTATTACCATTGCTACATTTCTATTATTATGCAATTTTTCCAGCTTGCCTAGCTGTTTTTAGGTTGGTCCGTCTCTCAATAATTGTTCCCTAATCAGGTCTCCATTGCTTTAGACCTTTTCCCCTCTAAGAAGATTTTGACACGTAGTATTTCTAGCCTGGATCTGAGAATTTTACAAACATGTTTTTTGTCTCCCTCCTTTCCCACTTAGAATAAATTTTTGGGACTCCTAAGTATGCATGGTACTTTAACGGAATTCACTAGCCATTTTCAAAGTGCCTTCATTCTCCTTCATGATTTCATTTGTTCCTAGATTTAACATATTTTGTTGTTTTTTGTGGATAATATGCACAACTGAAAAGAGTCTTTATTCTCTTCATCTATTAATTCCTAGCTGAAACATTGTTGTTTTACTTGATCCTCTCAGACGACATTTATGAGAACACATTAAGCAAAATTTGGATTGTGCTTGAAGAGCTTGCATCTGGGAATACATTTGTGTGAAACTTTGAACATGACTAACATTCATGTCTTGAGAAACTAACGGAATCCATCCTCAAATGTATTTCATGCTTCCCCTAATGACAGTGTTATGTGCAGTAAGAGGCATTCTCTGTTGCCTCACTGCAACTTCATTCAATAGTTGATTGGTTCATTTGATTTTCATTCAATTAGATTTAGACATGGTTGTTATTTTGAATACAGCAATGCTTTACAAAAAACATAGCCAAAGAGGCTGCTATACCAACCAAACACTTCAACAAGTGTGCATAAAAACCTAGCAACGAGAGAGCAAACCTCAGTGAAAGTTTGCAAGATGCTACAACAATGCATGTTTCTATTCTGAGATTCAAAATCTCAAATTAGGTCTGTAAGAAGGGCAGGGCCAACGGCTAAGAGAGGATGAGGTTCTAGGCTGCCTACTGAATACATAGTGGAAAAACATTATATGAAACAAAAGCTGGTAAAAAGTGCATTATGAAATTTTTAAACCATGCCACAAGTACAAATAAATTATCCAACTACTCACGAGGGGCTATATAACCATCTAAAAATTACCTTTCAGGATTGTTGTATGTTTGCTTCATTATTTGCACAAATAATTCGTCTCTTAAATCAGGGCATTTTAAGCAATACTTATAAAGCTTATTAACAATTTCAACTTGTTCTTGTGATCTAGATTGACCTGCACCATCAGCACTCGTGTATCTCAAAACTAACTGGAAAATTTTAACAGCTCGGCTGATCAAATCACTGCTCATTTTCAAGAGAGGCATTTGAATTGGATCCTGCACAAATGAAAATAGCAAACAAGATTTTAGCAACAATAAGTAACAATTAATACTGGAATATTATGATAATTGAGACAGAGATACCAATCCAATGTCAACCCTCTTATACATTATCCTCTTGAGATAAATAAAGACCAAGACATTACTTTTTGAAAAGAGAACAACTCTGCTACTGTGCAGTTGTCCTTGGCATGGGAAACAGATCTCCTGTGAAAAGTCCCATGTCTCCGAGATGCTGACAGTTGCTTTTGCATAAGCTTAACAGAAAAACAGAGAAAACATTTTAAAAGATCACTTAATATGAACAGAATCCTATGCTGAAATTCATTTCTAACTTTTTGACTTTATGATTGAACTGGTACTAAAAATTTGCATGCAAAAATATGTTCAATAAGATTACATTGGCCTCTGAATTATAGATAGTCCCCTACTTTATTCACTTAAACCATACTACCCAAAAAAAATATATCCAAAAACATAAAATTTTCTTACCTGCAATCTGTCTAAAATGGGCGAAAGGCAAATGTATTCTGGGGGTAAATAAGTAGATAGAACACTTTTGTGTTTCATATCAAAACAAACAGAAAGCATCTAATTAGTATGATTTGCTCTGCAATGTTTTATAACTTTTTAAACTTAACTCCTAAACAAAGTAAATGTAAAAAATTTTAAAATAATTAAGCTGTGACTTGGTCAAAATATAGAGATATCCACACTGATTCAAATGTTTTCTTATACCTTTCTTGCTCTTCATTTGGACTGTTATGTTCTCCCTTGCTTTCATTAGATTGACTGAACAACAATGAAAAAATGGCACCAGCGTAGTTTAGCCTCAAAAAGTCAGAAAATGCTCTTTTATAGCCAAAAATATGCAAGTTGCTTTGGATAAATCTGTAACAAATAATGTCAACAAAAGTGGAACCTAAGGCTTTACATACATCAATCTGATTTCAATTCATTCAATTTAATTTTCTCACACAAACATAAAATTGAACAAGTCAATTCAAAAGTTCTACTCCATAGCTAGCCTTTACCCTGTTTTGCAGTACATTAAAGTCACTGCCTTATTGGAAAAAGAGAGTTCTTTGACAGAATATTTCTAAAGTTTTTCAGAGATAGATAAGCAAATGTAACTGTATTTCACTTCCATTCTAATTCTTCATGGCTCTGCTAAGTACTGACGTAAAAACCCCTACCCAAAATATAAACTAACATGCAATTTTCAAAACAAAACACCCAAAATTTCAAGCCATAGAATTCTCAAACAGCAGTATATTTATATAGGAGACAATACATGGAGATTCACACAAATGAAAATAGAACATTAAACTGAAAAGCATGCACGTGTTAGTTGCATCCACTGACTGATGTAAAGATATTACAATAGAAGAGCCAAACAGCCACTAGTTGCTAATTGAGTTCCTCTGAATGCACAATGCAGACCTGGTAATAAATCTGCCAACTGAAATCAAAGATCTGATCCTGAGATTCGAAGGTTTTCGTCCTCAAATCTGCCAACTAAGATTTGAAGGTTTTCATCCTTGAATCTGCCAATTAGCTGCTGAAGCACAGCTGCCACCCAAAACTATAGAATAGTTTTTTTTTTTTGAAATGTTCAAAAGCTCTATGTTCTTCCAAACTCCCCTTTTATATAGCCACCCCTTCTGCCTTTTTTATTGCATGGGGTTTGAACCTTGGACCTCTCAAAGAGAGGCCAAAGCCCTTACCACTACAGTAAGCTTGCGGCTACTTTTTTCTTTTTTTAACTCGTGGGATAATTTTCAAAATTCTAATGCATCCATTAAAATCTCCGTTACGACTCCGAATCACACCAAACGAAGGCCAGAGTAGAGTACAACACGTTGTAGTGACCACCCCCGAATGAACACCAAGAATTTATGTCTTGGTTTTTGGGTTTTGATAGTTTTGTACTGTTTTTGTAGCTTTTTGCAAATACTTGAATTTTTTTTGGTGTTTTTTGCAATAATACAAAATTCCGAAAATATAGAACTTTGAAACAAATCTGGAAATTGTCATCAGCAACAGGGAACTTCACAAATTCATATGATAATCTCGAAATACAAATTTCTCCAACTAGCAAATTGCAGATTTAGACATCCAATAAAGAGGTGCCTCCAATACAAATGTGAAAGGGCCCCAAAATGAGGCGATTCAATTACACTCAGCAACTCGCCCCTATGTGGATGTGTACGGCCTGTCAAAGCTGAAGTTGGGTCTCACAATATATCACCAATCTGCCCTCAAAGCCCACGATTTGCTTAAAAAAAGGTTCGGCTAGGTTAAAGAAACCAAGGAATGAAGTGATGCTCAAACCCTAGCTCCAATGAAGTGACAACAAACTACAGAAATGGCCCTTCAAACTGTACGACCAGATGGGAATGATGACCATAACTTATTGTAACATGAATCCCTTTCACTCTTCTCGGAAATCTCTTCAATAAACCTCTGAAAATATGCTCTTAATTAAGCCCAATGCAACCTCTGAAATAAGATTGCCCCAAAGCCCCCTGAGAGTAATCTTTCAACTCCGAAGGTGCTGATCCTGCTGGTGGTTTTCGTCACACAACAAGCAATAAACTCTCCCTGCAAGTCCTTGCTGCAAATCAACTTCTCAAAGACAAGATAACATAGCCAAAGATAATGCAAATGAATTCCAAACCTCCTTTTATTCCCTTCCTCAAATGAGTCGGCCAAGAATTGGAGGGAAACTTTTAATTTTAAATTATTCTTTATTATTAAATGGGTCCCTAGAGGGGCGTAGCATGTCTAGGCCTCTTTATTTTAACACTTTATAACATGGCCTTTCTTTTAAGTGGTTATATGACCCCCTTATAACATCTAATTAATAAAATATAATGCCCAACATTATAAAGTTACATTATTATTTAATTTTTTACATTAATAATCTTCGGGCATTAAAATAATCTGTCTCCACATGCCGGACCCAAGATATGAAAATAGAAACGGATACCCATTTCGCTGAACTATCCATCCGTAACATCCGTTTCCCGAGATTCCAACCCTAACCGACTTACTAAAAATAGTAAGTCCCCTGCAATTATGCTCAGAACGGACCGAGAAACTGGCAATTTGAAGCATTGTCCGCTCTAACATCAACTGAACTATCCCAGTGGGCTCCCACACAACTGATCCTGCCTACGGGAACCCGTGAGTAGGCAAGTCCCATTCTGCACTGAACAATACACACATCTAGGGGAATCACCAAGGCCACTCCAAAACTCGGTACTACCTCCTAAAAATTAGAAAAATCCCTAAAATATAGGAATTTCAGTTTTATTCACTCAGAAAACAATACAAAACAAAGGGATATAGTCACTCATGCTTATGCCTCCTACACACAAACATCCACTCACCACAACTACTCAAAAAAAAGGGTGAGTGGGCCCCACAACCTGCTATCATCCAAAAAGGAACAGACCAGGTCCTCTCCTCCCAGATTTGCTTGCCCTCAAACAAGATAAAGCAGGATGATCCAAAATAGCAGTTGTCTCCCAAGTAGCATCCTCATGAGGCATGCCCCTCCATTGTATTAGATACTCCATCAACACATGGTTCCTCAACTGTTTCTCTCTAGTCATGAGGATCTGCTCCAGCACTAGGACCAATATTCCCTCATCATCGACAAGTGGTGGCTCGGCTGAAGGTATCACACGCTGACCCACTACCTTCTTCAAACATGACATGTGAAAGATGACATGGATCCAGCTGCTAGAAGGGAGCTCCAACTCATATGTCGCCTCACCAATACGTCGTACCACTCTATAGGGGCCATAGAAATGGGGCTTAAGCTTCTCTACTCCACCCTTCTTCAAAGAAAACTATCTGTAGGGTTGGTCAATAGATAGAGGAGGATCTTCTTTAGACCTGTCTTGTGTGCCTCGCATATTCTACTTTTCTAAAAGGTTCCTCAAAGGTTTATGAGGCCTTTCTAGTCTCCCAGGTTCCATTTCTGCTACATCTATACTCAACTGATTGTTTTGGGATGCCCCCTGCTCAATATCACTTTTTGGCTGAATTTCAGCATGACTAGGTTGTCTCTCAGAATGCTTGCCAGACTTGACGAAAGTAATGAAAGAAGGGGCTTCAAACATGTTTGCTGTAGAGATCTTGTTATTTGGCTCAAATATCAACCCCTGCCTTCCCTCAATACTAAAAGGTTGATGTGGCTCTTCATTGTTGGAGAGCTTGTGTTCATGAATGAATGGATTCCCAGGGGATGCCCCAACATCTCCAAGGTCCTGGTAGGTTTCTAGAATGATCGACTCTTTTGCATTCGTTACAAGCAGTTGTTCCCACAGTGCTGGCTCAGAAGTTTTCAACTTGTTTTTATTTCGACCAACATCATCTTGGGACTCCTTGGATGAATTGTCATTATTATCTATTAGCAAAGAATTGTCTACAGCTGTAGTTATAGAACAAAATGTAATGGTGAGTTCTGCTATGGAATTCTCCAGTTTCTTTTCATTGCTTTCACATTGTGATTCTTCCATTGGAAGTTGAGTCTCTGATTCTGCATGGTCAACACTGTGGAAGCTTGCATGAGTTTCCCTTGCATTTGACTGAACAGATTCTGATGCTGGAGAGCTCTGGTCAACAACTTCTTTAGCAAGTGCTATGGGAAAATTCTCCCGTGCAGTTATAGCATCACTGTGTTCATCTGTGTTTGCGCCTGGCAGTACAATATTTCCTGGCATGAGATCTTCACTTTTGCAATCTGGTTCACAACCTTTCACATAATGTTCAGTTATACTTGAGTTTGTACAGCCACTCCATTCAGCTTCATGTGTTTCCCCTGATTTTGAAAGTCCTACTGTAGTGTTGTCTGATAAACTCATTTTTGGATTAGGAATAACTAGATCACTTGAAGTCTGTGCATCGGTCTTCTGACAAAATGTTGTTTCAATGCCTTCAGGTGAGAGTTCCATTGTTTTTTTCACTGCCACCTGCTCACATAAGCCAGTTTCTATTATCATTTTTTTATCCTTTTTGGGATGCAACTTATCATCACCATTTGTAAGGTTAAAATCTGGATGCTTTTCTTCATCTCTAGGACTGTCAGGATCTCCACTAATAGGAGAGATGTCTTTGGGTTCAACAACATCATGTGGTCTGACAGAGACAGCTTGCTCTACAATGTTCTTGTTTTCATGAGAATAGACTGCAAACTCTGGCTGCTGAGATTCTTGTACTGCGGAATTTATGTCAACTATACTAGATTTTGTAACAACACTGCATTCAGCTTGTTGTCTATCACCTGCTTGCAAAGGTACCATACCTGAAGCTTGTGCATCTAACTTCTGACCTGAGGTTGTACAAGGATGTTCTGTTTTCTCTACTGCCCCCTGTTTAGAGAAGTCAATCTCTATCATCTTTTCTTTATCTTCTTCAGGATGCAATATATCATGAGAATTTGAATTGTCAAAGTTTGAATGCTTTTCCTCGTCTTTATGACCGTCAGAATCCCCACACATAGGAGACATATTTTTGGATTTAATATAATCTCCAGGTTTCACAAAGGTATCTTGTTCTGTTCTGCTCTTTTCTTCATGAGAATAGAGCATGGATTGTGGCTGATGAGATTCTGATGCTGCAGATTTGTCATCAACTTCTACTTCGCTGACAGGTGTCTTAGGCAGGTTTTCCAAGGCAAGAGGATTAGCCTCACTGTAACTGGCTATGTTTACATCTGAAAGTGTGATATTTTGTTCTGCAAAATCTTCCTTTTTGGACTCGGGATCACAACTGCCGATATCGTGTTCAATTATACTCAGGTCTGTAAAGGCACTGCATTCAGCTTCTTGCCTTTCCCCTGCTTTTGAATATTCTGCAGGACCATCTGCACCACTAGTTTTTTCACCAGGAATAACTACTTTGCTTAATGCTTGCTGCTGGTCTGAGGTTTTCTCAATGCTACCAGAACAGTGGTATTCTGTTTTCTTTGCTGCCTTCTGTTCAGGCAAGGCACATGCTACTACGGATACCAATTTGTTATCTGTTTCAGGGTGCAACATATCATCTGAATTTGTATTATTAAAATCTGAAGACGTCTCCTCTTCTGTGAAACTGTCCAAACCCCCAGCGATAGAAGAATTTTTTTTGGATTGAATATTGTCTTTGGATTTGTTAGATACACTTTCTTCTACAGCGCTCATTTTTTCTTGAGAATAGATCACATTTGCACCTTCAGTCACTTCAAAACTAAGAACATTTGCAGATGTTGATTCACTTGAGATAGCAGAAGGTGCCAGTTGAGGCAACTTCTCTGTTTCTGGTTCAGATGCCAAAGATTGAAGATGCTCTTTCTGGCTGTCACCTCCTAACAGACGTCTTGTACTGAAGCCTTCATTAAGATCGGAAGGGATTGCCACATCATGCCCCATCTCTTGTTCTTTAGTTTCAGAAATTAAAACCTGTTTTTTTTCACTGTCATAGACTTGATGATTGATCTGAGATGGCTCATATTTGGCCATTACAAAGCAATCTCCTGCATCTTGAGGATGTGTTACACTGCATTTGTGTTCATAAGTTCTGTCTGGTGTAGTAGTGTCCGAAGTTAAGGCCCTCTTAATGGCAGTTTGTAAGGAGTTTAGATCAAAGCCTTAATCAGGCCTCTAAATGGCTCTCTCAAACCCTCCATGAACAGATAAGTCAATCACCTCTCTGACAAATCAGGGAGCATCACTGCAACCCTCTGAAAATCAGCCACATAAACGTCTACTATAACGCTGTGCCTCAACTGTGCCAACTCTCAAAAATCGGCCTCAAGATCCTGCCTTTCAAATCTGTCAATCTATCTCTTACAGAGCTCCTCATAAGTGGTGATAAGGCTATGTCCCTGGGTGATCAGACTGTGATACCACCACTCATGAGCAATTCCGTGTAAGTGAAAGGTTGCAAACTTAATCGCCTCCTCATCATACATTGGACTCAAGGAAAAATAGGTGTTTAGCTTCTACATCTAAGCACGAGCTGAAGATTTGTTGGACCCATCAAATGGAGCTGTGAGTTTTCCCAATCTATTGTGCAGATCCCTATGAATATGGTTCTGATTTGGTCTTCTCTCATTCTTAGGTTTGGTTTTTGTCTTCAAGATACAGAAATTTAAGAAAGAGATGTCTGCCAGAAACTCCTCACTTTGTGCTCTATACTCTGCATGGAGAGCTGCCAAATCATCATCCTGCTGCATTGCCACCCCCTCCTTTGGCTATGTTGCCTCTCTTTGTAAGAAGGTAACTCTAGGTGGCCCGGGACCACTAACTATCCTAGATACCTGTTGGATTTTCTGATTTGCTCCTGAAGCAGAGGATTCTTCTCTATCAATGTTACCAAGAGGAATAGCAGTGGGGATAGAATCCAGACTTTGAAAAGCTTGGATGAAAATGTTAATAAGCTGCTGCTGTCCATCCTTCAAGGACTTAATAGTTTCATGGAATTCCTTTTCTTTGACCTTACTCAACATCTTCACACGATTATCGGTGTCCAATGGTGGAATAAGGGTTTGCTGAAGTTTCCTTTGTTCTCTCCAAGGCCACTCCAAAACTCAGTACTACATCCTAAAAATTAGGAAGATCCTTGAAAAATAGGAATTTCCCTTTTATTCGCCCGGAACAATACAAAACAAATTAATATAGTCACTCATGCTTATGCCTCCTACACACGAACATCCACTCACCACAACTGCTCCACAAAAATAGGTGAGTGGGCCCCACCACCTGCTATCATCCAGAAAGGGACATTACAACCGGGTATATGATAGAAATATTTAATGGATTCCAAATGCCAAATCCACCATTCCCCTTAAAGGCATCTATTTTCTTCCATTCTTACTTCCAATGATGTGACCATGAACCAAAAAACAATAGCTAAGCCTAGTTAAACAATAGAAAAATGAGCACTTGGCAAAGGACTGAAAGAAGAAACTCACACTTGACAATAAGGATAAGATAGAAAAAAAAAAGGATATGAAATTGAAAAAGAGGCACTTTACAAAGGGCTGAAAGAAGAAACCCATGTAGGAAGATGAATTGGCATGCCTGCATAATCAATGAATAAAGTTTTTCATGTTACTTTGTAGTTTGTATGCAAAGTGTTTCATGAAATGTGCATAGGTGCACTTAGTAAAGTTCATGAAATGTAGGTCCGAGGTGTAGACCAATTGGTTCATCCAAACCCCATAAGTGGGAGGAGGTCCAAGGTTCAAATCTTGGGCCTCGTCGGACTGAACGCTTGTCCCTTTCCTGGTGCTTTCAGCGGTGTAAAAGGTTTAAAATGATTGTGGCATGGCGGTTATAGGGGCGGCCTACGCGAAGATCTGTGTGGCGGCTTCTGGGGCGGACAGCGCAGAATACTGTGGCGGCCATAAAAGCTGGACAGCCTGCTCGGATTCGTGGCTGCTACCGATTCCACCATGTATAAAAAAAAAAAAAAAAGTTCATGAAATGTAAATGAAGATAAATGCATGTGAAATGTAATTCGATAAATGATGAGTCGGGGTAGTTAGTTGGAGGAAGTTGAGGATGCAACTACCTCCTTAGTTGTATAAATAAGTGTAGTGACCACCCCCGAATGAACACCAAGAATTTTTGTCCTGGTTTTTGGGTTTTGATAGTTTTGTACTGTTTTTGTAGCTTTTTGCAAATACTTGAATTTTTTTGGTGTTTTTTGCAATAATACAAAATTCTGGAAATAAAATAGCAGCAAACTAGAAATGCTCGTAACTTTTAATCTACTACTCCAAAGCTACGAAATTTTAACACAAGTTTCTTCTAATACAAATAAGCAAACCCAGTGAAGGAAACTGCATAGAAACAAATGTACCCAGAAATATAGAAGTCTGAAACAAATCTGGAAATTGTCATCAGCAACAGGGAACTTCACAAATTCATATGATAATCTTGAAATACAAATTTCTCCAACTAGCAAATTGCAGATTTAGACACCCAATAAAGAGGCGCCTCCAATACAAATGTGAAAGGGCCCCAAAATGAGGCGATTCAATTACACTCAGCAACTCGCCCCTATGTGGATGTGTACGGCCTGTCAAAGCTGAAGTTGGGTCTCGCAATATATCACCAATCTGCCCTCAAAGCCCACGATTTGCTTAAAAAAAGGTTCGGCTAGGTTAAAGAAACCAAGGAATGAAGTGATGCTCAAACCCTAGCTCCAATGAAGTGACAACAAACTGCAGAAATGGCCCTTCAAACTGTACGGCCAGATGGGAATGATGACTGTAACTTATTGTAACACGAACCCCTTTCACTCTTCTAGAAATCTCTTCAATAAACCTCTGAAAATCTGCTCTTAATTAAGCCCAATGCAACCTCTGAAATAAGATTGCCCCAAAGCCCCCTGAGAGTAATCTTTCAACTCCGAAGGTGCTGATCCTGCTGGTGGTTTTCGTCACACAACAAGCAATAAACTCTCCCTGCAAGTCCTTGCTGCAAGTCGACTTCTCAAAGACAAGATAACATAGCCAAAGATAATGCAAATGAATTCCAAACCTCCTTTTATTCCCTTCCTCAAATGAGTCGGCCAAGAATTGGAGGGAAACTTTTAATTTTAAATTATTCTTTATTATTAAATGGGTCCCTAGAGGGGCGTAGCATGTCTAGGCCTCCTTATTTTAACACTTTATAACATGGCCTTTCTTTTAAGTGGTTATATGACCCCCTTATAACCCCTAAATAATAAAATATAAGCCCAACATTAGAATATTTAAACATTACATTTAAATATTACATTAATAACTTTTGGGCATTAAAATAATAATCCTCCTAAGGCCGGACCCAAGAAAAATACTGGAAACGGACACCCATTTCGCCGAACAATCCATCCGTAACGTCCGCTTCCCAAGATACCACCTCTGATCGACTTACTAAAAATAGTAAGTCCCCCTGCAATTATGCTGGAAACGGTCCGAGAAAGCTGTCCATTTGAAGCACTGAACGTCCGACAGTAACTCCACTACCCCGGTGGGCTCCCACACAACCGATCCCTGCCTACGGGAACCATTGTGTAGGCAAGTCCATACTGTACCTAGTGGCTAGTTAGGAAAGGGGACATTACAGTCCTCCCTCCCCAAAATTGCTTGTCCTCAAGCAATACTTAACATAACATCAACATCATCAGAATCACCTAATCAGAACCACCTGTGATTCCAGGGTCCCAAACCAATCTCAAAACAATTATTACAGCTGCCACTTCTATATAAAAATCAAAACAAAAATCTGAGTGTGAGGCCAAGATGCAAATCAACAATGTGTGGACCCAAGGTTGCCTCAAACATTCATCCAAGACTGTTCCCAAACCTGCTTCAAGCTGACCAAAGATTGTCTTCATGCTATTCCAAAACTGTCCAAAGGCTGCAATTGTGCAAAAACTGAGTGGAAATAGGCTCAAACTCTCACAGACCAGATCTGAAGTGATGCATAGCAGTTCTGATTTGTCATGTACAGCAATGGTAAATAACTGTTTAATCTCTTCAAAGATGTGTAAACTCAGTTCTCCTTTATTTATAATGGCTGTACTATGCAAGAGTGTGATAAAATTAGCAAAGGTAATGAATGAATCAACACCAAAGAGAGTGAAAAGGAAATTATAATCAACAAACTCTGGCTCTCCATATGCATAAGTCAAGTACATCACCTCTTCCTTTCCCCAAGGGAAATCCAATACTCCCCAACCTTGAGAAACATTATCAACATCATAAATGTCAAGTTTTATGACCAAAATACTCCTACATACCTCACTCCATGCTTTTCTTAACTGCTGTTCCAAAATGGGACTGAAAGTGCATGTCAATGGCTGAAGCTCTACTTTTCCCATGTTTCCAACTCCAAAACAACTTGCCCCCCAATGTATCAAAACTGAAAATGCAACTTTATCTCCATTATGTGCCATCAAATCCAAGTGTAACAGCTGCTCCAACTTCCTCAAAAACTGACAATGCTCCCTCTTCATGTCTTGCAAGTGAGCATACCTGTAAACTACTAACTTATGCTCATACTCAGCTCTAAGAACAGCCTTTAACATTATGAAAGACACCTTATTATATCTCCCAAAATGGACTAACACAGGCCTCATACAATTCTCACCCAAAACTGAAAACACGTGTGGTGTAGCAATTCCTCTTGTCACCAAAAACTCAGCGAATGTAAGTAAATCAGACCTGATGTGATGTGCAGTCGTTGGTGCCTTACCGATCAGTCTACGTGAAACCCATACTGTCTCCAATTCTGTCTCACAAGGTGTTAAAGATGCAACTCTTTTTTTTGCCAAATGAGACCTCAATTTCTCCATCGTTCCTTCCTTCATAGCCTTCCCAAATGCCGCTTCTGAAATCAGCAGACAATCAGTCCTATTGGTACCAAAATTCTCCCTCACAACAGTCCCAAAATCAATCTTGAAAATCAGCGAAGTGTTTGTCCAAAACAACATTGTTTGGTCATCAAATTTCCTCCACAAAGCTGCCCAAAACTCCTTGTATACTGCCTCCTCAGTTGTCTTCACATGTGCAGCCCAAATTGCACCAAGTAATGTAACAAATTCCAACACAACCATCCAATAACTCCTATACAACAACGTCTCATCATAGGCATGTAGTGCGCCAAGTTGAGTGATACAAGGCTCCAATTGACCCAACGTCCCTGCTAAGACTGTTCTTGCAAATGCATCCTCTGAAATAAGCAAATATTGTATCTTTTGTGTATCATAAACAGTCTTCATATGTGGCACAAACCTTCTAACAACAATGTGACATCTTTCCTCATCATTTCCTATGGCTGTGAAATGTAAAACTCTGACAAAATCAGCGATGGTGATGAACAAATCTGAAGACTGATCTATATACATGGCTGCCACTAACACATAATTGAATTTTACACCTGGATTCCATGCATTTAAGGGCTGATGCCTTCCTTCTGACAAAGTGTGCTCATTGTGAATCCCATGAACAGCAATGTGTAAAAGTTGTTCAATGTCCTTAACGTCAACCGAACTCAGTTTACTACTTCTATCAAAGACTGTACTATGCAAAAAATGAATAGAACCATCAAACATTGAGGAGAAATGAGTGAGAAAGAGTTTAAATTTTGAGTCAACAATCTCTGTCTCCTCATTCATGTAATCAGTTTTATACACAAGCATCATATCATCACCAACTGTGAGTGCTTCCTTTGTTAATACAGTCCCATCAAGTGCTCCAACTATCCAAAAACATGCAGCCCATATGATTCTTAACAGCATGGAAGAATGTGGTGCAAGAGTCCCATACTTCTCATACATCATTAGTCTTATCAAACACATTGTTGCCACTAATTCATGAGTGCCAAAATATCTCAATCTGCTGCTATAAAAATCAGGATGAAGCTCATACCTTATGGGAGTAATATCATGGCTGATCCATGATCCCAATGGATGTAGAGATGACTCCAAGTGGCGGACGTTCTCATCCAAACACCCCAAAACTGAAGATGTACTCTCAACTCTGTCCAAGACTGAATCTAAGCTAGGTTGGTTGGAAAAATAGTTGCCACCATTTATTATGAATAAACTTGGCATATTTGGGTGTGTATTGCTCTCTTCTAGGATCTCCAAATCTGAACGCTTTTCTTCAAAGGCTGAAACTGCGAAAGAGAAGCCTCCAATGGCCTCCATGCCTTCATCATACCTTGGTACCAAAACACCTGGATCCCAAGGAACTAGGAGCTGATCTGAAAAGGTATGTTCATTGTGATCCTCATGAGGGATTGATTTCTCCCACACATCACTCTCCAAATCCAAGGAGTTGGAACTAGTGTGAACACTTCTATCCAAGGATTTAGTTTGGGAATCTAGACCATATCCATTATCATCACAAACTGATTTGGGAACTTTAATACATTCATCTGCATCATGTTCTTTCACAACAATCTCATGTGGTGATTCAATCTCTTGGTTAACCATTTCTGATTTGAATTCTTCTTCGTCCAGGGTAGGTACAACTTCAGAATTTTCCACTGAATTCTTCTTTAGATCCACAAGCTCTTCTTTACTAGCTTCCTCATGTGAAATTTCTGCCATGGGCTGCTCTTCTCCCCTAATCTCCTCATTGTCCAAGAAAGGTTTCAGCTTCCTCTCACATTGTTTAACAACACTATTAACCAATTCATGTGCAGCAGTGGAAGCAACCAAGTCTTGCCTCCAAACGTCCAATAACATTGATAAGAGTGGTTGGTAAATATAATCACTTTCATCTATAATCAAAATCATAATGTCTCTCATAGCTGCAATAACATTATTAGCATGTTCTTTTCTAGCTGAAGCAATGAAATGATGAAACATTTCGTAAACCAACTCATCCATGTCCAAATCTAACAAGATGTTGCCCATTCTAGTTTTTGCAAATAATTCAAGTATGGAAACTCTCCTAGAGAAATGAGAACAAGTAACATCCTCCAAACTTTCAAAACTATCAACAAACAACTGAAATATTGTTCTCAATGTGTCATCATTATAAGGAGCTTTAGGAGCTGAAATTCTCAAAATTTCACTCAAGCAAGAAGTGACCATGAGTCTTACCTCCTTATCCGTGTGTTTCAACCATCTAGGCTTGCCCAAAGACTTCACCACCGGAGTCATAGCTGCTTGTAATATCTGAGAAGGTGATGAATCCATCATATACAAACAATCTTCTACCTCCCCTAGGACACAGTAGAGAACATCTTTTGGCTGAGATATGAATCCAAGTTTTCTTCCTGCATTAGTAAGCCTTTCGACCAACTCGTTTTCGCCCAATAGTGCCATGATCCACAATTAAAAATTTAATGTTCAAGAACCCTAGGTTTCATTTCAGCAAAATTCCACCACAAACCCTTCAAAAGTGCCCAGAAAATTTTTGAATGCTGATCTACTCAGGGATGCTGAATCCTCCTCATGAAACCCTAATTCAGATCTGATCACAGGCTGGCAGGAAACCAGCTCTGATACCAATGTAGTGACCACCCCCGAATGAACACCAAGAATTTTTGTCCTGGTTTTTGGGTTTTGATAGTTTTGTACTATTTTTGTAGCTTTTTGCAAATACTTGAATTTTTTTGGTGTTTTTTGCAATAATACAAAATTCTGGAAATAAAATAGCAGCAAACTAGAAATGCTCGTAACTTTTAATCTACTACTCCAAAGCTACGAAATTTTAACACAAGTTTCTTCTAATACAAATAAGCAAACCCAGTGAAGGAAACTGCATAGAAACAAATGTACCCGGAAATATAGAAGTCTGAAACAAATCTGGAAATTGTCATCAGCAACAGGGAACTTCACAAATTCATATGATAATCTCGAAATACAAATTTCTCCAGCTAGCAAATTGCAGATTTAGACACCCAATAAAGAGGCGCCTCCAATACAAATGTGAAAGGGCCCCAAAATGAGGCGATTCAATTACACTCAGCAACTCGCCCCTATGTGGATGTGTACGGCCTATCAAAGCTGAAGTTGGGTCTCGCAATATATCACCAATCTGCCCTCAAAGCCCACGATTTGCTTAAAAAAAGGTTCGGCTAGGTTAAAGAAACCAAGGAATGAAGTGATGCTCAAACCCTAGCTCCAATGAAGTGACAACAAACTGCAGAAATGGCCCTTCAAACTGTACGACCAGATGGGAATGATGACTGTAACTTATTGTAACACGAACCCCTTTCACTCTTCTAGAAATCTCTTCAATAAACCTCTGAAAATCTGCTCTTAATTAAGCCCAATGCAACCTCTGAAATAAGATTGCCCCAAAGCCCCCTGAGAGTAATCTTTCAACTCCGAAGGTGCTGATCCTGCTGGTGGTTTTCGTCACACAACAAGCAATAAACTCTCCCTGCAAGTCCTTGCTGCAAGTCGACTTCTCAAAGACAAGATAACATAGCCAAAGATAATGCAAATGAATTCCAAACCTCCTTTTATTCCCTTCCTCAAATGAGTCGGCCAAGAATTGGAGGGAAACTTTTAATTTTAAATTATTCTTTATTATTAAATGGGTCCCTAGAGGGGCGTAGCATGTCTAGGCCTCCTTATTTTAACACTTTATAACATGGCCTTTCTTTTAAGTGGTTATATGACCCCCTTATAACATCTAATTAATAAAATATAATGCCCAACATTATAAAGTTACATTATTATTTAATTTTTTACATTAATAATCTTCGGGCATTAAAATAATCTGTCTCCACATGCCGGACCCAAGATATGAAAATAGAAACGGATACCCATTTCGCCGAACTATCCATCCGTAACATCCGTTTCCCGAGATTCCAACCCTAACTGACTTACTAAAAATAGTAAGTCCCTGCAATTATGCTCAAAACGGACCGAGAAACTGGCAATTTGAAGCACTGTCCGCTCTGACATCAACTGAACTATCCCAGTGGGCTCCCACACAACTGATCCTGCCTACGGGAACCCGTGAGTAGGCAAGTCCCATTCTGCACTGGACATCTGACTAAGATGGGGACATTACAATAAGACCCCTCCCTCATTCATTTGTACGTTGGTATTGCACATGGTAGTAGAAGTTGGGTGTAATCAGACATGTATTCATGAGATACTTGTGCTAGGCCGTCTGACTATTGTGCCAAGTCGTCCAACTATTATGGAAGACCGTCTGAACTACTATGCAAGGCCATCTTGATTGTTGACACAGGCTATAGTTGAGAACATCGAAATCGGGTAGTAAATCGGTTGGTTTAAAAATCGTCAAAGAATTGGAATCGACAAAAAATCGAGGAAAGAATCAGCAAAAAAAAAACCGAAGAAAACGAATTTTTTATTTTATTTTATATTTTTCATGCATATTACAATGAATTAACATTATGCAAATCAAATATTGCAATAAAAGGAACAATTCAAGTCGATACATCATACAAGGCTCAAGCTTTAAGTACACATGAAAGTGACAAAACACATTACAAATTACAACATGAAAAGGTACTGTTGTGGCTGCTCCACAACGTACCCCAAAATTGGGGACCCACATTTTTTTGCATGTTTTCCAAGAAGACCGAAGTGGCCCATATGCTAAAGATCAAAGAAAAAGCAAAACACCACAAGGAGGAAAAAGTGTCGCGATATTGCGACATGTTGCATTTTCGCGGTCCAAAGCAAAGGGAGAGAGCAAGGAAGAAAAAGTGTTGCATCGTCGCGGCCAAAAGAGAAAAAGTGTCGCGATATCGCGACATGTTGCATCGTCGCGGCCAAAAGAGAAAAAAGTGTCGCGATATCGCGACATGTTGCATCGTCGCGGCCAAAGGAGGAAAAAGTGTTGCGATATCGCTACATGTTGCATCGTCGCGGCCAAAGGAGGAAAAAGTGTCGCGATATCGCGATATGCTGCATCGTCGCGGCCAAAAGAGAAAAAGTGTCACGATATCGTGACACTTTGCATCGTCGCGGCCAAAAGAGACAAAGTGTCGCGATATCGCGACATGTTGCATTTTCGCGGCCAAAAGAGAAGAAAGAGAAAAGTGTCACGATATCGCGACATGTTGCATTTTCACGGCCAAAAGAGAAGAAAGAAAAAGTGTCACGATATCACGACATGTTGCATTTTCGCGGCCAAAAGAGAAGAAAGAAAAAGTGTCGCGATATCGCGACATGTTGCATTTTCGTGGCTAAAAGCAACAAAAGAGAGCGAGGAGGCAAAGGTGTCGCGATATCGCGACATGTTGCATTTTCACGATTCAAAAGGGGCAGGCAAGCAGAGAAACAAGAAGTGTCGCGATTTCGCGACATGTCCGATTTTCGCCAAGGCAACAGACCTACATAGTGACGTGGACATAAGGACAAAATCCAATGAATAAGACAAAAGGTTACATAAAGAATCTTTAATGATTTGAAATCATTTAAGATGGTCGTTACACACGGAAGGAAACGGACGCAAGCCCATGTGGAGAAAATGAAATGAAGGGCCACAAAATAGAAACGAAAAGTTTTTTTGGAAACCGAAACACATGCATGCACAAGGGAAGGTGAAATGAACAACCATTTGAAAATGAAACGAAAAGCTTCCTGAAAAGTTTAAATACGCCAGGCAAGGATGTTTTGAAGGGTTGGAAATTGCTGCGAGCAGAGTTGCAGATTTGAAGGCGAGAGGGCCATTCTGGACCTGTTTGAGTCGTTTTTCTTCCATGGACTGGTTTGGGAAAACTAGAAATTCTGCTATTGTAAAATGACACATTTTTAATGCAGAAGTTTTCAAAAATTTGCATCTTGTGGGCAAGAAAGAAGGAGATTCTCTTTGCATGCTATGGATTTGGGATTACTAAACAATGAACAATCACTAAAGTTTCATGGTGAAATAAACCAACATTGCCCCTTGTTTACAGTTACTTGCAATCACTAAGGTGTTCCAAGCATTTAAATTGAATATCTTTATTTGAGATTACTAATACACATATGCAAATGCTAATACAGCGGAGACCTTGGAGAAGTTGTTTGTTTAACTTCTTTGCAAGAGGGGATTTGGAACCCAAATCCTAAAGGAGAGTGTACTTTCACAACTGAATGAAAATACCACTCAACAGATTGGTGCTAGGAGGGCCCGAATTGGTTTATTTCAATGTGATTTAAATGCTATAAGGATTTAAATTTTGAATATTTCATGCCCTATTGATTATTATCTTTAGCCCTCTTTTAACAATACAGCCTTGTAGTGTTAAAAGGAGGACATGAATAGCTATGCATTGTTCTAACGCTTTTGATTGTTCATACAGGAATAATGTGTCTTGATTTGATTTTGAAAAAATTATGGTCTTGTTGGTTACGAATCTGCCATGAGGAAAGGATTTTGTGTTAACGCACCCAAATTCGCCCACCAGCTTGAAAAGGTGGACGGAAGGAATGCCTTCCGTGCCAATCTCTGGAGAAGGCTGGCTTCCTGTGGGGTTTTATGGTTTAAGATGAGAGTGCAGGAAAGAGATAAAAATGCGGAAAGAATTTACAGATGTGATTGGAGTTGGGTGGGGGGAACTAACTGTTGCCACATTTTGCACGGGGTGCAATGTTTTCAATTTTGTAGCAGTGCTGCTCTTCCTTTCCCCTCTTCCTCTCTTTTCCTTTCTTCCTCTCTCCCTTTCTCTCTCTTTCCTACATTCTCTTTCTCCCCCCTTTCTTGGAGCCCCTCAGTTGGATTTCAAGGTTGACAGCAATTGCCCTGGAAAATGGCTAAGTGTTGGTGCGAAGTTCGCACTTCGCCCAATTTTGGTGCGAAGTTCGCACTTCGCCCGATTTTGGTGCGAAGTCCGACTTCGCCCCTCTTCTGGGCGCACCTTGTAGCGGTGGCGAGGCTGAGAAAAATGACTAAGTCTTTGGAGGCGAAGTCCGTACGGCGGCGAAATCAGCTTTCACTGTGCGCGGTCCGACTTCGCGGCGAAGTCGGAGTGCGCCCTTGACAGTGCGCGATGGGAAACAAACTCGGAAATACACCCAAGGCATGAAGGCCTTCCCATTGCGCTGTTTTCTGCTGCGCAACCCGATGGCGCTCGATCCCGGGCGAAGTTGGATAAAGCTGCCTTTCAAGGCGGACACGTGTCAAACGACATCATCCATCATCCGACAAGTGTCCGGCTTCGGGATTTGAGCCAAGACGTGCTGAGCAAAAGGACAAGCATGGGCTGCACTACCTATGCCGGTGGCCTCATTTAAAGCTCATTGGAGGTTCTACCCGCCCCAGCTACCCGCATTCTTGCCGAGAAGAAGTTCTGCCCAACACACCGCCACCTAGCTGTCCGGCTTCCGGGAAGACCATCTTGCGGGTACAGTCCGGTCCGACAAAGGTCAGCATTTGCAGCTCCTTCGCCGCTTTTGTCAGCTAGTGTTTGACCGGGACTTTGTGCCCATTAATGTAACGGGAGGGACTCGGGCTATAAAAACCCACCATGATTTCATTGTAAAGGGTGGAAGGGGAATGTACGTTAGGGAACCATTGTAACCGTGCTTACGCTTATAAATATAAATTTGTATGCCCAGTTAGTTCTCTGCTTTTATTTCTTTATGCTTTACGCTTCCCTGTGTCACGGCTCGTTGATTCGTTTCAGCATTTGGTGGTCGGCGATACCTAAAGCATTGTTTGTGTCCATGGCTTGTTGATTCATTTCAGGCATTTGGTGGTCCAAGCACTTTTGAACTTCATATAATAGATGTGGTAGCGGTTCCATCGGTTGTGTGTTACGTTGCTGTCCGTAGTGGTGATTGATGCGTTGCCGTCTTTGTTAGTTCTCCTTGTAGGGAGAATGTTTGCTAGGGGACCATTGTAGGTGTGCGTATAAATTCTCTGCATAACACATATACAGCTCCGACATCTCTGGGTTGCTTTCTGTTGCTGTACGTAGTGGTGATTGATGCATTGCCGTGCTGTTAGTTCTCCTTGTAGGGAGAATGTTTGCTAGGGGACCATTGTAGCTGTGCGTACATAGCTTAATACAGAAAGTATACTTAGGTTTTGCAGTTCCTGGTCATGCTTTGTATTTATGATGCAGTAAGCAATGGTGATTGATGTGTTGCCGTACTGTTAGTTCCCCCCACCAAACTCCAATCATTTGTAAATTCTTTCCGTTCCTTTATCTCTTTCCTGCACTCTTAGCTTAAACCATAAAACCCCCAAAGGAGCCGGCCTTCTCCGGAGATTGGCACGGAAGGCATCTCTTCCTTCCGGCCTTTCATCTTTGGTGGGCGAATACGGGCGCATTAACCCAAAATCCTTTCCTCATGGCAGATTCGTAACCAACGGTTTCTCGCACGCCGGTGGGACCGGGGTCCCACATTTGAAGAGATTTTCTGATCGGTCTCCACAGCGCGCAGTGGTTTCTGAGCACTTGGTGAGACAAGGAAGTTTCTCACCCCCAACAGAATTGAAGCACCGGTGTTCGCTTCATTGCTGTTCGAAATCTGAGCACCTGGCGACTCTGCACGAACAAATCCTCTGAGTCCGAAAGACCGGTCCCAGCACCTTCATGCAAACAAGAAGGTGGCGAGCAAGGGATCCGAGAAGCCCGCCTGACTTTTACGAACTGGACATCAACGCTCGAGGCGAAATTCCCAGGCTGGCTGATCCGCAAGCTCGTGTCGACGAAGCCGAGGCTGAAATTCAAGAAGAAGCCGAAGCTGAGTACGAAATAGAAGAGGCCGAGGAAGAAGAAGCATCTGCATCCTCGGAAAGTACCGACACTGAGTACACAACCGACGGCGGAGAAGAAGAAGAAATGGCTGCCCAGCAGCAAAATGACGATGATCTCTTCCCGGCGGTGGACTCTACGGGGCCCTTGGCCCTGGTCGGACAACAAGCTGTGCCCCTTGCTGCTTTAAAGTCTATCCCTACATACGACGGCTACGGCAAGACGGCGTACGAGCACATCCAGGACATCCTTGCCCTGGCCGCATTACATTCCATTACCGATGAGAGTGTGAAGACCCGTCTGCTGGCCCTTTCCCTGAGGGGAAAGCTTCTCTATTGGTGGAGATCGCTTGCCAGAGGGATCCATCACAGGGTGGCCCCAGCTTGCCAGAAGGCTCGTGAAAGGATGCAACGAGTCTGCTGACCCTACTTCTTTCTTTGCATCAGTTCCAAAGTATCCAGAGACATCCTCAAGAGGAGGTGTCTGACTTTAACATCAGGTTTGCGAGATCCTGGAAACGGGTACCTTGTGAACTTCGGCCTTTAGTTGGCATGGCTGCTCACTACTATCTGAGATCCTTCAACTCAGACATATGCCTGCTGCTAAAGATTGCCAGAATAGACGAGTTTTCTGCTCTGTACGAGGCTGCCCAGCAAGCTGAAGCTGACATTATTTCTATCGGCAGACTCCCATCCAGGGTGTAGGAACCCATTCATCCTGACTTCCCCAGATCCCAGTATCCTCCTGCTTCTGGTGGTGCGCCGTCCACATCAGGGCAGCAACCCCAGCAACGGTGGAATCCGGCGCCGGTCGTAACTCCTTACGGCCCGCCTCAGTTGCATTATCCTCACCCGCCTCCTCCTGCTCCGCATTTTCCAGCACTTCCTGCTCCCCCTCAGTGCGCACCTTATTCTAACCCTCCTCCATTAGCCGCATTGCCTCCACCGGCACAGTTGCCGCCTCCTGACAGTAGCATTAAGAATACAATTCTCCAGGAGGTGCGGGCTTTGGCCTCGGGATATCATGCCATGTCCAATGACATGACCGCTACGAAGAAAACGGGCCCGGATGGACCTCGCTCCTAGGAGGCCATATCCGCCCCGGCGCTGACAAAAGACAAGCCCCGGAGCACCGGTTGCGGAGGCGTCCGCCTCCAGAAATCTTGCTATAGAAGACCCGCCTGGTCCTTCCGACCAGGTTAACTGGTGCACTACGTGCAATGACCCGCATTCGGAGGAAGACTGCACTTTGCACCAGCACTACATCCAGACCTTGGCCGGCAGCGCCATAGAGGACGATGAACTCTACATGATCCTGGACGGCGAAGCCAACTTTGCCCTCCCAGAGGAGAATCTAGTGCCGCCTGCCAAGGAAGAAAAGAAAACCGCAGATGCTGCCAAGCCTTTGCAAGTTTATGCCAGAAGAGAAAAACCGCAGCCCGGTGGGCTGCCACCGTACAAACGGGTGGCCCTACATAGCCCTGGAGAAGGCATCCAAAGATAAAGCTCCGGCCAAGCCTCCTCCGGCAAAGGCTGCCCCTGTTCCAACCAAGCCTCCTATAGCAAAAGCTCCGGTTCCGGCTAAAGCTCCCGTACCTCGGCCTCCGGGTGAAACCAAAGAACAAGCCCGGGAGAAGGTGAAGTACCGTCTCGACCAAGAGACGGCGAGTTGAGGCTACCCGCGGTCCCGGACGAAGTATGAGCCGGAAAAAGAAGCAGAAGGAGCTAGTACCTCGAGCTACAGCATAGTAGACGAGTTGAAAAGAACATCTGCTAGAATCAGCATGTATGATGCTCTTCTGCTCCCAGGCCAAGTGGATCTGCTGCAAGAATCTCTGAAGAACATGAAGAGCGGCAAGCAGATACAGCCCGCTGTCCTGGTTCCAACCTCTGACAGTCTCAGCCACTGGGAAGAACAGACCGCCTCCCTTTTATCTGTCTTTACGGATGCAAGGGCACATAGTTCACAACTGCATGGTGGACTCTGGTGCTTCCACGACTGTGATGCCGAAGGCCGTCTGCGATGAGATCGGGATGGAATACACACGTAGCAGCCAAGGCGTGCTGCAATTAGACGGCACCCCTGTCAAGACAGTTGGTGTCATAAAGGACATCCCTATCCGGCTGCACAAGGCTCTCGACATCGTGGTCATCCAAGAGGTCGTGGTTGTTGACTTGGCTCCCTACTTCGGCATGTGTCTCTCTCGGGAGTTCACTGCGAAGTTGGGCGGGTACTGTCTCTAGACTACTCACACATGGAAGTGCCGTTCAAAGGAAGGAGGCTGAAAATTTTCAATGAGAAGCCTTCCACCTTCCTAGTAGAGAAGATACCGGAGGAGAGTTGGATTGCATGGTCCGGTTGTCGGAGGAAGAGGTGACGATAGAGTGAGAGCAAGCCTTCGAAGTGCTACGGCTTGAAGATGAGTTCTCTTTGCGGGACTTCAATGCCGTAATTGAGACGAGAGCGAGTTGTTACTCCATTGTACGGCCCGAGAGGCTTGACATGTCGGCTGCAAAGGAAGTGGGACCTGCACTGAGAAGGCTGTGGAAGCTTTTCTTTGACGGCGCGCGATGCAAAAATGGCGCCGGTGCGGGGGTGCTTCTGGTTTCTCCGGCCGGAATCCGGAAGGACTATACCTACGAGGTTGGCACTGGAGCTGCACTAACAACTCGGCGGAGTACGAAGCCCTGTGCTTGGGTTTGCGAAAGGCAGAGAGGCTGGGGATTAAACACTGCGAGATCTTTGGAGATTCGGAGTGGTGTGTCACCGGGTTACGAACAAGTGCGCCTCCAAACGGCACTATCTTAGAGCGTACCGCAACGGGTGTGGGACTCGAGTGGAGTCGTTCGACTCGTTGAATGTCAAGGCGATATCGCGTGAGAAAAACAAACACGGCGACATTACGGCGTACTGTTGGAGCCGAGGTGCGTTCCGGTGATGACGTTGTCCGAGAAACCGAAGCCGGTTCGCACTATTTACTGAGCCTTACGTGCTCGATAAGGACACCACTGGCGGGTGTTCGGTTGTGACGAGGAGATCGTCACATTTTTGGTTAATGAAGTTGGTTCAATCGAAGGTAGAGACCCTGATGACGAGCAATATGAGGGGTTGATACAGTTAAAAAATAATCATGTCCCAAAAGGTTGATTACATTGGAGAGTCTGTTTGATCAGAATGACGAGCAATATCTCACAGGATCAAAGTAGACCCGAAGCAGTATGCCGACCTGGAACTCGAACCTGGTAAAACTATCAAGGTCGGAACAGGTGCACGTCGGAGGAACTTGAGGAGATCAGATCACTGTGCCAGGAGTTCCCCGACATCGTGGCCTGGTGCTACGAGGATTTGAGGGGTATGACGAAATGTCATCCAGCATACCATTGAGCTAGAGGATGGCGCCAAGCCATTCCGACAAAAGCAGAGGGCCGTGAATCCGAAGATTGAGGCCATGATGAAAGCCGAGCTCTTGAAGATGCTTGAAGCCAAGATCATCTACCCCATCAAACATTCATCCTGGGTCGCGAATTTGGTGCCCGTGAGGAAAAAGAATGGCGACATTCGTCTCGTGTCGACTTCGAAACCTGAATCGGGCTTCCCTCGGGGACCACTATCCGCTTCCCCAAATCGACCAGATTCTACATATCGTTCTTTGGAGCCCAGAGATTCTCACTTTTAGATGGATTTTCCGGCTACAACCAGATTTGGGTCAAAGATGAGGACCGGCATAAGACGGCGTTCACCACCAAGTGGGGGACGTTCGCCTATCAGCGCATGCCTTTTGGCTTATCCAATGTTGGTGCCACATTCCAAAGGGCCATGGACCTGGCCTTCAGAGAGCTGCTCAATAAGATCATTGTTATCTACCTTGATGACATGACTGTTTTCTCTCACCAAAGAGGGGATCATGTTTCACACCTACGGCAAATATTTGAGAGGTGTCGAGAATTCGGCATTTCTATAAACCCGAAGAAGTCTGTCTTCGCGGTAAAAGAAGGAAAGCTCTTGGGACATGTCATCTCCGAGGAAGGCCTCGCCATTGACCCCGACGGAGCGAAGCCCTCCTTCGCTTGCCGGCCCCATCGATAAAAAGGGCTGCGGTCCTTCTTCGGTCGGATTAACTTCGTGCGGAAGTTCATTCCGGACTTCGCACGGGTGATCAAGCCTATGGCCGAGCTGCTGAAAAAAGATACAATTTACGAATGGAATGATGAGAGAGAGCAAGCCTTCGAGGAAATCAAGGCTCGAAGTGCGCAAGCTCCGGTGTTGACAAACCCGGACTACTCCAAGGACTTCATCCTTTATGCAGTGGGAGAACCCGAAAGTTACGCTGCAGTCCTAACTCAGAAGGGAGACGATGGCGAGGAGCGCCCCATAGCGTTCTTGAGCCAAGTGATTCAGCCGCATGAGGAAAAGTACAACTTTATAGAGCGGCAGAGTTCACGCTGTTATGAAATCCCTCCGAAAGTTCGGGCATTTTGTCTCCCCGAGCAAAGCGGCTGTCTTTGTGATTCACCGGACGTTCGAAGCTTCATCATACAAGGAGAACCGGGTCACAAGAGAGCGGGATGGATTGCAAAAATCCGGGAGTTCGACATCGAAGTGCGGCCCACCAAGCTTATCGGGGGCCGAGCCTTGTGTCGGGAATTGGCCCGAAGCGGCGTAGCCGGCATCTCCGCTTTGTAAGTGGGAGGACACGGCGACACGCATCTACCTAGCCAACTCCTTATCGGAGGGGAGTGATTGGACGGATGAGCGGTGAGATATTTCTGCACGGAAGATGTCCGAGATCACTGAACGCCTCACAACGAAGGAGATTTCGGCTAGGTGCACTTAAGTACACTCTTCGCCCCGAGGGGCTTTACTTCAAAAACATCGACGGCATCTGTTGCGGTGCGTCAGAAAATCAGACCAGCCCAGGGTCCTCGGAGATTTTCATTCCGGGATGCCTGGGGGTCATCATTCTGCAAGGCCTACGGCCTTAAAAATAATTAGAGTTGGGTACTATTGGCCCACTCTATTCACAGACGCTCATGCGGTCTGTTCCAAGTGTGATCAATGCCAGAGGTTTCTTTGGCGAGAAACGGAGAAAGCACCCCTGCCCCTTCAGCCGATTCGGGCCGAGACTCCGTTCCGGCCAATGGGGTCTAGACTTCATTGGGGTGATTTCGCCTAGTTCCTCTGCCGGACACAAGTTTATTCTTACGACCACCGATTACTTCACACGGTGGGCGGAGGCAATCCCGACCAAGAACGCGAGACCAAGAAACGGTCATCGGGTTCATTGAGAGCCGATTACCCGCTCGGGGTTCCGAGTCAATTGTGACGGACAATGGTCCGGGATTCGCGAGCGCTGTACTCACGGAGTACAGCGGCAAACTTGGCATCTATCACAAGATGTCTTCTAATTACTACCCGCGGGGAATGGCCTTGCCGAGTCTACTAACAAGAACCTCCCCGAAAATCATCCGGAGGACCATTGTGAGAAACAAGCGGACTTGGCATTTACTCCTGAACCGGGCGCGTGGGCGGACGAGTTTCATTCAAGAAATCCATCGGAACGTCCCCCTATGCGCTCGTCTATGGCAAAGAGGCTGTCATGCCATCCCACATTGAAATCCCTGCCCTATGGATGTTGGACGAAGACGGGAGCGGTGGAGACCCGGTGGACGACGGTGTGCCAACTCCTGCGGTTGGAAGAAGACAGAGAAAAAGCATACCGAGGCCTTCACGATCATATTGCGGCCACTCAAGGCTGGTTTGCAAAAGGCACCTTTGCCGAGTTTTTAAAATCGGGGACACTGGTGCTGAAGTGGGACTCATATAAGGCAAAGCCGGGCAATCACGGGAAGTTTGATGCTCTCTGGGAGGGCCCTTATCAGATTGCCGGGTGAACCAGTTCAATGCCTATGTACTTCGGGATATGGAGGGTCAGCTCCTACCTATCCCTGTTAACGGGTTCCACTTAAAAATTTACCGCTGCTGAAGGTGCCCGAGTGGCCCTTCTTTGTAAAAATTTCCCTTATGCATTTTTGTTTTCCAGCATGTACAGTTTCCAGCTTTCAGCTTTTATTTTTTGAGCTTAACTGCGACATGGGAGAGAAAACGGACTTGCGGCGAAGTCTGTTGTCGCCCCTCAGAAGGAGCGAAGTTCGTGAAGGGGCTGCTTGAGTGAAGAAGAAAGAAAAAACGGCTAAGTGTTGGCCGCTGCCCGACTTCGCGGCGAAGTCGGGCTGCGCGCCAGCAAAAGGGCGAAGTTTGAAGGGAAAAACTGCAAGGCACGAAGAGATCGGACTGCGCTCAGTTTTGAGCGAAGTCCGACTTCACGCGCGAAGTCCGACTTCGGTCGGCTTGCGCGAAGTACGAACTGCGCGCAGCTCGCGCGAAGTGCAAACTTCGCGCGAAGTTCGAACTTCGCCCGAATTTCGGGCGAAGTCCGAACGCGCTTCATTGTTTAAGCGCAGCTCGTGCACCCGGTCCAAAGAGGCAGTAAAGTTCTAAGTGTTCGCCTCTCTTCCGAAGTTTGTAAAGGTCTGACTGCGCTCAACCCTCGGGCGCGGTAAAGAAAAAAGAAAAAAGAGTCTCAATGCAAAGTTTTGGGAAGTCGTCTTGGCAAGTCGGATCGCGCCCAACTTTGGGCGAAGTCAGATTGCGCCTTGTTTTTGGGGCCAGCTTGGACAGTTGTTTAAAAAAAATGAATAAAATATTCTAAAAGCTCCAAGGCTGGGCCCAAGGCGCATTGCGACCGTTTTGAGATGGGTTTCCGCGCCAAGGGGTTTTTTCTTGAGCAGTGTGCCCGGATTGCGGCAGTGACGTCAGCCATGGCGCGGCGTTCAAGGTAAATTTAATGATTGCACAGTCCTCAATGAAAAGTGCAATCAAAAAAGCATGGCACGGCAGCGGGAGTACCTTTTTCGAAACATTCTCCTGCGCAACCACCCAAGAAACTTAACTCCTTCACTTGCCAGCCGACCTACCCCCTCTGCGCGACATTAATGACGTTGTCATTATCTAGAAAAGGGGGTCAGATGCATCCAGACATGCCAAGCTGGATTATTCCTGTGTGCGAAATCTCTACGAGACGCCCGAATTTGTAATTATTGTTGTTTCGGAGAGATGGACAGAGGAAAGATGCCAATGCCAGCGCAATCCAGCGAAGGGTGCGAACCCGAGGATTTACCGCGGCCAAGTGTTTTCAGAAGTGAAACACCGCCGGAGCGAAAGTCAAAGTCCCGGCCAAAGAAAGTACAGCGTGGGCAAGCCCCACCACCTCCGGTAAATTACAGGCGGGATACAAGGACGGCTCGTTTTCTATGAGCCTGACTAAGCTGCGGACAAATGTGGAGAGTTGGGGCGACAAGGTTTCGCCCTCTCACCATTTCGGAGCGGCGTACAAGTCAAACCTTTTCCGGTTCTTGTGCCCTCCTGTCCATCAATGCCGGAGTGGTAGACGATTGTCGGACATTACGGACCGGTTACCGGCAGATTTGCAGCTCCGGCGGTAAACCCTTGTTCGCGCTGCGCGAGGAGACTATCCAGCCGGCTTTCGCCCCAGGGTTGGAGTATGACTCCAGCACAATCGTCAGAAAGATAAATCTGGGCGAGCAAGCGGGACGCTTCACGCATACAAAACGGATGAGGGATTTCCTCAATTCAGAGCTGAACGCCCCGCTTGCAGGTGGACAGTGGCCAACCGGCCCCATGCCCTTGGCGAGGTTTCTGAGCAAATATTTATACACCATTCTGGCATGGATCCTCGGCTGCGACTCTGATGAGCTGGTACGGCCGTACCAGCTAGCGCGAGAATGTCTCCTGTGTGGAGAATCCTACGAACCGGCAGCGCGAGAGAAGTGGAAAGCGCCCCATCTTTTTCGGTGGGCGGATTGGCTGCATACGCCATCCACTCCCGGCTGGTAAAGCTCCAGAAGAAGCGGTCCACTGAATTTCGGTTCAGTTCTGTCCTAGCTTGGCTATGTTTGTACCATTTGCACTCCCGGATGCCGATCCCGAACCTGAAGAAGGTCAACGAGAAGGGAGAGCCACAGCCCGTCTATGACTGGACGGATGACCTATACCGGAAAGGGTCTTACTACAAGTTTAACTTCAACTTTACGGGATTGGTCATGTCAGTCTTCAGCGAGGCGAGATCCCTCGCCCCCGCGAGAAATGACGAACTCTTTACTGAGTCGGAAGCTCGGGGACGTCTTTAGGCGCGCGAGGGATTGTGGTCGAGAATCTACGGATTCAAGGGCAAACCTCATCTGCTGCCCTGCGGGTGCACGGATCATCGGTTTGGGATGGAGGTTGCCCGTCGGATGGATTATGTTGAGGAGGAGTTCGGCACTAGGGAAAGAAAAGAGGCCAGATTTTTCAATATCCTCTTTCTGGGCGAACGTTGAGATTTCGAGGTAGGACGGCATGTCTACCTCGAGCGGGAGCTTTTTGACATTGGGCTGATTCTGCTGCCGCAGCGTGGAGTACGACCCGTACGGGATAAGGGGAAAGTTCACGCATCTCTGCCCCGGGCGGATATAATCGAAGACAGATGCGATGTGGTCCATGTTGACCTTGGTGGGAAATTGACTTGATGGAAGCTTCGCCTCCATGGCGGGATTTTCTTTGCGAGGAGGTGGCATATGACCCCAAGCGAAACCCGGACCACAGGTTCTCTTCTCCGGGGTTTAAAAAATTCATCTCCAAGATAGCGAGGCCTTAAGCGGCCAAAAGAAAAGATTATTGAATCTTTGGAAGATGAGGTGCCGCACGCGGCACGACAAATCCACCGGGAGAAATCGGCCGTTGATGACGACTTTTCGGCTCTATATGACCAGCACCATGACGGTGGCGGCCGTTCGCATATCAAGATTACGTTCCCCGAGGTCCCTTTGAGGGTTATAAAGGAGGGTCTTCCTCCCAACAGTTGTACACTTCGACAACTGCCAGCGCGGGCCCAGCAGACATCCAAGTGGACCCAATGCAGCCCGTGGCTTCCAAGGTGGTGCACGAAAAGGCGCGAGAAACCGATCAAGTCAACGCCTGAGGTGACCCTTCAGGCACAAAGGCGCCAGCACCACCAGAGAGCAGACCGGTTGCGGCAGACCTTCTGCAAGTCAAACCCCGGTACAAGTTCACCGTGGGAACATCAGCGCCTGCTGCACCTGCTTCATCTCCTTCCCCCGATCCGGCCATTGTTCCAGAAGAGAAGAAGAGGAAGAGAGTTGAAAAGATCAGGCGACCTAGTCTGACGGTGCGGCGACCGGTCGCGAGCCGCGGCCGCGTTCGGCCGCTCCGAGCGTGTTTCTCGGGCGGTCCCGAGCCGACCGCCGGAACCAGAATCGCAGACATCCATCCAGCATCGGCTCAGGCGGAGCTCGCAAGTACGTTTGCTGCCCCACTCTCTCTGGTCTCATCTAGCCCTACTCCTACTCCATCTCCCGCTCAATCCGAGCAAGCCGTGGCCGCATCTTCCTCCCCGTCTCCACACCCTTCTAGCGGCCCCCATTCTTTTGACCAGTTTGCTCAGAACCCCAACGTTTCCCTATCTACGAGTCAAACCCCAAACCCTTCGCCTGAGGTTAGTGTTGAAGCCGTGCATTCACCGTTACATCCACCGCCTCAGCCGCTTGAAACCCTTTCAGCATCAGCCGCTCCCATCTCCACTCCCCGGTCGCCCTCAGAAGCGGCCGATCCTTCCAAAGTCCGTCCGGTTCCTCCTGATCCCATTCCCGCAGGAGAGACGTCTCAGCAGAACCCTAGGCTGGGGGAACCAGACTTCATGGACGACCTCCAGAATACGGACGACTTGCCTCTGGCAACGAGAGCTGTAGAGTACCCTATCTCTTTCCTCCAAAACCTGAAGCGGAGGAGACCTGAAGAGATAGCCGCCCCGGTAAAGCGCACCAAGTTTAACTTTGAGAGGAGAGTGCTTACAACGAGAGAAGATAATCCCGAAAGTGAAGAAGCCTCTCCGGGAAATGACCGGGGCGGACTACGAGCTCCAGGACAAAGGAGAAGAGCTTTGACGATATCGACAAGCAATACGAGATTCGGGGAATCATTCGTAAAGCGGACAATCTCCTTGTCAAGAGTGCGGAGGAACGGGAAGAGCTTTTCGGGTTGCGGGATAAGACAAGACAGCTTGAAGAGGACCTGTCCGGGTCCAGCGAGCGGCTGAGACGGCGCGGCGAGAAATAGATGAACTAAAAGCCCGGCTGGCCGCTTCTCGGCAACAAGCCGCAACGGAAAGCGAGGCAGCCTTGGAGCAGATTTCTCGGCTCCAGGAGTCTTTGAAACAGGCGCGATCGCAATCTGCAGAGAGAGCATCTCAAGCGACGGTCTTTTCGAAGAGCAAAGTTAAGGGGATGCGGGCTGATCTGCTGCGGGGATGCAAGCCCCACACGTATAAGGCTATGTCAGTTCTGGATTTCGCATCCGAGAATTCAAGAAGTTTACGCCCGAGGAAAGCTTTGTGGTAGAGGAGGCCGAACGCCGGGCGAAGCAATGGCTGGACACTAGCAATAAATCTTCGGGAGCGCGGCGCGATGGCCTCCAATTCTCCCCCATGTCCTCATTCGGCTGCAGAATGGGCGGATGCAAGGGTAACCTTGCATAAATATTTTAAGAAAGTAGAAGAGGTGAGGGTTGCCGGACGAATGCTTGGACGCATTCGAACATGAAAGAGACATTTGTATGGCTCCCTTCCACGCTCTTTCCGAACTAGGGTGCCCGGGCTTTGTTGAGAATGGTGAGTTTCTCACCCATGAGCAAGTGAAAAAGAATTGGCGGTCCTTTGAGGCGGATACTGAGATTGATAGCTGGGTCGAGCCAATTCAAGAAAGTCGAGTCACCCGAGATGGTGTCCAAATCTTTGCAAGATCAGCTCCTACTTCCGGGAGCTAGGAAAAGATACCTCACCATCGACCCGCACGCGGTCGCTGCTTTCCACGCAGCATTAGAAGAAGTTCCTGACCGCCGGCCATTCGAAGCGAAGCACGGGGCCAAGCCCAGGCCGCATACAACCGCATCTGCGAGGCAGAAGCAAAAGCTGGAGAGCCTTCGGAAGATGGTTCTGAGGAGGCAACTGACGAAGGTGAATCTGAAGAACAGTTGCCGCGAGGAGAACAGCTAGAGCAGCAAAAGGCAGGGGAAGCAAGTTCCTCTGCACCCAATGGATGAAGGCATGGATTCTTTGCGCCGAGGCGAGCTCGACACCCCGCGAGCCGCCAGAAATGTTGCCACATTTTGCACGGGGTGCAATGTTTTCAATTTTGTAGCAGTGCTGCTCTTCCTTTTCCCTCTTCCTCTCTTTTCCTTTCTTCCTCTCTCCCTTTCTCTCTCTTTCCTACATTCTCTTTCTCCCCCCTTTCTTGGAGCCCCTCAGTTGGATCTCAAGTTTGACAGCAGTTGCCCTGGAAAATGGCTAAGTGTTGGTGCGAAGTTCGCACTTCGCCCGATTTGGTGCGAAGTCGCACTCGCCGAGTTTGGTGCGAAGTCCGACTTCGCCCCTCTTCTGGCGCACCTTGTAGCGGTGGCGGTGGAGAAAAATGACTAAGTCTTTGGAGCGAAGTCCGTACGGCGGCGAGAGATCAGCTTTCACTGTGCGCGGTCCGACTTCGCGGCGAAGCCGGAGTGCGCCCTTGACAGGTGCGCAGTAGGGAAACAAACTCAGAAATGCACCTAAGGCATGAAGGCCTTCCCGCTAGTGTTTTCTGCTGCGCAACCCGATGGCGCTCCGATCCCGAGCGAAGTTGGATAAAGCGCCTTTCAAGGCGGACACGTGTCAAACGACATCATCCATCATCGACAAGTGTCCGGCTCGGGATTTGAGCCAAGACGTGCCGAGCAAAAGGACGAGCATGGGCTGCACTACCTATGCCGGTGGCCTCATTTAAAGCTGATTGGAGGTTCTACCCGCTCCGGCTACCCGCATTCTGCCGATAAGAAGTTACGCCCAACACACCGCCACCTAGCTGTCCGGCTTCCGGGAAGACCATGCTGCGGGTACAGTCCAGTCCGACAAAGGTCAGCATTTGCAGCTCTTTCGCCGCTTTTGTCAGCTATTGTTTGGCGGGACTTTGTGCCCATTAATGTAACGGGAGGGACTCGGGCTATAAAAACCCACCATGATTTCATTGTAAAGGGTGGAAGGGGAATGTCTGTTAGGGAACCATTGTAACCGTGTACCTATAAATATAAATTTGTATGCCGGTTTGTTCTCTTGCTTTTATTTCTTTATGCTTATGCTTTACGCTTCCCTGTGTCACGGCTCGTTGATTCGTTTCAGCATTTGGTGGTCAGGCGCCTTTAGCATTGTTTGTGTCATGGCTTGTTGATTCATTTCAGCATTTGGTGGCCAAGCACTTTTGAACTTCATAATAGATGTGGTAGCAGTTCCATCAGTTGTGTGTTACGTTGCTGTCCGTAGTGGTGATTGATGCGTTGCCGTGCTGTTAGTTCTCCTTGTAGGGAGAATGTTTGCTAGGGGACCATTGTAGCTGTGCGTATAAATTCTCTGCATAACACATATACAGCTCTGACATCTCTTGGTTGCTTTCTGTTTGAGTTGTCGTACGTAGTGGTGATTGATGCATTGCCGTGCTGTTAGTTCTCCTTGTAGGGAGAATGTTTGCTAGGGGACCATTGTAGCTGTGCGTACACTGCTTAATACAGAAAGTATACTTAGGTTTTGCAGTTCCTGGTCATGCTTTGTATTTATGATGCAGTAAGTAATGGTGATTGATGTGTTGCCGTACTGTTAGTTCCCCCACCAAACTCCAATCTCATTTGTAAATTCTTTCCGTTCCTTTATCTCTTTCCTGCACTCTTAGCTTAAACCATAAAACCCCCCAAAGGAGCCGGCCTTCTCCGGAGATTGGCACGGAAGGCATCTCTTCCTTCCGGCCTTTCATGCTGGTGGGCGAATCTGGGCGCATTAACCCAAAATCCTTTCCTCATGGCAGATTCGTAACCAACACTAACAAGACAGCAACACATCAATCACCACTACTTATTGCATCATAAATACAAAGCATAACCAGAAACTGCAAAATCTAAGTATACTTTTTATATAAAGAAGTGTACGCACAGCTACAATGGCTCCCTAACATACATTCCCTACAAGGAACTAACAATACGGCAACGCATCAATCACCACTACGGACAATAACATGAATACAAAAAGTAACCAAGAAATGCCAGATCCAAGTATGTGTGTTATGCAGAGAATTTGTACGCACAGCTACAATGACTCCCTAACAGACATTCCCTACAAGGAACTAACAGTACGACGGCAACGCATCAATCACCACTACGGACAGCAACATAAACATAACACACAACTGAAGGAACTGCTACCTAATTTATTCTATGTATCCTCTGATCTATGAAGTCCAGGAGTACTTGGCCATCAAATGCTGAAGCGAATCAACAAGCCATGACACAAGAAATATGACAAAAGAGAGGCAGCATAAAAAATAAAAGTAGTAGAACAGAGCCAGGCATATACTTTATATTAAGAAGCAGAAGCACAGCTACAATGGTTCCCTAACAGACATTCCCCTTCCACCACCTTACAATGAAAATATGGTGGGTATTTATAGCCCGAGTCCCTCCCGTTACATTAATGGGCACAAAGTCCCAGTCAAACATTAGCTGACAAAAGCAGCCGCGGACCGCTGATGCTGACCTTTGTCGGGCAGGACTGTACTCGCAGCATGGTCTCCCTGAAGGCTGAACAGCTACGTGGCAGCGCGTTAGGTAGAACTTCTCATCGGCAGGAATGCGGGTAGCTGAAGCAGGTAGAACCTCCAATCAGCTTTAAATGAGGCAGCTGGCATAAGTAGTGCAGCCCATGCTTGTCCTTTTGCTCGGCACGTCTTGGCTCGGATCCCAAAGTTGGACACTTGTCGGATGATGCTGCTTGACACGTGCTTGCCTTGAAAGGCAGTTTATCCAACTTCGCCCAGGATCGGAGCGCCATCGGGTTGCGCAGGCAGAAAACAGCGCAGCCGGGAAGGCCTTCATGCCTTGGGTGCATTTCTGAGTTTATTTCCCTACTGCGCACCTGTCAAAGGGCGCACTCCGACTTCGCTGCGAAGTCGGGTTGCGCACAGGTGAAAGCTGATTTCTGCCGCCGTACGGACTTCGCCCTGGAAAGGGGCGCAGTCCGACTTCGCTGCGAAGTCGGACTTCGCCCCAACACTTAGTCATTTTTCCTGCCAGCCTGCTACAAGGTGCGCCCAGAAAGCAGGGCGCACTCCGACTTCGCTGCGAAGTCGGACTTCGCCCAGAACACTTGTTCTTCTGGCTGATCCTGTCGCACTGCGCACTTTGCACTCCCGCTGCGCTCCAACTGGAGGGCGCACTCCGACTTCGCCGCGAAGTCGGATTGCGCCCGACACTTAGCCATTTTTCAGGGCAACCGCCGTCAAATTTGAGATCCGCATGATCTGAGGGGCTCAAAAGAAAGAGGGAAGAATGAGAATGTAGGGAAGAGAGAGAAAGGGAGAGAAGAGGAAAGGGAAAGAGAGGAAGAGGGAAAGGGAAGAGCAGCACTCTTACAAAACTGAAAACATTGCACCCCGTGCAAAATGTGGCAACATTTCTGGCGGCTCGCGGGGTGTCGAGCTCGCCTCGGCGCAAAGAATCCATGCCTTCATCCATTGGGTGCAGAGGAACTTGCTTCCCCTGCCTTCTGCTGCTCTAGCCGTTCTCCTCGCGGCAACTGTTCTTCAGATCCACTTCCGGCAGCCGCCTCCTCAGATTCGCCTTCCGAATGCTCTCCAACGCTGGCTTCTGCCTCGCAGATGCGCTTGTATGCGGCCTGGGCTTGGCCCCAGGCTTCTGCTTCGAATGGTCTGCGGTCAGCAACTTCTTCTAATGCTGCGTGGAATGCAGCGACCGCGTGCAGGTCGATGGTGAGGTATCTTTTTCCCAGCTCCTGGAAGTAGGAGCTGATCCCCGCAAAGACTTGGACACCATCTCGGGTGACCCGACTTTCTTGAATTGGCTCGGTCCAGCCTATCGATTTCAGCTGTATCTGCTTCAAAGGACAGCCAATTCTTTTTCACCCGCTCATGGGTGAGAAATTCACCATTCTCAACATAGCCCGGGCACCCTAGTTCAGCGAGAGCGTGAAGGGGAGCCAGACAAATGTCTTTTTCATGTTCGAATGCATCCAAGCATTCGTCTGGCAACCCTCACCTCTTCTGCTTTCTTAAAATATTTATGCAAGGTTACCCTTGCATCTGCCCATTCTGCAGCGAATGAGGACATGGGGGAGAATTGGAGGCCATCGCGCTCGTGCTCTTGAAGTTTTATCGCCAGGTCCAGCCATTGCTTCGCCTGGCGTTCGGCCTCCTCTACCACAGGCTTTCCCTGGGCAGAAACTTCTTGGATCCTGAGTGCGAAATCCAGGACCGACATAGCTTTACACATGTGGGGCTTGCATCCCCGCAGCAGATCAGCCCGCATCTCCTTAACTTTGCTCTTTGAAAAGACCGTCGCTTGAGATGTTTTCTCTGCAGATTGCGACTGCGCCTGTTTCAAAGACTCCTGGAGCCGAGAAATCTGCTCCGGGGCTGCCTCGTTTTTCCGTTGCGGCTTCTTGCCGAGAAGCGGCCAGCTGGGCTTTTAATTCATCTATTTCTCGCTCGCGCCGATTCCAGCCTGCTCGATGGACCTAGACAGGTCCTCTTCAAGCTGTCTTGTCTTGTCCCGCAACCGGAAAAGCTCTTCCCCGTTCCTCCGCATTTTTGACAAGGAGATTATCCGCTTTACGGAGGATTCCCCGAATCTCGTATTGCGGGTGAATATCGTCAAAGCTCTTCTCCTTTGTCTGGAGCTCGTAGTCCGCCCCCGGTCATTTCCCGGAGAGGCTTCTTCACTTTTGGAGTTATCTTTTCTGTCGTGAGCACTCTCCTCTCGAAGTCAAACTTGGTGCGCTTTACCGGGGCGGCTATCTCTTCAGGTCTCCTCCGCTTCAAGTTTTGGAGGAAAGAGATAGGATATTCTACGGCTCTCGTTGCCAGAGGCAAATCATCCGTGTTCTGGAGGTCGTCCATGAAGTCCGGTTCCCCCAACCTAGGGTTCTGCTGTGACGTCTCTCCTGCGGACAGGGAAATAGGAGGAACTGGAAGGACTTTGGAAGGAGCGGCCGCTTTTGAGGGCGACCGGGAAGTGGAGAGCGGAGCGGTTGATGCTGGAAGGGTTTCAAGCGGCTGAGGCGATGGATGCAACGGTGAACGCGCGGCTTCAGCACTAACCACAGGTGAAGGGTTTGGGGTTTGACTCAGGGATAGGAAGGCGTTGGGGTCCTGAGCAAACTGGTCGAAAGAATGGGGGCCGCTAGAAGGGTGTGGAGATGGGGAGGAAGATGCGGCCATGACTTGCTCGGATTGAGCGGGAGATGGAGTAGGAGTAGGGCTAGATGAGATCGAGGGAGCGGGGCAGCGAACGTACCTGCGGGCTCCGCCCGAGCCGATGCTCGGATGAATGTCCTGCGGTTCCGGTTCCGGCGGTCGGCTCAGGACTATCCGCAGAAACAACCTCTCGGAGCGGCCGAACGCGGCCGCGGCTCGCGATCGATCGCCGCACCGTCAAACTAGGTCGCCCGACTTTCTCAACTCTCTTCCTCTTTTTCTTTTCTCGGAGCGATGGCTGGTTCGGAAGGAGATGAAGTGGGTGCAGCTGGCGCCGATGTTCCCACGGTAAACTTGTACCGGGGTTTGACTTGCAGAAGGTCCGCCGCGGCCGGTCCGCTCGCTGGTGGCGCTGGCGTCTTTTGTGCCTGAGGAGTCACCTCGGGCGTTGACTTGAATGATTTTCGTGCCTTTTCGGGTGCCACCTTGGAAGCAACAGACTGCATTGGGTCCACTTAGATGTCTCGTCGGGCCCGCACCGGCAGCTGCAAAAGTGTACAACCGTTGGGAGGAAGACCCTCCTTTATAACCCTCGAAGGGACCTCGGGGAACGTAATCTCGGAATGCGAAAGGCCGCCACCGTCAATGTGCTGGTCATATAGAGCTGAAAAGTCATCATCAACGGCCGATTCCTCCCCGATGGATTTATCGTGTCGCGTGCGGCACCTCATCTTCCAAAGATTCAACAACTTTTTCTTTTGGCCGCTTAAGGCCCGCTAGCTTGGAGATGAATTTCTTAAATCCCGGAGAAGAGAACTTGTGGTCCGGGTTTCGCTCGGGGTCATATGCTACCTCCTCGCAAGAAAAATCCCGCCACGGAGGCCATGCTTCCATCGAGTCAATCTCCCAGTCGAGGTCAACATGGACCACATCGCATCTGTCTTCGATTATATCCGCCCGGGGGCAGATATGTGCAAACTTTCCCCTTATCCCGTATGGGTCGTACTTCCAGCGCTGCGGCAGCAGAATCAGGCCAATGTCAAAGAGCTCCCGCTCGAGATAGACATGCTGTCCTATCTCTGATATCTCGACGTTCGCCCAGGAAAGAGGATATTGAAAGATATGGCCCTTTCTCTTTCCCTGGCCGAACTCCTCTTCAACGTAATCCATCTGCCGCGCAACCTCCATACCAATCCGATGATCCATGCACCAGAAGGGCAGCAGATGAGGCTTGCCCTTGAATCCGTAGATTCTGACCACAATCCCTTGCGTCAGTCTAAAAACGTCCCCGAGCTTGTGATTCAACAAATAGTTCGTCATTTCCTGCGGGGGGCGAGGGATCTCACCATCGCTGAAGACTGACATGACCAAGCCCAGAAAGTTGAAGTTGAACTTGTAGTAAGACCCTTTCCGGTATAGGTCATCCGTCCATTCATAGACGGGCTGTGGCTCTCCCCTCTCATTTACCTTCTTCAGGTTAGGGATCGGCATCCGGGAGTGCAAATGATACAAACATAGCCAAGCCAAGAAGGAACTGAATCGAAATTCAGTTGACTGCTTTTTCTGGAGCTTCACCAGGCTGGAGTGAATGGCGTATGCAAGCCAGTCCGCCCAGTCAAAGAAGATAGGGCGCTTCCCACTTTTCTGCGCTGCTGGTTCATAGGATTCTCCGCATAGGAGACATTCTGCCAGCGCTAGCTGGTACGGCTGTACCAGCTCGTCAGAGTCGCAGCCGAGGACCCACGCCAGAATGGTGTATATGTATTTGCTCTGAAACCTCTCCAGGGGTATGGGGCCGGTTGGCCATTGTCCAGCTGCGAGCGGGGCGTTCAGCTCTGAATTGAGGAAATCCCTCATCCTTTTTGTGTGCGTAAAGCGCCCCGCTTGCTCGCCAAGATTTATCTTTCTGACAATCGTGCTGGAGTCATACTCCAACCCTGGGGCGAAGGCCGACTGGATAGTCTCTTTGCGAAGTGCGAACAAGGGTTTACCGCTGGAGTTGCAAATTTGCTGGGTAGCTGGTCTGTAATGTCTGACAATTAGGTCTACCAGCTCCGGGCATTGATGGACAGGAGGGCACAAGAACCGGAAAAGGTTCGACTTGTACGCCGCTCCGAAATGGTGAGAGGGCGAAACTTTGTCAGCCCAATTCTCCACATTTATCCGCAGCTTAGTAAGGCTCATGGAAAACGAGCCGTCCTTGTACCCCGACAGGTAATTAACCGGTGGTGGTGGGGCTTGCCCACGCTGTACTTTCTTTGGCCGGGATTTTGACTTTTGGTCCTGCGGCGTCTCACTCCCGAAAACACTTGACTGCGGTAAATCCCCCAGTTTGCGCCCTTCGCTGGATTGCGCTGGCATTGGCAACTTTCCTTTGTCCATCCCTCCGAAACAGCAATAATTACGACTTTTGGACGTCTGCACCAGATTTCGCAGTCACAGGAATAATCTGCACGATTTGGCATGTCTGGATGCATCAGACCCCCTTTTCTAGACAATGACAACATCATTAATGGTGCGCAGGAGGGGGTAGGTCGGCCGGCAAGTGAAGGCGTTATGTTTTTTGGTGGCCGCACAGAGAATGTCTTGAAAGATGTACCCCGGTTGCCGCGCCATGCTTCTTTGATTGCGCTTTCCTTGAAGATTGCGCAATCATTAAATTTGACTTTGAACGCTGCGCCATGGCTGACGTCACTGCCGCAATCTGGGCACACTGCTCAAGAAAAACCCTTTGGTGCGGAAACCCAACTCTTACTGTCGCAATGCGCCCTGGGCCCACGCTTGGAGCATTGGAATTTTTTATTTATTTTTTAAACCATCCAAGCTGCGCCCAGGAAACAGGGCGCAATCGGACTTCGCCCCAAAATTGGGCGCGATCCGACTTCGCCCCAAAATTGGGCGCAGTCCGAACTGCCACTTGCGTTAAGACTGTTGCCTTTCTTTTCCAACTGCGCCCGAGATCGAGCGCAGTCCGACTTTGCAATTTTTTGACGAGGCTTCGGGCCCACTTAGAATTTGTTACCTTTTGTGACGGGCCACTCGAGCTGCGCCCGGAAAACGGGCGCGCGGACTTCGCCCAAGTTCGGCATTCGCGCGAAGTCGGGTGTATTCGGACTTCGCGCGCGGTCGACTTCGCTCCAAAATCGAGCGCAGTCCGAACACTCACTCCTTTGCAGCTTCTTTCAAACCGCGCCTTTGGCCGGTGCGCAGCCCGACTTCGCTGCGAGTCGGGCAGCGCACTGCCACTTAGCCGTTTTTCTTTCTTTTGGCAGCTCCCTTTACGAACTTCGCTCCTTCTGAGGGGCGACAACAGACTTCGCTGCGAAGTCTGTGTTCTCTCCCTTTTGTCCTACTTGGGCTCAAACAAATGGAAAACCTGAAAGCTGGAAAACTGTACATGCTGAAAAGTAAAATGCATAAGGGAAATTTTTACAAAGAAGGGCCCATTGGGCACCTTCAACAGCGGTAAATTTTTAAGTGGAACCCGTTAACGGGGATAGGTAGGAGCTGACCCTCCATATCCCGAAGTATGTAAGCATTGAACTGGTTCACCCGGGCAATCTGATAAGGGCCCTCCCGCAGGGCATCGAACTTCCCGTGGTTGCTCCGGCTTCGCCTTAAATGAGTCCCACTTCAGCACCAGGTCCCCGATTTTAAAAACTCGGGCAATGGTGCCTTTCGCAAACCAGCCTTGGGTGGCTTCAACGTGCTTGGTGAAGGCCTGGTATGCTTTTTCTCTCGTCTTCTTCCAACTGCAGAGTTGGCACAGTCCGTCATCCACCGGGTCTCCACTGCTCCTGTCTTCGTCCAACATCCATAGGGCAGGGATTTCAATGTGGGCTGGCATGACAGCCTCTTTACCATAGACGAGCGCATAAGGGGACGTTCTGATGGATTTCTTGAATGAAACTCTGTCCGCCCACAGCGCCCGGTTCAGGAGTAAATGCCAAGTCCGCTTGTTCCTGTCAATGGTCCTTCTGATGATCTTCATGAGGTTCTTGTTAGTAGACTCAGCAAGGCCATTCCCCTGCGGGTAGTAATTAGAAGACATTTTGTGATAAATGCCAAGTTTGCCGCTGTACTCCGTGAGTACAGCGCCTGCGAACCCCGGACCATTGTCCGTCACAATTGACTCTGGAACCCCGAAGCGGGTAATCAGGCTTTCAAGGAACCTGATGACCGTTTCTTGGTCCGCGTTTTTGGTCGGGATCGCCTCTGCCCACCGTGTGAAGTAATCGGTGGCCGTAAGAATAAACTTGTGTCCGGCAGAGGAACTAGGCGAAATCACCCCAATGAAGTCTAGACCCCATTGCTGGAACGGAGTCTCGGCCTGAATCGGTTGAAGGGGCAGGGGTGCTTTTCTGTTTCTGCAAGCAAACCTCTGGCATTGATCACACTTGGAACAGACCGCATAAGCGTCTCGTAGAATAGAGTGGGCCAATAGTACCCAGCTCTAATTATTTTTAAGGCCCTAGGCCTTGCGTAATGATGACCTCCGTGCATCCCGGAATGAAAATCTCCGAGGACCCTGGGCTGGTCTGATTTCATGACGCACCGCAACAGGATGCCGTCAATATTTTTGAAGTAAAGCCCCTCGGGGCGAAGAGTGTACTTGAGTGCACCTAGCCGAAATCTCCTTCGTTGTGAGGCGTTCAGGTGATCTGGACATCTTCCGGTGCAGAAATATCTCACCGCTCATCCGTCCAATCACTCTCCTCCGATAAGGAGTTGGCTAGGTAGATGCTTGTCGCCGTGTCCTCCCACTTACAAGCGGAGATGCCGGCTACAGCCGCTTCGGGCCAGCTCCCCGACACAAGGCTCGGCCTCCGATAAGCTTGGTGGGCCGCACTTCGATGTCGAACTCCCGGATTTTTGCAATCCATCCCGCTCTCTTGTGACCCGGCTCTCCTTGTATGATGAAGCTTCGAACGTCCGGTGAATCACAAAGACAGTTGTTTTGCTCTGGGAGACAAAATGCCTGAACTTTCGGAGGGATTTCATGACAGCGTGAACCTGCCGCTCTATAAAGTTGTACTTTTCTTCATGCGGCTGAATCACTTGGCTCAGGAACGCTATGGGGCGCTCCTCGCCATCGTCTCCCTTCTGAGTTAGGACTGCGGCGTAACTTTCCCGGTTCTCCCACCGCATAGAGGATGAAGTCCTTGGAGTAGTCCGGGTTTATCAACACCGGAGCTTGCGCAAATCGAGCCTTGATTTCCTCGAAGGCTTGCTCTCTCTCATCAGTCCATTCGTAAGGTGTATCTTTCTTCAGTAGCTCGGCCATAGGCTTGATCACTCGTGCGAAGTCCGGGATGAACTTCCGCACGAAGTTAATCTGGCCGAAGAAGGACTGCAGCCCTTTTTTATCGATTGGGGCTGGCAAGCGAAGGAGGGCTTCTGCTCTGTCATGGTCAATGGCGAGGCCTTTCTCGGAGATGACATGTCCCAACAGCTTACCTTCTTTTACCGCGAAGACAGACTTCTTCGGGTTTATAGAAATGCCGAATTCTCGACACCTCTCAAATATTTGCCGCAAGTGGGAAACATGATCCCCTCTTTGGTGAGAGAAAATAGTCATGTCATCAAGGTAGATGACAATGATCTTATTGAGCAGCTCTCAGAAGGCCAGGTCCATGGCCCTTTGGAATGTGGCACCAAGCATTGGATAAGCCGAAAGGCATGCGCTGATAGGCGAACGTCCCCCATTTGGTGGTGAACGCCGTTTTATGCTGGTCCTCATCCCTGACCCAAATCTGGTTGTAGCCGGAAAATCCATCTAGAAGTGAGAATCTCTGGGCTCCAGCAACGATGTGTAGAATTTGGTCAATTTGGGGAAGCGGATAGTGGTCCTTGAGGGAAGCCTGATTCAGGTTTCTGAAGTCGACACAGAGACGAATGTCGCCATTCTTCTTCCTCACAGGCACCAAATTCGCGACCCAGGATGAATGTTTGATGGGGTAGATGATTTTGGCCTCCAACATCTTCAAGAGCTCGGCTTTCATCATGGCCTCAATTTTTGGATTTACGGCCCTCTGCTTCCGTCGGAATGGCTTGGCGCCATCCTCTAGCTCAATGGTATGCTGGATTACATTTCTGTCATACCCCTTCAAATCCTCGTAGCACCAGGCCACGATGTCGGGGAACTCTCGGCACAGTTGATCCGATCTGCTCAGTTCCTCCGAGTGCGTCCGTCCCGACCTTGATAGTTTTACCAGGTTCAAGTTCCAGGGTCGGCATACTTCTTCAGGTCTAGTTTCATCCTATGAGATATAGCTCTGTCATTCTGATCAAATAGACTCTCCAATGTAATCAGTCCTTTTGGGACATGATTATTTTTTAACTGTATCAACCCCTCATATTGCTCGTCATCAGGGTCTCTACTCTCGATTGAACCAACTTCATTTACCAAAAATGTGACGATCTCCTCGTCACAATCGAACACCTGCCAGTGGGTGTCCTTATCAGGCACAGAAGGCCTGTAAATAGTGCGAACCGGCTTCGGTTTCTGGACAACGTCATCACCGGAACGTACCTGCTCCAACAGACGCCGTAATGTCAGCGTGTTTGTTTTTCTCACGCGATATCGCCTTGACATTCAACGAGTCAAACGACTCCATCAGTCCCACACCCGGTTGCGGTACGCCTTGAGATAGTGCTTTTTGGAGGCGCACTTGTTCGTAACCTGGTGACACACCAGCTCTGAATCTCCAAAGATCTGCAGGTGTTTAATCCCCAGCCTCTCCGCCTTTCGCAAACCCAAGCACAGGGCTTCGTACTCCGCCGAGTTATTAGTGCAACTCCAGGCCAACCTGTAGGTATAGTCCTTCTGGATCCCGGTCGGAGAAACCAGAAGCACCCCTGCACCGGCGCCATTTTTGCATCGCGCGCCGTCAAAGAAAAGCTTCCACAGCTTCTCAGGTGCAGGTCCCACTTCCTTTTCAGCTGACTTGTCAAGCCTCTCGGGCTGTACAACGGTGTAACAGCCCTGTCTCGTCTCAATTACGGCATTGAAATCCCGCAAAGAGAACTCATCTTCGAGCTGTAGCACTTCGAGGGCTTGCTCCGTCAGCTCTACCGTCACCAGTTCTTCCTCCGTCAGCTGGACCATGCAGTCCGACTCTTCTCCGGGTATCTTCTCTACTAGGAAGGTGGAAGGCTTCTCATTAAAGATTTTCAGTCTCCTTCCTTTGAAGGGCACTTCCATGTGTGAGTAGTCTAGAGACAGATACTCGCCTAGCCTTCGCAGTGAACTCCCGAGAGAGACACATGCCGAAGTAGGGAGCCAAGTCAACAACCACGACCTCTTGGATGACCACGATGTCGAGAGCCTTATGCAGCCGAATAGGGATGTCCTTTATGACACCAACTGTCTTGACAGGGGTGCCGTCTAATTGCAGCACGCCTTGGCTGCTCCTTGTGTACTCCATCCCGATCTCGTCGCAGACGGCTTTCGGCATAACAGTCGTGGAAGCGCCAGAGTCCACCATGCAGTTGTGTACTATGTGCCCTTGCATCCGTAAAGACAGATAGAAGGGAGGCGGTCTGTTCTTCCCAGTGGCTGAGACTGTCAGAGGTTGAACCAGGACAGCGGGCTGTATCTGCTTGCCGTTCTTCATGTTTTTCAGAGATTCCTGCAGCAGATCCACCTGGCCTGGGAGCAAAAGAGCATCGTACATGCTGATTCTAGCGGGTGTTCTTTTCAACTCGTCTACTATGCTGTAGCCCGAGGTGCTAGCTCCTTCTGCTTCTTTTGCCGGCTCATACTTCGTCCGGTATTGCTGGGTGGCCTCAACTCTCTCGTCTCTTGGTCGAGACGGGTACTTCAGCCTTCTCCCCGTGCTTGTTCTTTGGTTTCAGCTGGAAGCTGAGGTACGGGAGCTTTAGCTGGAACTGGGGCTTTTGCTATAGGAGGCTTGGCTAGAACAGGGGCTGCCTTTACCGGAGGAGGCTTGGCCGGAGCTTTGTCTTTGGATGCCTTCTCCCGGGCCGTGTAGGGCCACAGCCCGCTTGTATGGTGGCAGCCCACCGGGCCGCGCCTTTTCTCTTCTCGGCATACACCCGCAAGGGCTTGGCAAGCATCTGCAGCTTTCTTTTCTTCCTTGGCGGGCGGCACTAGATTCTCCTTCGGGAGGGCAAAGTTGGCTTCGCCGTCCGGGATCATGTAGAGTTCATCGTCCTCTATGGCGCCGCCGGCCAAAGTCCTGGATGTAGTGCCGGTGCAAGGTGCGCCTTCCTCCGAATGCGGGTCATTGCACGTAGTGCACCAGTTAACCTGGTCAGAGGGACCAGGTTGGTCTTCTATAGCAGGATTTCTCGGAGGCGGACGCCTCTGCACCGGTGCTCTGGGGGCTTGTCTTTTGTCAACGTCGGGGCGGATATGGCCTCCTAGGAGCGAAGTCCATCTGGGCCTGCTTCTTCTTCAGAGCGGTCATGTCATTGGACATGGCATGATAACCCGAGGCCAAAGCCCGCACCTCCTGGAGGATTGTATTCTGAATGTTATTGTCAGGAGGCGGCAACTGTGCCGGTGGAGGCAATGCGGCTAATGGAGGAGGATTGGAATAAGGTGCGTATTGCGGGGGAGCAGGGGAGTGCTGGAAAATGCGGAGCAGGAGGAGGCGGGTGAGGATAATGCATTTGCGGCGGGCCGTAAGGAGTTACGACCGGCGCCGGATTCCATTGCTGCTGGGGTTGCTGCCCTGATGTGGACGGCGCACCACCAGAAGCCGGTGGATACTGGGATCTGGGGAAGTCGGGATGAATGGGTTCCTGCACCTCGGACGGGAGTCTCGCCGATGGAAATGATATCAGCTTCAGCTTGCTGTGCAGCCTCGTACAGAGCAGGAAACGAGTCTATCTTGGCAATCTTCAGTAGCAGGCATATGTCTGAGTTGAAGGATCTCAGGTAGTAGTGAGCAGCCATGCCACCGAAGGCCGAAGTTCATGAGGTACCCGTTTCCAGGATCTCGCAAACCTGATGTTAAAGTCAGACACCTCCTCTTGGGGGTGTCTTTGGATACTTTGGAACTGATGCAAAGAAAGAAGTAGGGTCAGCAGACTCGTTGCATCCTTTCACGAGCCTTCTGGCAAGTCAGGGCCACCCTGTGATAGATCCCTCCGGCAGGGATCTCCACCAGTAGAGAAGCTTTCCCCTTAGGGAAAGGGCCAGCAGACGGGTCTTCACACTCTCGTCAGTAATGGAGTGCAATGCGGCCGTGGCAAGGATGTCCTGGATGTGCTCGTACGCCGTCTTGCCGTAGCCGTCGTACGTAGGGATGGACTTTAAAGCAGCAGGGGGCACAGCTTGCTGTCCGACCAGGGCCAAGGGCCCCGTAGAGTCCACCGCCGGGAAGAGATCATCATCATTCTGCTGCTGGGCAGCCATTTCTTCTTCTTCTCCTCCGTCGGTTGTATACTCAGTGTCGGTACCTTCCGAGGATGTAGATTCCTCTTCTTCCTCGGCCTCTTCTATTTCGTTCTCAGCTCCTCCGACCTCGGCTTCGGCTTCTTCTTGGATTTCAGCCTCGGCTTCGTCGACACGAGCTTGTTGATCAGCCAGCCTGACAATTTCGCCTCGAGCGTTGATGTCTAGTTCGTAAAAGTCAGGCGGGTTTCTCGGATCCCTTGCTCGCCACCTTCTCGTTTGCATGAAGGTGCTAGGACCGGTCTTTCAGACTCAGAGGATATGTTCGTGCAGAGTCGCCGTGTGTTCCGATTTTGAACAAGCAATGAAGCGAACACCGGTGCTTCGATTCTCGTTTGGGGGTGGGAAACTTCCTTGCCCCACCGAGTGCTCGTAATGAACCGTCACCCGAGTGAACACGAGCCTGAGTTTTTTCAAATGTGGGACTCCGGGGTCCCACCGGCGGTCCGCTGCGAGAAACCGTTGGTTACGAATCTGCCATGAGGAAAGGATTTTGTGTTAACGCGCCGCGATTCGCCCACCAGCCTTGAAAGGCCGGAAGGAAGGAATGCCTTCCGTGCCAATCTCCGGAGAAGGCCGGCTTCCCGTGGGGTTTTATGGTTTAAGATGAGAGTGCAGGAAAGAGATAAAAATGCGGAAAGAATTTACAAATGTGATTGGAGTTGGGTGGGGGAACTAACAAGACAAGCAACACATCAATCACCACTACTTACCGCATCATAAATACAAAGCATAACCATAAACTGCAAAATCTAAGTATACTTTTTATATAAAGAAGTGTACGCACAGCTACAATGGCTCCCTAACAGACATTCCCTACAAGGAACTAACAATACGGCAACGCATCAATCACCACTACGGACAGTAACATGAATACAAAAAGTAACCAAGAAATGCCAGATCCAAGTATGTGTGTTATGCAGAGAATTTGTACGCACAGCTACAATGGCTCCCTAACAGACATTCCCTACAAGGAACTAACAGTACGACGGCAACGCATCAATCACCACTACGGACAGCAACATAAACATAACACACAAATGAAGGAACCGCTACCTAATTTATTCTATGTATCCTCTCGATCTATGAAGTCCAAGAGTACTTGGCCACCAAATGCTGAAGCGAATCAACAAGCCATGACACAAGAAATATGACAAAAGAGAGGCAAAGATAAAAAATAAAAGCAGTAGAACAGAGCCATGCATATACTTTATATTGATAAGCAGAAGCACGACTACAATGGTTCCCTAACAGACATTCCCCTTCCACCACCTTTACAATGAAAACGTGGTGGGTATTTATAGCCCGAGTCCCTCCTGTTACATTAATGGGCACAAAGTCCCGACCAAACATTAGCCGACAAAAGCAGCCGCGGAACCGCCGATGCCGACCTTTGTCCGGCAGACCGTACTCGCAGCATGGTCTCCCCGAAGGCCGTACGACTACGTGGCACCGCGTTAGGTAGAACTTCTCATCGGCAGGAATGCGGGTAGCCGAGCGGTAGAACCTCCAATCAGCTTTAAATGAGGCAGCTGGCATAAGTAGTGCAGCCCATGCTTGTCCTTTTGCTCGGCACGTCTTGGCTCGGATCCCAAAGTTGGACACTTGTCGGATGATGCTGCTTGACACGTGCTCGCCTTGAAAGGCGCTTTATCCAACTTTGCCTAGGATCAGAGTGCCATCGGGTTGCGCAGGAAGAAAATAGCGCAGTCGAGAAGGCCTTCATGCCTTGGGTGCATTTCTCGAGTTTATTTCCCATCGCGCACTCGTCAAAGGGCGCACTCCGACTTCGCCGCGAAGTCGGGTTGCGCACAGGTGAAAGCTGATTTCTGCCGCCGTACGGACTTCGCCTTGGAAAAGGGGCGCACTCCGACTTCGCTGCGAAGTCGGACTTCGCCCAAAGACTTAGTCATTTTTCCCGCCACCTCGCTACAAGGTGCGCCAGAAAGGTGGCGCACTCCGACTTCGCCGCGAAGTCGGACTGCGCCTGTAACACTTGTTCTTCTCGTCTGATTCTGTCGCACCGCGCACTTTGTACTCCTGCTGCGCTCCAACTGGAGGGCGCACTCCGACTTCGCCGCGAAGTCGGACTGCGCCCTGACACTTAGCCATTTTTCAGGGCAACTGCTGTCAAATTTGAGATCTGATTGAGGGGCTCAAAAGAAAGAGGGAAGAATGAGAATGTAGGGAAGAGAGAGAAAGGGAGAGAAGAGGAAAGGGAAAGAGAGGAAGAGGGAAAGGGAAGAGCAGCACTCTTACAAAACTGAAAACATTGCACCCCGTGCAAAATGTGGCAACAAGTCTTGACTAACGAGGTTGTCTCCATGCAATTACTTTCATTTGATTTTAATGGATACCTCTCTTGGTTGATGCTAACATGATTATTCATACGTTACATGTTTGATATTTGCTAGTCATTTCATGCTTATTTGTAAGGAATTATGTTGTCTAAAATGTATTTGTTGTCGGTATTATGCTCTTCACCTGCGTGTAATGTGATCTTGTGAATCAGAAAGCCTACAACACTAGGAGTATGCTCTTCACTTGCGCATATGCGATCTGGTGAATCAGAAACTAATTTACATTTTTAGAATGTTGCTTTGTCATGGTTCCTTCTTTTATTCATGACTAACAAATTGGTTTTGAAGTTATTCTTTGAGTTTCACTAATGGCAACATTTGAGGAGCAAATTGTATCCCTAAGGGAAGAAATGATGTCCCTAAGAGAAAAGATGGTATCTGCATTAGGAAAGTATTATGAATGTCATTCTACCTTTGGAACATCTTATCAAATTCATGAAATGTTATTGGAGTTTCTACGACTTTTTAATCAAGAAGTGGCATCAGGATACCTACAAAATCTACATATCTATAAGTTCACATTATGTCAATTTCAAGTATTTTGTGAGCCTATTGCTTGTAGGTTCTTCCCATACATTGTGGGTGATAGATCATTCTCGTGGTATTGCCATTTACCCATGGAGGTTAAGACTTCTTGGAGCCAATTAGAAGCAGCCTATCTTTATCACTTTGGTAATCAAGTTGACTTAGATAGGTTGCAAAATCAATTCACCTCTATGTGTAAAGAGCCTAATGAGTCCATGAGTCAATTCAATGTGAGGTTTCGTGAATTGTACTCTCAAATGTGGGAAAGTTTGGGTACATCGGAAGAGGAAGCTATTCAAGTATACATGGGAGCCATACACCCCAAACTTGTTACACTCATTAAGGAAAACTTGGATGACCTGTCTCTAGAGACAATCTATGAGATCTTTGAAAAGGTAGAACAAGTTTTGGAAGAAGAAAAGGCACAACATGTTCACATGAGAGATTGTTCTTTTGGAGTTAGTGATGCCAACCTACACCAACCATCAAATGTAGCACCCTCCACTCCAATGATACCTAAGGTAAATGATCAAGGGGATGAATTTGAAGGTCCAAATGTTACAACCACCTTAGATGTAGTCCAAGAGGAGGTGCAAATTGCTAAGCCAACATCCACCAAGTGAGGATTATGCAGAAATGAACTCATTCATAGAGATACACGATTATTTAGATGAAGGGGTTCTAAATTCAACAATGTTTGAAATATGTGATAGGACAGAACCTACCATAGAATTGGATGAAGTGGTTGAAAGTGAAATTGGAAGAAAACCAATAAATGAATTTGAAGATATGATAGAATTTCACCACTTGTTCTTGGAAGAAACTCTCGATGAGAAGCTTGGAACTAATGATCAAAAAATTCTTCACCCTCCAAATTGTGATAAAATTGAATCATGGGTTACTAATTTGGACGATGATAGCCTTACAAATTTGAATTCAAGAAACAACCCACTTTTGAAAATTATTGAATCATCTAAAGAAGGTGAAGGTGAATTTGATGAGAAACACATTGATGAATTGGAAGATGTTGAAGAAGTAGTTGAACGTCACCACTTGACTTTGGAAGATGATTATTATGATGCTTGGAAGAAGTGGGAAGACTACATTCACTCCAAAACTGCTAATGAAACTTGTGTGCCAATTGATATACAGGACAACATAATCGCCTACTCAAAGGAAGATATTACAACTCCTGTACAATTTGAGGATGTTTTGGAAGAGGTTTCAAATCTCTTCAAATTTTGGAAGATTATAATGATCCTATACCATGGATAGTGAACAAAAAGAATTGAGAATTAAAATGTCACAAAGACCATGGAGTTGATCTAATTTGGAAGATAATTTTTACAATGGTTGGGGAAGATATGAAGATGAGTTACTTGACATACACTTTGACCAAGAATATTTGAGGGTTGAAAAGGATGGGCATGTTTTCAATTGGGTGCCCAATTTTGGTATGTTTGATGAACAAGTAATCAATGAAGAATATGAAGACCATGAGGTGAAAGAGGGAATGGCAAATCCTCATCAAATTTTGGTAAATGAAAAGGTGAAAAAGGTAAAATCTAAACCTTTGTGTCCAAACATCCAAGATTTAGGTGAAGATTTGTATAATTCAAATGATATTCATGATGAAATACCATTGAAGGTGAATGAAGAACAAGGATTAATTTCTAACCACACCTTTGATAACATTACTTTAATGAATGAAAAGGAGCTTGATGCACTTAAATTGCTAAATCAAATTCATCAACAATTAATTCTTGAACCTAGGATAAAAACTCTTAATGATCCCCATTTAGTAAAGATCCTAGATGCTGGTAAATTGTTGCACAATTTTGATTGGCCTAAGAACATGGAAAATGAATTAGCTTTGAATTTTTTAGAAATAGGCTCTTGCTTACAAAATTTCATTTTGAATAAAGAAAGCCTAGTTTTAAATCATGAATGGAATTATGAAATTTGCACCTTAAAGAATAGACAAGAAAGAATTGAAAATCAACCATTGTCTAATCAATTTGGTAATTTGAATCTCACCTATGAGAATACTAATGGAACTAAATCTAATTGGTGGGATGAGAGGGGAAAGTTGAAGTTGGTTGCTTTGTTTGGTCTAGTCTTGTTCTTATTTGATTCCTTCCAAACTTGGTATGCGTATCACGTCATATGTCTTTTAAAGAATTCTAATCAGGTTTGGGATCCGGGAAAATGATAATCCAAACTTTGCACCATCTTGTATTATATTGTACATTTGTATATACATGTTGGTTTTTGTGTTTTGGTTTTGGATTGGATCTCATTTTGGTTTTAAGTTTTGTGTGTTGGTCCTTTGGACACTTTTGGTTTGTTTTAAAAAAAAAAAAAAAAGCGAGATGTCAACTTATGTCCTTATGAATGTTGACTAAGGCTAGGAGAATATGAAACATCGGAATTGTATTGCAGAAAGCTCCACGAATATCGCAAACACATTAAAGAATATCGTTTGGAACTTGTGATGCATGAAGTTGTCAATTTTATAAATTATGGCAAAGTAGGTGGTATACTCCATCCGCATTTCAAAAGGAGCAATGCATTCATATCTCATGTTACATTCCACATTGCATATACATTTCATCTCAGTTGCATCTTCATTTCATATACAATCATTGAAAAGGTGTCGAATCCTCTTAGGGTTATTACATAACATATATTAAAAGGATCCTAAGGTTGGGAACTGATGCCCAAACTATCTTGAACCAAGCACGTTCTACACATATTAAAGAGGATCTTGAGCAAAATGGTCAAAACCATACTTGGAAGAAAAGGTGAGGCGAAAGGAGTATGTCGTGTCTGTCCTATTATGCAACATAATCCTTAAAACAGTGGTTTTTACCACTCCCATAGTGCTTAAAGCCTAAAATCAGAGTAGTAAGGATAGGGTTAAATCCCCATCGAACTTAGGTTGAGGATCCAACTCCCCAAAGCTCCGATTTGACCTTCATGGAGTAGTAAGGATAGGGTCTAATTCTCATCTCGCTTAGGTTGAGAATCCGATTCCCCAAAGCTTCTATTTTGCCCACTCAAGAACTTGAAATTCCAAAGAAAATATTTTTCATTCTACTTTTATTACATCATTGATATTGGATTGGAAGGATCGTACTACATGTCCCTTGCAAGGATGGGTAGTCATCCCCAAGGTCCAAGAAATCAAAAGTAGAGCCAAATCATGGATTATGGGGTTAATCTCCACCGGGGCTATAGACGCCTGACTGGCAGTGGAGTATGCTCATGCGTGGCAACACGTCTTGTCTAAAAGCAAGACCACTGACTGCTCAAATGGACAGGCTAGCCTGACAGCTTTCATCCATAACAAGTTAAATCATTTTGTTCAAGATGAGGTAATGAACTCCGGATAGAGTAGTAAGGATAGGGTTAAATTCCCATCTCACTTAGGTTGGGAATCCTATTCCCCAAAGCTCCGATTTCACTTACACTTGCACATGGGTTCAAGATGGTAGGGGCACATAACCAACTTTGGGATCTAGTAAATTAATTCAGTATACATATATTTGGTCCTAAGAGGGTTTGACAGTTTTAATATGTTTGTTCATGATACTAGAAAGTTTGAGCCTTTGCAAAGCAGGTTGTTATATCTCTAACATAGTTGTCATACGTCAAATCCTGCACAAATCATTCATAGCCTTGCATACGAATCATAAGTGAAACTGACAATGGAAAGTTGAACGAGTTTCAAACGATAGGGAATGAAGCACATTGCACACACCGAGCTGATGCTTAATAATTCTAATGCTTCATGTATTTCTCGTCTAGTTTCATTCTTGGGATATTTGCTGACGCTTGTATTTGAGTCTGTGTGTTTTCAGGTTGAGTTCTCACCGAAATGCTCAGGAGCATTTCCCAGAAGAGTCGCCATTTGTTGTGGCTGCTCCACAACGTACCCCAAAATTGGGGACCCACCTTTTTTGCATGTTTTCCAAGAAGACCGAAGTGGCCCATATGCTAAAGATCAAAGAAAAAGCAAAACACCACAAGGAGAAAAAGTGTCGCGATATCGCGACATGTTGCATTTTCGCGGTCCAAAGCAAAGGGAGAGAGCAAGGAGGAAAAAGTGTCGCGATATCGCGACATGTTGCATCGTCGCGGCCAAAAGAGAAAAAGTGTCGCGATATCGCGACATGTTGCATCGTCACGGCCAAAAGAGAAAAAGTGTCGCGATATCGCGACATGTTGCATCGTCGCGGCCAAAGGAGAAAAAGTGTCGCGATATCGCGACATGTTGCATCGTCGCGGCCAAAGGAGAAAAAGTGTCGCGATATCGCGACATGTTGCATCGTCGCGGCCAAAGGAGAAAAAGTGTCACGATATCGCGACATGTTGCATCGTCGCGGCCAAAGAGAAAAGTGTCGCGATATCGCCTGTTGCATGTCCAAGAGAAAAGTGTGATTGACATGTTGATTATTCGCAATGTTGCATTTTCCGCGCCAAAAGAGAGAAAAAGTGTCGACGATATCGCGACATGTTGCATTGTTCGCGGCCCAAAGAGAAAAGTGTCGCGATATCGCGACATGTTGCATTTTCATGGCTAAAGAGAGCGAGGAGGCAAAGGTGTCGCGATATCGCGACATGTTGCATTTTCGCGATTCAAAAGGGGCAGGCAAGCAAAGAAACAAGAAGTGTCGCGATTTCGCGACATGTCCGATTTTCGCCAAGGTAACAGACCTGCATAGTGACGTGGACATAAGGACAAAATCCAATGAATAAGACAAAACGTTACATAAGGAATATTTAATGATTTGAAATCATTTAAGATGGTCGTTACACACGGAAGGAAACGGACGCAAGCCCATGTGGAGAAAATGAAACGAAGGGCCACAAAATAGAAACGAAAAGTTTTTTTGGAAACCGAAACACATGCATGCACAAGGGAAGGTGAAACGAACAGCCATTGGAAAATGAAACGAAAAGCTTCCTGAAAAGTTTAAATACGCCAGGCAAGGATGTTTTGAAGGGTTGGAAATTGCTGCGAGCAGAGTTGCAGATTTGAAGGCAAGAGGGCCATTCTGGACCTGTTTGAGTCGTTTTTCTTCCATGGACTGGTTTGGGAAAACCAGAAATTCTGCTATTGTAAAATGACACATTTTTAATGCAGAAGTTTTCAGAAATTTGCATCTTGTGGGCAAGAAAGAAGGAGATTCTCTTTGCATGCTATGGATTTAATGTCTATTTCTTTTCTCTTTTTCAGATTTCGAGTTTGTAGATGGAGTTAATGCAAGTTTGCTTGGTTGCTTCATGTGAATGCTTGAACCTGAAATTTATTTTAAACCCTAGGAACCAACACTTAGTCTATGGGGATTGTGCTTGTTTTGCAAGTCCAATAGGTTAGGTTGCATGCATGGAGACCTCACATCTTCGGTTTTGTCGAAATAGGATAGCATCATACTGAATGCATTTTATTTTCAGTTTTCTGCATTTCATTTTCATTTTTCTGCATTTTATTTTTCCATAAATTTTAACTTATTTTAAATTTTCAGGCATTAAAATAAACATTTAAAAAATTTCAAAATCCAAAAAACAATGAACAATCACTAAAGTTTCATGGTGAAATAAACCAACATTGCCCCTTGTTTACAGTTACTTGCAATCACTAAGGTGTTCCAAGCATTTAAATTGAATATCTTTATTTGAGATTACTAATACACATATGCAAATGCTAATACAACGGAGACCTTGGAGAAGTTGTTTATTTAATTTCTTTGCAAGAGGGGATTTGGAACCCAAATCCTAAGGGAGAGTGTACTTTCACAATTGGGTGAAAATACCACTCAACAGTACAAATTACAAAATGTGTCAAAATGCCTCCATAGGCCCACTATCTATTTTCTTCCTTTTCCCTTTGTCCTAACATAAGCCCTAATCTCTCTTGCTTGTTGGTTGTGGAGCCTGATTCTCTCTCTAATTTGGAGGTCTTGTTTTTAGTTGCACTTGGACCCACTCCACGAAGGGGGGTGTAGGGGGGCTTACCCCCCTACTACTGTCGCCAAGAGGGTCGAGAGGGGTCGGTGACAGTTATGGAGCCCCTCCCTGGCGGGGGTTTGGGGGCAGCACCCCCAAAGCCAAAAATAGATGTATTTTTTCTTTGTAAACCTGGACCATTCATTATTAGGTCATAGATCGGACGGTAGGATTTTATGCTGGCATTTTTTGCCCTAAAATGTAACTCTCTTTTGTAAGAGGATTTTGAATGGCGGCTGGTGAGGGTAATATACTGTGTGATAGAACAAAGAGGAAGTTACAACGAATGTGTTGTAGGTTGTATCCCTTCTCCTTTTTTCTAGATGGAATAAACAAAGGCCTAGTTATTTTCTCCGTGGATGTAGCCCATATTGGGTGAACCATGTATATTTGTGTCTCTCTCGTATTGTGTTTTTTCTACGTTGTATTTCTCTATATTATTTATTGCTTGCTTTATTATTCCTAACACCAACCTAATTTCAAACAACTCTAATCTAATTTCAAACAAGCCCTAATTTATTTTAAAAAAAAAAAGAGTTTTTAAAAAAATTCTGGCCTTGAATGAATATTCTGGCTGGATGTTGTTGGTTGTCGGATTCCTTCACACCGCAATCATTCGCGTTCCTAGGATGCCTTGGCGTAGTTGGTCCAGCTGGTAGCAAGGTAGGAGAGATTTTTTTTGTCTTTGCAAGAGGTCAAGAGAGTGTTTTATAAAACACTGTTGCTTTTTTCTATTTATCGGCCGCAACCTCTACCCGCACGGCTACGGCTGATTTTTTGTCATTTTTTTGAAAAAATCGGCAAAAAATTGCAGATGAGTCGCCGACATCGTGATAGTTTGTTAAGTGACTCGTTTCGTGAATGACTCGTGATTCCGTCAATTTTTTGCCGATTTTTGTAACAGAGACAGGCCATCCAATGTTATGCAAGGTCATTTGACTGTTGGACCAAGTTGTCTGATATATACTGTGTAGTGTAGTCCTTTGTAATCATAAGTTATTCCAATTGTATATTTTGTTTATTTAAGTGGTACCGGAATTGTGTTACAGTATGCTATATTCCATTTCTACAATAGACGAAGGATGAAATAAGTAGATATTGCATTAACTTCTGCCTATATAGCACTTGCATTACATTACAATGTGTGATTCTATGCAAAGCACCTCCTCCAAAAAAATATGTCCAAACTTGTCAACTTTGTGTCTCTAGTGTCCAATTCGGTAGTACAGTGTACAATGCCCCATCTATACTTGTGTTTGTAGTGCTCCAATGAATAAGGGGCCCTATTTATTATTGAGGGCTGGTAGTTAATAGCAACTACCACCTAGGACACATCACCTCTAACTGGGTGATAACTACCCTATGTTCACACATATGACATGATTTCATGCATTACATTATACATATTTTATTCACATTACAAACTTTGAATTATCAAAAATGCTTATGTCACCACTTATGACGTCAAACAATTATTACCAAATTACATTGACAAAATTACATTTGTGCGCACTTGACTCCAACACACTTATTTGACCTTTTCCTATTCTACTTCTTTGGCTTAGGCACATTAGAACTAGTGCCTACATCTACCCTCCCCTCTAAATTCATCGGCGTCCTCGTCAACTATTGCCTCTGCTCTTGGGGACTCTGGTTATTTTGAGGTTGAGGCGTAGGAACAGGTACTCCTTCGAGCTCTTGGATCTGCAACTTTAAGGCCTTCATTTCTCCCTTCAACCACTTGGCATAGGCCTAGTAATGAGCACACTACAAGCCATAGTGATTTGACTTCTGCTTGAACTCTACTAGTCTAACCTCCAACTTGGCCTCTCTCTTTGCTGCTTCAACTTCTTTCTTGGCTGCTTCAACCTCTCTTCTTACTGTTATCACCAATTGCTCATCTTTTTCAACTATCAGTTGATCTCGATGAGTGATCTCATGCTTCTTTGCCTCCAATAATTGCTCCCTCAACACACTCTGATTTCAACTACCCAATCAACTAGTCTCGTTCCTCCTGTACTTGCTTTTTAGGCTCTACCTTTTTTCTCATTGCTAGCTCTACTTCGACATCTTGTTGCACCTGCCAAGGTCATGCTTCCACTGTTTGTACCTAGTTAGCTAATTCTTTTTCCATCAAATTCTGATTACAAACTATCTACTAAAACTTTTCCAAGCCTGTAGCTAACCACTAAATCAAATATGCCAAGAAGTTCATTCTGGCATATGATTTAACCAACTCAGGTGCAAGTTTGACATACTTGACACCTGATTCTTCTTCAGGATGGGCCACCAAACTCCCTACGTCTATATACACTCACGCTAGATGTCGATCGAGTACCTGAATTCCTTCTGGCAAGTTTTTCAATCCTCTGCCAGTTCCATGTTAGTGTCATCTCTAGTGGTAGTTTCCTCCACATCCTCCCCATCGTGACCTGTCAAGTTGATTTTTTGTTTAGCTGCCTTGTCCTCTAGATTCTTTTCACTTGCATCAATAGTCCTTTCTACGTCTGCCACCATCTGTTGTCTCTTCTCTGATTCTTCCTCTGAAAGTTGGCTACTTTCACCCTTTGGCCAAACATTGAACTTTGAAGCGTCTCATTTCTCCTTATTTCTCCTTTCCTTTGGCACATCTGAACTCGGTGTCATCTCCTATCTTATAGATATTATTTCTATATGCATCAGTGTTGCATCTGCCTGTACTAAAACATTACCAGCAAAATCTCCTTCCACTGGTGGTGATGCTTGTATCACATCAATTGCAATTTGAATCTCTTTGTCAACATCTACAACTACTATCGGTTCCTGCGTAGGTTGTATGATAGAACATCAGGAGAAGGCCGTCTAGTGGGTGGTAGTAGTTCTCCAATTTGGCTGTTGCGCTATCTTTTTTGCACCCTGCACTTCTTGTGCAACAGAATCCTTCAACTGTTGTCCACCCATGATAGCCCTATTTGAGTCATTATTGTGGTACCTGTACCAATACCTGCAATGCCTCCTCGCACAACCTAACTCCCTAGCTGTGCAAGAACTTCCTTCTGCATTGTCTCCTATGACACCCCACGTTTCTCACTCTGACCCTCCACCTTCTATGCACTGCTACCATCTGTCTTCCTTGTTGTGGCCTGCGTGTGGGTCCTTCTCTCATTGACTATTGTTGTTGCCTTTCTTGCTAATGTCAAGGCTACGGTTGGGTTCCCATCCACTACTGCTCCAAGCTTCTTCACTTCTTCTCCCTTCGCACTAGCTCCTCATCATGTGGTTGTTGCTCCTCAGCTCCATCTAACTCTTCACTTCCCTCATCTCCTAAAGCTTCTTGTGCCTTTGTCTTCTTCAAGACACTTTTCATCTTCTTTCTTGGAGTGCTTGGCTTCATCAGTGGAACCACATGTATCCACCTGAATATCATAGGTAAATGCTCCCGAATCACTCAAGGGAAGGTTCAATCCTGGGAACTGAAGCTTCTCCTAAGTCACAACATTCAACATCAATGCAATGGCGTGGATAGCCATTGAAAAATTTCTTGTATACCGCATCAGAAAATTCTGAATGTAGTTCGACAAATATGATGCAATGTATAGTTTGTGTGTTAAGACTTTTTTAATTTAAATATTAGAAATGTATAGTTCTTGTATACCACATCAAAAAAAGAATTAGAAATGTATAGTTTTTGTGTTAAGAATTTTTTAATTCAAATATTAGAAATGTATAGTTCTTGTATACCACATCAAAAAAAGAAGTAGAAATGTATAGTTTTTGTGTTAAGACTTTTTGAAATACAAATGAAATGAAATGTAAATAAATGCATGTGAAATGCAAGTGAAATGTAAATGAAATGAAAGGCATATGAAATGTTATGAAATGCAAACGAAATGACATGTAATGCAATTTAATGATAAATTGCAATTAGACCTTAGGCATAAAGGTTAAATGTTGGAATATGTAAGTCACATCCGAATAGGGGTGGTGGTTGGATGTGCTGTCCCAGGAAGCTGTTGTTGGCAACGGCTGAGGACAGGCATTAAATAGAACCCCCTCTCCTTCATTTAAAACATTGGTAGTATGATGATTCCATGCAATTGCTCTATGTTGTGCATATGCAATCCTATTGTGGGAGAATTGAGGAGATAAACCCTACATATTGTAATTGGAGATATTGTAGTCTACCATTGATGTATACTGCAAACCCCATTTGAATGCCAATACATTGATTCTGCTTGCAATTTATTTGCAATCTGATTGTAGTCTATTTACATTTTGCTTGTATTGTGCATGTTATTGTGATTGAATATTGTATTGCAAAGATACTATTCATAGTTGCAGGTTGTAGGAAAAACTACCATGAAGAGGAATTGCACTATTGCAGACCGTATGAGGGCTTGGTTGTACAACGCCTATGTCGCAATCTTGGAGATTACTGTCTTGTTGCTTAGAGAGGACTGTAGCATTGTACGTGTGACTACCGTACAATTGTTGTCGTGCGAGCCTAGGAGTTGGACTGTTAAAGTGTTGCAACATCATATGTAGGAGACTATCTTGCATTGTGTCGTACAAGACTGCATCCTCCAAGTGAGACCGTACTGTCTCATCAAGATGACACTGTACAACTACAAAGAAAGTCTTATGACTACAGTTACAAGTGACTCATAAGTTTGTGATTCCATTTCCCTAGTATCAGGGATCTTGCCACTCTTGCTACACCAACCCACATCCAATTGAAAAATTGGATGCATCTACATAGACATGAAACTCTCTTTCCCAATCTAGAAACACCAGAATGGGTGCAAAAATTATATTTTCCTTCAACTCCTTGAAGGCCTTCTCATGTTCCTCTATCCATCGAAAAGGAACATTCTTGCACATCAAAACGTCTAACTGGTCAAAAACTTTTGGCAAAGTTCTTAATGAAACATTGATAGTACCTGATATGTCCTAAGAAGGACTTCAATGAACTTACATTGTATGGCTCTTCCATCCTCATAACTACTCTTATCTTTTCGAGGTCAATCTTCAAGCCTTCTTTGCACACAACATGCCATAGCAGCTTCCCATATGGCACCAACAACTTACATTTCTTTGGGTTTAAGGATAATCGAGCATTCATACACAACCTCATGCATTCCTCCAATACTTTTAAATGGTCATCCTTCTTCCCATACAATGATGAATCATCCAAGAAAACTTTAAACATTTTGGAAGCCTTCACTCGACCCACTGAAATAGCTTCCCCTCAGCTCCAATTCACTATTTTCTTGATCCAACTGACTACTTGTCAACCTTTGACAAACATCTCCCTTATCGAATAGTACTTCTGACAGTAACTCCTTTGACTGTATTGCCTCAGACGGCAAGACCTCTGACTGCAGGTCTTCTAACAACAAGACCTCTGACGATAGCACATGTGATGGTTGTGTCCATGATGACAGTGTCCATGATGGCAACAGGTATGACAACAACACCCATGATGACAACATCCATGACAGTAGCATGTCTAACGACAACAAGTATGATGATAGTTCCTTAGACGACGGTTTCTTAGATGGCAACCCCTCTTGACGGCAGCTCCTCAAACGACATCACTTGTAATGGCAACCCCTCTGATAGCAACTCCTCAAATAGCAGTTTCTCAGAAGACAACCCCTCTAATGGCAACTCCTCAGACGATACCTCCCTTGCCGACGTCTATGACGACAATGACAATAGTGCTTGTGTCGACTCCTTCCTTGCTGACGTCTATGATGGCAATGATGGTAGTGCTTGTGTCGGCTCCTTCCTTGTCGACATCTGTGATGACAGTTTAGACAACTCCCTAGACGACACTTGCTCCTCCTTTTTCATATGACTGCGGCCTTCGAGCATCCTCCTAACAACACCCTATCATCTAGCCTTCTTCCTGACTGTATTCTATCGTTCTTGATGACACCTAGCTATCTTGTGACCCTGCTTACTGTACTTTGTCATCCTATCACCCTCTTGATGACACTCTGCCATCTATCTTCTTGATGACATTCTGCCATCCTATCAGTTTTTTGATGGTTTTCTTGCAGACTGCACTTTGTCGACAGACCAACCTCCTAACAACACTCTGCAACTCCTTGCATAGTTTCAATGACTTGCGGGACTACTACTTCTTCAATTGAGATCAAATTTACTTGCGCAATTTAAATCAAGCTCATCAAGTTCACCATCTCAAGTAGGTTCACTTCCTCTAATGCAATTGGCTTCACCACCTCAACTTCCTGGGAATGGTTGTAACCCTTCTCCGTCTCTGGATGAATCACTAGTTCGTCTTACTTTCCAGCACTTAGTCAAGGACAAAGTGCCCCCATAATTGGCATTGCCAACATTGCACAGTAAGTCTACCCTCGCTATCATACTGAATTCTTCATCAGCAAGTTCTCCGATGGTTGTCATAGATTGTTTTACCAGTGGCATCCCTCCTTTGTACAATCTCCCTTGGTGTTGCATATACTTGTAGTGATGATCTTGCACTCTTTGAGTCATACTCATCCTCAGAGTCATCATTCGTCTCTTGGGAGTCGCTTCCTTCCTTGACTACTCGACCCCAACACTTGAATGATGAACTACTCTCTTGCCCAAAACCATCACTCTCAACGTTTGAATCATTCTCAATATCCAAATCACTTTCATCCTCAGGGTCACTTTCATCTGTATTATCATGATGCCCATACTTCGGTGATGTTTTTGCATCACTTTCCCAAATCAAGGCATATTTCAAAGCCTCTTGGTATGATGTTGAAGGGACTATTCTCATCTTCTTCTAATACGTAGGAATAAATCCATCTATGAACCATCTATGAACCCACTCAACTACCTGTTGTAGGAACGAACAGACTCGTTCTCACCCTATTTCAGTCTATAGATTTCAACAATGATTGCATCATCATTGTCAAACAACCAAAATTCTTGCACAAATGCATTGCGCAACTCTTCCCATGTCTGGTACTTGTCCTCTGGGAATTTCATGTACCAATCCATTGCAAATCCATGAAATATCACAAGAAACAACCACCTCCAATATGCTTCTTTATTTTTTCTAGTTGTGTTCCACATCATGCGACATATTCTCTAATGCCTTACTCGGGTCTTGTTGGTTACGAATCTGCCATGAGGAAAGGATTTTGGGTTAATGCGCCCAGATTCGCCCACCAGCATGAAAGGCCGGAAGGAAGAGATGCCTTCCGTGCCAATCTCCGGAGAAGGCCGGCTCCTTATGGGGGTTTTCTGATTTAAGCTAAGAGTATAGGAAAGAGATAAATGAACAGAAAGGAATTTACAAATATACGTGGAGGTTGGTGGGGGGAACTAACAGTACGGGAACACACCAATTACCGCTACTTACTGCATCATAAATACAAAGCATGACTAAGAACTGCAAAATCTAGTATACTTTCTGTATTAAGCGGTGTATGCACAGCTTCAATGATCCCCTAGCAAACATTCCCTACAAGGAACTAACAGCACGGGAATGCATCAATCACCAGATACGTACGGTGTCTTAAACAGAAAGCAACCAAGAGATGTCAGATCCAGGTATATGTGTTATGCTGAGATTTTAACCACACAGCTACAATGGCTCCCTAACAGACATTCCCTACAAGGAACTAACAGTACGGCAGCGCATCAATCACCAGATACAGACAGCAACGTAACACACAACTGATGGAACTGCTACCACATCTATTCTATGTATCCTTTAAACTATTAAGTACAGAAAGTGCTCAGACAAGCAATGCTAAAGGCACCTGATCACCAAATGCTGAAGTGAATCAACGAGCCGTGACACAGGTTAGCGTTAAGCATATATATAATGAAAGGCAGCATAAAAAATAGAAGCAACAGAACAGAGCCAGGCATACAATTTATATTTATAAACAGAAGCACGGTTACAATGGGCACAGTGGTTCCCTAACAGACATTCCCCTTCCACCCTTTACAATGAATTCATGGTGGGTTTTTATAGCCCGAGTCCCTCCCGTTACATTAATGGGCACAAGGTCCCAGTCAAACAATAGGCGACAAAAGCGGCGAAAGAGCTGCAAATGCTGACCTTTTGTCGGACCGGACTGTACCCGCGGCATGGTCTTCTGGAAGGCTGGACAGCTACGTGGCGGTGTGTTGGGCAGAACTTCTTCTCGGCAGGTATGCGGGTAGCTGGAGCAGGTAGAACCTCTAATCAGCTTTGAATGAGGCTACTGGCACAGGTAGTGCAGCCCATGCTCGTCCTTTTGCTCGGCACGTCTTGGCTCAAATCCCGAAGCTGGACACTTGTCAGATGATGGATGATGCTGTGTGACACGTGTCTGCCTTGGAAGGCAGTTTGTCCAACTTCGCTTGGGATCAGAGCGTCTCGGGTTGCGCGGGCAGAAAACAGCGCAGTCGGGGAGGCCTTCATGCCTTAGGTGCATTTCTGAGTTTGTTTCCCTACTGCGCACCTGTCAAGGGCGCACTCCGACTTCGGTGGCGAAGTCGGGTTGCGCACAGGTGAAAACCGGTATCTGCCGCCGTACGGACTTTGCTCCAGCATTTAACACTCTCTTGTCAGCCTCCAAGTTACAAGGTGCGCCCAGAAGAGGGGCGAAGTGCGAACTTCGCACCCAGACTGGGCGAAGTGCGAACTTCGCACCAACACTTAGCCATTTTTCAGGTAACTTGCTGGAAAGTTTAAAAATCAACTGAGGGACTCCGAGAAAGGGGGAAGAAAGAGAATGTGGGAAAGAAAGGGAAAGGGAGAGCAGAAGAAAGGAAAATAGAGGAAGAGGGAAAAAGAAGAGCAGCAGTGTTACAAACTTGAAAACATTGCACCCCGTGCAAAATGTGGCAACATTTCTGGCGGCTCGCGGGGTGTCGAGCTCGCCTCGGCGCAAAGAATCCATGCCTTCATCCATTGGGTGCAGAGGAACTTGCCTCCCCCTGCCTTTTGCTGCTCTAGTTGTTCTCCTCGCGGCAACTGTTCTTCAGATTCACTTTTGTCAGTTGCCCCCTCAGAATCACCTTCCGAAGGCTCTCCATCTTTTGCTTCTGCCTCGCAGATGCGAGTGTATGCCGCCTTGGGCTTGGCGCCGGGCTTCTGCTTCGAACGGCCGGCGGTCAGCAACTTCTTCTAATGCTGCGTGGAAAGCAGAGACCGCGTGCAGGTCGATGGTGTAGTATCTTTTTCCTAGCTCCTGGAAGTAGGAGCTGATCTTGCAACATTTGGACACCATCTGAGTGACCTGATTGTCTTGAATTGGCTCAGTCCAGCTATCAATTTCAGCTGTATCTGCTTCAAAGGACTGCCAATTCCTTTTCACCTGATCTAGGGTGAGAAGCTCGCCATTCTCAACAAAACCTGGGCACCCTAGTTCAGAAAGAGCGCGAAAGGGGGCCATACAGATGTCTCTTTCATGTACGAATGCGTCTAGCATTCGTCTGGCCACTCTCACCTCTTCTAATTTTTTGAAATATTTATGCAAGGTTACCCTTGCATCTGCCCATTCTGCAGCGAATGAGGACACGGGGGAAAATTGGAGGCCATCGCGCTCGCGCTCCTGAAGATTAATTGCCAGGTCCAGCCATTGCTTCGCCTGGCGCTCGGCCTCCTCTACCACGGAGCTTTCCACGGGCGAAACTTCTTGAATTCTGGATGCGAAATCCAGAACTGCCATCGCCTTATAGGTGTGGGGCTTGCATTCCCGCAGCAAACCAGCCCGCATCTCCTTAACTTTCTTCTTTGAAAAGACCGTCGCTTGAGATGTTCTCTCTGCAAGTTGCGACTGCGCCTGCTTCAAAGACTCTTGGAGCTGGGAAATCTGCTCCAAGGCTGCCTGCTTTTCGGTTGCGGCCTGTTGCTGGGAAGCGGCCAGCTGGGCTTTAAGTTCATCTATTTCTTGCCGCGCCGCTTCCAATTGCTCAGTGGACCTAGACAGGTCCTCTTCAAGCTGCCTTGTTTTATCCTGCAACCCGAAAATCTCTTCCTGCTCCTCCAGACTTTTGACAAGGAGATTGTCAGCTCTACGAATGATTCCCTGAATCTCGTATCGCTTGTCAATGTCATCAAAGCTCTTCTCCTTTGTCTGGAGCTCGTAGTCCGCCCTGGTCATTTCCCGGAGAGGCTTCTTCACTTTCGGGATTATTTTCTCTGTCGTAAGCACTCTCCTCTCGAAATTGTACTTGGTGCGCTTTACCGGGGCGGCTATCTCTTCAGGTCTCCTCCGCTTCAGGTTCTGGAGGAAAGAGATAGAATATTCTACAGCCCTCGTTGCCAGGGGCAAGTCGTCTGTATTCTGGAGGTCGTCCATGAAATCTGGCTCCCCCAGCCTAGGGTTCTGCTGAGACGTCTCTCCTGCGGGAATGGGATCAGGAGGAACCGGATGGACATTGGAAGGATCGGCCGCTTTTGGGGGCGACCGGGAAGTGGAGATGGGAGCGGCTGATCCTGAAAGGACTTGAAGCGGGCGAGGCGGTGGATGTAAAGGTGAATGCGTGGCTTCAGCACTAGCTTCAGGCGAAGGGTTTGGGGTTTGACTCAGAGATAGGGAAACATTGGGGTTCTGAGCAAACTGATCAAAAGAATGGGGGCCGCTAGAAGGGCGTGGAGACGGGGAGGATGATGCGGCCATGGCTTGCTCGGATTGAGCGGGAGACGGGGTAGGAGTAGGACTGGATGAGACCAAAGAGACAGGGGCAGCAAACGTACCTGCGGGCTCCGCCTGAGCCGATGCTGGGTGGATGTCTGCGCTTCTGGTTTCGGCGGCTGGCTTGGGACTGTCCAAAGAAACTGTCCCTGGGGCGGCTGAACGCGGCTGCGGCTCTGCGACTGGCTGCTGCACTATCAGGCTAGGTCGCCTGATTTTTTCAACTCTCTTCCTTTTCTTCTCTTCTGGAACAATGGTCGGATCCGGGGAAGGAGATGAAGCAGGTGCAGCAGGCGCTGATGCTCCCACGGTAAACTTGTACCGGGGTTTGACTTGCAGAAGGTCTGCCGCAACCGGTCTGCTCTCTGGCGGCGCTGGCGTCTTTTGTGCCTGAGGGACCGCCTCGGGCGTTGCCTTGACTAATTTCTTCGCCTTCTCAGGCGCCGCCTTGGAAGCCACGGGCTGCATCGGTTCGACCTGGATGTCTGCTGGGCCCACGCTGGCAGTTGCCGAAGTGTACAACTGTTGGGAGGAAGACCCTCCTTTATAATCCTCAAAGGGGCCTCGGGGAACGTAACCTTGATATGCGAACGGCCGCCAGCTGTCATGATGCTGGTCATAGAGAACCGAAAAGTCGTCATCTACGGCCAGGTTTCTTCTGGTAGATTTGTCGTGCTTTGCGTGCGGCATCTCATCTTCCAGCATTCAGTAATCTTTTCTTTAGACCAGTTAAGGCCTGCTATCTTGGATAGGAATTTTTTAAACCCTGGAGATGAGAACTGGTGGTCCGGGTTTCGCTTGGGGTCATATGTCACCTCCTCGCAGTAAAAATCCTGCCAGGGAGGAGAAGCTTCCATCAATTCAATTTCCCAGTCAAGGTCCACATGGACCACATCGCACCTATCTTCGGTTATATCCGCCCGGGGGCAGAGATGTGTGAACTTTCCCCTTATCCCATACGGGTCGTACTTCCAACGCTGCGGCAACAGAACCAGGCCAATCCGGGAAAACTCTTGCTCTAGGTAGACATGCTGTCCTACCTCAAAAATCTCAACGTTTGCCAAGGAAAGAGGATATTGAAAAATCTGTCCTCTCTTCTTTCCTAGGCCGAACTCCTCTTCAACATAGTCCATTTGCCGGGCAACTTCCATCCCGAACAGATGCTCCGAGCACCGGTAGGGCAGCAAATGGGGTTTGCCCTTGAATCCGTAGATTCTGACCACAATTCCCTGCGTCAGCCTGAAAACGTCCCCGAGCTTCTGATTTAGCAAAGCGCTCGTCATTTCTCTCGGGGGACGGGGAATTTCGCTTTCGCTGAAGACTGACATGACCAATCCCAGAAAGTTGAAGTTGAACTTGTAGTAGGACCCTTTCCGGTATAGGTCATCCGTCCAGTTATAGACGGGCTGTGGCTCTCCCTTCTCGTTGACCTTCTTCAGGTTCGGGATAGGCATCCGGGAGTGCAAATGGTACAAACAAAGCCAGGCTAGAACAGAACTGAAACGAAAATCGGTGGACTGCTTCTTCTGGATCTTGACTAGGCTGGAGTGGATGGCGTAAGCCAGCCAGTCTGCCCAGTCGAAAAAGATGGGGCGCTTTCCACTTCTCTGCGCCGCTGGTTCGTAGGATTCTCCGCATAGGAGACATTCTGCCAGCGCTAGCTGGTACGGCTGTACCAGCTCATCGGAGTCGCAGCCGAGAATCCATGCCAAAATGGTGTACAAATATTTGCTCTGAAACCCTGCCAAGGGCATGGGGCCGGTTGGCCTTGTCCAGTGCAAGAGGGGCGTTCAGCTCTGAATTGAGGAAATCCCTCATTCGTTTTGTTTGCGTGAAACGTCCCGCTTGCTCGCCCAGATTTATCTTCCTGACAATTGTGCTGGAGTCATACTCCAACCCTGGGGCGAAAGCTGGCTGGACAGTCTCTCTGCGCAGCGTGAACAAGGGTTTACCGCTGGAGCTGCAAATCTGCCGGGTAACTGGTCTGTAGTGTCTGACAATGATGTCTACCAGTTCCGGGCATTGATGGACAGGAGGGCACAAGAATCTGAAAAGGTTGGATTTGTACGCCGCTCCGAAATGATGAGAGGGCGAAACTTTGTCGGCCCGACTCTCCACATTTGTCCGCGGCTTAGTCGGGCTCATAGAAAACGAGCCGTCCACGTATCCCGCCAAGTAATTTAACGGAGGTGGTGGGGCTTGCCCACGCTGTACTTTTTTCGGCCGGGACTTTGACTTTGGCTCTGGCGGTGTTTCACTTCTGAAAACACCCGGCCGTGGTAAATCCTTGTGCTCGCTCCCTTCGCTGGATTGCGCTGACACTGGCATCTTTCCTCTGTCCATCTCTCCGAATCAGCAATAATTACAAGTTCAGGGCGTCTGCAGAAGATTTCGCTGTCACAGGAAAAATCTGCACAGTTTAAGGAATAATCTGCGCAGTCTGGCATGTTTGAATGCATCTGACCCCCTTTTCTAGACAACGACAGCGTCATTAAAGCCGCGCAGGAGGGGGTAGGTCGGCTGAGTTAAGTTTCTTGGGTGGCTGCGCAGGAGAATGCTTGGAAAAAGGTACCCCGGCAGACGTGCCATGTTCTTTTTGTTGCACTTTTCCTTGAAGACTGTGCAATCATTAATTTTGTCTTGGACGCTGCGCCATGGCTGACGTCACTGCCGCAATCCGGGCACACTGCTCAAGACAGAACCATTGGTGCGGAAACCCACTTTAGAACGGTTACAATGCGCCTTGGGCCCAGCTTGGGACCTTCTTGAATATTTTATTTATTTTTTAAACCTTTGTCCAAACTGGCCCAGAAAACGAGGCGCGGTCGGACTTCGCCCGAAGTTGGGCGCGATCCGACTCGCCGGCGAGTCGGACTTCGCCGAATTTCGGCGAAGTTCGAACTTCGCGCGAAGTGCGCATTGGAACTGTTCTCTTTTTCTTTTCTTCTTCCTTGCCGCGCCCAAGGTTTGAGCGCAGGCTGGGTCTTTTGCGACCTTCGGAGGAGGCGAACACTTAGCATTTTATTGCTCCTCTAGACCGAACTGTACGAGCTGCGCAGCGCGACATTGAAGCAGGTTCGGACTTCGCCCGAAGTTTGGGCGAAGTGCGAACTTCGCGCGAAGTTTGCACTTCGCGCGGAGGTTGTGCGCAGTGCGTACTTCGCACGCAAGTCGGCCGAAGTCGGACTTCGCGTGCGAAGTCGGACTTCGCCCAAAGTTGGGCGCAGTCCGCTCTCTTTTGTGCTTTGCAGTCCTCTTTCCGTTCAAGCTTCGCACTTCGGCTGGCGCGCAGCCCGACTTCGCTGCGAAGTCGGGCTTCGGCCAACACTTAGACATTTTTTTTTGCCTTTTTCTTTGCTTTCACTTAACCAAGCCGCTGCCCGAACTTCGCCCCTCCTGAGGGGCGACGACAGACTTCGCTGCGAAGTCTGTCTTTCTCTCCCATGCCGTATTTTAAGCTCAAAAAAAATGAAAAAAAACAACTAAAGGCTGAAAGCTGGAAACTGTACATCTTTGGGAAATGAAAATGCATAAGGGAAATTTTTACAAAGAAGGGCCACTCGGGCACCTTCGGCGGCGGTAAAGCTTTAAGTGGAACCCGTTAACGGGGATAGGCGGGGAGCTGACCCTCCATATCCCGAAGTACATAGGCATTAAGCCGGTTCACCCGGGCAATCCGATAAGGGCCCTCCCGAGAGGGCATCAAACTTCCCGTGATTACCCGGCTTTGCCTTATATGAGTCCCACTTCAGCACCAGGTCCCCGATTTCGAAAACTCGGGCAGTGGTGCCTTTGGCAAACCAGCCTTGGGTGGCAGCAATGTGATCAGTAAAGGCCTGGTATGCACTTTCTCTGTCTTCTTCCAACTGCAGGAGTTGGCATAGTCTGTCGTCCACCGGGTCTCCGCTGCTCCTGTCTTCGTCCAACATCCATAGGGCAGGGATCTCAATGTGTGATGGCATGACAGCCTCTTTGCCATAGACGAGCGCATAGGGGACGTTCTGATGGATTTCTTGAACGCAACTCTGTCCGCCCACAGCGCCCGGTTCAGGAGTAGATGCCAAGTCCGCTTGTTTCTGTCAATGGTCCTCCGGATGATTTTCAGGAGGTTCTTGTTAGTAGACTCGGCAAGGCCATTCCCCTGCGGGTAGTAATTAGAAGACATCTTGTGATAGATGCCAAGTCTGCCAGTGTACTCCGTGAGTACAGCGCCTACGAATCCCGGACCGTTGTCTGTCACAATTGACTACGGAACCCCGAAGCGGGTAATCAGGCTCTCAATGAACCCGATGACCGTTTCTTGGTCTGCGTTCTTGGTCGGGATTGCCTCCGCCCACCGTGTGAAATAATCGGTGGCTGTAAGAATAAACTTGTGTCCGGCGAGAGGAGTTAGGCGAAATCACCCCAATGAAGTCTAGACCCCATTCTTTGGAACGGAGTCTCGGCTTTGAATCGGTTGAAGGGGCAGGGGTGCTTTTCTGTTTCGGCCAGCAAACCTTTGGCATTGATCACATTTAGAGCAGACCGCATGAGCGTCTGCGAATAGAGTGGGCCAATAGTACCCAGCTCTGATTATTTTTAAGGCCGTCGGCCTTGAAGAATGGTGACCCCCAGGCATCCCGGAATGAAAATCTCTGAGGACCCTAGGCTGGTCTGATTTTTCGACGCACCGCAACAGGATGCCGTCGATGTTTTTGAAGTAAAGCCCCTCGGGGCGAAGAGTGTACTTAAGTGCACCTAGCCGAAATCTCCTTCGTTGTGAGGCGTTCAGGTGATCGGGACATCTTCCGGTGCAGAAGAATCTCACCAGTTCATCTGTCCAATCACTCCCCCCCGATAAGGAGTTGGCTAGGTAGATGCGTGTCGCTGTGTCCTCCCACTTACAGGCGGAGATGCCGGCTACAGCGCTTCGGGCCAATTCCTGACACAAGGCTCGGCCTCTGATAAGCTTGGTGGGCCGCACTTCAATGTCGAACTCCTGGATTTTTGCTATCCATCCCGCTCTCTTGTGACCCGGTTCTCCTTGTAAGATGAAGCTACGAACATCCGGGTGAATCACAAAGACAGTCGTTTTGCTCTGGGAGACAAAGTGCCTGAACTTCCGAAGGGATTTCATAACAGCATGAACCTGTCACTCTATAAAATTGTACTTTTCTTCATGCGGCAGAATCACTTGGCTCAGGGAACGCTATGGGGCGCTCCTCACCATCGTCTCCCTTCGAGTCGGGACTGCGGCGTAACTTTCGGGTTCTCCCATCGCATACGGGATGAAGTCCTTGGAGTAGTCCGGGTTTGTCAACACCGGAGCTTGCGCAATTCGAGCCTTGATTTCCTCGAAGGCTTGCTCTCTCTCATCAGTCCATTCATAATTTGTATCTTTTTTCAGCAGTTCGGCCATAGGCTTGATCACCTGTGCGAAGTCGGGAATGAACTTCCGCACGAAGTTAATCTGACCGAAGAAGGACTGCAGCCCTTTTTTATCAATGGGGGCTGGCAAGCGAACGAGGGCTTCTGCTCTGTCAGGGTCAATGGCGAGGCCTTCCTCGGAGATGACATGTCCCAGCAGCTTTCCTTCCTTTACCGCGAAGACAGACTTCTTCGGGTTTATAGAAATGCCGAACTCTCGACACCTCTCAAATATTTGCCGTAGGTGCGAGACATGATCCCCTCGTTGGTGAGAGAAAACAGTCATGTCATCAAGGTAGATGACGATAATCTTATTGAGCAGCTCTCGGAAGGCCAGGTCCATGGCCCTTTGGAAAGTGGCACCAGCATTGGATAAGCCAAACGGCATGCGCTGATAGGCGAACGTCCCCCACTTGGTGGTAAACGCCGTCTTATGCTGGTCCTCGTCTTTGACCCAAATCTGGTTGTAGCCGGAAAATCCATCTAAAAGTGAAAATCTCTGGGCTCCAGCAACGATATGTAGAATCTGGTCGATTTGGGGAAGCGGATAGTGGTCCCTGAGGGAAGCCTGATTTAGGTTTCCGAAGTCGACACAGAGACGAATGTCGCCATTCTTTTTCCTCACGGGCACCAAATTCGCGACCCAGGATGAATGCTTGATGGGGTAGATGATCTTGGCCTCCAGCATCTTCAAGAGCTCGGCCTTCATCATGGCCTCAATCTTCGGATTCACGGCCCTCTGCTTCTGTCGGAATGGCTTGGCGCCATCCTCTAGCTCAATAGTATGCTGGATGACAGTTCTGTCATACCCCTTCAAATCCTCGTAGCACCAGGCCACGATGTCGGGGAACTCCTGGCACAGTGATCTGATCTGCTCAAGTTCCTCCGACGTGCAGTCTGTTCCGACCTTGATAGTTTTACCAGGTTCAAGTTCCAGGTCAGCATACTGCCTCGGGTCTACTTTGATCCTGTGAGATATTGCTCTGTCATTTTGATCAAAGAGACTCTCTAATGTAATCAGTCCTTTTGGGACATGATTATTCCTTAACTGTATCAACCCCTCATATTGCTCGTCATCAGGGTCTCTACCTTCGATTACACACACTTCGTTAACCAGGAATGTGACGATCTCCTCGTCACAACTGAACACCTGCCAGTGGGCGTCCTTATCAGGCACAGAAGGCATGTAAATAGTGCGAACCGGCTTCGGTTTCTGGACAACGTCGTCGGCCGGAACGTGCCTGGCTCCAACGGACGCGAGAATATCAGCGTGCTTGTTTTTCTCACGCGATATTGCCTTAACATTCAATGAGTCGAATGACTCCATCAGGTCCCACACCTTGTTGCGGTACGCTCTAAGATAGTGCTGTTTGGATGCGCACTTCTTCGTGACTTGGTGACACACCAGCTCTGAATCTCCAAAGATCTGCAGGTGTTTGATTCCGAGCCTCTCCGCCTTTCGCAAACCCAAGCACAGGGCTTCGTATTCCGCCGAGTTGTTGGTGCAGCTCCAGGCCAATCTGTAGGTATAGTCCTTCTGGATTCCGGTTGGAGAAACCAGCAGCACCCCTGCACCGGCGCCATTTTTGCATCGCGCGCCGTCAAAGAAAAGCTTCCACAGCTTCTCGGGTGCAGGTCCTACTTCTTTCGCAGCTGACATGTCAAGCCTCTCGGGCTGTACAATGGAGTAACAGCCCTGCTCTGTCCCAATTACGGCATTGAAGTCCCGCAACGAGAACTCATCTTCAAGCTGTAGCACTTCAAAGGCTTGCTCAGTCAGCTCCACTGTCACCAGTTCTTCCTCTGACAACTGGACCATACAGTCCAACTCTCCTCCGGGTATCTTCTCTACTAGGAAGGTGGAAGGTTTCTCATTGAAAATTTTCAGTCTCCTTCCTTTGAAGGGCACTTCCATGTGTGAGTAGTCTAGAGACAGGTACCCGCCCAACCCGCGAGTGAACTCCCGAGAGAGACACATGCCGAAGTAAGGTTCCGGATCAACAACCACGACCTCTTGGATGACCACGATGTCGAGAGCCTTGTGCGGCCGGATAGGGATATCCTTTATGACACCAGCTTGTCTTGACAGGGGTGCCGTCTAATTGCAGCACGCCTTGGCTGCTACGAGTGTATTCCATCCCGATCTCGTCGCAGACGGCCTTCGGCATCACAGTCGAGGAAGCACCAGAATCCACCATGCAATTGTGAACTATGTGCCCTTGCATCCGTAAAGACAGATAAAAGGGTGGTGGTCTGTTCTTCCCAGTGGCTGAGACTGTCAAAGGTTGAACCAGGACAGCGGGCTGTATCTGCTTGCCGCTCTTCATGTTCTTCAGTGATTCTTGCAGCAGATCCACCTGGCCTGGGAGCAGAAGAGCATCATACATGCTGATTCTAGCGGGAGTTCTCTTCAACTCGTCTACAATGTTGTAGCCCGAGGTACTAGCTCCTTCCGCTTGTTTTGCCGGCTCATACTTCGTCCGGTACTGCTTGGGTGGCCTCAACTCGTTGTCTCTTGGTCAGAGACGGGGGAGTACTTCAGCTTCTCCTGGGCTTGTTCTTTGGTTTCCGCTGGAGGCTGAGGTACTGGAGCTTTAGCCGGAGTTGGGGCCTTTGCTGGAGGTTTGGCTGGAACAGCGGCAGCCTTCGCCGGAGAAGGCTTGGCTGGAGCTTTATCTTTGGATGCCTTCTCCTGGGCTGTGTATGGCCACAGCCGCTTGTATGGTGGCAGCCCACCGGGCTGCGGTTTTTCTCTTCTTGCGTAAACTTGCAAAGGCTTGGCCGCATCTGCGGCTTTCTTTTCTTCCTTGGCGGGCGGCACTAGATTCTCTTCTGGGAGGGCAAAGTTAGCTTCGCCGTCCAAGATCATGTACAGTTCATCGTCCTCTATGGCGCTGCCGGCCAAGGTCTGGATGTAGTGCTGGTGCAAAGTGCAGTCTTCCTCCGAATGCGGGTCATTGCACGTAGTGCACCAGTTAACTTGGTCGGGAGGACCAGGCGGGTCTTCTATAGCAGCATTTCTCGGAGGCGGACGCCTCGGCGGCTGGTGTTCTGGGGCTTTGTCTTTTGTCAGTGCGGGTGGCGCATATGGCCTCCTAGGAGCAAGGTCCATCTGGGCCTGCTTCTTCTTCAGAGCGGTCATGTCGTTGGACATGGCATGGTATCCTGAGGCCAAAGCCCGCACCTCCTGTAGAATCGTGTTCTGAATGCTGCTGTCAGGTGGCGGCAATTGTGCCGGTGGAGGCAATGCGGCTAATGGAGGAGGGTTAGAATAAGGTGCGTACTGCGGGGGAGCAGGAAGTGCTGGAAAATGCGGAGCAGGAGGCGGCGGGTGAGGGTAATGCAATTGAGGCGGGCCGTAAGGAGTTACGACCGGCGCTGGATTCCACTGCTGCTGAGGTTGCTGCCCTGATGTGGACGGCGAACCGCCAGAAGCAGAAGGATACTGGGATCTGGGGAAGTCGGGATGAATGGGTTCCTGCACCCTGGACGGGAGTCTGCCGATGGAAATAATGTCAACTTCAGCTTGCTGGGCAGCCTCGTACAGCGCAGGAAACTCATCTATTACGGCAATCTTCAGCGGCGAGGCATATGTCCGAGTTGAAGGATCTCGGATAGTAGTGAGCGGCCATGCCGGTGAAGGCCGAAGTTCGCGAGGTACCCGTTTCCGGGATCTCGCAAACCTGATGTTAAAATCGGACACCTCCTCTTGAGGATGTCTCCGGATAGCTTGGGGCCGATGCGGTAGAGAATTCGGGTCAGCAGACTCGTTGCATCCTTTTACGAGCCTCCTGGCAGGCTGGGGCCACCCTGTGATGGATCCCTCTGGCAGCGATCTCCACCAGTAGAGAAGCTTTCCCCTCAGGGAAAGGGCCAGCAGACGGGTCTTCACACTCTCATCGGTAATAGTATGCAATGCGGCCAGGGCAAGGATGTCCTGGATGTGCTCGTACGCCGTCTTACCGTAGCCGTCGTATGTGGGAATAGACTTTAAAGCAGCAGGGGCACGGCTTGCTGTCCAGCCGGGGCCAAGGGCCCCGTAGGAGTCCACCGCCGGGAAGAGATCATCGTCATTTCGTTGTTGGGCAGCCATTTCTTCTTCTTCTCCTCCGCGTCGGTTGTGTACTCGGTGTCGGTACTTTCCGAGGATGCAGGATCTTCTTCTTCCTCGGCCTCTTCTATTTCGTACTCAGCTCCGCCGACTTCAGCTTCGGCTTCTTCTTGGATTTCAGCCTCGGCTTCGTCGACACGAGCTCGCGGATCAGCCAGCCTGGGAACTTCGCCTCGAGCGTTGATGTCCAGTTCGTAGAACTCAGGCGGGCTTCTCGGATCCCTTGCTTGCCACCTTCTTGTGTGCATGAAGGTGTTGGGACCGGTCTTTCGGACTCAGAGGATCCGTTCGTGCGAGTCGCCGGTGTTCGGATTTGGAACAGCAATGAAGCGAACACCGGTGCTTCAATTCTGTTGGGGGTGAGAAACTTCCTTGCCTCACCAAGTGCTCGGGAACCACCTGTCGGCGCCGGGTGGAGGCCGATCGAGAAAACCTCTCGTCAAATGTGGGACCCGTGTCCCACCGGGCGTGCCAGAGAAACTGTTGGTTACGAATCTGCCATGAGGAAAGGATTTTGGGTTAATGCGCCCGGATTCGCCCACCAGCATGAAAGGCCGGAAGGAAGAGATGCCTTCCGTGCCAATCTCCGGAGAAGGCCGGCTCCTTTTGGGGGTTTTCCGATTTAAGCTAAGAGTACGGGAAAGAGATAAATGAACAGAAAGGAATTTACAAATATACGTGGAGGTTGGTGGGGGGAACTAACGATGCGGGAACACACCAATTACCGCTACTTACTTGCATCATAAATACAAAGCATGACTAAGAACTGCAAAATCTAGTATACTTTACGTATTAAGCGGTGTATGCACAGCTTCAATGATCCCCTAGCAAACATTCCCTACAAGGAACTAACGAGCACGGCAATGCATCAATCACCAGATACGTACGGTGTCTTAAACGAGAAAGCAACCAAGAGATGTCAGATCCGGGTATATGTGTTATGCTGAGATTTTAACCGCACAGCTACAATGGCTCCCTAACAGACATTCCCTACAAGGAACTAACAGTACGGCAGCGCATCAATCACCAGATACAGACAACAACGTAACACACAACTGATGGAACTGCTACCACATCTATTCTATGTATCCTTTAAACTATTAAGTACGAAAAGTGCTCGGACAAGCAATGCTAAAGGCACCTGATCACCAAATGCTGAAGTGAATCAACGAGCCGTGACACAGGTTAGCATTAAGCATATATATATAATGAAAGGCGGCATAAAAAATAGAAGCAGCAGAACAGAGCCAGGCATACAATTTATATTTATAAACAGAAGCACGGTTACAATGGGCACAGTGGTTCCCTAACAGACATTCCCCTTCCACCCTTTACAATGAATTCATGGTGGGTTTTTATAGCCCGAGTCCCTCCCGTTACATTAATGGGCACAAGGTCCCAGTCAAACAATAGCTGACAAAAGCGGCGAAAGAGCTGCAAATGCTGACCTTTTGTCGGACCGGACTGTACCCGCAGCATGGTCTTCCTGGAAGCTGGACAGCTACGTGGCAGTGTGTTGGGCAGAACTTCTTCTCGGCAGGTATGCGGGTAGCTGGAGCGGTAGAACCTCTAATCCGCTTTGAATGAGGCTACTGGCACAGGTAGTGCAGCCCATGCTCGTCCTTTTGCTCGGCACGTCTTGGCTCAAATCCCAAAGCTGGACACTTGTCAGATGATGGATGATGCTGTGTGACACGTGTCTGCCTTGGAAGGCAGTTTGTCCAACTTCGCTTGGGATCAGAGCGTCTCGGGTTGCGCGGGCAGAAAACAGCGCAGTCGGGGAGGCCTTCATGCCTTAGGTGCATTTCTGAGTTTGTTTCCCTACTGCGCACCTGTCAAGGGCGCACTCCGACTTCGGTGGCGAAGTCGGGTTGCGCACAGGTGAAAACCGGTATCTGCCGCCGTACGGACTTTGCTCCAGCATTTAACACTCTCTTGTCAGCCTGCCAGTTACAAGGTGCGCCCAGAAGAGGGGCGAAGTGCGAACTCGCACCCAGGCTGGGCGAAGTGCGCACTCGCACCAAGAGGGCGAAGTGCGCACTCGCACCAGGGCGGGCGAAGTGCGAACTCGCACCCAGCTGGCGAAGTGCGAACTTCGCACCAACACTTAGCCATTTTTCAGGTAACTTGCTGGAAAGTTTAAAAATCAACTGAGGGACTCCGAGAAAGGGGGAAGAAAGAGAATGTGGGAAAGAAAGGGAAAGGGAGAGCAGAAGAAAGGAAAATAGAGGAAGAGGGAAAAAGAAGAGCAGCACTGTTACAAAATTGAAGACATTGCACCCCGTGCAAAATGTGACAACAGGTCTTCTCTTGATTCTCCATGAAATAATGGAAACTTACACGATATGCCCAAATTGGCGTTCGATTTGATAGGTTGGCCTGGTATTGGCTGCAGTTGTTTGCGTACCCCTCATGTAAAACCTTACGCTCATCACCTTGCAATTGCTCTTCCATTGTACTCCCGTTCTTACCATGAAACATTCCAACCTACGGTTGCTCCGATGTCGAACTCCCGTCCCGCTCCCCATTGAGCACACTAACCTACAGTTTCCATAGTGCCGAACTCCCATCTCGTGCACCGTTGGACATGTCATCTATCAATTGCACGATGTCGGACTCTTGTCCCACTCACCATCATGCACCACAACTTGTAATTGCTTCAATACCAAACATTCTGCATCGGCATGCAACTTCTCATCGACACCTTTCATCAACTGTTGCACAGGGTTTATAGGACAGTCTTCTGATTGATCATCCCTCACACGACACCTTGTCGTCTGATGACCCTAGTGACGATGTCCTGATGTCAAGCCATCTTGCTGACGACTACGCCTAACTGACGACAACTTCCCCTACTATCGTCCTAATGCCTACTCATCCTGTCGTCTAACTGACTGGAACTTCCCCTACTCTCATCCTGACGGTTACTCATCATGTTGTTTGACTGACGACGACTTCCTTTGTTGCCATCTTGATGGCTAACTACACTTCTACCATCATTCTGATGGTTGATTGTTCTATCGTCATCCTAATGACTAACTGTTCTTCTACCATCATTCTTACAGTTGACTGCACTTGGACTGCAGACTACAAACTACATGTCCTCCGACTGCAGATTCTTCGACATTTGGGTGGAAAATTGTAATTTCCTCAAGACGACAGATTCCAGTTGCATCAAGACAACCTTCAATTTCTCTTACTATAGATCCTCCATCTTCATCCTTAGATCCTGCGCCTTCATCTACATATTTTTACGTCTGCAATGTTTGCGTTTGCAAATCCACCGTCTACGTCTGCAACATCTACATCTGCAAATTTGTCATCTGCATTCGAAAGGCAGTCTGCCCTGCATCCAGTGTGTGCACCTACTATGCACGTCCCATTAGACAACCCTTCATCTACATCAACAAACAAATCTATTGTCTCTTCACCTACTTCTTTGGCTACATTACATTGCTCTCGTTGCACATCTTCCCAAGGATTTTGCTTCTTAGAACTGCATGTCACTAGATTGGAATAGATTTTGTATAGGCAATGGTGCCAGAATGTAGAAATGAAATTTAACATACATACACAATTCCATTTCTACTTAAATAACTCTACAGATTTGCATCCATTAGCAATAACAATACACAGAAACAACAACATGAGTAGCAATAGCAAATAAATAAATGAGCAGATTTATATTAACAATGGCATGTACAGTTATAGCATTATAGTCTGCAAACCCTATGCAGAATTCTCTTCATGACTGCATACAAGAGCCGACTGCATCCTACCAAACGCACATATGCACCAGCCTTCTCTCACATGTACCAATGCTCCTCCAACAATGAATGAATGAATGAGGGGAGGGTCTTATTTATACAACTAGAAATTAGTTGCACCCCCCAACTACCTGACACATCATCATTCTTCTAAATTACATTTCACTTGCATTTACATATCATTTCCCACTACAGGACAAACTAACTTATTACTTATGACTTTATTGACATACATGACTTAACATTACATTATTACGTACAATATTACATTGCCACTTTATAACATTATTAAATATATGTACACACATTTCGTCAAACACTTTGCGTACAACTACAAAATAACATAGAATACCAAAACTTATTCATTAAATGCAAACATATCAATTTGCTTGCCTACAAACTTGCCAGTAAAAATCTGTTAAAAAATGTACAAAATTATTCTCTGAAATGTGGTTGGGGCATTGCACAAATCAAAGGGCATCTGATTGTATGTTAAATGTCATTCTCAACTACAAAAGTGATCTTCAATTTATTCTCCTCAACCATATTAATCATCCAAAAATAAATATATCTCATGTCCAGTTACCTCCTCCAAGATTGAATCAGTAAATGGGATTGGGGAAGGATCCTTAACAGTCACTGTGTTCAAACTTCTGAAATCAACACAAATGCAAATCTGGTTGCTCTCTTTATTCAAATTGATCACAATTAGTTACACCCACTCACTCACCATTACCATCAAGATTATTCCTGCATTCAACATCTTTTCTATCTCTATATTGACCAAGGCCGTATACTTTGGGTTCATTTTGTACGGCCTTCTTTGTATTGGTTGTGCACCTAAAACTAACGAAATCCAATGCACACATAGTTTGGACAATATTCCCTTCAAATATTTATCTGTCCAAGTGAAGAACTCTTTGTACTACATGAAAATATTGAAAGCTATTGCTTTCAACATTAGGTCCCAATCATCCTCACAATGGATCATCTTCTCTTTGACAACTTCACCGAGATTGATTTGTACCATCTTTGGTCCTTCATATTGTATAGTATCAGGTTCACTAGCCACTTTAGCCACATCAAATGGGTGTGTTGGTTTCTCATCAATCACAGCATCACCAACACTATATTCTGCAAAATTCTTTGGAAATGTCCCCTTTTCCTCCTCTTTTGTTGCGAAATTTACATTTTGACTGCACTTGCCAACTTCATACAAACTCATTCTCTATTCATCACGATTATCTTCTTCTACATGAATACACATGTAGTTTGGCTGGAAAACTTGATAGTCTTCCATCTACCCGTGGAGAAGTTTGTTGTCCAAGTGCTCCTCGTCTTATGTGCACTCTTCCAATTCCAACACACCATCTTCAATTGGTTCTTATCTGTTTTCATTTTCTAGTGATGAATTGCCTGACTCATTGGATGTCGCCAAGTCTTCATTAACAAACTAATTCTTCAAATTGATCATATATTTGTGCTGGCCTTTCTTGAATGTAAGGTGATCCTTCTCCTAGTTATGGTTCACTTTCACCATGCATAGTCATCCACGTCCTAACAATGCATCACAAGCAGGTTTCTTCATAGTGATAACCACAAATTCCATGAAGAATTCCTGGTTAATAATCTTCACTTTTTGTGCAGTCAAGACTTCCATCATTTCTATGCCATATTGGTCTACACTGTACAATCTAAAATTTGAAGACCATAGAAATGGTGCCCCCAAATCTCTCCATGTCTATTCTAACAAGACAATCACGCTTTATCCTCCATCTACAATCATTTCTGCCAACTTGTGATTAAGCAACTCAATATGAATCAATGCTAGCTTCTTTTCAGCATCAATCATCAAAACTGTTGCATCAATAAATTGATCCCCTCTTATTCTCGTTGCTTCTTGTTGGCATCATGGCTCATCCACTCTCCTTGTTCGTGTCATCTCTCCTACCGTTCCATAAAGTTATGGTATTTTGCATAGTAGACTGGATACCTTTGCCTCAACAGCTGTATTCAGTACTTGTGTGGCCAACTATTGTGTTGACATCTCTTCCTCTTTAGTTGTGATTGGTCTTTTCAACTTTTTCTCCTATAGAAATTTTTCTTGATTGGTATTTTGCTTTTCTTCTACTTGAACATGTGCTTCCTGCCATCTCTCCTCTTTGGAAGAATTTGAGTACTGCTCAACTCTCCTTGCTTGTGCCAGTGTAACAACTAGCACATGTTTCTCTTTTTGTTGATGGTCCCGTTGGCAATCGAATCGGCCTAGATGCAGATTTTCTAAGTCTACAGCGCCCTAGACCCGCTGCCAAGCATTGAATGTCCGAAGGAAAGGAATGTCCTCCGTGACAATCTCCAGTAGGGCTGGTTCCGAAAATAAAAATGGGTTTTTGAGATAAGGGTTAGGAAGATGCTGAAAGAGAAGGAAATAACTGAAAGGAATGGGAAAGAGGCTAAAAGCCTGAAATACGGGGTGATGGACAGGAAGCACGATACACAACTTAACACTTGAACCAACAACAATCAAAACAATAGACCTTTAACAGAAACCAACATTAAATCTTCGGAACCGCATAAACTCCAGGGGTACTCCAGGGATTAATCCTCTACTGACAGCTAAATCCAGAAAACAGAATTCAAGCTGTATGATAAAGAGACTAATTTAACAGAAATAACATGATAGAAGTCATACACAGAGATAGAAGATTCAAGACCGGAGCCAGAAGTCTGTATTTCGGAAGCAGATTTCAAAGTATACAACTGCTTTTCTAGCAGAGATTGTCCATCCTTAGTTACAGAGAAAAGACCAGCTTTTATAGAGGATTCTACCTCCTAAAACATTAATGCCCAACCACTTCCGCAATGGTGACAGGCAGATTTGATCCGGAACCGACTTAACAACATTTAATTCGACCTTGCAGATAACTCAACATTGAAGGTAGAAGGTTCCGGCGATCCACCATGATCGGACGGCTCAGAGCGCAGCTTGGGGTCGGTTTGATCAGTCAATGGCGGTTCTGGGCAGTCCCTGATAGTTTCGGGCATTCCATGGCGGTTCTGGGCAGCTTGCACTGTGTTTGGGGCCCGCCAGGAGTTTCGCTCCATAACTGGAGCGACAACACTTTCGCTCCAGAAGTGGAGCGAAAGTGTCCTTTTCCTGCCTTAGAAACTTTTTGTGCCTTCGTTTTGGGTGGAGCGACAGAGCTATTCGCTCCATAGGTGGAGCGACTGGAAGATTCGCTCCACTGGTGGAGCGACAGGAACTTTGACTGCGTTGACTTTCTTTTAAGCTTGTCGCTCCCTGGGTGGAGCGACAGAGGCTTTCGCTCCACTAGTGGAGCGAAAGGGCCTTTGACCAAGATGTTGACCTCCCTTGGAGCATTGACCGTTTGACTTCTCTTCCTTAGTCAATTTGCTACTTTAGCTTTTTGCTCCATTGGTGGAGCGATAGGGACTTCTCCATGGTGGAGCGACTTTGACCAAGTTGACTTTTTGCACTTTTCTTGGGTTTCCTCCAAGTGGAGGATTCGCTCCACTGGTGGAGCGTATTACTTGGTTTGGGGAGTCTAGTGCACACTTAGTCATATTTTGCTTATCCTTCCATTTGATAGGGACTTTCGCTCCACAATGGGAGCGAAAGTGTCCCTGCTTTACTTAAAGGAAACATGCTCTGAAAACTGTCTAAGTGCTGGAAACTATTATCATGTGCGAAGAAAGAAATGAACTTACAGAAAACAGATTTTAAGCAGAAAATTTGTCCACAACATCGCCCATGCTAAAACGTTTACAATTTTGCATGCAACGATAAGAAAAGTGCAGAAAAAGTAGAGAAACCACAGAATTTGAAAGAAGACAGTTTTGAGTAAAAGAGATAGTTGGTGAAAACACAACAACATAACATCTTAACCATTTTTCATGGAAAAAGAGAAGTTTTACAATGATTAACTCTCAAAAACTGCATACAACATAAATTTTAACAAAATGTGGCAAGAATGGCAACATCTCTGGCGGCTCGCGGGGTATTGAGCCTACCTCAATGCAAAGATCCCAGGCCTTATCCTTGGGTTGCAGAGTCCTCTTCACTCTCAGAATCTTCGGATTGTTCCTCACTGCTGCCTGGTAGCTCTTCAAGCCGGTCCTTCTCTTCTTCCTTTTCTTGCTCTTCTTCCTTTTCTTGCTCGCTTTCTGTCTCCTCCTCGGGATTAAGCTCGCGTGGATGGGGGAGAAACCTCTGCAGAGAGCTCTTGAAAACATGTTCATATATCGCGGAAGCATCGATCCAGTGTTCAAAGGAAAAGGTTGGCTGTTTCTGGAGCTCTTGGATCAGGTAATGGAAGGTTTCAATGCGCTCAATGTCAGCAAGATCCAGCCTCCGGTCAAACTCCTGCAAGGAAGACTCAATAGTGGCATATTTAGCCATGAAAGGCATCACCTGTGCTTCTGAAATTGGGTCCTCCCAAGCGTCAACGTCTGAAGCGCTATCAACAAATGCCGCCCATATCGGCTTCAACTCCTCGAGAGGGGGAATGGGTTCTTCACTGTCTGTGAAACCGGGGATGCCAATTTGCGCTAGGGCATTAGAGTACTGCAACGAAACTTCCCTCTCCTGCTCAAGGGCGTTTGAGAGCTTACGAGCCTTTTTGGTCAGCTCGAGCTTCGTGGAGAAAGAGCACAGGGTCATCTTTGCTGTCGCCCAGGATCGCGCCAAGGAGCTCATGGGAGTAAAGTGCACATGCATATCTTCAATTTTTCGGAGCTGCGTGACTAGGTCTAGCCAAAGATCAACGTCTGTCTGAGCAGCTTCCAAAACGGAGCGGCCCTCGGCAACTGCCTCCTGCGCCTCCCTAAAAAATGTTAAAACTGTGACTCCCCACGCAGCTCTCTCCGGGAAATCTGCCAGGAACTGCAGGCGCATCTCCTTGATGCGCTCCCTAGAGAACGCGACAGGCTGCGACGTCTTCTCTGCTAACTCGGCCTGCAACTGCTGGACTTGAACGGTGAGCGCCTGCACTTGCTGATTTGCTTGGGCGCGCGCCTTGATCTGCTGATCGCGCGCCTTGGAATGCTCTTCGTTCTCCGCCTCTAGCGAAAGCACTTGCTGTCTCAGCTGCGCGGCTTCGGACTCCAACGCCTCAATCTGCCTCTTCGCCCCTGCCAAGGCCTCCTCAAGTTCGAAATTCTTGGCTTGCGCTTCAAAGAAGCGCTCCTTGTAGTACTCACCATGAACATAGATGGAGCCCATGTCAACTTGAATGTTGCCCATCTTCCGCGCCGTATTCATTTTGGTCACATCCTCCACGGTATGGCGGTAAGCATAATCAATCGGGGTCATCTCCCCCAAGGGCTTCTGGACAACTGGTATCTTCTCCACCGTGTGGAGCTCCATCTTCTCTGGATCGATGATGGATGCTTTCTCAGCTTGCGCCAGAGCCTGCGCCTCCTTCCGACGGTCCCTCAGCCAGCGCGATGAACTGTGGCGCGCCTTGCGGATGCTCTCCGCAGCAGCAAGTGGTGCGTCATTTCCAACTCAGACTCGAGCGGCTCCTGAACTCCAACTCCGAGGATTGGTGTGAAAGGAAGGAGGGGAAGTTGCGGCTCAAGTTTGGACAACACATGGGAAACAGGAGGGGAAGCGATTGCGCTAACCCTCAAGGGCGCTTGGGTTTGGACTGCGACTGCGGAGATAGTGGGTTTAGGCGTTGAAACATCAGACGCAGTCGACGCCATGATAGCGGAGGGCGGTGAAAGGGAAAAGGGTTTATTTCTGCAGTAGTGGAAATATCTGCAATAGGGTCTTCTGCGACAGAAAAAGGGAGGCTGACAGACGCAGAGATCGCGAAAGCGTTAGGGTTAGTGGCAAAAGATGCGAATGCTGCTGATAATGGCGCTGAAAGGGTCGGGGAAACTGAAATGCTGGGAACTGCAGAATGCGGTAGCGAAAGAGAAAGAGGGATAGTGACTAGGGTTTCGGCCGTTGAGGAAACGACCGCTGCAGAGAGGGAAGAAGAAAGAGATGAAAGAGAATGCGTACCTTCGGGCTCCGTGATCAAGGGAGTCGGGGAAGATGGGCGCTGCGTGTGTGGGTCTTCTTTCTCCTTCGCTCTCAGTGCGTCTACGTCAATCACCTCCACATTTTCAATTTTCTGCTCTTCCAAGTGTTTCGTCACAGGAACTTCGGGAGCGCTCGATGGAGGGGTTTCAGGTGCCGCTTGAGAGCTCGCTCTGAAGGGCCTTTGAGCGCTGGTGCGCGGCCTCTTTGCTGCTTGCTGCGAGAGAGGCACCTCTTCAGCTTTTCTCTTTGGGAGAGCGCTCTTCTTCTTATGGGGCAATGGCCCACTCTCTCCAGCCAATGGTGAATCACCCAGGACTGCCTTGCCCTTGCCTTCTACCACGTGCTTCTTAGCTGCCAGGTCGTCCACCTCGTCAGGGCTTCGCGTGCTTCGAGGCACAATCTCGAAAAACGAGAGGGCCTGATAGGTATCTATATTTTCGTCGTATGCCTTTGAGAACTTGTCATCCAACGCCATGGGGTAGTCTGAAGACGTATTGTCATTATGGACCCTCATGATCCACCACTCTTTGATTTTGTGGTCTGACCAATGCTTCAGCTTTGCTTTCATCTCCGCAAAAAGACTCCTGGGCAGCTTCTGTTCCGGGTTGACAATCGGGTCGTACTCACTCTCCATGGTGTAAAAGTCATGCCAGGGGGGCAAGGGCACCATCTCATCGATGTGCCACTCCAACTCGCGTCCCTTAGGGTTATTCCGTTGAGCAACCATGTCCGGGCGAGGGCAGTTGTGAAAAGACTTCACTCCAATGTGATCTCGGAAGATGTTACGCGGATCGTACTTCCAGCGTTGGGGGAGCTCAATCAATCCGTAGTCGAACAACGTTACTGTAAGCACAACGTTCTGACCACACTGCGTCACCTTGATGTCCCCGAACTCGAAGGGTATAGGGCATGTGAGCTTCTTCCCCCTGCCTTTCCCGTACAATTCGTTGGTGTAGTCGCACTGTCGGGCGACCTCCAGGGCAAACAGGTAGGGCGTGGCGTAAAAGGGCAACAAAAAGGGCTTCTCTGTGAACCCGTAAATTCTGATAACCAAGCCCTGGGTGAGCAGAAAAACGTCCCCCATCTTCCCGTCCACCACTCTGTCTCTCATCTCCACGGGAACTGGCTCGCAGCGGCCGTAGATCAGCTCCAGTGCTGGCCCCAAGAAAACTTGGTTAAAAACATAGTACGATTCATCTCTGGACAAGCTCTGCGTCCAGAGATAAACCGACAACGCCTTGCCTTCCTCGTCCGTCTGGTTCTTGGGGATGTAGGGGAACTTATCATGCAAGTGGTAAAAGAAATACCACGCTAGGGAGGAGCAAAGCCTGAATTGATCATCTTTGCGGCTTTGCAGGTAGGATAATGATACGTGCAACTGTCGCGCCACCCACTCTGCCCAGTCGAAGAAAACTGGTATAGCACCCGACTTCATCTTGGATGGGAAATAAATTTCATTCTCAAAGATGGACTCCGCCATGGACACCTGCCAGTCGTAGACTACGGCGTCGGTAGAGAGCCCCATTACCCACGCCAGAATCGAATAGATATCGCGATGTACGAATTCTGTCAGGCGCATGGGTAACTGGGGAAGTTCTCCAGACGACGATGCTCCTCCCAACTGCTCACTCATGAACTTGCACATCTCAGGTGTGGGCAGATACCTATCACCCTGCTAGGAGTTGTTGATCTTTCTAGGGGTGAAATCACCCGAGGGTTTCTTCCCGCAGGCGAAGGCCTCTCGAACAGTATCAGCTGTTATGGCGAACAACGTTTTTCCCTTGGCATCCCGCACTGTTCTTGTCTGGGCATCGTAGAATTGCGACACTGCCTACACAAATTCTGGGCAATGGTGTACGGGCGTACACATGTAGAAGAACAAGTGGGAATGATAAACTGCAGCCAATGGGTTCCCAGTCGGGTTTTCTCTATGCGCCTTCTTGACGTCTTGGCGCAACTGCTCCATGTCCTTGTATGTCATCATGCAATCTCGAAGCCTGAAGAGATTATCTTCGGGCGGCGTCAACTTTTGAGGCTTCTTCGTGCGCTTTCGCGGCTTCTTCGAGCCGCTCTCCTTCGTGGGCGTCGCCTTTTCCTTGGGTGCCTCCTTTTGCTCCCCACTCTTCTTGCCCATGTCTGTCGGCAAACTGCTCTGATTCAAACTTGCACATATAAGCGCTCTGAAAATGCAGGGCGCAAGGGATACTAAAACTACAATGAAGGGCACGAAATGACTTGGCAACCCTTCACCTTATAGCGCTCTTTTCAAATCTACCACCTTAAATGCCAGCGTCGGGAGTTAATGCAGGTGGAGATTGTGCTCTTCGTGCCTGGTAGTTCGCCTTCTTAAATGATGGATGATGGTGTCGGACAAGAAAATCCTCCTTGGGGCGCGTGCTTCTCGAGAGGAGCGCTTACTTGGATCTGCCACGGGGGCGCGCTTCGGACGTTATGGAGCGAAAACGCTTTGATTGGATAGGGACGAACGACCCCACTTTATAACGCTGCGCTAGGGTTAGAAAACACTTTCACATTTATCCCCTTCGCGACACTTGGCGCTTTCCGGATGGACGGCTTTAAAGGAAATTAAAAAAAAATAAAGCAAGACTTTAAAAGGGAAGGGGAGACTTTCGCTCCACTAGTGGAGCGAAAGTACACTTATTCACCTCTTTTTTTTTTTTTAAACGGGGTTTCGCTCCACAAGTGGAGCGAAAGAGAACTCTTTTTTTTTTTAGCTTCGCTCCAAAACTGGAGCGAAAGCAAAATATACACATGCATTTTTTAACATATATACATGAAAATACCTGGCGGATTACTGATTTTCCTCGGAACTCGGTTGGTGATAAGCTTTCAGAAGAAAGCCGTTCACCGAAATCGGGAGAGTGAAACCCTCCATGTCTTGCAGAATGAAGGAGTTGATCTGATTGACGTCGGAGACTCGAAATGGGCCTTCCCAGAAGGCGTCGAACTTCTCGTGGTTCCCCGGCTTAGACTTGTTTTCATTCCATTTTAAGACCAAGTCCCCGACACTGAAGGCTCTGTCGGAAGTCTTTTTGCCGAACCAGCCCTTGGTGGATTCGGCATGCTTTGCGAAAGCTTCATAAGCTTTCTCTCTTTCCTCCTCCAACTGCAGCAACTGGGCTAACCTCGCATCCATCGGGTCAAATTCGCCTTCTTCACTGTCGAGCCACTTGAGTAACTGCAACGCGGGTAGCTCTATGTGCGTGGGTAAGACTGCCTCTTTCCCGTACACCAGTGAATAGGGTGATGTCTTGATCGAGCGTTTGATGGAAATGCGATCAGCCCAAAGCGACTGGTCTAAGAGCAGATGCCAGCTTCGCTTATTCTTCTCCAGGGACCTCTTCAAGATCCGCAACAGGTTCTTGTTCGTAGACTCCGCCAATCCATTGCCCTGCGGGTAATAGTTAGACGAGGTCTTCAAGTAAATTCCATACCTGACTGCGAACTCGCAGATCCTCGCGCCGGTGAAAGGAGAGCCGTTATCAGACACGATGGCTTCAGGCACGCCAAAGCGAGTGATCAACCCTTCAAGAAAGGAGATAACCACGTCTTGGTTGGCCTGCTTGGTCGGCATTGCTTCCGACCACCGAGTGAAGTAGTCTGTGGCGGTCAAAATGTATTTGTGGCCATGGAGGAGTTGGGATTGATGATCCCGATGAAGTCTAGGCCCCACTGCTGGAACGGAGCTTCTGCTTGAATGGGGTGAAGAGGAAGCGAGGCATTCCGGGTTCTGCCCGAGTAGCGCTGGCAACTGTCGCAGCACTGGCTGACCTTGAAAGCGTCGACGAAAAGGGTGGGCCAGTAATAGCCTGCCTTTATGATCTTCAGAGCCATCGGCCTGCCCGCGAAATGACCTCCCGAAATCCCAGAGTGAAACTCCTCAAGGATTTTCGCCTTCTCCGACTCTCTGATACACCTCAAGAGGACTCCGTCGATGTTCTGATAAAACAGTCCGTTGGGTGTCGGGACATACCTGCCAGCCTGCAAGCGAAATCTCCTTCTTTGCGAAGCATTGAAGCGAGAAGGACATCTGCCCATGTCGAAGTACTTGACAAGGTCATCTGTCCAATCTGGACTGTCAACCGACAGGTTGGCAAGGTTGCTTTCGGGCGCAGGGTGGTCTGAGTCGGGGATTGTTGCTTCAGCTGCAGCACTTCTGGCCAGTTCTTGACAGAGCGCTCTGCCTCGGACCAACTTGGTAGGGCGCACTTCAATGTCGAATTCTTGGATCTTGGTGACCCATCCAACCCTCCTATTGCCAAGCTCCCCTTGAATGATGAAATTCCTGACGTCGGGGTGTACCACGTACACTATCGTCTTACTCTGGGAGACGAAATGTCGGAATTTCTGGAGCGACTTCATCACCGCATGCACTTGTCTTTCGATAAAATTGAACTTTTCTTCGTGCGGTTGGATGATTTGGCTGAGGAACGCTATCGGGCGCTCATCTCCATCTTCCCCCTTCTGGGTCAGAACAACTGCGTAGCTTTCTGGCTCCCCGACGACGTATAGGATAAAATCCTTTGCGTAGTCGGGATTGATGAGGACTGGAGCTTGAGTGATCCGCTCCTTGATCTCTTGGAACGCCTGCTTCCTTTCATCGGTCCACTTGAATTCAGCATCCTTCTTCAGAAGCTCGGTCATCGGCTTCACCACTTGGGCGAAGTCGGCTATGAACTTCCTGACGAAGTTTATTTGTCCGAAAAAGGACTGCAGGGCTTTCTTATTTGATGGCAGTGGAAGGCGGAGGAGCGCTTCAGCTCGGGCGGGATCAATAGTTAATCCCTTTTCAGAGATCAGGTGCCCGAGAAGTTTGCCTTCCTTCACTGCAAAGATTGATTTTTTGGGGTTGATGGAGACCCCGAACTCCCGGCATTTCTCAAAGACTTGCCGTAAATGTAGGTCGTGTTCCTCCCTCTTATGGGAGAAGACTGTCATGTCATCCAAGTAGATCATGATGACATGATTTAACAGTTCGCCAAAGGCGAGGTCCATCGCCCTTTGGAAAGTCGCTCCGGCGTTTGAGAGGCCGAAGGGCATACGTTGATAGGCGAAGGTTCCCCACTTGGTGGTGAACGCAGTCTTGTGTTGGTCTTCGTCCTTGACCCATATCTGGTTGTAGCCGGAGAAGCCATCCAGCAAGGAGAACCTCTGTGCTCCCGCCACTACGTGAAGAATCTGGTCAATCTGAGGTAGCGGGTAGTGGTCCTTGAGCGACGCTTGGTTGAGATTTCGAAAATCGATACACAAGCGGATGTCCCCGTTCTTCTTTCGCACCGGGACAAGGTTGGCCACCCAGGAGGAGTGCTTGATCGGGTAGATGATCTTTGCTTCAAGCATCTTCAGAAGCTCAGCCCTCATCAGCATCTCGATCTTCGGGTTGACGGGCCTCTGCTTCTGCCTGAAGGGTTTGATCCCTTCTTCCAGCTCAATGGTGTGTTGGATGACGTTCTTGTCATACCCCCTTAGATCTTGGTAGCACCAAGCGATGATATCTGGGTACTCCTTGCACAGGGCGCGAATCTGTTGGAGCTCTTTGACTGTGCAGTCGGCCCCTACCTTGATAACTTTCCCCGGCTCTAACTCCAGGTCCACGAACTCTTTTCTGTCCACTTTGATCTTGTGCCCGATAGACCTGTCGTTCCGATCAAACAGACTCTCCAATGTGATCAGACCCTTGGGGATGTGGTTATTTTTCAATTGAATTAACCCCTCGCGGTCTTCTTCGTTCAGAGTCCGATCTTCAATCGAGGACGCTTCATTAACCAGAAAATTGACAAGTTGTTCGTCATTGTCGAACACCTGCCAATGGAGTTTCTTATCAGGCACAGAAGGCCTGTAGATCAGCCTCACCGTCTTCGGCTTATGCATCATATTATCTGCCGGTGAAAACCGGGCGCCGATGGAGGCTAAGATGTCCGCAAGCTTGTTTCGCTCTCGCGAAATTGACTTGATGTTCAGCGCGGTGAAGGATTCAAGCAAATCCCACACCTTGTTGCGGTACGCCTTTAAATAGTGTTGCTTGGAGATGCACTTGTTGGTAACTTGGTTGCAGATTAATTCGGAATCCCCGAATATCTGCAACTGCTTAATGCCGAGCTTTTCGGCTTTCTTGAGTCCGAGGCACAAAGCCTCATACTCTATTGCATTATTCGTACAACTCCATGCGAGCCTGTACGAATAAGTTTTTTGTTCGCCGGATGGAGAGATGAGAGCGATGCCAGCTCCTGCGCCGTTCTTACATCGCGCGCCGTCGAAGTACAACTTCCATAGCTGATCGGGTACCGAGGGCTCTTCTTCGGGTGCTTTCGTTTCAGCCTTTTCAGGCTTGGTGAGTGAGTAGCACCCCAAATCCGTCCCGATAATGGCATTAAAATCGGTCATGGAGAACTCATCTTCAATTCGGAGCTCGCCGAGAGATTCTTCCATCAGGTCCACTTGTATTTCTTCTGTCATCAGGTTGACAGAGACCGAGCCCTTCTCCTCGTCTTCAAGTTTTTCAACATGAAAACCGGTAGGCTTCTCGTTGAAGAGTTTAAATCTGTTCCCCTTGAAGGGGATCTCCAAGTGTGAGTAGTCGAGGGAGAGGTAGCCTCCCAACTTAGCTGTGAATTCTCTTGAGAGGCACATACTGAAGTATGGCTCAAGGTCGACCACCACGATCTCTTGGATGACCGTGACCTGCGGCATTTTGTGGAGTTGGATCGGAACATCTTTGATCACTCCTACCGTCTTCACGGGAGTCCCGTCTAGCTGCAGCACTCCAGGGCTGCTCCGGGTATACTCCATGCCCATGATATCGCACACTGCTTTGGGCATGACGGTTGTCGCGGCGCCAGAGTCGATCATGCAGTTATGCACGATCCATCCTTCCATCCGAAGGGAAAGGTAGAATGGCGGGGGCCTATTCTTACCTGTGGCCGAAGTCGTCAGCGGTTGTGCAAACACCGTCTGCGTCGGCCTACTCTCCTTGTCCTTAGCGGACTTGAGAGATTCCTGCAAAAGGTCAACTTGACCCGGAAGTTGGAGGGCGTCATAAAGGCTTACCTTGGCGGGTGCCTTCTTCATCTCTTCGACAATGTTGTATGCCGAAGTGCCAGATTCTTCAACTCCCTTTGCAGGTTCGTACTTATTCCGGTACTGTTGCGTGGCATCCACCCTTTGACGCTTGGTCAGTGAGGGGTATCGGAGCTTCTCCCTGGCCTGGTCTCGCGTCTCGGCTTGCGGCTGAGAAGTCGAAGCTTTGGGTTGGAGAACCCTTTCTCTAGCTCGAGGCGGCAGGTGGTCCTTCAGCAAGTCGGACTGCTCTGAGGTCGCTGTTGGATTGGGAGCTTTTGCCGGCGACTGGGCCTTTTGGCTCCATGGCTTGGGTGCAGCAGGCACTTTCAGTGGATCCATCTGGGCCGGATCTACCTCAATAGGCTTCTTCCCAACCTTGGTGAGGACTGAGACTTGCTCGGCGGAAGACATCATGAAATTATGACCAGCTTCTCTGATCATATTGATTTGCTCGTAAGCGCCATCGGCCAATGTCTGAACATAGTTGAGGTGCACCATGCAGGTTTCTTCGTTGTGCGGATCATTGCACGTGGTACACCAATACGCTGGATCCGAAGTGTTGGCCTCTTCGCTGCTCATTACAGCTGAGTTTCTTTCGGGAGGCCTGTGAGCGGAGGATGCTTGCTCTCTCGTGATCGAGGGAGGAGGGAATCTCCTTGACTGGAAGCTTTGATCATTCTGCCTCCTCATGACGGTCATCTCGTTTGCAATCGTTTTCACATATGCACGCAAATCCTGCAACTCTTTGACCTGGTCCGAATTTAAGGCTGCCTGAGGTGCGGGTAATGGCAATGGTGCCAAGGGCGTAGGCAATGCGGGAAATGGGACAGGAGCTGGGAGCTGAGGAACAGCGGGCGCTTGATACTGGGGCATGGGTGCCGCTTGAGTCTGAGGGTTGGGGCTCCATGATTGACTAGGGTACATCTGGGATGTAGGTGGAGCAGATGCACTCGGGTACATATTCTGTGGAAAGTTCGGGTAAATCGGCGTCGTCACCTTGGGAGGCAACTTCCCGATAGCTATTAGGTCGGCTTCCGCCTTCTGCGCTTGCTCGTACAAGCCAGGGAATGTGTTGATATTAGCATGCCGGATGCTCATGCTAATATCCGAATGAAAAGCTCTCAGGTAATAGAACGTCGCCTGCTCTGGGGTGGGCCGAAGGCCGGCAGTGACTCTCTGCCAGGTTCGGGCGAACCTGACATTGAAGTCGGCTACCTCCTCTTGAGGATGCCTCTGGATAGTGGTGAACTGGTGCAACAAAGAGAAGGGGTCCGCTTGTTCATTGAAGCCCCTTATTAATTGTTCTGCCAGTTGGTCCCATGAAGTGATGGTGTCGGCCGGGAGCGATCGGTACCAGTAGAGGAGCTTACCTCTTAGTGAAAGCACCAGCAACTTCACCATGACGTCTTCTTCGGTGATTTGGTGAATGGTTGCTAGTCCAGCGACGTCTTGGATATGCTCGTGCGCCGTCTTTCCCGTACCGTCGTATGTGGGTAAAGCTTTCAGTGCTGCGGGCGGTACTTGGTGTTGAGCCATCAAAGCTAGAGGCCTCGAATGATTCCATGCGGGAAATGCCTGGGGGCAGCTTGTTGTGCCATCGGTGCGTGTGGAGCGGTTGGCTGAATCGGAGGATTCGGCTGCAATGGTGGCTGCAACGGTTGGTTCGGTTGGACCGGAGGATTTGGTCGAACCGACGAATTTGGCGGATTCGGGGGCAAGCTAGTTGTTGTGCTGGCAGGACTTGGAGTCTGCGAATCAACAACAACTACTTGCGAAGATGTCCCGTCTAACGGGATATTCGGCTGGACCACTCTAGGATGTTCTCCCAAAGCGTCGATGTCAAGCTCGAAGAACTCGATTTCTTCTTCTGTATTCTTAGCTCTCCATCTCGTGTGCATGAAGGCGTGAGCTTTTACACTGGTCTACGAGATTCGGAGGTGTCTGTGTTCAGCTGAGTCGCCAGATGTTCAGATTTGACAGTAATAAGATGAACATCACTTCTTAATACTGCTTTAACGTGGAACGTTTGCGTCCCACCGGGCGTGCCAGAAATTGTTGGCAATCGAATCGGCCTAGATGCAGATTTTCTAAGTCTACAGCGCCCTAGACCCGTTGCCAAGCATTGAATGTCCGAAGGAAAGGAATGTCCTCCATGACAATCTCCAGTAGGGCTGGTTCCGAAAGTAAAAATGGGGTTTTGAGATAAGGGTTAGGAAGATGCTGAAAGGAAGGAAATTACTGAAAGGAATGGGAAAGAGGCTAAAAGCCTGAAATACGGGGTGATGGACAGGAAGCACGATACACAACTTAACACTTGAACCAACAACAATCAAAACAATAGACCTTTAACAAAAACCAACATTAAATCTTCTGAACTGCATAAACTCCAGGGGTACTCCAGGATTAATCCTCTACTGACAGCTAAATCCAGAAAACAGAATTCAAGCTATATGATAAAGAGACTAATTTAACAGAAATAACATGATAGAAGTCATACACAGAGATAGAAGATTCAAGACCGGAGCCAGAAGTCTGTATTTCGGAAGCAGATTTCAAAGTATACAATTGCTTTTCTAGCAGAGATTGTCCATCCTTAGTTACAGAGAAAAGAGCAGCTTTTATAGAGGATTCTACTTCCTAAAACATTAATGCCCAACCACTTCCCCAATGGTGACAGGCAGATTTGATCCGGAACCGACTTAACAACATTTAATTCGACCTTGCAGATAACTCAGCATTGAAGGTAGAAGGTTCCGGCGATCCACCATGATCGGACGGCTCAGAGCGCAGCTTGGGGTCGGTTTAATCAGTCAATGGCGGTTTTGGGCAATCCCTGACAGTTCGCCAGAGAAAGCTATGATTAGAGGAGAAAACGAATTCAAACAGGAAAAACATTGCAACAGCAGTTCAAAATTTTACCCCTTAGACCAAAAGTGGCAAAATTGACAGCAAGACCATGTATTTAGTTAGAAATGGGCCCCGTGTTAAGTTAGGAGAGTGTGTTGTCATAGAATCTCTTTGTTGTCATAGAATCTCTTTGTAGTTGTTGGTGCTATGAATGTAACCGTCAGTATTATGAATGTAATCGTCAGTATTATGAATGTAACTGCTATAAATTAGGTGAGTCAGGAATATTGTCATAAAATACTATCATAGCAAGATGTCATGGAATATTGTCATAGAATATTGTCATAAGATGTCATGAAATATTCTTGTAAATGTTACAAATGAGAAGGATGTAACTCTCGCGGGTTAAAGAAGAATTTGCATAAATTGTAAGGAGATTGCCCCCTCGAAGAGGCCTGTGATAGTAACATTTCTCATTTTGAATTCTTACAATTAATGTTCTTATGTTTCATGCATATATGATTTTGTTATCGAAATGAATGTTGCTTTCATTAATATTCAGTGAATCATGGTTTTTTTTAAGTTTTTTTTTTATTTTTTTAATGATTTTACATAGGTTTTTATGAGGGGTCCCAATCCCCTTATACTGAGTGGGGTTTGAACCTTAGACCTCTCAAAGAGAGAACAAAGTCCTTACCAGTGCAGTAAGCTTGCAACTATTCAATGAGTTTAAACAGGTTTTTATGCGGGTTCTTGGTCCCCTCGTATTGAGTGGATTTTGAACCTTGGACCTCTCAAAGAGAGGCCAAAGCCCTTACCACTGCAGTAAGCTTGCAGCTCTATGTGAATCATGGTTATGTTATCCTTGGCATTGAATTTCTTATTTCAATTCAACGCTGCGCTAGAGATTTGAGGTGAAATATTGGCACAAACAGAAGAGGTGCATGGCATGCTAGGAATTTATGAAGATTTAAAATTAAAATTAGTTTAATTTGATAAAAAGAATCCACAATATGCATTTCGGGCTGAAGCATAAGATCACAACACAAAATATTCCTTAAAGATGTTGAGATTAAACATGCGGTAAGATAAATTTGAAAAATACATATTAAGAAAAACAAAAGAAATTTATTCTAATTACGACCAATAAGAAAAACAACTTAAGCTCATAGTGAGGCATTCCTGATTTGAAAAGATAACCAATTGACTATTTATTTTTCAAGCATTTGAGGGAAGTATGTAAAAGCTTTTAGGTTATGAATGAATTAGTTTATTTTTTTCTTAGAAGTATCGAATTTTAAGAAGAATCTAATTCTAAGGATATTTCTTTATTACTTGAAACTGACACCAAACTGCTAAGGTCTGATAGTCTGTATCATATGACCAAAAGCTCCTGTTGCATAAAAACATGTTGATGTTCAGTACTAGTTTCTTCCATAAAAAATGAGAATAAACCATGTCGGCCATCTTTCAATGACTAGTTTATGGCCATCGGACTGCACAGAACTATATAGTTGCACAGAAATATAGTTGCAACCATTCCCTGATTTGACCCAAAAACCTACGGTATTATCAGCTCATAGGCTTAACATCATGCCCACGCAAGCCCTGCCATCTTTCACAAGGGCATTCCATTAACATGAAGTTGAAGTTGACATGCCTATAAATTACTAATGTACAAATTCTCTGGGTCTATTCCAACATACCTAAGTTTGAAAACCTCTACAACCTAAACTTAGACAACAAGGACATAAGATTAAAAAGAACACATTTCCATTTGAACAAAATTCTATTATAAAAATATATTATTGGAAATAAATTACATAATGAATCGGCCAAATATCTCACAGGACTAGAAATTAAATTAGTAGAGATGAAAATTTTCACATAAACGGGACATGGACTTGTAAGAGCTCGCAATGTCTCTACATAAAAACTAATTGTATGACTTAAGACAGTGTCAAAAGCTAAATGTGTTTGGCACAGACTAAACCTATTCAACAAACTGAGAGAGTGAAAGAGGACATACTTTATTACGCTTTTGTTGCTGCTGCTTTCTCTGTCGTTGTCCCTGTCGTTGTTGAGGAAACTAGCAGTTTGTGTCTTTCTCGCCATCCTTCTTCACAAAAATGGATTTGTTTCTCCAAAAAAAAATCAGGACAGAGAAACAACGCCACCTTCAAAGACATGACGTGAAGATAAAAATGTAGAACGAAACTCTATGCTCCAAAGATTAACGAGAATAACTACCTCTATATTATAAAGACTTTGTAGGCTAACTGAGTTGTACAAGGAAGAGGGACTCTCGTTATTTAAATTAGTTGCGGTCATCAGACATATTTTATTTTCGATGTAAAAAAATTGTTTTAAAAAAAATTTAAATTATTTTTAGTTAGAATTTTATTTTAATTTTATAACTTATTTAAAACTAAATGGTATAAAAAAGCGAGCAAAATATAAATTTTTAATTATATATATATATATATATATATATATATATATATATATATATATATATAATTTAAAAAACTAAGTAAATTAAAAAAATAGATTTTCACATTTTGGACTTGTAATTTAGACTATTGTTGATGCCATTCTAAAGCCGTGATACAAATAAAATTCTAATTGATCTTATTTAATTTATTAGAAATCTTATTATTATTTTTTTAATTTTTTTTATGAGGAACCTTTTTTTTATATACAACATATCGGCAACATGTGAGGGGAGAGATTTGAACCTGGGCCTCTCGATAACTAGAGAGTTTTAACTATCCACTTGCTCTCCAACTCCTCTACATGGATGGATTTTTTTAATTTTATAATTTGATAGCTTTTTTTAACAAATTATTTTTAATTACGTAACTAGTTTAAACGTTATAAAAAAATAAAAATATTTTAATTTTAAATTATTTTTTAATTTTAATTTTTCAAGCGATTATACATAACTGAAATGATCCTATTTTTATTACATTCATTCACATGAAAGTATTATAACATCTTCCCTATTATATAGGTATTGCTTGGCAAGATTCTAAATAGTTGAACTAATTTCATTTGATTTTAGTTTTAAATAATTACAAATATTTATAGAAATAGTCATTTATTCATGCTTTAGTAATTGGAGTATGGTTGTATACATCCTCCATGAAGGTGTTCCATGTGGCTTACTAAATAACATTCTCCATGAGGGTCGTCACATGTAACTTATGGCTTTGTGGACATTAAAAACTACTTTACCCTTTCACCCTTTACAATCTCAACTGACATGAATTTACTAGGTTAAATTCTTCAACTCTCAAGAAGCATAATTAGGTTCAAATCTTATCCAATAATATATACATAGTTGTTGTCAAGCAATATATGCATAATCGTTAAGTTGTTGTAATACCACTATGTGTTCATAATCCAATAAATATGGGATCTATTTCAATCCCATGTATCACCCCCAATGGCTAGGTGGTTGGTAAGTGCAGGTATGGCTGAGCACTTACCAAGAAGAGACCTAGGTTCAAACCTTGGGGGAAGCCAACCCTTTGCAAAGGTAGTAGTCTGCTCCAAATCTTTTGAGTGCGTGCCAAAACGATGACGATACAAACCTCGATCGACCAATGCTCCCCATATCATGATGGATCAACAAGAACGAGACGGATAAGTTTGTTGGGAGCAGTCCCTATGGTTTGAACCCTGTGCTGGCTAGTTACTAAAAATAGTGGTTGTAACCAACTCTTCTATGTAACAAAAAAAATCCCATGTATCCAAGTAAAAAAGATATATCAATTTCACATTATTATTATCATAAATTAATTATGTATATTTGAAATTATAATTTCATTATATATAGCTTTTACTAGGGTTACTCTTACCAAACTATCAAAACACATTTATTATTAGATCAATTTGACCATTGAGCTTGTCTTTTATCAAAGATATTCTTCATCTTCTTCAAATTGCTACATTTATTATACTCCTTGATGTTATTATTATTTTTTTTTTGGTTACATAGGGAAGTTGGTTACAACCACTATTTTTAGTAATTGAAAAGCCTGGGGTTCAAACCACAAGGACTACTCCCAACAACCTATTCGTCTCGTTGTTGTTGATCCGACGTGAGATGGAGACCATCGATCGCTCAAGGTTTATATCGTTGTCGTCGGTCTGGCACGCACGAACTACTTCACTAAGAGATAAAAATTTCCTTAATGAGGTACCCTTTAGAGTTTGAATTTTAACAAGATGAAAACCAACATTGCATCAACTTGAATTATCTACTACCTTATTCCTTTTATATAGTTATGCTAACATTTTCAATAAACTTTCTTCATATATAATTGATAAAAACAACAAATAATGTTATTATTGATTAAATTTCTACATCCATTTTTCTTGACAATATTAATTATAATCATTAAACCTTCCTCAATTGAAATATATCTCCATCCCTTTCCAATGACAATATTGATCCCTATAAGAAGTGTCATATCCTCTACATAGTTGCTAATTAAAGTTCCATATGATTTTGAGTATGTAAAGAGAAGTTTACCTTTAGTATTCAGAAAAAAATCTCCATAAGCTTTCCTTGTATTTTCTTTAGAAGTAGGTCATCAAAATCAATTTTGATGAACCTAACTTTCGTATATTTCTATTTTACCATAAATTAATGTTGATATTTTTTATTAACTCTATTGTCTAACATGACCCCTATATGTATATTCAAATTATGTAAACAAAAGGCTAACTTCTTTTTTTTCCATACTTAAGACTTCCCACGATCAACACAATACTTCTAAACATTTTGCAAAAGAGGCAATAATATAATTTCAAACTTGGGTATAATTTTGAGAGTTATTTTTGAAAATTCTATTATTCTTTTCAAGCCATAGGAAGGACCATTCCTCATAAAATACATAATGCTTTTTTTGAGTAAAAGATAAATATTTTATTCAAAAAAATTGATCAGCTTATACAAATCCATTTTGATATCCTGCCTTTCTTGGCAAGGCTCAAAATGTTTTTTTCTATTTTGGAAGAGGACAAATACACAATGCTTTATCTTTAAAGTTTTCATCAACTATTTCAACATTGATGGACCTACCTAAATAATCTATTTTTCTTGAAAAAGAGCTCAAATGGTATAATCAAATGAGTAGTTAAGAAGTAGATGATTTGATATTACTAAATCATTATTATATAAGACACAATTAAAACATTCATGATGTCATCTTCTTTGCAAACTCTCACCTATAAGTTTTTTTTTAAACTACTAATCAAGAGAATGTTTAGGCCCTAAGGAGGGCCTTAAGTGACTAAAATTTCTTTGAAGAAAAATTCTTGGGAATAGGAAATTCTAATTGCTTCAAAGCCTTATATCTCAACTTGACCAAGTATCAACCATCTTTTATATTCCAAACCAACCCATCCTCTTGTGTCAAAGTAGGCAAACAAAACTCTTGAATCAACTTTTGAGTCTCATTCAACATTTAATTGAGGTCTTTATTCTCAACTAAGTTGCTAGCACAAATCCAATATCTAGAATTTTATCTCACATTAATATAGTTTTTGACATTTGAATATCTACAAGCTAAACAAGCCCAAGCTAGTGGTTATTGTTTTAGATCATAAATAAGAAGATAAAGCTTCAAACAAGCATTAGAACAAAAAATTGCAAGATTATCCTTATTTTTTAACCACCTAATATATTTCTTAATCAATTAAAAAATATTTGATTTGAAGTTCCATGTTACCAAATTCCAAGGTAGGGTCCATTTCCTTAATAATTTTATTGCATCCATATGACATATTTTTTAAGTAACATTTTTATCCAAATCTTCCCTTGATCTTTGAGTAACCTCCAACGAAATTTTGCCCCTAATGCTAAACTCATAAGCCTACAATGTTACAAGCTTGACCCCTAACATTTCTTCCTTTCTAAACACTATCCCACCTACAAAGAGGATTTCGTTCATTCCTTTCTAAATAAATTAGATTTGAATTTTATCAAATTTGGATGCCTACTTACTAGTTATTGAAAGTGACATAATATATAGAGATAGATTACAATGTATATTTTTTATGAATTGTAGCCTTCTGACCATGTTTAAGAACTTATGTTTTCAAATCAACAAATGAGATTTTATTCTATCCAAAATGGAGTTCCATTTTTTTTAAATTCTCTTAATGAGACAAAGGAATATCTTAGAACTTTGATGAAAATTTTCTAACTTTAAACTCTAAAATTTCTATAATAATCCATTGTAAATCTAGGGGAATGTTAATGAAAAATATTTATTTAATAGTATTAAACAAATACCGAACAACCTTTTTATAGCATGATAGTATTGATTTAAATTTAATGTCGTACTAAGCAAGGGGTGACCTAAAATAAAAAGTACCATAAAAAAATTGGAGATGAGATTTGAGAGGACCATTGATTACAACTTGAATACCTTTTAATTTTTTCCTTCCACATTTTACTTTAAGGAAGTTCTACCTAACACCTGAACAAGAATAGCAAAGAGATAAGGATATAGTGGGTCACCTTGACAAAGTCTAAATAGTAATTCATTAGGATCACTTCTTTAACAATGTAAAAGGAGAAAACTACCTTCTATAACTTCTCCATAGATATATACCCCATTGATATTTCATTATATCTTTTTTGTAGTAATTGATGAAATCTTTTGGAAAGTGTTACCCTAAAACTCCTTATCTATCTTAACTTTTGATAAATAATGTTTGAAATAATTAATTTTTTTCTTCCTCATCTCTTCTTCTTCCTCAATTCTTCTCCTATCTATGGTTAAAATATTTTTATTTGATGAATAGGAAAATATGTTATGGTAATAACATGAAATTTTTTAGCATTGTTATCTCCCTCTATTAATCTGTTTCTCCTTGATTTGTAGACTTAATATAACTTTTCATATTGGAATAAATTATGATAATAAAAAGTAATTATTTTTCTTGCATATAAGTATCTTGACACATTATATTTATTATCTTTTGTAGATTGTTGATTTTGGAATTAATTTTTTTTCTTTTAAATATGCTACCAAAAAATTGATATTGTAAACTTGTAATGTCCACCATTTTGGATCACAAGCTTTGGAGGACAAAACTAGGGCATCCGTTGGGTAGCTGAAGGGATTTTTTGTTGTTGTGAAATTGAAGATAAGATTGTTGCACCAAGAGGGTCAATGGGGACGCCTTTGAATCCTCTTTTAGAGAGATAGAGTTCTTTTACAAATTTGTTAAAGGATAAATCTCCAACAAATACTGAAGAAGCACAAAAAACTGCATTAAAAATGCTCTTTACGACTACTAAAAAAATATCATCATCTCAATGAGTGAATGGATGCTTTCCACAATAAAAATAAAGGCCAAAGATTGACATTGAGCAAAGGATGGAAGAAGAAACCATTTTATATAGAGCCAATCATGCTTTGATCTATAAATTCATGGGTCTTTGCCCTACCCTAAATTTTTTACATTCTCGGGTCCGACAAAACTGGAGCCTCTTGGTGAGTATTTTTTGTGGTTTATTAACAACAGATATTTTATTGTTAATTTTTCTTCACTTGCCAATAGAAATAGGGCTTTCAAATAAAAAAGAGGAATCATGATCTGGCAGGATTATTTGTTGAGCTCTGGAGAGTGGGATTTGATCCTTGAATTGAACCCACTAGTGTCTCGGTTTGGATCCATTTGTATGTAATTCCAATGGAGTTTTGAAGTGAGTAGGTATTGGAAATTATTGACAATTACCTTGGAAGATATTTGTGTATTTTCAAAGACACAATGAAAGGAAACACAACTATTTATGCTACATTATGCGTGGAAATGGATCTCAACGAACCTTTGCTGGCAAAGGTTGAACTCAAAATTATAGGACTATCTTGAATTCAACAACTAGATTATGAGGCATTGCCCTTCGAGTGTCGATTTTACCACAAATATGGGCATTTGGACCGATTCTGCCTAAACAATATGAACATAAAAATAGAGGCTCTTCTAGGAATGTCAAATCTTCCATAGGATGGTAAGTAAACAATAAATAAATAAACAACCAATATTTCTTAGGGCAAAGAAGCATAGGGAGATGGTTTTGAACAACCCAAAAGAAGGAAAAATAAAAAATATGGCAAAGAGCAAACCCAAGTCAAGCCCTCCAATAGGTATGAGATCTTCAAGACAATAGTGACCAAGAAGAAGAACAATTCATGGAAGGAGTGGATGAGAATAATGAAAATAATAAAAACAATGTTTAAGCCCTTATTTCACCTCCTCCCATCCTAGAGTAGGTAATTAAGTGTAGTGAGTTACCATAATCAGATATTACAGGGGTATTGATAGTGCATAACCAAAAGCAACCAATAATTAAGGATATCATCATGGGTGTAGTAGAAAAGAACAAAGAAATACCAACTCTAGGGATAACTCAGGTGGAAAAGAGAAAAAAATATCAACTCTCAAGAAGTGGGTAGAAAATCAAATAAGGAATTGATAGCAGTTCAAGGAGACAAACTAATCATTGGAGGATCGATGAGACCAATAGATTTATACTACTCTCAAGGTAACCAATGATTATACAATCATGGAATATTAAGGGTTTAAACAATAGAACCTATCAATATACTGTTTGAAGACTCTTAGAAAAATATAAAACAAATTTTTTGCTTATCTAGGAGACAAAAATGTCATTGGATCTTATGTGTAAAACAGTAAATAGAATTTGGATGGGTGCTAGTCATATGGAAGTGGCTTCCCAAGGGGCCTCAGGGGGGATAGTTACTTTTTGGAACTCTCTTGAATGGACAAAAATAGAACATATAGCTTGGAGGGGTGTCCTCACATCACATTTTAGGAACAATGTGACAGTTGAGCAGGTTTTAATCATAAATTTTTATGGGGCTCAAAACCTAGATGGTCAAATGCATCAATGAAAAGTGATGCATAACATGAGAGTCTCAAGGGAGGAGTTAGACTAAATTGTTGTTGGGGATTTTAATGCTAAATTATCCTATAGAGATCAATAAGAGGGAACCCCAATTTTGGACCCCAGGGATCGACTTATGATTGCCCAAGTCCATGATTTACACATGGTGGATATTAAATGCCTTGGAACTAACTATAGTTGGACTAATAAGAAGAGGGAGCCACATAGTAGGAAGATGAAGTTAGATCATTTTTTGGTTTTAGAGGAGGCATTTGTGAAATGGAATATAAAATTTTAGATTTTAGAGGGTCCAGTTTCAATCACTCTCCCATTTTGTTAGAAGGGAGGATCAAGACAATGCAACATCACAAACCATTCAGACTCGAGAAATTTTTGTTACAAAAAGAGGAAATTCGAAAGAAAATTCCACAGTGGTGGGAAGAGGGTTGCCCAACATATGGGACAACAATGTTTAGATTCCACAAGCAACTTCATTATGTCAAGGATCAACTGAAACAATGGAGGTGAGCTAAAGATAAAATTTTAGGTCCAAAGAACTCCATTGATGGCCAGATGGGGTGAGGTTCAAAAACACTTTAGGAAAGGAATAGTTACAAAGCAGCTCAAAGAAGAGGATGATGCATTGCCTAAAGCAGTTGAGGACATTGACAATCAAGAGGATATCTACTAGAAACAGAGAGCAAAAACCACTTGGTTATTATAAGATGATACAAATACCAATTTTTTCCATTGGGCTACCTATGCTAGGATATAAATGAACAACATGGAAGTTCTTCAAGATGAAAATGGACACTTCTTTGATATTTAATGGATTATTTTTCTAAACTATTAAAGAAAAGGATGGTGCAAGATGAAGAGGCTCAAAAATAATTCTTGCTATCATACTCTCTATTATCTCTAAAGAATAAATTTAGGTCCTACGTAAACCTATTTATAGAGAGGAACTGAAGAAATTAGTATTTGTAATGAGTATCGAAAAAACACCAGGTCTATATGGCTTTCCAATTGAGTTTTTTAGGCCTTTTGGAACAACTTGGAGGAGGATGTAATGGTTTTTATAGAGGAGTCCAAAGGTAGTAAAAGAATGCTTAAATCATTAAATCATACTTTCATTGCCTTAATTCCAAAATGGGAGGAAGGAATGCATATTTTAGATTATAGACCTATTACCTTATGCACTGTCATATATAAAATAATCACAAAGGTAATGGTTGAATGGCTAAAATCTCTTCTACATAGCATTATCTCCTTGGAGCAAGGGTATTGTAGAGGGTAGGCAAATCTTGGATGACGTGGTTCTAGCTCAGGAGGCAATCCATTCAATGCAAAAAAATGGTAATAGGGGAATGTTCATAAAATTAGATATGTCAAAGGTTTATGATAGGGTGGAGTGGAGCTTCTTGTCAAATATGATGGCAGCCTTTGGTTTCTCTTAGGATTGGATAGAATGGGTCATGAGCTATGTTTCTACTTTGACATACTCAGTGTTAATCAAGGGTCTTCCCTTGCAACTATTTGGAGCTACTCAAGGCCTTTGTCAAGGAGATCCTTGTTCCCCTATATTTTTATCATATTAGCTGAAGGTTTGGGTAGACTCATCTTGAGGAGAAGACAACAAGGTTTGCTAACAGGTATCAATATGGGTGAGGAATTTTTTACTCACCTATAGTTTGTGGATGACACAGGATTGGTAGGAGTGGCCAACTTCAAGGAAGTAAGAATGATTAGAGATACACTTAATGTCTACCTTAGGGCCACAAACCAAGTCATCCATGATAAAAAATCCAAAGTGGACTTTTTCAATCTTTATCAAAGACTTCAAGACAAAATTTTAGAGATCTTGGGATTCACGAGGACTTCTCTTCCAATGGTATACTTGGGGGTCTCTTTGCATTTAAAAAACTAAAAACAGATATCTGAAGGAATCTTTTGGATTGTATCAAGAAAAAAATTAATCATTGGTCTCACAAATGGTTAAGCTATATGGGTAGATTAACTTATTTGTTGTTAGTCATTCAGGCCATGCCAATTTATAAATTTTCTTCTTGTTGCACCACATACCATATTAAAGAGTTGGAAAATATGGCTAGAAGATTTTTATGGGGAGGAGTAAAAGGAAAGAGGAAATGGGCCTTAGTAGGTTGGGAGAAAGTAAGCCAACCCAAGGTCAAAAGAAGTTTGGGACTAAGGAGATCAAAGTTAAATAATAAAGTTTTGGTTGAAAAGATTTATTGGAGATGGATTTCCCAACCAACTTCTTTATTCAGTAGAGTTTTAACTAGTAAATATTTGGGATAGTTAAACCCAAATGAGGTGGTTCATTTCCCTTTGGATGTTAATGGGTCCTTAGTGTGGTAGGCTTTAAAGTTAGGATCTCAATTAGTGTAACATGGATTATTTTGGAAAGTGGGGAGAGGCAAGAAGGCACAATTTTGGACAGATTCATGGGATCGATACTGACCTATCATTGTTGAATTTCCACAACTACAACCAATAAAAACAACTATAGAAACCAAATTTTAGGTCCAAATTGAAAGTTATTTTAACACTAGTCAACTGGGGGATTATAATTTTAAGCAATTTAAGAAGTTGGATGAGTGGCCAATTTCAATCCCTTCGGAATTGACACCCATCATGACTAAAATCTTGGCAGAAAGATTTCTCATAGGTAGATTGAGGAGTATGAATTAGATTGGGGCTATGGGAGCCTTGGTGTCTACACGATAAAGGATGGATATGATAAGATCCTTCCAGAGCCTTCTCCTCATGCATATCAGGTTGAGTATTGGAGAAATATTTGGCAGTCCAAGGGTTGGTCGAAAGTAAACTTTTTTGCCTAGCAATTCATGCACAATGGAATTCTTACTTTTGATAATATCATACATAGGGGAATCATTGGTCCATATCAATGTGTTTTATGCTACAAGAGTGAGGAAACATATGACCACTTGATGTTTGAGTGCCCATTCACACGCTAGATCTGGGAGAGATGGTTTTTATCTTATAAAATTTGAGTTAATGGTGATTTGAATCATATTAATATTTGGGAAATATGGAAGAGGGGTATATTTAAATCTAAAGCTCTTTGTATTAGTTGGAATCTTGTATTAAACTTCATTTGGTGATAAGTGTGGTTGGAGAGAAATGACAAAATTTTTTGAGAAACATTTTGGAGTTTGGTAGGTCATTTGGAGCAAATTCATAGAAACTGTGGCACTGTATGCTAAATAGGAAACTTAGGCTATTATAGGGACAATGGAGAAGGAAGTTGAAGTGCAAGAGGGGCATGATAGAGTTAGTTGGAAACCACCCCCAGAAGGTTGGATTAAATCTAATACTAATGGAGTTGCAAAATGCAATTCGGGTAGAGCTAGAATTTGAGTGGTTTGAAGAAATCATGTTGGGATAGTGCTCTATTGGGAACTACAAGGCCTAGGAAGGGCCACAAACAATGAAGCAAAAGCCTTAGCTATCAAATATGCTTCTATTTGAGCAGTAAAACAAGGTTATAGAAGGATAATATTGGAATCAGATTCTCAAATATTGGTAGGAGCTCTGGATTGCATGAGGAAATTTGCTTTGAAGACATGGAGGTTGAGGATTCTTGTCACTCAAATTAAGGAATTGTGGAGGGAATTAGATGATGTGATTCCAATTTATGTGAGTAGATATCTAAATAAAGTGGTAGACTTCCTGGCTAATATGGGTACTGAGAAGGAGGTAGGGGTTCAGTGGCACAATGACATGGCTATTGAGGATGAGATGATTACGCAGGTTGGTGAGCAAATCTAGTGTTTAACTAATTTGGACAACCATTGTAGAAATATGGTTTAGGATATTTGGCTCCAATGTAGATCTTTTACAGTTGTAAATAGGTGGACAACCATTGTAGGAATATGGTTTAGGAGATTTATCTCCAATGCAAATCTTCTTTTACTGTTGTAAACACGTGTTCTCTTTGGCTAAGTCTGGGAGAGGTCTCATCCCAACTTGTAAATGATCTTTGTTTTAATATAAGTTTTTCAAATTATTATTTTTAAATGTCCACCATTTTGAAACCTTCAAGAAACCTAAATTAGTTGATGATTGTAACCAGTATGATTTTGATCTAGAATATTTTGATGCATTAAAAATAGGTGAATATGGTATATGTGGATAATTTAATGACTAGACAATTAGTAGTTATTATTTTTCTATTCAAAGCAATTATATTTATTGCATGAAATTTTGTTTAATAAAATCTATTAAATGATGATATGAAAAATTAGAAAGTTCTTGTTGATTTTGATATGAATTTGATAAACTTGTTTGTGATTCGTGATAAGTTGATATTTAAAAAAGGAAGACACTTTTTGAGATTATATAAATGTAATTGAAATGATGCATTAAGAAATGTTGGTAGCAAAAGCAACAAATATATGATTGTAGGTTTGGATTAAAATTGGGATGAGAAAGGATGCCTAAAGCTTTGAGGCATTATGTTTGCAAATAAAAATTATTTTGGTCATTGCTTATAAATATTAGGGTCATGTTGAATTTATTGTAATAGTTTTGTACCATGGCAAAAGAAAAGATATAAAAGATAAATTAAAAGTGAAGACCATAAGATAAGTACTTGGATTAAAACAATCCAAGATCCACACATTTTGGTAGAAGTATTAATTTTTTTTTAAATAACCCACCCTCTTGTTTACATATCTGTGAAAGACTCGAACAAGATTAAAATCCCTCAGGTTAGTCATGTACCATGGAAGACTTGAAACTTTGGACAAAAATAATGATGCAAATTTAACTAAACTAACTACTTGACCCTTATTTAGAGGAAGTTAATGATGACATGGGAGAGTGTGTAGAGGTGTTCAAAGTGTGAGAGGGAGTAAGAGTGGAAAGTAGTAGTGCAACTAAGGTGGGAATAAATTTGAGCTAAGCATCCATAAGATGGATGTGCACGAAGAAAATGGAGAATTAAGAAGCTTAGGGGAAGGCAAGTACAAAGGAAGAGAAGGAAGAAAGATACCAATAAGAAAAGGATGACATTTTTTAGTGTTAAGGAGAGTATATAATGTCATTTATAGTTGGAAAAAACTATAATTTTGGTCAGTACATAGGAACAAAGAAATTGGAAGTTATAGAGTATTTCACATAACTGATAACTTGATGGTAATGCATATATAGCCACATTGACTTACATGGATAAATGAAAGGAAAATAACTTTATGCAAAACCCAATAAGCAAGCATCATAGCCATTAAAACCAATATTTTCGAATCCTAGTATGTGCCCCAATATAATACATGGAACTTTGTAATAAGAACTAAGATTATACTTCTTAAAATGATAATATTTTGCCATGGTATATGCTATATAGTAAATTATGATATTTTGATGGATATATTGTGTGTAAATATCTATATCATCTTGGCTTGTGTGATTTTTATAGCCTTCTTTGTATTGGATGAGTTAGTCCTAGTTATGGAGGTCCATGTGCAAGTCTTGTATAGTCATGCGTACCCTTTACAAACTAAGTGAATTTTGTATATGGTGTGTCAATTTTTTAAGAATGAAAATAGAGTGGTGTAATATGGGATGTATAAGGTGTGCATCATAGTGTGAAGTGGTAACTTCTTTATGGAGGATACCTTAAGAGTGGAGTGAGACTTCATTTATATGTTATAATTTTTATTTGAGGGTTGAAATTGTCTCCCCTATTTTATGTTGAATGGAGATAGGCTCCTCTAAGGAATGAAATTGGATTTAAAGTTGGGATGATCCATATATACCACTCTATTATGTGAGACTTCTAGGATATCTTGACATGCACATCATTTGTAAAGTGTATCCTATGAAATACGTGTTCTAGTTTGTGATTGGGTAACAAAATGTCTTAGGGTGTTGTTCTATTTAGATTACCTATGGGACTTGGGAGAAGGTAGGGCTATCAAGCTTCATCCTAACTTTGTGAAGTTTTGTAGCAAGATGGAAGCAACTTGGAAGCTAATTAGAATTTTTGAACTCTCATACTCTATGTAAACCCTTAGCAAGTTGAGTTATTCCTAATGTGAAAATTAATGTAAAATTTAACAAGTTGAGTTGTACCAAACATCAAAATTTTCAAACTGATTATTATGTCAATTAGATTTATGTTGGTATAGTAAATATTCATTTAAATATTATGAGTTAGTCATGGGTGAATTTGATAGTATTAGAATGAGTTTAATTAAAAGTATAAAATTTAAAATTTTCTTATATACTATATACTATGTGTGTGAAATTGAATTTAAATATATACTTATTGAAATTAAATACATTTATATTATTATTAATTTTAATTGAAATAAAAAATGATTATAAATAAATCTAAATGAGAAAAGAAAATTTAATTTTCATAGATGATATATATATATATATATATATATATATATATATATATATATATATATATATATATATATATATATATATTTTGTAATAACTACACTGAATTAAAATTTTTAAAATATTTTAAGAATATACCTATTGAATGATTATTAAATTCTTTTATTTCAAAGATGTGCTTTCAAATAAAACTTAAAAAAAAAAATCTACAAAACTAAAATAGAAGTTCATTTTTATGAAAATGTTGATAGTTAAAAGTTTTTTTTTTGTTTAACTACATAGGAGAGTTGGTTACAACCATTATTTTTAGTAACCGGTTGTGGAGGGTTCAAACCATAGGGACTGCTCCCAACAAACCTATCCGTCTCGCTTTTGTTAATTTGGTGTGAGATGGGAACCACCGATCGCTTTTGTTGATTTGGTGTGAGATGGAAACCACCGGTCCCTCGAGGTTCATACCATCATCGTTGGCGCACACTCAAAAAATTCGAAGCAGACTACTACCTTTACAAAAGGTTGGCTTCTCCCACAAAGTTTGAATCTAGATTTCTTCTTGGTGAATGCTCACCACACTTACACTTACCGATTCAGGGTTAAAAGTTACTTTTATAAATTTATATACTTAAAAAAAATCCTTAATATTTAGGAAGGACATGTTCATGGCATAATACTTGCAAGAGGATCTCCATACCCAATCCTCACTACCCTTTTCCTATATCAACCCAAAAAAATAAAATAAAGAACCATCTTGCCCACACCTGGCTTGGCGGCCAAGGTCGTGAAATGACATGTTGAAGCTTACGGTGTGTCGGGTTTTGAATCCGGCCACAACTTGCATACACATACGTGAAAGAAAGTGTTTTTTTTAATTGAAATATATATATATATATATATATTTTTTTTTAATTTGGTTAGTGAAATTTTTTGGTTCAGTTTCTTTTAAAAATTATAAATTTTTTTTAAAGTTGAGAGCTATGCTTATTAATAGGGAATTTAACACACAACCACTCTCTCACACTTTCCTACTCCACTTTCCTACTCAGCGGTTTGAACCTTGGACCTCTAACAAAAAAATCAAAGCACGGACCTTTTATTTGTCCTTGAGTGTGTATAAAAGTAAATTTACGAGGAATAACATTTATTTTGGAAGGAAGTTTAGGTTCAATGTTGGTAATTTGTTATAATGCAATCAAAATTTGAGATTTTAATTTGTTGAATTTTTTTCAGAAAACAATAATACTTATAAATTATTTTGGATGATTTTTAATTATAGATTTTATAATGACATTCTAATATTATATAATTTACATTAGATTATTATTAATAATATTTACAACAAAGAAATTTGATTATGTTCATTAGATGCTTAGACATATTTGGAAGAACTGAGTGTTGGAGCTACATAAAAAAATAGTAAGGATCAAACTTTTTACTTAAAGGAATACCTCTTAAAATAAGAATAATGATTAAATATATAGGAATCACTTTATGTGGAGGACAATCCTAAGTGGAAGATGGTATTTTGTTGTCACATAAAGCTTATGATATATATATTTTTTGATTTGATGGTATTAAGTAGATTTAATATCCTATGATAAATAAAGGGTATAAGAAATTTGATGACAATTTGTTAATCAAAATATTCATAAACAAGTTTTCTTGTAAAAGCAAATGTTAAATTTAGCAGTTGAGTTTAGAATGAGTGGAGTTGCTTGACGATCAATTAGGGATAAAGCCACTACCATTATCATTAACAAGGTTTGACCTCACATGACAACACAAAAACTTTTTATGTCGAAAAAAACTCTTTTTGATAACATTATCTTATGGAAATCACCATCAAAATCAAATGTTGGATGTTATTAGATCTTGAATCATAAATTATCGATATCTTATGTGAATGTAAACCTTAGTGAATGCTAATCCAATTAAAATGACCTAGAATATATCTAACTTAAGAACCTATACTCTATCCACTTTCTAACAGTTAAGGATGATGTCTAACATTATAACATATTTCAAAAAATTACTAGAATTTTCATAGACTTTTAGTTAAGAGTTATCTTAGTGTATAAGAGGTGCACTGCATATGGTATTAGAGCCCAGGTTGTAAGACTCAGGTCTTAACTATGAAAGTTAATCATATAAGATCAATAATATATATGATGTATTCCATTGGTGTATAGATATTATCATTGAAGAGAGGATGTTGGGATACACACAATGAGGACAATCTATCTTTGGAAGAGGTAGTCTACAAATATAATTCCCTCAATATAGTCTATATTCTATTGAGATTAAAAGAGATCATAGTCATGAGGCATCTAGTACAATAGTAGGTGATCGGATTCATTATTAATTAGATAATAGGCCACCATGTCAAATAATTTAGGACTTAGAGTCCATGAAAATATGACCAACATCATGATGGATCAATTTCTAGAAGGTTAGAATATAGAAGGTCATCAATAAGGAGTGGAAATGACATTCCTTTAGGATTGGATCAATTTGTCATTTTAAATAGAGGATAAGTCAAAAGGATATTTTTGATAATTTAATAAAGGTTGAACCACCCAAGTTTTCTAGGACAAAAGGGAAAGTAACTAGAGAGTGACTTACTAATATGCAAGGTTACTTTAAGGTGTAAAAATTTAGTAGTTAAGATAAAGCAAAAATAGCCACTTTTCAATTAGAAGGTCATGTAGCCATTTGGTAGTGTAATGAAGAGTTGATAATGATTATAGCTATATGGATGTGACTTAGGAATAATTTGAGAAAAAATTCTAAAACAAGTATATCTTTGAAGTGTTTATTCAAATGTGAATTCAAGAATCTTAAAAGCTACAAGGAACTAGATCAACTATGAAGTTTGAGCAAGTATTTCCAAATATTTAGAGTGAAATTCCAATAGTGGGAATGAATTAATGTAGGTGTATTGATTCCTTACGAGACTATGACCTTTGATAGATCAAATTATTAGGAGAAACAATCCATAGACTTAGAAGGAGGCTTATCAATAGGTCTTAGTCATGAATTGTGGCCCAATGGCCCATTAGATGGAAGAGAGGAAAATCATCTTCAAGATCCTAATAAAATTCAAGGATTAAAGTTTAGAGAGAACAAACCTTTGGGGGAAGTTTAGAGAAGGATATTTAAGAGGAGGTTTTTTGTAGGTTGTGGAATTCCATATAGAACTCCTCCATATTCTTAATGAGCACCAACATTTTAGTCTACAAAACTACAAAAGAATTAAAGTAGGCCACCTCAAAGTGTAGGACATCAAAATTAATGTTTTACATGTGGATTACCTCATTTTTCTAGGGAATATCCTCAATATAGTAAGGGATCAAGTAAGAAAACAAGTCATTGGTAGTCAACATCCATAGAAATTGATGCTCCTAATTAGCATACAATCTATGCAAATGTGGAAGATCATCAAGAATAACATCAAGTCGTGGTGATGGGATATTTAATCAAGGTTTTGTAACATCATGTATCTATTTTAATTGATACAGCTTCTATATCTTTGATTTATCCTAAACTAATAGGCAAGCATGGTTTGAAAAGAGTTAAATGACCTTGATAAGTAGAGATAAATTCAAGCACCCTTCAAGACATTAGAAATATGGTGAAATAATGTCAAATCAATTCTAGGGAATAAACGAATGATGAGAATGAATAGATTGATAAAAAATATTGAAAAAGTGATGAAGGTTTCGAAGGTGGTTGTGTGAGGGTTCCGTCTGTGGGTCAAACACAAGTGACAACATAGGGTGTTTTTTGGGCCTACGATCCCTAGCAACTAGTCTATTTTTTGTTGTTTTTTCTCAAGATAAACATAGGATATGTTGTAGGAGACCTACGATGGGTTAGGAATTTTTCATTCAGAAAATATTCATGCTACGAACTTGATTGAAAACTGCTTCCAATTTGTTGCCCAAGGAAAAAATGAAAATCACACCTTTCCTTAGCATCTAAGGCATGGATTAAAGAGACCCAGAAATAAGTTTCAAGTTGCAGATCAAATAAGAGAAGCCTCCTTAGGAAAAGAAAAAATGGTTCAGAACTCAAGCAATCCCACTGCTAAGGAATGCCCCCAAAACAAATCCACTATGGAAACCCCTTTCAAGGGTAAGGATTTTGGGGATTTGACCCCAAAAATAAATTTTAGGGATGCCCTTCATGGTGGATAGTCCTAGACTAATGCTAATATTAATCTTAAGGCACCTCGTAGACCTCTAAGAATGCCTAAGATTGATCCCAAAAAAATTAAGTCGGGATGTCTAAGAGCAATTGATGGAACCCCAATTGTTAAGCTAAAAATGGGTGACATTCAGGATGGCATAGAAGATCTGGAAAGAAGAGGACTGATTTGTCATTTCTTGGGTTTTCATCTGAGCCTATCTACTTTCAAAGTGTGGGCTACAAAATACTAGAAAACACAAGGTGAGTTACAAATATCTATTTATCCCAATGGTTATTTTCTTGTTATTTTTGCTAATGATGAAGATAGAGAGAAAATATTTCAAGGGGGTCCTTGGTTCTTTGGAAGGGTAGGGCTTTTCATGAAGCCTTGGCACACTAAATTTAAAGTCGAAGAAGAGATGCCTTCTACAGGACCTATGTGGGTTAGACTCTTTGGCCTCCCAATTGAATTTTGGAATCCGATTGTATTTTCTACAATTGGAAACTCCCTTGGAACTTTCATTATGACTATTAATTGTACACACAAATTTGAACACATTATTTATGCTCGAATTTGTGTCTTAATGGATTTTGACAAACCCCTTCCACAAAATATCTCATTACAATTTGGGGAGGACACTTGGGAGCAGGTGGTGGACTATGAGAACATTCCTTTCCATTGTAGAATATGCCATGAATATGGTCATTTGGCTAGTGTCTATCCAAATAAGATTCCAGATCAAAAGAAAGAGGACACAAACTTAGAAGGTTTCCAAATGCCTAAGAAGAAGAACACTAAAAAAAAAATTTATGAAGGATCAAGCGATGTTGTCAACTAATATGTTTGGAATTATTTCCACAAATAACCTCACAGGTGAGGAAGAGGACATAATGGAGATATAAATATTAGAAACACAGTTTAAATATGCAGGGAAGGACTCAAAGACAAACCAGGAAATCAAAGGTTTTCAACAAAAAAATAAGGGAGAAAACATAGACAAGAAGAACAATATTTTAAATGCTAAAACTTCAAATAATTTAGACCCCAAGATAGACTTTGTTGAACCTTCCAATAATGCTTTGGTTGTGTATACACATACTTCAGGGTTAGAAGCTATCCCAGATTCAATTGGGGTAAGACAAGAAACAGGAAAAAAAATGAAGATGGACACTAACCAAAAGGTAGGCCGCAAGACTAATCAACATCATATGGTAAAAGAAGGTGAAAAGCTTGTAGAGGAAGGTAATATTAATGCCCTTACCAACATATTTAGCCCTATTATTAATGAAGATCATCACTTGGAATATTAGAGGGCTCAAAGGGAGTCTTTCAAAACAAAACAAAATTAGAAGAATGATTCAGACAAACCAACCACATCTAGTTTTTCTTCAAGAAACAAAGATGTCTATAGGGGAAATGGAGTCTATTGCAAGTAAAATCTGGAAACCAAGAAAAGTGGTTTCACTCAAATCCCATGGGGTTTCTGGTGGTATTGCTTACCTCTAGGACCCAAAAGAGATCATTATTCACCATATGGTTGGTAGTTGGGATCTCTTGGTTGTGGTTGCACAAAGTAGACAATCTAACCAAATTATGCTCTACTTGATTGTTTATGCTCCAATTACTTTGGAGGAAAAGTAGAGATAATGGAAGGATATAACTTATATTATCTCCCATTTTCCTAAATCTTGGGTCTTGATCAGAGGAGACTTCAATACCATCCTCTCTTTGGAAGAGAAGAGGGGGAAATAGGAATCTAGATGGGAGCTCAAACCTCATGAGTGAATATATTGCAAACCTTCACCTTGTGGACATCCAGCTAGATAATGGCCTCATGACTTGGTCTAATAGAAGGCAAGGCTCTACTTGTATCATGGAAATATTGGATAGGTTCTTGTTCTCTAATAATTTCTTAATCCATGGTCACATTCCTAAGGTGAAAACTCTTAACAATGTTGGTTTGGATCATTGGCCAATCATGGTTGAAATGTGGAAAACCAAGGTCAGTTTCTCACCCTTCTAATTTTAGTTAATGTGGCTCAGAGATAGTTCCTTCAAACCTCAAGTGCGGCAATGGTGGTAGGAAGGTAAACCAAGGTATGGAACTAAGATGTTTTGTTTCACCAAAATGTTGTAATACATCAAATCCAAAATCAAGATTTGGAATTGGAAGGAGTTTGGAGATGTCAGGAAAAAGAAATAAGAAGTGATTGCTCAACTTGAAGAGTTGAATGATCAAATCCATTTATATGGCCTCATTGAGAGTAGAAGTATTAATGAAATTAGACTCACAACATAGTTGGAGGAATGGGAAAAAGAGAAGAGCTCTTATGGAAGCAAAAATCTAGGATCTAATGGCTCAAAGAAGGAGATCGAAACATGAAATTCTTCCACAAATCTCTTCTAGCCCATAGATCCCACAACTTTATTTCTTCCTTGAATTCAGATTCTAGAGACTCTATCCACACTTGGGATGGCATGAAGTCTATCATAGTCAACTACTTTTCCAAATTGTTCATTGTTGCATGTCTTGACTCGGCTTCTCAATAGAATATCCTTCAAGTGATCCCAACTCTTATCACTTCTGAGGAGAACTCTATTTTGACTACTCTAGTTACTATCAATGAGCTTCAACAAGTGGTTTTTAAAATGCAAAAGGGAAGACCCTAGGGCCTGATGGTTTTCCCATCAAATTTTACCAAGAATTTTAGGATATTCTTCATGTTGATTTATTAGGGGTGGTGGAAGAAGCCAGGAAGGCCAAAGATATTTTGAAGGTTATCAATAAAACTTATATAGCTCTAGTCCCAAAGGCTCAATATGCAGAACATATCTCAACTTTTAGACCAATAGCTTTATGTAATGTTCTTCTCAAAATCATTACCAAGATCATGGTGGAGAGGTTGAAACCTCTTTTGCATAAGATTATTTCCCCTGAACAAGGAGGTTATGTGGAAGGGCGTCAGATTATGGATGAGATAGTTCTTGCTTAGGAAGCCATCCATTCCATGGAAGCGCAAAAATCTCCTTCTATGTTCATCCATTTAGACCTATCCAAAGCTTATGATAGAGTGGATTGGCACTTCCTCGTCAAAGTTATGAGGCAATTTGGCTTCTCTCAGGATTGGATAGATTGGATTATGGGATGTATCTCTTCGGTGTCCTACTTAGTTCTTATCAATGGCTGCCCTTCATAGGTGTTCCCAACTTCCAAAGGTATTAGGTAGGGTGACCCCCTCTCCCCTTATTTATTCATCATTCTTGCTGAATGCTTGGGTAGGTCTATGACCAAAAATAAAGAAAACAAAACCCTTGAGGGAGTTACCATTGCTCATGGAGCTAGGCCTATCTCTCATATTTAGTTTTTTTATGACTCTACTCTATTAGGTAAAGCTATGGTTAAGGAAGCCTCTATGATTAATCAAATCATTCGTTGTTTCTCTAATGCTACGAGGCAATTGATCAATGAAGATAAATCAAAAGTCATCTTCTTTCACTGCTCTCCCAGACAAGAATCCATGGTTCTAGATAAATTAAGATATAAGAAGGCCTCCCTTCTGATCACTTATTTAGGCATTCCTATCAACATCCAGAGATAGAAAAAAATACTAGAATTGGTTGTTGGATAGAGTAAAGGAGAAAATTGGAAAGTGGACCAATAGGTGGCTTTCATCTAGGGGTAGAATTACCTTGGTAAAATTAGTCCTTCAAGCTATACCTATTTATGTTTCTATTGTGTTGAATATCCCAAAGGTAGTTCTTTGAGAATTGGATCAAATCAATCAATGGTTCCTCTGGAGTGGTACTAAGGAGAAAATAAAATGGGCCTTGGTGAAATGGGATACTTTATGCCTTCCCAAGCATGAAGGGGGTTAGGATTTTGGTTTGCTATAAAAAATAATAAGGCTTTAGCTACAAAGTTGTATTGGAGGATTTTGAATAACCCCAATGCCCTATGGGCCAATAATATTCATGCTAAATATGCTGAAAACAAAATTCCTAAAGACCTTGTTCGCTATCAACTTCCTACCAGAGGTTCTCCCATTTTGGCCGTTCGGATTTGATAAAGAAGAAGTTATTTTGGATCATTCATAATGGTCAATAGGCTAATTTTTGGATAGATTCTTGGGATGATCACCAACCTTTGATAACTTAGTTTCCTAATTGGAGGCCCTGGATGGAGAAGCTTCACCAAGCTAACTAGATAAAGGTAGCTAATTACTATCAGTACCAAATTGGTAATTTAGAGGTTGGTAGATATTGGATCCCTATTGAGGACTAGCCTATTCAAATTCTAGAAAGGCAAAGGAAAGATATCCAACGCATCCTTCATATGAGATCTCTCTCTTGGTCCCATGATAAGGACTATTTTGGATGGAACAACACTACTATGGGTGAGTATATTGTTGCTCAAGGTTATTTGACCTTATGCCATAATAATCCCAACCAGTCCTATGACATATTTACATAGTTGTGGGCTCAGAAGCTCTAGCCTAAGGTGAGGTTTTTTATTTGGCTTTTATTACATCGAAGGGTGCTCACTGGTGAGCAACTTATGAAACATGGCTTTCATGGCCTGTTTAGATGTGAGATGTGTGGAAAGAATGTGGAAACTCTTAGCCATATTTTTATTGAGTGTCCCTTAGCCTTTGAGCTATGGAGGAGAATGACTACCTTACTTGGTTTATAGTGGTCCAATTTTTGTACTCTTGAACAACTTTGGAGGGATTGGCCTAAACAAGAGGTTGTTGATCATTTTGTTAGATAGTTAGTTTGGATGGGAACTACCATCCTACCTTGGAATATCTGGAAGGAAAGAAACAATCGGATTTTCAAATAAGAAAGGAAGGATATTCACTATATTTGGCAAAAAACCATTGCCAACTTAGCTGAATCAGTCCAACAACTCCTTAATCACCCCTAGGACTCCCACCAACGATGGGATCAAGTTATGCAAAGATTGAAGATTCACTCTACTATTGGCAACCATATTAAAGGGAATGTGAGTAATCAAAATATGGATAGAACAAGGAGTTGGTAGCCTCCTCTAAAGGATTTTGGAAAAGTCAATACGGATGGAGCCTCTAGGGGGAACCCTAGAAAAGCTAGTGTGGGAGGAATTGGTAGACTTTCAGATGGTTCCTTGGTTTTCACTTTTGCTGAGAATTTGGGTATCCTTTCCAATAACCTTGTTGAGGGGTATGGTATCCTCAAAGGCCTTCGTGAGGCTGCTAAGGTTGGATGGAAAAAGGTGTTGGTTGAATCTGACTCCCAAGTCATGATTAATCTATTGAAGACTCCTAAGAATCATAAGGTTGATTGGAGAATAAAAATAATTGTTGAGAAGATTCAATTAATCCAGATGGGCTTTTTGAAATTTGAATACAATCATGTGGTCAGAGAACATAATAGGATTGTTGATGCTTTAGCTAATTGGGTGTTGGATAAAGGTGATCTTACTTGCTATGACCACCCTCCTAGATGGTGGGCTTTACATATCAGGGATGCTCTTCTTTCTATCCTTTCTCTGGATGGCTCTAGTACTAGAGGTACCTAGTTCCTTTTTCCTTTGTATTAACCTCTCTTTGGTCTAGTCAGGGTATTTCAGGTCCCCAGATCAGAAAGATCATTCTTATGTTTCTTGTGTTGATTCTTGGTTAAAAGGCATGTTGGCCTGGAAAGGCCATAGATGTAATCTATTTTTTCCATCAATTTAATTTTTTGGTGTGTGTGTTTTTGTGTTTTGTTGTCATTTTTTATTTTGTGTTTTTGTTTTTGTGTTTTGGTATGGTTTTGTTGTTTTGTGTGTTTTTTGTGTTTTGTTGTTGTTGTTTGTTGTTCTTGTGTATTTTTTTTTGTGTTTTGTTGTTGTTGTTTGTTGTTTTTGTGTTTTTTTGTCGTTGTTTTTGTTTTTGTTTTTTGTCATTGTTTTTGTGTGTTTGTGTTTGTTGGTTTGTGTTGTTTATGTTTTTGTTGTTTTAGGCATGCTCCTTGAGTGTTGGAATATATTACATTATTTGGTACATGCTAATGTACCACCTTGGGTACATCTTTAGATTAGGAGAGTGTCTTAGATTAGAGTGTGAGTATTTACTTTATGCAATGTAATAAATGCACAAGTGTGCAAAGTATTTTGGTAATGTAAATGTGCATAATAGTCCATGTGCACATGAGTCCATAGAGTAGGATAGTGAAGAGTCTCAAGAAGAGTGAAGGCCAAGAGTGCTCCATATGAAGAGTCACATTCCATTATATATGTCTATGTGTGTGTGAGAGAGATATTATTGTAGAATGAGAGTGTGTGGAAGTATGGTGTATTTGAGATCTTTATTCAATGGAGATACAATTTTTATGAGCATTTGTTAATGGCAATTCTATGAGTTATTGTAGAAGTTATTTATGAGTTTTATATGTTTAGAATATTGCCATTATCTTATATTTCATATTGCAACTTTATTTTAGATCTTGTGGTTATTTTATCTTAAGTATTTAGCTTCAAAAGCTAACAGTGGTATCAGAGCCACAACAAGGTTTTATCTTGCACAGGTTTTAAAGTTGCAAAGGAGATTTCCACTAGTTAAGGAGAAATAAGTGAAGTTGAAAAAAATTACCTCTGGAAAATAAAACTAGGGAAGATAGTATTTTCACTATGTTGAAGGAAAACCAGTGAAGTTTGAAGATTTACCTATTCCAAGAGCAAATTCAGAATAGAAGGAAATTTATAGGTCTTGAAGATAGACCTTGACATTGATGAGATTAAGAGACCCAAGAAGGAGGTCCTATTGAAAATTTTTGATAGATAGAAGAAGATTCCAGATTGCTATTTGGCTAGAGTCTTTCCATAGGGTTGAAGGAAAACTCGTGAAGACTAGGACTCAACATAGATTTCTTTCCACTAGTTTTGAGAATAACTAGTGAAGTTTATTGATTTTAGAATTCTGAAAATTTGAATGTATTTGGTTGCTATTGTCTAAGTTTTTTGTTGCAAAAAATTAGTTCTCAAAAGTTGAGAAGCTTCCTACAATAGATAGAGAAGAATTTCACCTTCGGTTGCCTAAAATTCTATGTGCTTTCCTCATGCAAGGATTAGTTTTGAGTTGCAACAAAAGAGTAGACATTGCAGATTAAGGAGGTCCAAGAAAGAGGTCTCATTGAAGATTGAAGACTACATATTGAAGATTGAGGAGACCCAAGAAAGAGGTCCCCATAGAATATTGAAGATAGAGGAGGACTAAGAAAAATGTCCTATTGAATATTTGAGAAGTAGCAGAATTTGGAGATCCAAGAAAGAGATCTTGTTGCAGAATTTCCATAGTTGGAAGTTGAAGAGACCAAAGGAAAGGTCTCATTGAATTTTTTGAGAAGAATAATTTGAGAAGCTACTGAATTAGAAGACCCAAGGAAGAGGTCTCAAGGAAATTTGAAGAAGAAGAAGAAGGCTAGAGAAAGCCTCATTGCAAAGTTGAAGAAGTGGTCATTGGAGGAGATTTGAAGAAAGTTCATGTCAGAAGATTGCAAGTAGGAGAAGCTCCTAAAAAGAAGAATTTGGGACAATTATTGCCATCCAAAAACAAGCCCAAAAGGAAGAAGGATTTGGCAAGAAGTTTGCCAAATTTTGAGAAGATTTTTGAAGACCTCAAGACATTCAGATTCTTGAGGAAGAGGACAATGAAAGAGATCAGATTTGAAGTCAGAATTCGACAAGAAGATTGAAGGAGAAAGAAGAATTGAAGAGGCCATATTTTTGAGAAGTTTGAGGACAGCCACAAATATTTGAAGGCTGATTTGCAGAGAAGAAGATTGCTGATTTTTGCAGCAGAAGTTGAAGAGTCACAGGACAACAAGTTGAAGGTGACATAGTGCTGCAAATTGAAGAATATTTGGGCATATTTTGAAGTGCCCTTGAACAAAAAATTAAAGGAGGAATTGACAACAAAAGAAGGCTGCAATTTAGAGAAATTTTGGAGAAGTTTTGGGAGAGCTTTGGACAGCAAAGCAAAGAGAGTTTTGGCAGCAATTGAAGCTGCAAATTGCAGAGTCTTGGACAATGCATTTGAAGGAGAAATAAGGAGCAAGTTGAAAAATATTAAAGCTGATTTTTGGGCAGCAACTAGAGCTGCAAAATTTACAAATTTGAGACAGCAAAAAGGTGGATAAAATCACCAAGGAAATTAGCTACAAAGGAGGCCGAAAAGGTATGCAATATTGGTGCTACAAAAATTTTATTCTTCAAGCATTAAAATCAGTCTTTTATAAGTTTTTAAGAGCACCAAATTAGAGCTATTAAAATCAGCAAGTAGTAGTTTAAGAGAAGAGTCTTCAAGCCAAGGAAGAAGGCTGCATTATCATCAGTAAACCTGCACATATAACAACAACATTTGAAGTTAAATTTTGCTTGGAAAGGAGTGATAAGAAGTAGCATTATATGTTGTTTTTATAATCCTAATAAGTGTAGGAATAAGTGCTCAAAGTCAGCAGATCTAAGGTGTTTAAAAACACCAAGAAAGGCATTAAAGGGTTGCAAAAATTTTGGTGAAGAACAATCACCAAAGAAGTGGTAAAACCACCATAGTGAAGAAGCCACCGAGAGCAAGCTACCAAACCTACCGAATGTAGAGGAGGAGCTATCGTGGAAGCCATCAAATGAGTTGTCAAAGAGGTGAAAGTTTCACCAAGGAAGAACCACCAAAGTTGTGTCACTAACCTAGGGTGGAAGAGCAAAGCACCACCACCATAAAAAATTCCATTCGAGGAAGATAAGCCATGGAAGATGAACAGGTAGCATTAGTTGGACATCAAAGGGTAGATGTGAAAGAAGGCAAAATATTGAAGAAAGAAAATTAGGGCACCAAGAGATCTTTGCACAAGTGGACATTGGAGAGAGCAAAAGGAAGATGCCACATGGTTGTTGAAATGCCCAAGAAACTATAATGCTTGGAAATATTTCAAAAACCACTCATTTCTGAGCGTTACCCAGTGAAGAGGTATAAAGGAGTAAGCATTTATTTGAAATGGAATAGACATTGCTTGACACTTAATATTCTGAAGTTAGAACACCAAATTCCCTGGGTGAATTAAAATGTTCAAAGCATCTATTAATATACTTGCATTTATTGAGGAGATAAGAACAGATTGAGTGCAAATTCTGAGATGATTTTACGAAGAGCAGCAAGGAGAGAACGTCAAGATAAGCAATGTGGAAGCCCATTGGCTGAGTGTACACATGGAGTGTGTAGAGAGCTTTAGAAGCTCATGCTTGGAGGTCTTGAAGAACCTCAAACATACCTACAAGAGTAAGCACAGAGTTGCCAGATTTGAAGACTAAAGTGATACGTTGGAGTACAACATAGAGAATGCATTTGAATTTAATTTGAGCATCTTGAAAAGCTTGGGAGGATAGTTGACTAGTCAGAGAGGATAGAGAGCCGATTTTTGAAGCAAGCTAGAGTATGATAGAAAGGAGTAAGAGCTCCATATGTGCAATAGAGAAGGAGCACCATTCAAGGGAAGGTCAAATGTTTTTGACCAAGATAATTTGTGTCTCAAGATTGGAGGTAATTTACTTTATTTTGAAATTGATTATATGCCCAAGATAGGAGTTATAAGGTTGGGTGAAATTATTATTTTCTAAGGTTAAAGTGAAGTTATTTTACTTGCTTGATTATTGGAGAGATAAGATATTGAAGTAATATTTGAAACCTTAGAAGTTTGATTATTGCTATTTGAAAAGTTTTATGAAGATTTAAAAATTGATTTGAAGAATTGAAGGAATTAATTTGAAGTTTTGTAATTTGATTATTTGAGTTTACAAAACAATTTGAAATATTTGCAATTTGATAAGTTTGGAGAAATAAGGTTTCCTACATCAAATTAGGAATACAAAACTTGCAAATATCTTTTATAGAATTTCTAAATTTCTAAATTTGGAGTTATAAGGAATTCAACACCAACATAGGATTGGGAAATTTAGAATTGAAGAGATTATATTATTGAAATTTGGAGATAAAATGTTACCAACATTAGATTAAAAATTGAAAATTGTACTTAGTCTATCATTCAAAACGAAGGGGAAATAAAGAGTATAGAATTTGAAGTTGCATCAAATAATTGTTAAACTATAATAGGAATACATAAGGTAGTCAACCTCAAATGTTTTGAAAGATAAAATATTCTATGAAAAATTATTCTCAATACTCAATACTGAGGAGTTAAAAGGATGTCTACTCCAAAAAGTTCATTGAATAATGATATGGAAAATGAAATTAGAAAAGGAAGAGTAAAGGTTATAAAATATGGAATAAAAAATTTGATTGAAAAGTCTAAAGGAAAATTAGACTTAGTCTCAAGTTTCATTTATAAAGAAGCATTAGAAGAAAATTTTGAAACATTAGAATACTATTTGCATGCAAGAATGTTTGAAGCAATTTATAATGACAAAGATAGTGTTATGATTCCTTTAAACATTGCTAGTATAATATACATGGCATTGCTTACACTTAAACATCACAAAGAGAAGAAATTGAAACAAAAGGAGTTGATCGAATCCCTTAAGAAGAAAGCAAAAGTGGATGAATTATTTTTGGAAAAAGCATTTCATTCTTCATGCAATATTGATACTTCAAGTAAATGCTTAGAAGGTTTTGTACAAATGAAGACTTATGATATGAAGGACAAAGGCAAAAAGAAAATGTTTTTGCAGGAATCAAATGACAATGTGATAGCATCTGAAAGCATAAATACTGACATCAATGGTGAAGACAAGCAAGAAGAGAAAGAACCTGATCAAGAAGGCATACAATGCAAAGTGAGTTAAAAGACAAAGACTATATTGAAGACTAAAGTCTTCAATAACCAAATAATGTAATACAGGGGGTGTTGGAATATATTACATTATTTGGTATATGCTAATGTACCACCTTGGGTACATATTTAGATTAGGAGAGTGTCTTATATTAGAGTGTGAGTATTTACTTTATGCAATGTAATAAATGCACAAGTGTGCAAAGTATTTTGGTAATGTAAATGTGCATAATAGTCCATGTGCACATGAGTCCATAGAGTAGGATAGTGAAGAGTCTCAAGAAGAGTGAAGGTCAAGAGTGCTCCATATGAAGAGTCACATTCCATTATATATATGTCTATGTGTGTGTGTGAGATATATTGTAGAATGAGAGTGTGTGGAAGTATGGTGTATTTGAGATCTTTATTCAATGGAGATACAATTTTCGTGAGCATTTGTTAATGGTAATTCTATGAGTTATTATAGAAGTTATTTATGATTTTTATATGTTTAGAATATTGCCATTATCTTATATTTCATATTGCAACTTTATTTTAGATCTTGTGGTTATTTTATCTTAAGTATTTAGCTTCAAAATCTAACATTGAGTTTGCTAAAGAAGGCAGACTAGGTGCGAGTCTTGCCTCCTTGGGTCTTACCTAAAAGTGGTACCCAGAAAGGGGTGCTTTCTACAAACAAAAAAAATCTAGGGAATAAACCATATGTATTGATGTTTTGTGGATCCTTTTAAATTCTATAATACTATTATTTGAATGATGGTTAGCTAGTCATTGAACAAAAATTGATTGTTAAACTAAAATGTGGAATTGTGTTTGTGACAAAGGAGAGAAAGTATGAAAAATGTGTGGCTTAACCTATGTCTTAATGAATGGTCTCAACAATTTAGATTAAGAGATATTATAAGAAGAGATGTCAACTAATTTCTATTATGTTCCATAATAACAAAAGTGGAAAAAAAGATAAGAATAGATTCTCATCCCTTTCTCAATAAATTTGGATATGTTTTATCAAATGAGTATAGGGTGATCCCAAAAAAGAGAACTTGGTTTATCTTTTGAGATAGTGTCTCATACAAAACCTATATCCAAGGTGTCTTATAGAATGACAATTGATTAATTATATGAGCTTAAGATAAAAAATAAAAAATTGTTTGGCAAAGGTTACAAGTGTATCGCCTTGGAGATCATTGGTAATATTTATGAAAAGGAAGAATTGATCCATGAGTTTGTGTATTTATTATAGATAACTAAATAAATACATAATTAAGAATATACATATTTTACATCATAAAATGATTTATTTGATCAAATGTGAAGGTTGACATGTTAGAATTCACAATACTTTCTAGAAATATTTCAAAGTAGACATTCTTCACAATCATATGTAAAACAAGAAAGAAGAACAAAATAGAAGAACATATAGATGTAAATAGATAAAGAGATAAATTACATGAATAGGTAGAAGGAATAAAGGGTGGGTTCCCCTAGACACCCCCACAATCTCACATGTCACAAAATAACACAATAAATCAATCATTAGGGGGTATTTATAGTGACACTGAATCTTCGATTAAATGTTAATCTCAAGCCGACATAACTTGTATTTAAGGTTAAATTAGAATAAATAAATTTATTAAACAATTTAATTAAGGTCAACCATAAAGGTGGTTTAACCAATATAAGTAAGGATGAATACACTAGAGGTACCCTTAGGATTGCATGAAGATGTTTGTAGGATTACATATAGAATACCCATAGGGTTACATAGAGAATTACCTAAGGCCTACATAACACTTAGCCATATGCTATGTCAAAAGCAACTATAAGAACTTCATCATTGTTGTTCTTGGCCTAATAAGATCAAAGTACAAATATTTCAACACCTATTATAATTTAAACTGAGGGGCTAAGGAGAGAAGACATTAGAGATGACACATCTCCCCCCATAATGAATAATCCTATGGGCCAATGGACCATCCTATATTCTCTTTCCAAAGTTACATGAATTGGATCAATCTTTCCCCTCACATAAAGTTGTAATTCCACCTGCTAGATCAATATGTTGAGCTTCTTGTAAGAAAATATTTAACATGCAATATGGTGACCATAATCTATGCTCCAATATCAAAGTAGTTAAATCATGAAGTAATAATCAGGTCTCTAAATAATAAACCCTAATTTCTAGAAAGGGCCCACAAGAATAAAATGTACCTTCTACTCCCCATCCAAAACCTACTCCTTTTGTAGCCTAAAATATTACCAATAAACATGCCAATGGGTTGTTGGAGTTACAAAAAACACCTAATATGAGATAAGATAAAGATAAACATAGGGAAATTAAATTATCTCAAATAAAGTATAGCTAACCAACCGCTACACTAAAAATTTTAGTTGAAATTAGATGCTTGGTGCTCCTTGAAGACATCAACCCTTGAGTGCTATACTAAATAAAATGAGAGGAAATGAGCTTTGAACCTATGACCTTATTAATGAATGAATAAGTATTTTAAACCATACATATATTGGATGAAAATAGAATTTCCAAATTCTATGCCAATAAACTATTGGAGTTAATTATTGCACCAAATTTAAAGAGAAGAATGCCAATTGGGCTTGTTTGGTATAGAAAAGTACCACTAAAAATAGTAACAAGTCTTTGAGATATCACCAATATTTGAGCTCAAAAAATGTGCAATTTAAAAAAAGGGCCCAAACGCTTTTGTATGCAAAATTTATAACATTTGAAAGTTTGGGCATATTAGAGTTGAAGAAAGAGGAAAAATTAAATGATAGACCTTAAAAAAATTCTGACCAGTTAGAAACTACCACTTGTCACCTTATAGTGCCAACTCTACTAACATCATTTATTGATAGGACCACTAACTAGGATGGAAAAATGAATAGAATTATGACATTTGGCATACAAATATTAGTTGGATTCATATGTATATATAATTTAATAAAATCACTTTTGACTTGGTCAAAATAGGTTTATGACATGGGTGAGATTTAAACTATGGTCTAAAGGTAACGAGTGCCTTAGCACAAATAGGCTAACCACCTTTCCAATATCCTACATTGAAAACAAGAAGCCCATGCCTACACATTGAGGTAGGCAAGAGCAAATAATACCAAAGCACAAAATTATTATACACACAATCGGAACAATGAACTTGAGGGAAGCCAAACCTTTACTATCCTTGATCTAATCAATGTACCGCAAGTAATGTTGAGTAGCTAAAGTGCATACTTCTCTTAAGGATATGCCATAACCTAAGGAACAACAAGAAACTAATATTAGCATGCCCATTCAAAAACATTTCTAGTAGATAGAACCATTGACCTACACCTTATTAGAAAAGAGCCTCACCATCATGCCATTATTCCATGTTTATCATGTCACTAAGAAACCCAATAAATAATATTAGATCTTGTATGCCTTACCAAAATGCATAGGTAGGGTAGTCAAGGCACTTTGTCACCACTAGCCGCTAAACTAAAAATCACTTTAGGCACCTTATTTTAAAATTATCTCTTGATTCAAATGAATGTTGAAGCACGTGGATCTTTGGTAAGGTCTTACATAAAAGAGTTTATCATCAAATTCAAACATGAGATTTTTTGAACATGAAATACGTGACTTTCCATTGTGACACATTTGCATAGGCAAAAAATACTATCCCTCAAAAAGTAATGTCTTGAAATATTAAAAAAAACCTTGATGCACTAGAGACTTGTGCACCTATCTTCCAATTTTCTCAATGTCAAAGAAATATTCAATGGAATATTCCCTATTTAGAATTTAAGAAATTTAAATTTTAGAGGGAAAATGTCATATTCTTTGGATGCAAAAATAAGAATCAAAAGTCCTAAACTAGGATCCCTATTAAAATTTCAAAACAAATTGACTAAAACTTATGATTTGTATCTATATACTATGTTTTTACCTATGCATATTTTTTATGTGATGGAGTGAAGTTGCTTTGTTTTGGCTTTGATACCATGTTGGAATTTACAATACTTTTTCAGATATATTCTAAAACATACATTCACCATAATCATATGCAAAAAAAGAAAGAGGAGCAAAATAGAAGTGCATATAGAAAAGAATAAAGATACATAAATAACATAATTAGATATAAGGAATAAGGGGTGGGTGCCTATAGGCACCCCCATGAGCTCACATATCAAAAACTAGTGCAATAGATCAGTTATTAGGGGGTACTTATAGTGATACCAAATACCCAATTAAATGTTAACCTCAATCCAACACAATTTTTCAATTGATTATATGCAATTGAAATGGCCCCACCTACATTATATCATCATCATATAGTGTTATTACAACAACTTGGATATTATCCATGTATTTCCTTGCAAGGTTTTAACCTGTATCTCCTCCTTGAATGTTGAGGAATTTAATTGGTTGATCTAATACTATTTAATCAAGCCAACATAACTGGACTTAAAGGTTAAATTACAATTATTACATATATATTTTTTCTCTAATCAAGGTTCACCATAGATGTGGTTTAAGCAATATCACTAAGTGTGAATACATTAAAGGAGTCCTTAGGCTTACATGAACATGACCATAGACATACGTAGAGGATACCCTAAGGATTACATAACACTTGCTCGTAGGCTACATCAACAACATCTATAGGTGCTTCATCACTATTGATTTTGGCCTAATAAGGTCAAATTACAATTATTTTAACACAACTTGTTTTCCAAATATTGATATAAGGTCAAGGTACATCGATTGCATATTAAATATGTTTATATTCATAATATGACATTTAATAATCAATATTGGCACTATGAGTTCACAACTATTCTATTTTGGTTGACTAACATATCAACAATTTCATGAGTTTGATGAATAGTATTTTTCATAGTTGAGAAAATCGATATTAGCAAAGAATCGATATTTTTAAAAATCGATAAAAATCAAGAATTGAAAAAAATCGGGGAAAGAATCAACAAAAAAAATTAAGTAAATAAAATTTTTTATTGATTTTTTTCATTTATATTACAATGAATTAACATTATGCAAAGCAAATATTGCAATAAAAGCAATACTTCATGTTAAGACATCATATGAGGCTCAAGTTTTAAGTACACATGAAAGTGACAAAACACATCTTGTATTGCTTATAATATGAAAATGTACAAAGTTATAAGTAATAAAAAGTAAAAAAAATTTCATTTTTTATATGTCTGTACATGGAAACAGGTAACAACAAAGTTACAATCACTTGAAAAAAAGGAAAAAAAAACTAAACCTTAAATCAAAAGGCTAGGGTTTAGGGTTTAAAATTGAAACATTGACAGTTGAAAAATGGGCTTGCATACATAGTTACCAATCATCAATATTTACTTAAAAAGAGGAAGAAAAAAATTCTAAACCCAAAACCCTAGGGCCTAGACTAAGGTTTAGGGTTTAAACTTCAAGTTCAAAGTTTCAATTTCAAACATTAATAGCTAAAAAATGGGCTTGCATACATAGTTACCAGGCAACAATATTTACTTAAAAATACGAGAAAAAAACACTAAACCCTAGATGCAATCCAATAAAAACTACAAATTCAAACTATTCTGCCTATCCAAAAAACCATCCAACCGACCAAGGGAGCTTAATACTATAGAGTCAAGATCCTCTAACAACCTCTGTCAAGGTAACAAATGAAGAATTGCACTAAAACATGGAAGAACAATCTACACTAAGAGTTTCAAAATAGTTTGAAAAAACTTCACGACCATAGTGAGGATCTAAAAAGTCATAGGGGATTTAAGAGAATTAGGTCTTTCGTTATTGAATGCAACTCTTTTTGGATGATTGGGATCATGTCAAGAATAAAGCCTTGCATTGCTAATCAAGTTAGCTATAGCTTCTAACATTACCATCAAGAGATTGAACAAGGAAAATATTGGTCCTATTTTGGTCTAGCCACCACCTGGGAGGGAAACCATAACAACTAATATCTCCTTTGTAAAGGTCCAAATTTTTCATAGCATCTGCCACTTTATCTTGTTCTCTGGGCACATGATTGAAAATAACCTCTTGAAAACTAGTTGTTATTAACCTAATCTTATCTATGATCCTTTGAATTCTTTAGTCTACCTTCTTAGGCCTTGAAGTTGATTTTAGGTAATTTATCATAATTTGAGAGTCTAACTTTGCTATCACCCTTCTGCAACCTGCCTTCAGTGCCTCTTGCAAACCTCTCAAAATACCTTGCCCTTCAGCCAAGTTATTGGATAGAATTCCTAATTTTTTTGCAAAAGTAAAAATCAGAGTACCATCCTCCAATATTCCTATCCCTCCTATACTAGCTCTTCCAAAATTTCCTCTAGATGCTCCATCCATATTGATTTTTCCAATAATTCTATGGGGGAGGCTACTGCTTTTTCTATCCATCATTTGACTAGTCACTTTCTTCCTTTTGTATTGGGCTAACACATGACTAATATTTAATCAAACCATCATTTTTCACCATAGTTGATTTGAATTGTGTGGATGAGTTAATAAATGTTGGACAATATCTGTCATATTTTCTATGGTCTTTAGTCAGACATAGTGGATTTACCTACTCTCTTGCTAAAATATTTGTTTGTTTCACTTTGTCTAAATGTTCCAAGGAAGAATAGTCATTCCTGTCCAAACTATTTGATTCACATACTGGTCATTTCCTTCTTGTTTACTCGAATCTCTCCATCTCGGTTCTATGGATTGCTCATTGTACCATCTTAAATTTAGAAGGGAAGCCATAATATTCCACAAATTAGAAGCTATGGGGTATGCTATGAACAACGGTTTAATGTTTCAATGTTATCCTAGCACATTACACATTGAAAGGGTCCATTAAATCTTTTCTTCACAAGTTTCTCCCTTGTGAGTACCCTTTTATGAAGTAGCAACTAGTTGAAAAACCTAAATTTTGGCCATAACTTTTGAGCCCATAAATGTTTGAATAGATCTTGTGTTAGATGGGGGTTAATATAGCTTAAGGGTAAATAACCTTGAGCTATAGTGTACACTCCATACACTAAGATATTCCAACCAATGCAGTCCTCAACTTGTGATCATGAAGGCGATCACATTTGAAGGAGTCTATGAATATATATATATATATATATATATATATATATATATATATATATATATATATATATATATATATATATATATATATATATATCTTTAGAGAGTTGGATTGGCCAATATTCAACTGGGATCCAACATCTTCCCACCTCTACCTTTCTAGTCTGATATTTATAATATTTGGTAATTTTTATCCAATTCATCCTATGCATTTTATCCATTATAGGCCTTAATTATGGATGTTGAATTGACAATGCAAGGTGTCCATCCCAAGAGTCTGTCCAAAAATGTGCCTTTTGATAATTTTGAACTATCAACTCCTCTCCAATTTTTAGGACCTTTAAAATTGGTGATCCTCTAGAAGGTAGTTGGTATCGAATTATATCATAAGGGTTTTTATTTTTTGCATATTTGGCTCTCATATTTTTGGTCCACAAGGCATTGGGGTGGCTAATTAGCATCCAATATAACTTTACTGACAAAGCCTTTTTATTCTTGACTATCGATTGAAGACCTAGACCCCCTTCATAAGTAGGAATACATAGGGTCTCCCACCATACTAGGGCCCATTTCTTCTCTATTTTTTATCCTCTCCAAAGAAATCTATGACTAATTTTATCTAGTTCTTTAAGCACTGGCTTAGAGATGTTCAACACCACTGAAACAAATATTGGGATAGATTGAAGAACTAATTTGACAAGAGTTATTTGTCCTGAGGAAAGCCATTTGTTGGTCCAACTACCTATTTTGTTCTACACTTTATCTAGTAACCAGCTCCAATGCTCCTTTTGGCTACCAAGATTAATTGGAACACCCAAATATTTAATTGGAAGAGAAACATTTTTGAATCCTAATATTTCTAATATCAAAGTCTTTTTTCTAGGCGAACAATAAAAAATGAGTACTTTTGATTTATCTTCATTAACTAGTTACCCTAAGGCTCTAGTGAAGCAGTTAAGAATTTTTTTATTAAGGTTTCTTCCTTTATTGTTGCCTTCCCCAAAATGGTGAAATCATCAACAAATTGTAAATGAGAGATAGGTTTGACTCCTTTAGCTATTGTGACTCCTAACCTCTGAGAATCTTGATTCTTAGGAAATGTCCTTCCTAAACAAGCTGCTAGGATGATGAATAGGTATGGAGAGAGAGGGTCTTCTTGCCTTATGCCTCTATATATTGGGAACAAATGAGTGGGACAACCATTGAGAATAACTGAATGAGAAACTGAATATATACAATTTTTGATCCACTTTGTCCATTCTTATGAGAATCCAAAAATGTTGGGGTAAAGCACAAATTTTTATGAGGGGTCCTGGTCCCCTCGTACTTGAGTGGGGTTTGAACCTTGGACCTCCCAAAGAGAGGCCAAAGCCTTTACCACTGCAATAAGCTTACAACTATTTAGAATTTAAACTTCAAAGTTTAAATTTTCAAACATTAATAGATGAAAAATGGGCTTACATACATAGTTATTAGGCAACAATATTTACTTAAAAATAGGTTTTTGGGTTTAGGGTTTAAACTTTAAACTTTGAAGTTCAAACATTAACAACTAAAAAATGGTCCTGCATAAAAAAACCCTAAACCGACCGCAACCTTAAAAAAAAAAGAAAAAAATTGCATATTTTTTATTAAAATTGGCAAAAAACATTCAAAAAATATTTACGTCACCGAGATTTTACTGATTGCATCGACATTTTAAAAAATTGGTAAAAAATAAGGATTCTCCAGATTTTTTGCAGATTTTCTCAACTATGGTATTTTTAGAAGATATTTGGATAAATTTGTTGTAATATTTGTGGATGATATACTAATTTATTCAAGGGATGGGAAAGAACATGAAGATCATTTATGACAAGTGTCTTAGGGAATAAAATATTTATGCTAAAATTTCTAGATATTCCTTTTTCCAAAAATAAATTTAGTATCTATGTCATATTATATTTGAAAAGGAAAATTCAATCAATCCTTCAAATAGTAAAGTAAATTTGAATTGGCCAATTTCTACGAATGTCTCAAAAGTTAGAAGTTTCATGGGATTAGTAGGATATTATGATAGGTATGTAAAAAATATTTCAAAGATTACTATTCCCATTACAAATCTGCAAAGAAAAGGAAAGAAGTTTGTTTTGATAGAAAAGTATGAATTAAAATTTTAGGAGTTGCAACAACGTTTGACAAGTGCATCCATTTTAACTAGTTCTAACCTAAATAGATATTTTGTTGTTTGTATCAAATATTCAAAGGAAGGTTTAGGAGGTGTATTGATTCAATATGGATGTAGGATTTCTTATGATCCACACAAACACAAGGATTATAAGGTAAATTACTATAAATGATCTTTAGTTAGCTACCATATTTTATTTATTGACTATGTAAAGGCACTATTTGCTTGGAAAAGAAGTTTAAACTGAAATATAATCATCAAAACTTGATATTTATCTTTACTAAACCCAATTTCAATTTCTAACAATAAATATGGATGTGACTTTTATGTGGGATCCATAATTGTTCATTCCAATTTGTAGGTTGATGTACAAGTTGAGAATATATTTTACTTGTGTCATGATGGTTGTTCAAGTTTTGGTGGCATCCTTTACTATATTGGTGTTAGTGTGCATGTGTGGTGTTGTGCCTTTGTGTCACCTTAAGGGGATGCCCCTTTTTTGGGTTATATCTACACTAATGGTGTAGTGGTAAGAGGATTGTATAGAAATATTGAGGGACCAAGTTCAAATTATTTTAGTGGATGAATTTTCATTAGGAAAACAAATAAATTTTATTAACATGTATATGATGTACCCAATGTCTTTTTCCATGTTGAGTTCCTAGTCACCGATCCAAACAATTGATATTCTAGACATAGTGATGGCATTAACATAGTGGTGGTACATTTAGGATTCAACATATGATATTCCTGGATTGGCAATTTTTCTCTCTAAGATATAAATTTTTTTTTCCTTATTTTTTAGTATTGATATACCCAAACTTCTAGAGGCCATAACTTATACAAACAGAAGCATTTTGGGCCTATTTTTTAGATTGCATAGTTTTTTTTTATCTCTATAGATTGGTGATATTAGTGCAAGAGCCTATTACTATTATGTAGTAATTTTTGTACAAAATGAACTTAGTTAACATTCTCTTCTTTATTGTGGTGCAACATTAACTCCAATAGGTCTATTGGCATGGAAATTGTTAAACACATTTGCATCTAGTAGATCTATGGTCCAAATTTGCATAGGGGTCAAGGTTAAATTTGACTAATATTTTCTTCTTGTAGTTGTGTTACTTGTAGGATATTTAGAATGATCATGCATAGTAGATTCAATACCCTTCCTCACTACCTCAATCAATGCAAGTATTTTAAAAGCTTTCTTGAATGAGAAGGTCACATGTTCAAAAATCATTTCCTATAATTTCTTTTATCATAGTACTCAAGGTTTGATGTCTTCAAGAAGAACAAAATATATAACTCTAGTTGAGCTTGCTAGTGTAGCAATTGGTTAGTTGTATTGTATCATAGAAATTAATAATTCATTTTCCTATTTTATATTTTTGTACACTTTTATCGTAGTGTATATTTTTCCCATGTCTAAGACATGGTGTGCTCTCTAACTCTAACAACTCATTGGCATGATAGGTGATAATATTTTTGGCTATAAAAATAGTATGTTTTGAATGGTCAGTGCAAGGTATGCCTTGTTCATATGGGTCCCTTTCTAGCCATTAGTATTAATTTATTAAGAGACCTACTTACTAGTTCATGATTCAACTTCTTTCTCTTAATATTGGAGGATTGATTGTGGTCACCATATTGTATGTTAAAGATATTCTCATAGGAAGCTCAACATATTGATCCAAAATGTGGAGTCATAACTTCATGTTTATGGATAGGTTGATCTAGTTCATGTAACTTTAGAAAGAGAATATAGAAAGATTCATTGGTCCATTTGAGCATTCATTATGGGGGAATATATCTCCAATGTCTTCTCTCCTTGGTACCTTAGTATAGATTATGGGGGTGTTAAATATCTATAATCTAATCATGTTAAACCAAGGCTAACAATGATGAAATGCCTATAGTATGCTCTTTTTGTAGCCTATGGGCAAGTGCTCTGTAATCCTTTGAGAAATCTCTATGCAAGCCTATGAGTTTTTGATATGTAAGCCTATGAGCATATTTCTATGTAGGCCTATAGACATTCTTCTATGTAAGCCTATGAGTTTATTTATGTAATCTTCCAAATAATTTTGATATATTCATCCTTTGTGATATTGGTTAAACCACCTCTAGGTTTAACCTTGATTAAAGGATTTAATACATTTATTATATTATAATTTAATCTTGAAGTCGGGTTATGTTAGCTTAAGTTTAAAATTTAATTGGGGACTTGGTATCATTATAAATACCCCCCAATGACTGATCCATTGTGTTAGTTTGTGATGTGATATCATGGGTGTGACTATGGGTACCCACCCTTATCCCTATTTCATATATATATTTTTAATTTATTTCAGATATATGCTTTATTTAATTTGATCTTCTTCCTTTATTGCATATGATTGTGATGAATGTATATTTCAAAACGTTTCTAAAAATTGTTATGAATTCTAACAACATTAGTAGGTGATTTGAGATATTTTGTTTTGAATGATGCACACATGGCACCATAAGCAACTCATCAAGGAGTGAATAATATGTATTTAAATTTGAAGAGGTTTTTCTTTCATCCAAGAATGAAAAAGGATACTAAGTTTGTGGTAACATGTCTTGAGTGTTAACAATTATCCGCTCTGGTTGAGTTGTTGTTAATGACATGGCTGCAAAACTTAGGGTGCTTGTTTATTTTGGGAGAATGGGACTGGTGCATGGCTCGGTTTATGGTTCAAGTCCTACTACTAATCTATGTTCGGTTATTTATCTCTGACATCTTGATTTGATTTCAAATTATTTTAAGTTTTAAATTATGTATGGTCTTACCTATGTATTGGTTTGTCTTTGGAAGGGGTAACTCTTCTGATTGGTCATTACTTGATTATTACCGGATGTAAGTAATTTTGGATCCTTATTTTCGGGTGGGGTTTAGTCTCTTTTGTACAAGTTTTAGAGATCCTTTCAAAACTCATTCATCCATATAATTAAAAAATATATATGTCTTGAATTTTAACAAGTTAAATGGGACATCAATATCAAACATGTTTGTTATATCCATATGAAATACTAGAATGGGATTGGAATGTATTTTTAATGGATCCTATTATAGATTTATCTTTGATCCAAAAAAATCATGATTCAATACTAGTATTTGTGGATAAGTTGACTAAAAATACTTGCTTTTTACCTTCAAGGAATATATTTTAAGCTAAGGATATAGCTCAATTTTATGTTAGTGGGATCATAATGCTTCATGAAGTTCCCAAATATATCATGTATGGCCAATATTATTTATTCAATCTTCTTCCTTTCTTGCATATGATTGTGATGAATGCATATTTCAAAATGTCTCTAAAAAATATTTTGAATTCCAACAACATTAGGAGGTGATTTGAGATATTTTGTTTTGAATGAAGCACACATGGAACTACATGCAACTCATCAAGGAGTGAATAAGATGTATTTAAATTTGAGAAGGTTTTTATTTAAGCCAAGAATGAAAAAGGATACTAAGTTTGTGGTAACATGTCTTGAGTGTTAACAAGTTAAATGGGACATCAATATCAAACATGTTTGTTATATCCATATGAAATACTAGAATGGGAGTGAGATGTATTTTCAATAGATTATATTATAGATTTGTCTTTTAACCAACAAAAGCATGATTCAATACTAGTATTTATGAATAAGTTGACTAAAATTACTTGCTTTTTACCTTCAAGGAATATATTTTAAGCTAAGGATATAGCTCAAATTTATGTTAATGGGATCATAATGCTTCATGAAGTGCCCAAAAAGATCATGTATAGACAAAATTATTTATTCACTTTGATATTTTAAAAGAATTTCCAAAATACCTCGAGCATGCAATTAAACTATAGCACAATATATCATCCTAAAATAGATGGAAAAACTGACTGAGTACTTCAAGATTTATTGCATATGCATGTTATGGATAATCCTAGAAAATGGGAGATATGTCTTAGTTTGATAGAATTTGCATACAACAATAGCTATCACAATTCCATTGGTAGGATACCATGTGAGGCTTTTTATGGATGACCTTGTAGAACACACCTAAGGTAAGATTAAATTGAATATTAAGTAATTATTGGACCTTGCATATTACAAGATATGGAGAAGCAAGTGATACTAATTAAATAAAACAATACCAAGATAGATAAAAGAGTTATGTTGATGCTTTTAAAATATTTATAATCTAATATTATTAGTCCAAGGCCAATAGTGATTAAGTACCCATGGGTGCTCTTGATGTAATCCTACGGGCAAGTGTTATTTAAACCTTTGGGAATCCTGATGTAAGCCTAAGGGCACCTGTCATATTCCACCCTTAGTGATATTGGTTAACCCACCTTTATGGATAACCTTGCCTAAAGGGTGTATTATTTTATATAAGTTAACCTCAAGGTCAATTCAATATTAGCCTAAGGTTAACCACTCATTGGGGTTTGTATGACAATAAAGAACCCTTAATGATCAATCATTTGTATCATAGTGGGATATATAAAAATATTATAGTTGTGCCCATGGGAACCCAACACTTATTCCTTATCTCAAATCATATTAGTTATCTCTTTTTTTATTTTTCATCTACACACTCTTCTATTTTGCTCTTCTTTATTTTTCTACATATGATTTTGATGAATGGATGTTTCAAAATATTTTTGGAAAGTATTGTGAATTCCAATATGGTATTAAAGCTAAAACAAAGAAACTTTACTCAATCACACAAAATGGTTGTATAGGAAAAACCATGGTAGATATGGACAAACCATTAGTTTTATTGGGTTCCTTGTGAAAATTTAGGGGGTGTCATAGTTTAGAACTTTTGGATATTTTATCATATTAATGCCTATTTTTGTATAAAAAATATGTTTGTTTCCTTCCAAATTTTGAAATTTGAATTTGTTTATTTAAAATATTCTACTGTGTGGTGGGAGAGAGCACAAAGACACACATAGAATTTTGGTGGAAAATCTAAATTTAGAAAAAAAAGATATGTCAGGACATTAAAGGCGTCGTCATGGTGAAAACATAGTGGTAAAACCATTTCCTTGCACAACACAAGTTACGATTTTGAACCATAGTGCGTCTAACTTTGTAAGGTCTATTGCAACCTACACAATGTGTTATAAAGGGTAGTCATTTTTTAAAATTTTGTACATTGATTATAGCGTAATGGAACTTGCTTTTGCATTTGGTCTAAAATGATTTCAATGAACTAAGGACATTTTTTGTCCATGAATGCATGTAGCACACTAGCTAAGGCCAAGTGTTGTTATGTTGAATGTTGGAAATTTAAATTTAGCTAAAGGCTAAATTGTTAATTTATTTATTTATTTATTTGAGATAGTAACTCATGATAGTGTGTTGGTTGGTATGCTCCTTCAAAAGTAGAAAGTGGTTTTCATTTATTTTTAGCTATAATGATTTCAAGTGAAATTTTTATATATGTGGAAGTTACTCTCCAATCATTTTTTACCACATTGTAAACTTCTAATTGCCCACACAATATTGTTGGAAATTAAAGTGATGATGTTAGCATAGGACAGTGGGACCTTAAATATGATACATGGAAGTATTCAATTGGTGCATCCTTTTTCTAAGGTCTTTATTTAATTTTTCATTATTTTTTTAAGCTCTAATATGCCCAAAATTTTGAAGGCCATAACTTTTGCATATAGAAGCAATTTTGACTCTTTTTTTTCAATTTGCATATTTTTTTTAAGCTCTATAGATTGGTGATATTAGTTCAAGGACATATTACCTTTTTCTATGCCAAATGGACCCAATTGACATTCTTATTTTTAGTGCAATTTTAACTCCAATAGTCCATTGGCATGATAGTTTGAAGTTTTTATCACATCTAGATCATACGTGATTTAAAATCCTTCATTCACAAGAAGGTCACAAGTTTTGTTGGCAGTTTTGCCACACTAAAATTTTGATTGTAATTTTTTTTTTAAGAATATCAGATGCATGTTGCAGTTGTTTTATTTTACTATTTTTATGTGATATTTTGTTTCTTCCTTGGGCGATTTTATTAAATAAAAATATTGATTTCACTTCTGGAGATACGTAGTAAATTTTGTCGATCCAAATTAATGGAAGTCATGAGAAAAATGTAAGAGAGAAAAACCAATGGCAATGGATGTTTCAGGATTGAAAAATTGATGAAAAATCAACTAAGGCTTTGACAGTTATTATTTAGAGTGAAGATGCCAGTGAATATGAAGTGCAAGGCGTTTTCACCCCAAGGAAGGGGCAAAAATCATTTTCGCCCTTCCTTTGGGGCGAAACTACCATGATGAGAAGCTTTCGTCCAAGTGAAGAAGGAGAGAAAATTTTTAAGTAACGGAAATAAGTCAAAGTCAAAAGCGCCCCTGGAAGGGGGCAAAAATCATTTTCGCCCCTCTTTAGGGTAAATTTCCAGAGTCAAAGGCACCCCTCAGGAGGGGAAAAAATCATTTTTGCCCTCCTTTGGGGTGAATTTCCAAAAGGAGACGTCTTGAGGCGAAATTCCCAAAAATAACATATTTTCCTATCGATCAAAGTCAAAGTCACCCCTAGGGTGGGGCGAAAATCATTGTCGCCCCTCTCAGGGGTGAAATCAATCATCTTCATCCCCTTTCTTGCAGAAGATGTTTTATATCATTTTCGAGCAAAATTACCTAGGAAAAAATACTGGCAATTTGGAGCAATGAGATTGATTTTTCTAGGATTCTTGCTGAGGAGATGTCGGGATTAAATGCTATGCCCTCAAATTTGACATGATCTCGATTATTTTTAGATGTCCTCCATGAATTTTGTTCCTTTTCAAAGTAGATTTAAATTTCATTGATCTCCACTAGCGAGGGTAAGATTTTGAGGCATAAGGGAATGTAATGGCACCCAAAATTTAATATCCAAGCTCCTGTTTGCCACATGATGTTGTTGAGTTTCGATGCACCGATGCTTGGAATGTTTTTTCCATCATCCATCTTTGCCGATTTTCTAGGGGCACTCCATAAAAACCGGATCATTGCTCCCTGAAGAATGATCCGATTCGAGCATCGCCATTATCGAGGAAAGAATTGTTGCTACTGATTTTTGACCAGTCGACATTTTGTTTTAATGTGCATTTAATGATAGAGGCGAAATCCTCTATAAATACTAAGTATTTCAATGTAATGAAGAAGGATAGACACTCTGCAGAAAAATACTTTAAGTTTTCTGCATAAATAGAAAGACATTCGGCTTCTGGTTCCTTGAGTAGTATTGTGTTTGATCTCTTTCTGCTTATCATTTTTGATTACGTTCATGTCCATTATTTGCTGATTTTAAATTTTGCATCTGGATTTAATTACTGCTTGTGAGGGAGTGAATACTGAAATGTTGTCTTGGAGGTTATCTCTGACAAACTATGAGTGGTTCCTGTGCCTTTCTTTCTGTTATATGCTAATTAATACTTGATGAATTTTTGTTGTTAGTTTATCCCCACCTTATATTTCTGGCTTATAGCCATATTTCCCATTCCTTTCTATCATTTCCCATTTCTTTCCTATAACCCTAAGCTTTAAACCGATCATTAGTTTTAGTACGAGAACCAACCCTCTCTGGAGATTGGCCCGAAGGACATCTCTCTCCTTTGGCCTTTCAATGTTGGTCGGGTCTAGGGTGCACAAATAATATTTTGTACTTAGGTAGATTCATGACCAATAGTTTTTGGCATGCCTAGTGGGACCCTAAAAAGTTCCACTTTTAAATAGTATTAAGGTTTGATGTTCACCTTTATACTGTATGATTAGAACATCTGGTGACTCAGCTTTACCCAGAAGCCTTCGAACGTGAAGTGAGCGAAATCTTCCTTCATGATCACAAGATCGAAGGCCAAAAATCTAGAAGATCCTATTGAGTTTTATGAACTTGACACCCAAGTACTAGGGGAACACCCTAGGTTAGTCACTCCGGCTGTCCCATCAAGTGTAACATCTTCATAGTTAGTTGGTGTGTTCTCTGTTCCTTCGAGTCCTACTAGCACAACCACTAGTTTTCCACCTCCCCAACCACACACTCCAGTCCACATGGCCCAAAATCTGCCACCACAGCCACCAAGGCAGTTCCCAGCATGGAACCACTCTGGACCTCTGAATCTGCAAGCTCAGAACCCGATTCTACAAGCAATAATGAAGGCTTTGCCTACTTACGATGGTATGGAGAAGATGACTTATGAGCATGTCCAAGATGTAGCTACCTTGGTAATAATCCATAGCATCACAGATGAGGATATCATGGTAATATTGCTCATGCTTTCTCTCAGAGGTAAGTTGCTTTACTGGTACCGATCATTACAACCTGCCACCATTACTACCTAGGACCAGTTGGTTGAATTGTTGATCAAAGGTTTCAATGAACAAGCGGATCCATTCTCTTTGTTGCATCAGTTTACTACCATTTAGAGGTATCTACAAGAGGAAATCATGGACTTTAATGTCAGGTTCACTCAAACTTGGCATAGAGTTCTTGATGGTCTCCGATCGACTCTTGAGCAAGCGATATTTTACTACCTCTAAGCTTTCAACTCTGACATCAGTATGGCCATCCGACAATCCAATATCAACACATTTCCTTATCTGTATTCTACTGCACAAAAGGTTGAAGTTGACCTGATTGCTATTGGTAAGCTTTCACCAAAAATGGCAATGCCTATTTTTCTTGATCTTCCATAGTATTTGTATGCTAATGCATCTTCTCAACCCTTTCCCATGTCCCCTATGTATCCAATCCCTTCATGGAATCTGAGTACATCTCAAACCATGATGATAGTTTCTATCCCTCAACTACCCACTCCAACCATTCTATAGTTACCCACTCTAGTTCCATTCCCAACACTACCATCTCCACCTATTCACTTCCATTACCAACTCCTCTAGCACCCTCAAATCTTGATCCACAAGAAAAGGTGTTGAAAGAGTTGTAGTCAATGAACTCAACCATAAGAGCGATGGGTAATGAGATCATAGTTATTAAAAGAAAGTAGGCTAAAAGAGATTTCCAACCTAGGAGATTTCAACCACCATCGATCACTAGGGAGCAAGTAGCTTCGACTAGCAAGGCACTTGAGAGAAATCCGACTGTGCTGACAAATGAAGAAGTTGGCACATCAGACAAAGCATACTGGTGCTCTACGTGCAATGATCCACATGGTGAGGAAACTTGCATGGTTCACCTGAACTACGTGCAGACATTGGTAGAAAGTTCCTCTGCTGGTCAAATCAACATGATCATAGAAGTTGATCATAATTTCATGGTCCCTTCTGAAGAACAAGTTTCAGTTCTCACGAGAGCTGGAAGAAAACCCATTACTGTGGACCCAGCTGAGATGGAGCCCTTGAAGGTACCCATTGACTCAAAGGTACAAAGTGAGAAGAAACAAGCGCAAGCAAAGGTAGCTATTATGGCACCCAAACCAGATGCACCCATCCTACTAAAAGATATTTTGCCTCCATGAGCGAAAGAAAGAGTGCAAGAAAAGGCTTCAACTTCATAAGCAAAAGCTGAAATGGAGGAACAAGCTAGGGAGAAGCTCAAATACCCATCCTTGACCAAGCGTCAGAGGGTAGAAGCTACACAACAATATCGAAGCAGATATGAGACTGCCAATGAAGGAAAAGAGTCTTGTGCATCCACGTATAACATTGTCGAAGAGTTGAAGAGGATTCCAGCCAAGGTGAGTCTCTATGATGCACTACAATTGCTTGGACAAGTGGACTTGTTGCAAGAATCACTAAAATTTGTGAAAGATAAGGGGAAGAATCTGACTCAGATAGTGTTAGCTCAAACACTGATGACTTCTACCACTAGAAAGAATAGACCACCCCCTTTCTACCTATCTCTCAGGATGGAAGGTTGGATTGTGCATAATTGCATGATCGACTCCAGTACTGCAATGACTATCATGCCAAAGGTAGTTTGTGATGTTATGGGTATGGAATATACAAGGAGCAGCCCTGGCATCTTGCAATTAGATGGAACCCCTATCAGGATAGTGGGGGTCATCAAAGACATCCCCATTGTATTGCACAAAATACCTCAGATCACTGTGATCCAAGAGGTGGTCGTGGTTGATCTGGAGCCTTACTTTAGCATGTGCCTATCACGGGAGTTTATTGCCAAGTTGGGAGGTTACCTTTCTCTGGACTATTCTCATTTGGAGATTCCTATCAAAGGGAGGAGAATCCAAATTTATAATGAGAAGCCTTCAACTTATCACATAGAGAAAATTGAAGAAGAAGATAAACCCATGAATTTTGTCAACTTGATGACCAAAGAATTGGAGGAGTTAGACTTGATGGAAGAAGTTCTGGATGAGCTTCAGATAGAAGATGAGTTTTCAATGCTCAATTTTAATGCCATGATGGAAATCAAAATTAGATGTTACACCATCACTAAGCTTGAAAAGGTTGAAGCAAATGTGTTTGATGATGAAGATCCTGTTCTTGATCAATTATGGAAGTTGTACTTCGATGGTGCTAGATGCAAGAATGATATAGGAGCTGGGATCATTCTCATTTCTCCCTTTGGCATACAAAATATGTACTCTTACCGATTGACCTAGAGTTGTACGAATAATACCATTGAGTATGAAGCACTCTGCTTGGGTCTGAAAAAGGTAGAAAATCTCGGGATCAAACAACTATAGATCTTTGGATATTTTGAGCTAATCGTCAACTAGGTAACTAGTAAGTGTGTTTCCAAGCAACATTACTTGAAGGCATACCATAATAAAGTTTGGGACCTCTTCGAGGCTTATACAATGTTGAACATCCAAGCAATCTCGCGGGAGCAGAACAAGCATACCGATCTCTTGGCATCCCTTGGTGCTAATTTTTCCCTAGTTGAGCATGTGGTGAGAAAGCCCAAGACTGTGAGGTTAGTTTATAGACCTTCAGTCCCTAAAAAAAATATCCACTGGCAAGTGTTCGAAAGTGACGAGCAGATTGTTAATTTCTTGATAAGAGAAGCTAGTAATGTGGAAGAAAGAACACTTGATGAGGAAGAAGTCGAGGGGTTGATCCAGTTACGGAATAATCATATCCCAAAGGGGTTGATTACACTTGAGAGTCTCTTTGATCAAAATGATAGAGTAGAAAAACATAAGATCAAAGTGGATGAAAAGGAGTATACTGAACTGCATTTGGGACCCAAGAAGTCGATCAAAGTTAGCACTGATTGCACTCAAGAAGAGTTAGAGCAGATTAAAGAGTTATGTCATGAGTACCCAAACATTGTCACTTGGAGCTACCAAGATTTGAAAGGCTACAACAAAGATGTGATCCAACATACCATTGAGTTGCAGGAAGGAGTGAAACCCTTCAGAAAAAAGCAGAGATCGGTCAATCCCAAGATTGAAACCTTGATGAAAGCAGAATTACTGAAGATGCTGGAAGCCAAAATCATCTACCCGATTAAGCACTCTACCTGGGTAGCAAATTTGGTCCTCGTGAGAAAGAAGAATGGAGATATCCGCCTATGCATGGATTTTCAAAATTTAAACCAAGCATCTCTGAAGGATCACTATCCGCTACCACAAATTGATCAGATTCTTCATGTAGTTGTTGGCTCTCAGAGATTCTCTTTGTTAGATGGATTCTCCGGCTATAACCAAATCTGGGTCAAGGATGAAGACCAGTATAAAATGATGTTCACCATAAAATGGGGAACTTTTGCTTATCAGCGTATGCTATTTGGTCTCTCAAATGCTAGCGCAACTTTTTAGAGAGCAATGGACGTAGCTTTCGGTGAGTTGTTGAATCATGTTATTATTATTTATTTGGATGACATGACCATTTTTTCTCACAATAGGGAGGAGCATAGTCTACATCTGAGACAAGTGTTCGAAAAGTGTCGGGAGTTCAAAATATCAATCAACCCAAAGAAGTCCATCTTCATGGTAAAATAAGGAAAGCTCCTAGGCCATGTTATTTCAAAGGAAGGTTTGGCAATTGATCCAGCTAGAGTTGAGGCCCTCCTGAAGCTTCCATTGCTAGCCAACAAGAAGGATTTGCAATCATTCTTTGAGCAAATAAACTTTGTTCAAAATTTTGTGGTAGATTTTTCCCAAGTGGTAAAGCCAATGATAGAGTTGTTAAAGAAGAATGTTGAGTTCAAATGGATCGAGCAGAGGAGACAAGCATTCAAGGAAATAAAATAAAGAATTGCTCAAGCCCCAGTGTTGGTGAATCTCGATTACTCAAAATATTTTATCTTGTATGTCGTTGGTGAGCAAGAGAGCTATGCAACGGTTCTTACGTAGAAGGGAGATGATGGAGATGAGCGACCGATTGCTTTCTTGAGTCAAGTCATCCAACCACATGAAGAAAAATATAATTTCATTGAGAAGCAAGTATATGCAGAATTTTGTTTCTCAAAGCAAGATAATAGTTTATGTTGTTCATCCAGATGTCTAGAGTTTCATCATTCAAGGAGAGCTTGGAGACAAGAGAGTTGGATGGGTCTCCAAAATCTAGGAGTATGACATTGAAATCCATCCAACCAAGCTAGTTCGAGGCCAAGCATTATGTCAGGAGCTTGCAAAAAGTGTTGCATCTGAATCCATGGTTTGCCAACTTGAAGGTTCAGCAAGCAATTTCGCTAATCACTCTGTAAATGATCGTGATTGGATAGAGGACCTTGTTGAATATTTCCATTCAGGAAGATGTCCTTCACACCTTAATGCCTCACAAAGAAGGAGATTCAGACTTTAGGCCCTTAGGTATGTGATGCTGCCAAATGGGTTGTTCCATAAAAATATTGATGGAGTACTTCTCAGGTGTATCCGAGAATCAAAGAAATAAAGAATCCTAGAGGAGTTTCACTCTGGTCTATCAAGAGGCCATTATGCAAGGAGGCCAATGACATTGAAGATTATTAAAGTAAGATATTTTTGGCCTACTCTCTTTTTAGATACTTTCAAAGTCAGTCAAAGTTGTGACAAGTGCCAGAGATATGTTGGCAGAAGTAAGAATGCATCATTGCCCCTTCATCCGATTCAAGTAGAAGCACCATTTTAGCAATGGGGCTTAGAATTTATTGGGGTCATTGATCCCAATTCCTCTATCGAACACAAATATATCCTAACTACAATCGACTATTTTACCCGATGGTCAGAAGCAATCCCAACCAAGAAGGTGGATCAAGCAACAATTATCACTTTTCTTGAGGGATTAATCACCCGTTTTGGCATACCAGATGCAATCATAATGGATAATGGGACTCCCTTCATCGGTGCTAGGATCAACGAATTCACGGGTAAGTATGGAATTTATTTGAAGACATCATCTAACTATTATCCATAGGGGAACGACTTGGCTGAGTCCACAAACAAGAATTTTTTGAGAATTCTAAAGAGGACCTTAGGCGATAATAAGCACAGTTGGCACTTGCTCCTGAACCAAGCATTATGGGCTGATCGTATCTCCATGAAGAAATCCATTAAGACATCTCCTTATTCCTTGGTATATGATAAAGAAGCAGTGTTGCTCATTCATATTGAATTTCTAGCTCTTTAGTCATGGCACTTGTTGTATGGTGAAGATGATGATGAATCTAATCCCATGAGCATGAGATTGGCACAACTTTTATAGTTGGAAGAAGAGAGGGAGAAATCATACAATGCCTTCATGGAACATGCTCGGATGATGCAGAAATGGTTTGGCAAGAAAACTTTTAAGAAGTCATTTGAGGTAGGTGATCTAGTGCTGAAATGGAATGAAAACAAGGCTAAGCCCGACAAGCATCACAAGTTTGAAGTGATATGGGAGGGCCCATTCTAGATTTTAGGTGTCAATCAAGTCAACTCATTTTATTTGTAGGATATGGATGGTCATGTGCTACCAATTCCCATAAATGGTCTTCATTTGAAGGCCTATCATCAATGACAAAATTTTGATCAAGTATGTATATATGTACATAAGTTGTTATGTTATTTTGAGTCAAAATTTTTAATTGAATATTGAAAAAAAAAGGGTTGATTTCACCAGAAAAATTATTTTCGCCTTAAGGTTTGTGATTTCGTCCCGAAAACACCTCGTCACTTCTAAAAAATTGTTTTCGCCCCAAAAACATTTTTTAAAAAGCTTTTATCTTATTTTTGGGTGAAAAATGTTAAAAGAAAAACATGTTGTTTCTTCTGAAGAAGTTATGAAAGCGTCATTTCCGACAGCATGGATCCACTTAGACTTCAATGGATAGCTTTTTTATTTTAAGAGTGCTCCTATTTTTTTGAAAGAAATAAAATATTAAAAGAAAATAAAAGAAAAATTAAAAATCAAAGGACTTTTTTGCCCGAAAAAGGTTTTCGCCATGCATATTTTTATTTTCGGGGTGAAATCCCTTGGTGCCCCATTAGAAGGTATTTTTGGAGCAAAACTCCCAAAAAGGAAAAATAAAATCACATGCTTTTTTGAAAACTCTAGTTGCCAAGGATTATTTTTGACCAAAAGGGAATGAAATTAATTTTTCTTTGCTTGTTTTATTTCACCTTGCTTTTTCAAAAAAACACACTCAGTAAAGCTTGCTTTTTAGTTGATCAACTTTTTTGGGGTGAAATTAAGTCAAGGTAAATTATTTCAAGGGCAGCCTAGCATGTAATTTCACCAAGCAAGCACAAAGAAGTATTTTTTTAGTATCATGTGAATAAATATCACTAGTTGCATGATTATTTTCACCTAGTTGATGTTTTCAACGAATCAGGTGTGCCTAATTAACGTTGTTTTGGCACAAGCTATTTTCAAAGCAACTTCAGTTAAAAACATGAGATTGAATTAATTTTTCTAGCAAAATTTAGAAAATATATTTTCGACATTATTATGCAACAAAATTAATTATTTTCACCCCTAAAAAGTGCCTATCTCTCACACGTGGCATTTGCTTTTCTCGAGATGAGTCGTTAAATATCTAGATTGCACCTTCCAAGAAAAAAAGTGGTTGAGTTTGACGTTCAAGGAAGATTTACAATGCAAGGGTATTATTGGTAGTTAATGAGTAGTTTAAAATCATAAAAAAGCATGTCGAGTGAGAGAATCAAGGAGCACATTCATCTGAATTCCTTAGATGCACCACTTGCATTAAATCTGGTAGTTGGGAAGTGAAAGTTATAAAAGGGGTGAATTAGAAGCTTGCAATCGAAGATTATTATTTTTTTGAGCATTGCTAGATTATCCTTCAATACCTCGAATTGTTGCTTTGTTGCAGATTTGCTAGACTTTTGTAGTGGGAGTTATGGTACGAATATGGGAAAGAAGGTTGTTGATTCGAAGAAAGTTGTAGAGCCAAAAAAAGTGCAAGGTGGTAAAAAAGCTAAAAAATCTAGGCGACATGAAAATATAGAGCTTGACCCATATTATGATGAACTTGGCTAAGATTGGAGATTGTTCTATTTCGAACAAAGGCGTAGAAAAATTGTGCCAGGATGTGGAGACTATGGTCAGGCAAGGTTTGACGTCGAAAAGCCCATTAACCATTGCTTATCATGCATAGCTTTCCTAGTACTTGTGTACACCTATGCATCCTTACCCTGAGTTGGTGATGGCAATTTCAAAGTTTTATCAGCCTACAACAAGGGTCATCCATAATGCGAAGGGAGATAAATTGTTCACCATTTCACCCAATGCAGTCAGAGAGGCATTTGCTTGTGGGGTGAAGCCTTCCTTGGATGTCATGTTCAAAAATATGAATCTCAAGGAGCAAGAGGAGAGGTACCAATCAATTGTGATGTTGCACCAATTCATGGAGAACCAGCTGATAAAGGTGCCCCAGTTCGGAGAATTATCGACTTTGTCGAAACCTTTGACAGAGTTTAAAAGTTTGGACATGTATTCCATGTTGGCTTGGGTGTCTGGTCTTCCTACTGATACCATAGTGTACAAATGGCAAGCAACATTGGTGCAATGCATTTTATAGGTGGAATTTTATGCCCCTACAACCATGCAAGCAAGCACAAACCCCATTTTCTTCGATTGGGTAGATTATGTGGCTCGAGCAATGCACACCCAGTTGGAGAGGATATAGAGCGAAGAAGCAGTTTTATTCAGGCATGCTTCATTTTTGGCTTGGTATTTCTTCTTTTACATGCACCAACATTTTTATTTTATAGCAGTCAAGCAAGCTGATGAGGCAGACAATAAGCTGCCAGTATATTTGTGGACTCCAAGCTTGTCTAGGGGGGAGTCATTCTACAATTTTAATCGCATGTTTTTGGGCCCCACCCTCGAACTTATTTTTTGCACAAGTGAGAGAGTGCCAAGGGCAATGAGGGAAGAAATTGTCACTAAGGAGAAAGGAGATATTTTCTTGTTGATGCAGGGCATCGTGGTGCAAATTTTTGGCTTCACTGGCAAGCCATTTCTCCTTCCATATTTTACTATCGAGCGCCTCTTCGCAATGGAAGTTGTCCATCAGACCGACTACATCAATGAAGTCTATGGGGTAGGACGAGGCAAGAAGACTACATGCACCATGCCATTTCACTTCGGTGGCATTGAGATAGACTAGGTTGGCTAGAATAAATTGCTTAATGAAGCACTCTATGACATGGGTATGGTGGAGTTACCTCAGCGGTGGAAGTATGACCCTTTGGGTCGGTTCACAGATTTCATTAAAGCCAAAAATTTTCATTGTTGTCCCAGACCTGATATTTAGTGACACAAAAATAACCTAGAAGGGCATGATCTCGAATGGCATGTTGAGCAGATGATGCCACTTCCACCATGGCATGATTTTTATGAGATGGAGGTTGAGTACAACCCTGCAGTTCACAAGCATCAAATTCCTCCCCTGGGTTTGTTTGGAAAAATGAAAGAATAGTTGTCGGCTTGGTCTAAGGAAAAAATTACCAATTGGTGGGTTATGAGGGCCCATAGAGGGAAAACTAGGTCAGCTTATGGTCTGGAAATGGATGAGGTATTTTTGGATGTCTATGATGAATACTATGATAGCTATCAACCAATCTCTTTTGCTAATATTGTACCTCAAACTTTTCAAAGATCTGATAACGAAGAGATCGTGGTCGAACATGAGCAACATGTGGTCGAGGAAGCACCACTTGTGGAAGAAGAAAGATAGCCATCACTAGAGGTGCAACTCCAGTGAAAGAAGAAGAATAAGCGTGAGGTGCTCCCTTTCTCGAAGATATCCAAAAATCCAAGAACAGGTGCAGTTCCTTCATCAGGTGCAAATCCTCCTCCTACGGATGAAGCCACACAGGTTGACGTTTTAGAAGATCCTCCTTTGGTTCAGGTAGAATAACTTGGCCAGCACATGGAAGTCATAGATCTGGAGAAGGAGGTAGAGGAGGAGCAAGACAAGGGTGAACCAGTGCCACAGTCACCCTCATCATCGACTCAAAAGGTGTTCGAGCTTGAAGGTACATTTTCTACACCTTCTTCCCTTTCTCTTGAGCATTTAGTGACTGTTGCACCCCATTCTGTAGTTGTTGCTTCCATCTCACCTCCATTCGGTATACCCTCCACCTCCATTTTGCTTCCCATTTCCTAGTCCCCAATCATCGATGCTCCCTCTTCTTCTATTCCCACTTCTACTATTTCCCTTTCTTTCAGTTCTTTTGCATCTGGTCCCAATCCATTTTTGCTCCCTTCATCCTCCATTCTAGTAATTTCTACCATGACTATAAGTACGCAAGCTCCTCCTCGAGTGAGTGTAACTATAGCTGAAACCCTCACTTTCATCCCCTTAACCACTTCCATTCCACCAACCGTTCCCATTTCCACTTCCCTTCTCGAGCCAAAACCTCAGTAGGCTCATTTTCCCCTGCTCCTTTTATTGAGTTGTAGGTGCTACTGGAGCCAGAGATAGAGATTGTACCAGAGCATCCTATTGCAGCGAATATGAGCCGAGCCCGACTAAGTTCATCATAGTGGTTGAAAATTCGTAAGAGAAAAGAAGCTCAAGCTCCCACAAATATATTGAAGAAGGTCACTTTTGACCCCAAAACTATGGAGTCTCATATTATAAAAATGATTCCCTAGGTCCATAAGCCCCAAGGAGAAATGGCTCCAAGTGATTACACTTATGAAGTCATTACAGAGGACCTAATAAATATTGACACCATGAAGAAGTTGGGGAATATGCAGGTGGATATGAGCTCTCTTTACCTGCACGATGAGCATTACAAGAAAAGCTTTTTTGAGGTTGAGGTGAAGATTATTGAATTGAATGATGCTCTAGCTAAAAATAGGGACCAATTAGAAATAGTAAAATCAGAGGTAGAGCATTGGTAGTAGAGGGTAAAAGAGTTGGAGAATGAAGCCAAGGGATACCAGACAACTTGGGTAGGAGCAAAGAAGCAAGTGCAAGCATTAACCACCCAGCTTGAGGTTTTACAAAAATAGTAGCTGAGAAAGCCATGCAATCAGTAGGCTTCTCCAAGGAGAAAATCAAAGAAATTACCATTTGATGAAATATTGTGTGACAGTGGTGATAGATGCTCTCAAGGTTTTATTGTATATTCATGAGGCTCGGATAGTGATTTTTCTTGGAGAGCACACCTTGGAGTATGCTAAGGAACAGATGGAACCAAAACTTGAATTGGCACTGAAGATTCAGATATTGGCTCAGTCTGACTTCCAAGTTAAGCCAATGAACGGGATGGATCACGGTTGGGCCAAGGCTAGGATGATGTTGTGCAACTTCTTTTCCAAGTTAGAGCTGGTGAGAGAAGGCCAAAAGTTGATGACTATGTTCGAATAGGAGCATTCCATTTCACTCATTTATTTTGAAGCTTTAGCCGATGTTGGGTTCTTGAGCTTCGTTGATGAGCAGGGTGAGATTTTTCCAACAAAAGAGTTGAAGGTATCCTGACAAAATTTTATAGAAGATACTTCAGAGATCGATAGCTAGGAGGAGCCAATCATGGAGGAACAAGTATTGCCATACATGGAGAGGCTCACCCACATCGAATCATCCCTATTGGAACTCCAATAGAGAGCTAATCGCATCAGTATGGATCACGTTGAGATGCTGTATTTTATCATTGATTCACTAAGTACACTCTCTGCATTCACTTTGAACTCTTGGGTTGAGGCAGTTTTCATGTATGAAACTACTAGTGAAAGCCTCACCAAGCAAGAAGCATGAGTACGGGCAGAAGTAGAATAAAAAGTTGCTAAAGAGCAAGAGAAGCAGGTGTAAGAGGAAAGAAGGAAGAAGGAGGCTGTGGAATCAAATGTACCACCTGATGTAGCCGGTGGTAGTGACAACTGAGCCCAATGGATGAAGGCTTGGGGTCGATTGCATCCAGAAGAACTGAATACCCCGAGAGCCACCAAAAGTGTTGGCAGTTTTGCCACACTAAATTTTTGATTGTAAAATTTTGAAAAAATATCAGATGAATGCTGTAGTTGTTTTATTTTAATGTTTTGATGTGATGTTTTATTTCTTCCTTAAGCAATTTTATTAAATAAAAATGTTGATTTCATTTTTGGAGATGCACAATAAATTTTATCGGTAAAAATTAATGGAAGTCGTGAGCAAAATGTAAGAGGGAAAAATTGATGGCGATGGACATTTTAGGATCAAAGAATTGATGAAAAATCAACTAAGGCTTTGACAATTATTATTTAGAGTGAAGGCACTAGTGAATATGAAGTGCAAGGCATTTTTGCCCCAGGAAGGGGCAAAAATCATTTTTGCCCTTCCTTTTGGGGCGAAACCACCATAACGAGAAGGTTTCGTATCAAGGAATAAGGACAATTTTTATAAATAACAAAAAAGAGTCAAATTCTAAAGCGTCCCTCGAAGGGGGTGAAAATCATTTTCATCCCTCTTCAGGGCAAATTTCCAATCAAAAGCATTTTCAAGCGAAAGTTGGCTTGTAAAAGTCAAATTCAAAGGCACCCCTCAGGAGGGGCGAAAATCATTTTTCCCTCCTTCGGGGTGAATTTCCAAAAAGAGGCATCTTGAGGCAAAATTCTTGAAAACAACATCTTTTCCCATCGGTCAAAGTCAAAGTCACCCCTAGGGTGGGGTAAAAATCATTTTCACCCATCCCAGAGGTGAAATCAAATCATATTCATCCCCTTTTTTTGTAGAAGACATTTTTATATTATTTTTGTGTGAAATTACTTAGGAAAGGGGTGAAAGCATGTTGAGAGGTGAAAACATCAGATTGCACGGGTGAAATCAATTCTTGCCCCTTCTTTTCGGCAATGTTTTCTTTCAAAGCGCCCCTGTTGATAAAATATTTTGGGAAAGAACAAAGATTGGTAGAATTTAATTGTTGGAGCAATGAGATCAATTTTTCCAGGATTCTTGCTGAGGAGATGCCAGGATTAAATGCTACACCCTAAAATCCGATGCGATCCCGGTTATTTTCGAGGTGCCCTCCATGGATTTCATTCCTTTTCAAAGCAGAGTTAAATTTCGTTGATCTCCACTGGCGAGGGTAAGATTTCGAGGTATAAGGGAATGTAATGGCACCCAGAATTTAATATCCAAGCTCCTATTTTCCACGTGATGTTGCTGAGTTTTGATGCACCGACGCTTGGAATATTTTTTCCATCATCCATATTTGCCAATTTTCCAGGTGCACTCCATGAAAACTGGATCGTTGCTCCCTGAAGAATGATCTGATTCGAGCATCGCCATTACCGAGGAAAGAATTGTTGCTGCTGATTTTTGACCAGCTGACATTTTGTTTTAATGTGCATTTAATGATAGAGGCGAAATCCTCTATAAATACTAAACATTTCAATGTAATGAAGAAGGATAGACACTCTACAGAAAAACACTTTAAGTTTTCTGCATAAATAGAAAGACATTCGACTTCTGGTTCCTTGAGTAGTATTGTGTTTGATCTCTTTTTGCTTGTCATTTCTTATTAAGTTCATGTCCATTATTTGCTGATTTTAAATTCTACATCTAGATTTAACTACTGCTTGTGAGGGAGTGAATACTGAAATGCTTCTTGGAGGTTATCTCTGCAAATTGTGAGTGGTTCCTATGCCTTTCTTTCTATTATATGCTAATTAATACTTGCTATGAATTTTTTTTGTTAGTTTATCCCCACCTTATCTTTCCGACTTATAGCCATATTTCCCATTCCTTTCTATCATTTCCCATCTCTTTCCTGTAACCCTAAGCTTTAAACCGATCATTAGTTTTAGTACGGGAACCAACCCTCTCTGGAGATTGGCCCGAAGGACATCTCTTTCCTTTATGAAGAATACAAGCTTATATTGAGAGGGGGGATGAACAGTATAATACCACTTTTTACTTTTTCTCTCAAGCCAATATATGCAATGTAAAGATAGCAATATCAACAACAATAATCAAATCATTGTAAATAACACCACACACAATAGAGACACCACAATTCTTAATTTCAAAAAACCTTGAAGCAATAACTCATACACTTTCAAAATGGAAACCCTAATCAAATTTTTTTCACTCCAAACTTAATTTTCAAGAAAGCCAATCAACCAACACAACCAAAGAAGAATTTGCTCATACCTTTTTGCTTGACAAGGAGTTGATCTCACAAATTTGCCACACACAAATTTCTCTTTTCCAATCTCAATAAGGGTTAGAAGACTTTAATAATAACACAATGCAAAATGATGACCCAAAATACACCTTATTACTCCAACTCAAAAATAACATTCACCATAGTCTTATTTTAATATAAAAACCCTTATACAAAAATAATGCTTAAAAGTCTTAATAGAAATTTAACTAATACTTTACTCAAAATCCTTATTACTCCTAAAATAATAAATCTCAAATATCAATACCTCCAAAATTAATTAATGGCATAAGGTACTTCAGAAAAATAACATAACAATCCTTATTTCTCCCACGATTAAGACACTTTTACCATGCATGTAAATATCACAAATGCCCCTCTATCTACCCTTTTCACCTTAGGAAATAAACTTAGGGCAAATAAAAATTTAATTTAATTCTAAGTACCTTAGCCTCAAGTGGGGCTTGAACCCACATCAACCTCCCTTCGCGTGCCTTAGCCGTGGCTGCCAGCCGTGTGTGCTAGGCACACATTTGAAACCCACGAGCACCACGTGCTCCAAAAATTCCTCCACATGCAATGTTCAGAAAAAAAATGACTCCTCCTTTGATGCTCAAAAACCAAGCATGAACCATGTCTCACGCAGTTCGAATGTAGGACCTGCCTGCCTCCACGCTTTTGCAAGCCAAGCGCTACCACCAAGCCACCATGCCCAATGAGAATGAGCTTTCAACTTCCATGTGTAACCTTCCACTTGGTGCTAAAGGATAAAATGCTTTGTCCTCTCCTCAAATCACATGCACAAACTTATAAACTGGGCATAAAGCTATTTCAAAAACATTAAGAGCGATTATCATATTTCAAATGCAAACTTTGGTGTATATATACACAAGCCTTCATGGCTTTCAATGTCGGTGCACGAGCATGGAATAAGACATCGATGGTAAAGGCTTCGAATGCCTTTAATTAAAACCAACCCAAATTTAGGTTTGGGTAAATAAAATTGCCATCAAGCTTTGAAATGTTTGCCTTAAACCCAACCTTGGGTTTTATAAAAAATACTTAAACCCTTTTATTTATAAAATATTATAATCAAAATTATAAATATTTTATTTCTCAAAGTCACTTTAATAATATTATAATAATAATTATAATATTATACCTTTTCACTATCTCAGATAAATGCTTCTTTGGAAGAAGTAAGACCACTTTCTGACTCATGCTCTTGGATGTTCATTGAAGATATTTTGACCCATTATGACTTCTATTAAACTTTGCACTCGAACTAGAGAAGACCTATCACTGGCATCTTGACATCAATGACAACTTTGACTTAGGGACTCAAAATGTCCAACACTTTAGTCTTTCAATGTTGCAGATTCGTGACCAATAGGTTCAAATTTTATTTTCTCTTATTTTATGACCACATTTATTTTCTTCACAGAGTACCAAACACTTTGATTCCAACTGAGCTTTTTGTTGTAGTAGTGGGTTAGCTATACTATATTTGAGAGATTTCAAAATTCATGTGTTTATCCATATTTTTTCTCATAGTGTATCTTTTATCTAAATATAATCTATTAATTTGATGATTAGTAATATTTTGGGCTACAAGAGGAGTAAGTTTTGGGTGATTAGCGTAAGGTACACCTAGTCTCTATAGGTCATTTCTAGACATTGGGGTTGATTATTCAAAAAATTTCCTATTGCTTCATGATTCAACTACCTTCTCTTGATTTTGGGGGATAGATTGTGGGCACCATATTCTATTTTTAAGATCTTATCATAGGAATATCAACACCTTGATTGAGAGGTGGAGTTACAACTTCATTTTTAGGAGATTTTGATCTAGTTTATGTACCTATGACAAAGAGGATAGTAGGATCCATTGGCCCATACAAGCATTAATTATGGGGGTATATAGATCATCTCTAATGTATTATCTCTTTATCCCTTCAGTTCATATTATAGGGGATATTGAAATATCTATAATCTAGCTTTAGTAGGCTAAGGCCAACAGTGATGAAGCACCTGTAGGTGCTCTTGAGGTAAGCATATGGGTAAGTGCTATGCAATCCTTTAGGTATATTTATGTAATCCTAAGAGCACCTTTTACATTTCATTCTTAATGATATTGGTTAATTCACCTTTATGGATAACCTTTCCTAAAGGGTGTAATTTATTACTATTTTATTGTAAGTTAACCTCAAGGTCAAGTCAATGTTGGCTTGAGGTTAACCACTCATTGGGATTTTGATATCACTATAAATACCCCTCAATGAGCAATCATTTGTATCATAGTGTGATATATAAAAATATCACGGGCTTTCGATCGGCATTGAACCCTTATTCCTTCTATCATATCATGTCATTTATCTCTTTCCTTATTTTCTTCTATAAACTCTTCTTCCTTTTGTTGCATATTATTGTGGTGAATGGATGGTTCAATATGTTTTTGGAAAGTATTATGAATTCTAATAGATGCTTGGAGGTTAGAAATAAGTTTTCAAGTGGGTGATAACATTTTTGTTAGAGTTCATCCTCAAAATAGCTCTATTAAATTTGCTAAAGGTGTAAAGCTTAAACCCTAATGTGTAGGTCCCTTTGATATTCTAAAGAGCATAGGGCCGCCATCTCTCTTTTCCACCTTATATGTCATGTATTCATAGCATTTTTATTTTTAGTCCTTAGAAAGTATATGCCTACCTCGATTCATCTTGATTAGACCAATTTATAGGTGAAAGAGGATGGGGACATCAACATTGAGCCCATTTTTATTTTAGATAGAAGTGCTAAACATCTTATGAATATAATAATAGATTATTTTTTAGTGCAATGGAAAAAATATAGTGATAACTCTACTATATTTATAATCCAAAATATCTTGATGCATTAAAATAGGTGAATGTCACACACACACACACACACACACACACACACACATATATATATATATATAGAGAGAGAGAGAGAATAATCAATAGTGTGAAAACTTGGTAAGTACCCCAATATACTACATAGAACACTGTAACAAGAAATAAAAATGGTACTTCTTAAAATGTTAATATTTTACCATGGTATATATTATATCATAAATTGTAATATTTATATGGATATGTGTATAAATTTATATATCTTCTTATATTGTGTGATATTATGGCCTTATTTATATTGTAGTAATTATTCCTAGTTATGGAGGTCCAAGTGCAACATTATTTTAGTGATGAGTACCCTTTACAAATTGTGCAATTGTTTTATAGTCATGAGTACCCTTTACAAACTAAGTGACTTTTGTAAGGTTTGTCAAGTTTTCATCAATAGGTTTTAAGAATGGAAATCAAGTGAAGGGGTAGTATGGGCTACCCAAGGTGTGCATCATAGGGTAAAGTGGTAACTTCACTATGAAGGACACCTTAGGAGTGGAGTGGGACCTGATCTAAAATGCAAAGTTTAAGTTAAAAAAACTTAAGAAAAAATACAACTCGAACAATAATAGACTATAACAAATAAAAACATATAAATATATGAGAAAGATAATAGAATAATTTTATTGTTAAAAAATAGAGTATAATGCAAGCAATCTATGAGAAGATATGTGAGTCTATAACATTGCATCCATTACTCATTCCATTTATAGTTGAGGTTCTCTCTTTATACAAAATTTGGTAGGTAGGAATTCCACCATAATGAATATGGAAGATCACCCATGGAAATATGGTGGTTCACCTTCCATGAGTTACAAACTCAATCACATATACTTAACTTCTGCTTTTTCATTTTTTCATCTACTAATGTGTCAACATGTCTAGAGATGCACATTGGTTGCAAATATCTAAAAATAGTAAGTTACTATTTTTAGTAATTAATTTACTTTGTTTTTTATAGGGCCTCCATAACATTTTTTTAGAAAACTATTCAAACCCTATATATGATAGGGATACCTATTGAAAATACTTATTCATCATTTGAGCTTTTTGAATGAGTCAAAATGGAGTCATGAGCACACATTTAAGCCCCCAATAAGTTGGATAGGATAAGTCACATGCCTAGATCATTTGCCACCATAGAAAATTAATGATCCCCATTGTGTCGACTTTTAACTTTAGTCAATGAAACTATTTCTTTATTTGATTCTTTGTGAGCCACTCCACTTGGTGATCAATTTGTCATTCCTTTACCACTCTCTCAATTTGAATGAATTATATTGTCATGTTCTTAGTCCATGTATCAAAAATTTGATCCTCATACAATAGTGGTAAATTATTTGGATTAAGTTATTCAATGTCTGTTATTATATTATTGTGAAAGTATCTAATAGATGTGGATGATAAGTTCTAAGAAGTTCAACTTTTAATATTAAATGCAAACCAAGATAGATGGAAGGTTCAACTTAAAATAATTATCTTTTGCATTCTTGGTTATGGTTTATGGTACATAATAAAGAGGTTTGATCTTCCAATAGCTATAAGTCTCTTCTTCTAAACATGTAACCATACTTTATCTCTAACATGTAATTTATGTTGGACATAATGTTGGTTATGGTGTTTCTTGTATTTTTATTTATTTTCTCTAAGAATTCATACATCTATTATTGAACATGTTAATCTATTCTACAAATCACTATACCTTATATTCTTGTTTCTATACATGACATGAGGATTCCATGGATTGTATGGGGAGATATACATCAGTGAGTGCCAAAGGTTAGAAATTCAAACAAACATGGATTAGACTATGTTTAAAAGAGATATGTATAGCTTGATTGTACCCATGCTAAAGGTAGGGAAGGCTCTAATCCCATATACATGGAATTTAGAATTGTACATTTGAATAAGATCTGGATCTAGTTGATTTAAAACTTTAATCTTATTATTAGTTTGAGGATGGAAGGTTGTGGACATGGTCATATTGGTGCCCATCATGTTCCATAGGGTGGTCCAACGCATACTCAAATTTTTGTTATTCCTATGAGATACAAGGGATTTTGACAAACCAAAGTTAAGCTATACACAACTAAAATAGAGTTTATTAGTATCCTAAGCTAAAATATATTTATTACAAGGAATCATGATAGCATTTTTTGAAAATTATCAGCTAATGCAAAATCATTATGATGCTTATATATGGTAAAACCTAAGAGGATATCCATGGAGATGGATTACCGAGGTTGGTTGGCACTAGAAATGGTGTATATAGTCCTTGCTTCTTGCTAGTGGATTTTGTAATAGAAAAGGGTATATGAATTGATGTATCTATTTATATTATTACTCATCTTGGGCCAATAGGGATACTTTTATAGAATTAAAAATATTTTCTCCACCCCAAAATAACCTACTACTCTATTGAAGTGCACTTTCAAAATCATATTTGAGCGCTCATTAGATGGCATACAAATATGTCCCATATGATAGAGGAGATTATATCATAGATAAAATTTAGGAATATGCTTACCCACATGAATAACTTGAAATATAATTTGCAAAATCATAATTATCTTCATACAAGGTGGACCAATTGAAAGTATCATACCCAAAGGAATCAAGAGTAGTGAGGGCTAAAATTGGTAGTTGATTCATATAATTTGGTACTTAATTGGAACTCCCTTTATTATGCTTGATTATCACATAGAAATACAACAAATATGTGGTCTATTTCTAATGTATTTCATTCCTTATCTTAGATTCTTTAATTTCCCAAGATGTAGTACTTCCATTATTGCATGATAAACAATGGGATAGAGCTTTTAATCATATGCAAGGTATTTTTAAACTACTTCATTGAATTTATCACTATGATTGAAAATAAGATGCCCATGTTTAATGAGAATATATCTCAATGCATACTCTAATGCATCATTAATTATGTCAAATGGCTATTATATATTAAATAGAAAAAGTGTGAGAGTTAAATATAATTGGTCTTTCAAATTGTCAAATGCTCTGTGGTATGCATATCCCTAATGGATCTTAGACTTGTTGCCTCCTTTGGTCACTTGGTGTGGTGGTAAATCAATATACTTAAAATACCAATATGAATATTTAAAATAAATTGGAAGGATCCAAAATGCTATGAACCTAGGCTAGAGTATTTAGGGTGGTCCAATATCTAATTATCTAAATTTTCTTGAGATTAAAATCCTTCTTTATCAAAAATGTACCTGAAATACTAAAGATTTGTCATGCCAAATGATTTTTTTTCTAAATTATCATACACTTTGTAGAACAGTTACACTTTGTACCATCAACTCTTATGCTAGTAGCGATTTTGTAGAACAATGATACTTTTGCCTCTCAGGAAAAAAACTAGGTTTCAAGTTCTAACCCTTTTTTTAGCATTTAGATCATAGGTTTATTTGCTATCTATTTCAAGTTTGTTTTTGTTTATTCATTAGAGATAAAGAGGAAAGAAAAAACTAGTTAGTATTAACCATAGGATACCAACTTAGATATTGCATCTCATTAATGTCAAAGTGCATATAGTCATACTAGGGCATTGCTTGCTACATTACCCTTTTGAACCCTTACTCTCAAAAGAAAAATCATTTTTATTTATCATAAAAATCAAGAGCATTTTAGTTTATTAGGACTTGTTTGTTGCATTGCTTGATGCATTTGTAACTAGCATGGGATTAGATAAAGGTTGATCTTGGCAAAGGAGAATTATAGGAAAAATGTAGGTGTTCTCTAAGTAATCCACTAATCCCAATTTATGCTCATAGACTGCCCATATCCTCGAGGTGAGAAAAGAGAAAAACATTGTGGCAAATCCCTTAAGAGACCCCTTATGATTCTTTTCATTTTCTCCTCATATTTTGGTGAAACTAACATGAACACCACAATGGGGACTAAATTTTCTCTTGACCAAGCTAAACCTTTATCAAACTTAAATTTATTAAAACCCTAATCAATATCATTAAATATTTTTTGTTTAGTTGAATCACATTAAATATAGTAATAGAAACATAACCAATTGCTAGTCCTACTAAGGATATTTATAGTCCTTTGAGTAATTATCATACAAGCTACTAGGCTATATTGGGTAGATAGGAAGCATGCGCTACCAACTACCCACATAAGGTCTTGCATGTACTTATGTATATTAAGTAGTATATTATAGTGTGCTAGTGGGAGTCATAAGGAGGTATACTACTATCCCTCATTTACCATTTTGACCACATATCTAGGAGGTCACTTCCACATATTGCTAGAATCCCATATATCAACTTTCTCTCATATACTAATAGGTATATTGAGAGAAGTCAGGTGCATCAAGACCTTTAGTATATAGGGAGACCCTAAGGTATATAAGTTAGATTAGCATATAAAGGGAAGGAGATATAAGGTTGCTACAATATATTTTCCCTCTCTTGTAATCAACTCTATAAATTATTACAATTTAGATAATCCTCTCCTCTCTTATTCCTATGGTTAAGAAATGCTACCTACCTTATAGATAAATTGAACATTAGTATTGATCATGCAATTAAGGGTCATGATGACCAACCTACCTTTGAAAACCCACCATTTAATTAAGAAGCTAAGGATTCTACACAAGGTTCTCTAAACCCTAACCATGAGGAAGATGGAAGGTTGGTATTCCAATATACAAATCATATGTCCTATTTATTATAGAAGTGTAGGGAAACCATAGAGGCCAGTGACTCTATAGGGGATGAATTATAGGATCATTACCAATAGCCTAAATCACATACTTTACCACTAAATCAATTGGATTTATCATCTGGATCTCTAAGTTCAAACCTTAATGTATCAACATATCAATTTATTGATTCAAAACCTCTTGTTATCACCACATAAATGTAAATTAGGAGATAAACCATCCCTCCTCTATTAGAGAATCACTCAATTTTTCCTACCCTTGAGGAACTATTACAAGATAATGTTAGTTTCCCCATATCTCAATAGGTAGGCACCAAATACACTCTCAATTAGAGTATTCCATCATGTGTTCCAATATCCCATATCCATATTAATTTATCACATGGTCCTCATTCTAATCCCATAAGCATGGGTATGAGATTTAAATAAAGCTCAAACCCACAATTTAATATCCCTCATCTTCTAGTCCTTTCATCTTAGGTACCCTAGGGTCAAACCATATGGTGATAAATTCAACATCATATGCTTAAGTATACTAATTGCATTCTTATATTAATCAACAACAATCCTTTCTATCTCTTAATACATACCTATTGTGCCATTGAATCCTATTTATCCTAAACCCTGAATATTAACCACTCAATTAAAGTAACTAAAATAACAAATGGATATTATCAAAGGATATTCTAGTCATAAGTACTCATATTATGACTTGTGCAATCAACCTCTATATTATTATATAGTTGGTCATCATTTTTCTCCTAATTTTGAAACTCCTAAATTTTAAATATACAAGGAAAAAAGGATCCTGCACACACCTTAGGTTTTTTAGAATTTACTTCAATGACATCTCTTATGATGAAGCATTATTATATAAAATATTCCCTAAGATCCTTAGTGTCCCGAATTTGGAATGGTAATACCAAATACTAAGGCATTCATTAAAAATATTTAGGAACCTTGTGAAATATGTCAAACAATTCTCTATCTACATTAGAAAAATGTCACTATTAGTAACCTATACCAACTTAGATAGTCTAAAGACAATAATTTTACCAACTTTTAATTAGTATGGTGATCCCTAACGTGGATATTAAAATATGTTGATCTTCCTAGAGACCTACTAGACATATTTATATAAAATCTCAAGGAGCAATTAGCATTCTACCTAGATATGGCTAATGTGTGTTCCTTTGAATATGCAATAAAAATTTCCAAGAGAGTATAGGCTACCATTGCTAAAATAGGGAAATTTAAGACTAAATATCATAAAGAGGAAGATAAGTATTCCTTTAACTTGAAAGGGTAGTAGAAGAATAAACATGTTGTATGAGATGGAGTTATAGACTCACACCAATCCAACAACATTAGTGCTGCCATAAACCTTCAAGATCTTGTCTTAGAGAAGCCTCAACAACAAAAACATAAAAGTAGGCACTCTCGACTAGAAAAACATTTTTATCCATTATAGAGTAGCTCCTAAAGGGTAAGATGATAGAACATGTATTTGTCAAACCTATTAAACCTGGAATGAAAAAGGCTATGTTTTTTTCCAATGAGCAATGTGTCTTACACCACATCAATGGTGATGCTATCAAAATATGCATGAGTATTAGAAATGTGTTCCAAGACCTAATCAATAATAAATAAGTTGTTCTCAATGGATTTAACTCTCAAGATTCTTCCAATCAAGATTTATAAATTCTAGAATCCATTACATAATCATAATCATAACCAAAACATAGAAAATAACATTCACTAAAGAAACATATCACCTATAAACCAAGGAATGGTATGGGTACTCCATTATTCTAATAATATATCCTATATTTATGTTGTAACAAGGCAAAAATATAATAATCGACCACTAGATCAACCTTCAATACCTCCTATGGTCATTCACACTAAAATAACTTCACTCAAAGGACCTCCTCTAATCATCCAAATGAAGAACCATGGATAAAGGAACTTTTGATTTTTTTTGAAAACCTAATAGTAACCCAACCAAGATCTTCCTTCTCAAACTTCTTAAGTCTTCTTTGGTTCATTGAGATATCTTACTCAAAATTTTAAGTGAATAGATCATGCCTCAAGACCTCAACCTATATGACCTTACTTAGTAGGGTTCATTAGGGTTAATATTGCAATTATATCATTCCATGAGGGTGACATTTCTCAATCCTTTATTGTCAGAGATTTTTTATTATAATCATAGACCATATCAATGACAAGTTTATCAAGAGAATCTTAGTTGATAATTGTTTTAGACTTAATGTTTACATCCTAAAATTTATTAGTCATTTTGGGTTAAAGAGACAAGATTTGAAGAAATATGACCTTGCTATCAAGGCTTTCAATAATGAGGAATATAAGGCTAGTGGTGCTATAATATATCTTCTTAGATTTAGACCCCACATTCTCAATGCCCTCTTCTAATTCATGCCACATGATTTAACATACAATATTATTCTTTGAAGTCCATGGATCCACAAGATGTAGATCATCCACTCAACTCTTAATTAGCAACTTAAATATGAATACAAGGGCAAGAATTATCACATTCCATCCAACCCCACATACTTTTCCTATTATCAAGTTATCGAGGTCAAAAAATTAAAGCATATTTTCTACCTTATCTAAATTCATCTCTTAGATCACCATCATATTCTTATTAGAATCCTAATAATAATGCATTAAGGTCTATTACATCAAATAATTCATCTATCAATGAAATTAAGAATCAAAATTCTAATCCAATCATCATTCATAATGATAAACTAGATAATAATAAATTTTTCCTAGACCTAGCTAGGATCCCTCCATCCCCTTGAGCCTTGGGCTTACCCTTTAGCAATAAGGGTAAAATAGTCCAAATAGGAATTTACTTCTTCATGTATGCTAGTATCACCAATGAGGAGAAAATCCATGGTAGTAACTCTTACTCAACTAAAAAATAGTACACTTAATGATTCTTATCAAACTCATATCCCAATCCTAAGCAGATGCTTTCCAATATGGGGTATTGAGATAAAGGACTAAGCCTATACAAATTGGGTATTAAATATCACCTATAGACTAAATATTGGTTGGGATGTTGTAGGATAGGTCATATTACCAACTATAAGAAGCCTTTTCCTACTTATTATTTAGCTAGCAAAGGAGAAGTTAGTCATCCTAATAATGTGTCTCATGATGACACATTTATATAAATAAATTGGATTAGGACAAAGGGAATGAAAATGGGTCCTCACTTCTTATAAATCCAAGCTTCTCCAAATTTATCCAACCTATTGAGATAAATTTTCTAGTCCTAGCTTATCTTAAGTTTATTGTTGATAAAGATTATTTTGGGCTAGGGGACATCCTAAATGATCCTCCCAAAGATGGTGCTTTATACTATGGCACAAAATAAATTTTATTTTGGTGGATTCTTTTTCCAATTTGTACATGTTGCTATCTCACAACCAACTAACAATAGTCATCTAACCCTATATCATGTAGACCTATAAAACCTAGAAGTATTTATAGGTCCCATTTAATTGGAAGATAAATATTGAAATCTATTTGAGAAAATGGTGGAGATCAACATTTAGATCCAAAGATCCTTAAGCTAGGCAAGGTCCTAAAGATGAGAAATATATTTTCTTGGTCCTACATTGACATTCCTAGTCTTTATCCTTCTATAGTTGTCACTCTTAGTGCAAAACTTGCAAAGCTAAGTTTATAAAAAATACAACCAAAATTTATACTCCTAGTCAACGAGGAGCTCTAAAAACTCACTAATGTTGGGTTTATCAAATCCATTGACTATTCTAACTGGATCTCTAATGTTTATTTTTTTCCAAGAAAATAGGTAGCATTAGAGTGTGTACCAACTTTTAGAACATCAATAAAGCATGTCCCAAGGATGAATTCCCCATACCCAACATTGATGTGATCATCGATTTCACTATAGGATGTGGAATTTTATATTTGATAGACATATTCTTAGGATATAATCAGATTAAGATCACCCTTGAGACCCAATCCTAAACAACTTTCACCAACCTAGGGGGAACCTTTTACCACCAAGTCATGCCTTTTGGGATTCATAACACAAGGGTTACCTATCAAAGAGCCATGATATACATATTTTATGACATGATGTAGTCATTATGGAAGACTACGTCAATAACCTTCTTGGTTGATCTTTAAACTAGGAATATCTTGTTCAATACTTAAGACACATCCTTGAATGGTTGAGGGAGTACAAGGTGTGCCTAAAGCCTAAAAAATGCATCTTTTGGATTATATTAGTAAAACTATTGGGATTCATTGTATCCTAATATGATATCAAATTAAATTTTGATAAAATATTTACTATAGTTAATATGCAACCCCCTTAAAATATTAAATAGCTTAGGAGCCTCCAAGGCAAAATCCAAGCAATCCAAAGATTCATCTTCTAAATCCCTGACGATTGTTAACCCTTCATAAAATATTTTAAAAAGGATGAAATATTTGAATAGGATGTTGAATGTCAAGCTACATTTGATGCTCTTAAATACTACCTCTTATTCCATTATCCTTGTCCTACCTAATTTTCATAGGTATTTGTTATAATACATAGCAACCAATGACCATGCCTTATGATATATGTTGACATAGTATGATTGTCTAAATAGAGAAAGGGATATCTTCTCTATTAGAACAACTATGATCAATTAAAAATTTTGATATATCCATTAGAGAAGATTTGCTTAGCCATAGTGTTTACCTCTTAACATACTAGAATCCATAAGACCTTTTTCATCATAAAGGTCGATACCTCATGCTATATTATGTCCAAAAATCATCTCTTAGAATGAAATTTTACATGGGTCATTGTGCTTAATAAATTTAAATTTGAGCTTATCAATCATAAGTCTATGAAATATTAGATCATTGTTGACTAGTTAGTAGTTGAACCTTTAGAAGCTAGTCATCCTATAGTGATATAATTTCCTAATAAATAAATCCTCAATCTAGAAGTAGATCAATTTGAATCTTGAACTCTATACTTCAATGGTATTAAATGTGTCAAAAAAGTGGGAGTACGAGTCATCTTGGTCACTCCTAAACAATAGATAATCCCTTTGTCTTTTAAGTTTAAGTTTTCTTGTACCCATAATACCATTGAGTATGAGGTCCTTATCTTAGGCCTCTGTGTAGTGTTAGCTCTAAAGGTTAATATAATTTCTATTTTTAGATATTCTCATCTAGTAGTCAATTGTTATAAACCTAAATAACACATCCAAATAGATATTATAATAAATAATAGAATTACAAGTAGTAATATTGCAATAAAAATGGAAATGCAATGTCTTTATTGAACAAAATAAAATCACAATATAGAATCATTGGCCTCTTTGAGGGGTAACCTCCTTAGGAGAAAATATTCAATATAATATGAAAAGATTATATACTCCTTTCATGCCCTTGATTTTAAAGACTCCTACCAAACCTAATCCTAATGCTCAAGGGTTGTTTTCACATGCAACCGGGGACTTGAGATAGAATATTCAACTAGAGGATTAGTTGAAACTCTTATAATGGTTAAATTGTATGGGCCCATATGTCTATGTGCCTCAAGTGCCACATACATATTATGATGTATTACATAAAAATGTTTGGATGGGGTGTCACATAATATTGTTAGGATGAGGTATTAACTTGCTTCTATCCTTGAAAAAAGCTTTAACCTCAAAGCTTAAGATGAGGAAACTATTGTTGTAGTTGGTGAAGTGGCTCCTATGAAGCATCTTCTAGTTGAATTCATCACCAATATACAAGAATATCAATGATGGTGTGATTACAAAGAGTGCAAGAATTATGTTCCAAATTTTTTTCAGGCTCTATAATGGTGGATCTTTATTCATCTAACTTAGGTAGTGTTGATTGAGCCTATACCTTGCTTCCCATTACCTCCTTTAATGAAGAGATATGAAATACTAGATGGATATTGGAGGTGGGTGGGAGGGAAAGTTTGTAGGTGACTAAACCAATCCATTATAATACCTGGTAAGGACCATAAAATTTAAATATAAGTTTTTGGTATCCATGAAGTTGTACTGATGATTGTTTATATGCTTTCAAATGAGCAAAAACCATGTCCCCAACAATAAAAATATGCTCAAAATGATGCTGATGCATACAATTTTGGTTCATCTCTAAATTATCCTTGAGCTACTAGAGAAGTGTTGCATGTTGACAAAGAGTAGTATCTACTACCTAAACTTGGACACTATATAAAATGTAGGAGGAAGGTATCGGTGGGGATGGCCATATACTACTTTAAATGGTGTGACCTTTGTAGATGTGTGACATGAAGTGTTATACCACCATTTGATTAGATAAAGCAATTTATCCCACTATGTAGGATATTTTGATGTAAAATAGTGAAGTTATACTTCCAAGCATTTTTTGACAATATTTGTTTGACCATCTATTTGTGGGTGGTATGCTAAACTCATTTTAAAGTGAGTTCCCTATGATGCATGGCTAATCCTCGATCAAATATATTTTCTTAGAGCAATATTAAAAGGTTCCAATCTTGAAGGGATGAATATGTCAAACCAAAACCTATCTCAAGACTAATAGAGCCCCAACATGCACAATAAATGACCAACACCATTTTACATTGCATTGCAAATGGAAATGTGGATAGTTCATAATTGCATGGTCAACTTTGGAGTGACCACAATTGTTATGCCAAAGGTAGTATGTGAATCAATGGAAATGAAATATACTTGCTCAATCCATGGAGTTCTATATTTAGATGGCACTATGGTCTAGATAGTTGGGTTGGTCAGAGATATATCGATGGTACTCCTTAAGTTGTTGAAGGTCACAATCATTCAAGAAGTGGTGGTGGTTGACCTTTCAACATACTTTGGTATCTGCCTTTCCATAGAATTCACTATGAAGTTAGGGGGTAATTTTCTTTATATTATTCTCACATGGTCATCCCGCACAAGTGTAGAAAGGTTAGGATCTATGTGGAAAATCCATATCCCTTCCACATTGAGAAGATCAAAGAAGAAAAGGTTAACCTGGTGGAAGATGATTTTGATAATCAAAGTTGACAGGGGTCTTCAAAATGCGTGCAATTATTTAAATATAACACAGAGGACCAAGCAAATTCAAAAATTGAACATGCCTTCAATTATTTAACAGCACCACCTCTATCTATATATAAAACAAATAGAACATATATATATATATATATATATATATATTATATATATATATGTAGGAGATGTAGAAGGTTAGAGAAGAATATGGAGGAAGTTGGTGAGGTGGAGAGATAAGGAGATGGATGAGAAGCGTGGAGGGATAAGGAAATGAAGTGGAGGAGAGAATGTAGGAGATAGAGAAACCAAAAAAAAATATTTTGTCGACAAACTATTGCCGACATTACAATCCTGTTCATACTAGGCTTAGAAATTATTGGGATATTTCTGAGCCTAAACCCCTTTCTCACTTGTAACATTCTCCCCCTTAAAGTTGAGAGAACTGACTATACAGTCTCTCAGCTTTATAAATTGAGCTTTAGCCATCGCTTTGGTGAAGATATCTGCAACGTTCTCCAAAGTGCGACAAAATTTAAGCTCAACAATTTCTTGCTCCACCATGTCTCGGATGAAGTGATACTTCATATCAAAGTGTTTTGTTCTGCTATGGTGGATTGGATTATATGCCAACTGAATGGCACTGATGTTATCATAGTAGATTCTGGTCGGACCACTTTGTTGTTCTCCAATCTCTTCCAACACTTTTCTCAACCATAACACTTGAGTACTAGCATATGTGACTGCTATATACTCAGCTTCTATAGAGGACAAAGCTACTACAATATGCTTTTTGGAACTCCATGTTATTAGTCCTGACCCTAGACTAAAACAGTTCCCTGAAGTTGATTTCTTGTCATCAATGTTGCTGCCCCAATCACTATCACTGAAGCCTACAAGCTTGATAGTGTTACATTTATGGTAATGGATTCCAAAATCCCATGTACCCTTTACATATCTGAGAATTCTCTTAGCTGCCTTCAAATGCAGCTCAGATGGGCTAGCCATAAATCGAGAGACAAGAGAAACAACATACTGAATATCAGGTCTGGTGTTGGCGAGAAACATCAAACTCCCAACCATGCTTCTGAAAGTGGTCACGTCAACTTTTGGTGCTCCATCATCTTTGCTTAATTGGATCCCATGTCCAACTGGAGTTGCAACTGGTTTGCAATGCTCCATATCAAACTTCTTGATCATGTCCCGAGCATACTTATGTTGACAGATGAAGATCCCTATATCTGACTGATGAACCTCCATTCCAAGGAAGTAGTGCATTAAGCCAAGATCCTTCATCTCAAACTGCTTCATCATGGAGTATTTGAACTCCATATTCACTTTTTCATTACTACCCATGAATATGAGATCATCCACATACAAGAAAACTATGAGGATGTCATTACCTTGCTTTAGGTAGTAAAGGGTGGGTTCATTTCTGCTTCTGGTGAACCCAAAATCTTTGAAATACCCATCAATGCGTGAGTACCAAGCTCGTGGTGCCTGCTTGAGGCCATAGAGTGCCTTTTTTAGTCTGTAAACAAGGTGCTCCTTGCCTTTCTCTTCAAATCCCTGTGGTTGCTCAACATACACTTCTTCTATCAAGTAACCATTGAGAAATGCACTCTTTACATCCATGTGTTGGACTTTCCAACCTTTGTGAGCAGCTAAAGCAAGAACTGTTCTGATGGTTTCCTGTCTGGCTACAGGAGCAAATGTCTCTTCATAATCAATACCATACTTCTGTGTAAATCCTTTTGCAACCAATCTTGCTTTGTGCCTTTCAATGCTTCCATCAGCATTGAATTTGGTCTTGAAGACCCATTTGCATCCAACACATTTCTTGCCTTTAGGAAGCTTTACCAGCTCCCAAGTGTCATTGTTTTTTATAGAGGTTATCTCCTCTTTCATGGCATCTTGCCAAATTTTTTGAGTACATGCCTTCTCATAACTAGAAGGTTCAAGTTGTGCACTAGTTAACAAGGCATAGTTAACTATATCTCCCCGAGGTTCTTGGGAGTCATCATCACCATACAAATGCATATTTTCAAGTCTTTGCAAGACTGAATTCATTTCACTAGCTTGACTTCTAGTATATCTTCTTTGAAAGTTTTTATCCAACATCTGATAAGATGGATGATGTTGGAGTGTTCTCTTACCTCTGGATGGAGAATCAATATCCATTGGTGAGGAACTGACCGACCTTTGAGGAGAAGGACTTGGTGAAGAAGTTGAACTCGAAGATGAACTTGGGCTTGTTGGAGGAGACTTCTTACCTTTCTGCGGTGATTGTTGTTGCACCTGTTTAGAAACTGCATCATTGGATTCATCATCACTGAATATTTGGGGCTTACCCCATTCTCCCCCTTCATCAAAAATCACATCCCTAGAAAGCACAATCTTTCGAGTCCTGGGATTGTAGAGTCGGTAAGCTTTTGTGTTCTCACAGTACCCTACAAATATGCATGCCTGACTCTTTGGATCAAGTTTTTTTCTCAGCTCATCAGGAATATGAGAATATGCCAGTGAACCAAACACTCGAAAATGCTTGACATTTGGTTTCTTACCATACCATGCTTGGTAAGGAGTTTTCCCTTTCAAACTTGAAGTAGGGCTCCTATTCAAAATATACACATTGGTCCTGGCTGCATCTGCCCAATACATATTACTCAAATGCTTCGTCTGAAGCATAGATCTTGCCATCTCTACAATGGTGTGGTTCTTTCTCTCAGCCACACCATTCTGCTATGGAGTGTAGGCAGCAGTGAACTGCCTTTTTATTCCATGTTCTTTACAAAAATTCAAAAATTCATTAGAGGAGTATTCTCCTCCTTTATCTGATCTCAAACACTTAACAAAATATCCACTCTCATTTTCAACTCTTGTTTTAAAATCTACAAAGCAATCAAATGCTTCATATTTATGCTTTAGAAAATATATCCAGCACATTCTTGAAAAATCATCAATGAATAGAAGAAAGTAAGAGTTGTTACCAATGCTTTTGGTCTGCATTGGACCACAGATGTCCGAATGCACTAGTTGGAGTGGATAACTGGCCCGCCATGCTTGCCCTCATGGAAATTTGGCCCTGGCATGCTTGCCCAAAGCACAACCTTCACAGACTTCTTTATTATCCTAAATTTTAGAAAGTCCGGTCACCATCGCTTGAGAGGTTAACATCTTCAAACTAGCTGAATTCAGATGACCGTATCTCAAGTGCCACAACACACTTGGATTTGAAATAGCAACATTTGCTAATTGATCTCCCCCTGGCTGACCAAAATTTAGAGGGAATAGCCTATTCTTTGTCATTGGCACTTGTGTAATGATTCTATTACTATTATTTTTATCAAAAATGGTGCATTTACCCTCATCAAAAAGCAACTTGTAGTTCTTTTCTAACATTTGACCAACACTTAAAATATTGTGTTGGAGATGGGGTGTGTAATAGATATCACTTACTTGCTTAACACCTTCTTTAGTTGGAACCGCCATGGCTCCAATGCCTTCAACTGCCAATGACTTGTTGTCCCCCAACTTGATGCTGGATTTGTAGGAAGAATCCAGGGTAGCAAAGAGTTCTTCTTTGCCACTCATATGATTTGAACACCCAGTGTCCAAAATCCAGGTGTCATTCATGTTCTGATCTGATCGGCCATATGAGAGAAAGAGATTTGTGGTCCCTTCCTCTTCTCCAAAATTGCCATACTGACTGCTCTAGCTGCTGCTGCTCCCTTGTGAAGGCTGCTTTGACCAACAGTCACGAGCATAATGGCCAGGTTTGCCACAATTGTAGCAAACTTGCTTCGACTTGTCATTTCCTTTTCCTCGGCCTGGATGCTTTCCTCTATTCTGCTGTCCACCTCTATTCTGACCTCCACCTCTGTTTGAAGATCCTCCTCTACTTGGGGTTCCACCTCATGGACTATTCTTGCCTCTTCCTCTGTGTTGACCTCTGCCACGACCTCTACCTCTTCCTTCTTGTGAAGCGAAGGCTTTATCATCTCCTCCATGGCTGGTGGAAGGAGTGTCCTGCAATCTTTCTTCATGTGAAAGAAGAGAACCAATTAGTGCTTCAAAAGAAAGAGTGGTCAAATATTTTGACTCTTCAATAATGATTGCTACATGATTCCACTTCGGAAGAAGTGTTCGCAACACTTTCTTCACCATAACCTCAGGCTTAATATCTTCACCTAGAGTGACCATTTTATCTACTACGGCTTTAACCCGCACGCAGTAGTCTCCTACTTTCTCATTTTCCTGCATTATGAGATTTTCAAAATCTCTCTTCAGTGTTTGAAGTCTAACCTGTTTTACTTGATCACTACCTTGAAAGCTTTCTTTCAAAACTTTCCAAGCATCTTGAGTTGTGACACAGGATGCTATTCTAGGAAAGATACTTTTATCTAGGGCTGCTTGTAAATAGTACAGGGTAGAGGAATTATTTTTCTGGGCTTCTTTTCTAGTTTTTTTATCTGCAGCACTCAAAGCTGCCCATTCAGCAGCTGTGGGTTCTATATACCCTTCTGTTACAATATCCCATAAACCTTTGCCTATTAACATAGTTTTCATCTTTATTGACCAGTATTCATAATCACTACCATTAAACTCAGGAATTGGGAGACTTGTATTTGAGGCCATTTCTACTGCTTGAAATTAAACTTTGATTTGACTAATATAAGCAATAACAAAGCAAAATAATTACAAGTTCAAATCAAATCTGGTTTTTTTAATTCTCTCACTGATTTCTTGTTCTTCTTGTTGTGGATCTCCCAGTACTGGATGCCCAAAATTGTCGGCAATGGAATCCTCGTCGTCGCTGATGACAATGATTTCAGGGGCTGGTTCTGGCTCTGGCTCTAGCTCTGGCGAGCGTGGGGTATAACTATCACTGGATTGTTCCTCAGGTATGACTTCAACTGAATCAGACTCCTCCACTCGTTGTCCGAATATGTTGTCTTCTGAGTCAGCTTCGTAACCAGAATCCGGATTCCTTTGGTGGGCTATGACCGCGTTTTCTAATTGATTGAAAACTGTATGCAAACCATATCTCCAAACTTTTTTGTCAAACCATTCGGCATTCTCTCTTTGTAAAAGAGAACAAAGGGCATGATAGCATCCGATTGATCTGATCATCTACTCATCAATGCAAAAAACAACTTCATTAGAGCCTCTGAGGTTAAAATTTTCACCCTTTTACAGCCATCGAGGCTATTACAAAACAAATATTTAACCTTGAACGGGGTTCCAAAATTTTGGGAGGTGCTAAACGGGCGTTCCGGAAGACTTCCCGTCACTTTTCCAGGTTCACAATATGCAAATTTTCACTTTCCACTTTTCACAATTTTTTCTCCAAAAAAAAGTTTTCAAATTTTTTATAAAGCCCTTTTTTTTTAAATTTAATAATCAATAATGCTTTTAATAAATTAAAAATAAGTATATTAATAAAATAATTAAAAGCATTTATTTGAAAATTAAATTCAATTTAAAAGAAACTTTAATAAAAAAAAACTTTTTTTAAAACCTTTTATTATTCTGGTGATTCGAACTCGTGACCTCACGTATGCAGACAAGCACCTTTGCCGCTACACCGCGTGGCTCCTCTAAAAACAATCCGCCCGCTCTTCCTCTTAAGGCTCCTTCGTGGCGATAACCAAAAAAAAACTTTGATTTTCCTAACCCGGTGGGATTCGACCCCGGGTCTTCTCCTTTGCTGGCGGAAGGTTTTAACCGCTAGCCCACGGCTGTCGGTTGAGACAATAGAGGCATGAGAGCCTCTATAATATCAAGCGACGACGATCTTTTTTAAAAAAAATTGAACTTAATATCCCACATTCACCGTGTGTGGGGAAATTTGGGGTTTAAAAACCCCAATGCGACTATGAAAAATTGATTGCCTTCGGGCAATCGACGTCGCCTCCTTTTGCCGTTGCTTTAACCAATGACCGCCCTCCTTGCTGCCAGCTGTGTCACCACCTTGATCCGCGTGCCACTGCCACGTGTCCTTCCATGTCTGCCTCGAATCACGTACCTACCACGTCAGTTCCTCGAACTACGTGCGCTTCGCCAGGCCCGCCTGCCTCAGTTGTCTGCTTCCAGCTATCCCTGACAGCTCCTCGGGATGTGTGCCACATCCATTCTCGGTTCACGTGCCACACTCTCTATCTCGTCGAGCGTGCCCCTGGCCTCGGCTCTGATACCAGTGATAATCAGAGTTGACAGGGGTCTTCGAAATGCGTGCAATTATTTAAATATAACACAGAGGACCAAGCAAATTCAAAAATTGAACACGCCTTCAATTATTTAACAACACCACCTCTATCTATATATAAAACAAATAGAACATATATATATATGTAGGAGATGTAGAAGGTTAGAGAAGAAAGAGGAGATGGCGGATAAGGGAGATAAGGAGGTTAGAGAAGAATATGGAGGAAGTTGGTGAGGTGGAGAGATAAGGAGATGGATGAGAAGCGTGGAGGGATAAGGAAATGAAGTGGAGGAGAGAATGTAGGAGATAGAGAAACCAAAAAAAATATTTTGTCGACAAACTATTGCCGACATTACAATCCTGTTCATACTAGGCTTAGAAATTATTGGGATATTTCTGAGCCTAAACCCCTTTCTCACTTGTAACAGATTTGGATTACTTAGAGAATATGACTGGTCAATTTCAAATAGAGTTTGAGTTTTATATAGATAACTTAAATGTTGTATTAGAGGCTTTACCAATATTTTATAGTACCACAAGGTTAGGAGGTTAGGAGTTCTCGACCATTTCAAATCTAGAATTTCAATAAATAAGGATGGTTGAATTATTGTTTGTGGAATAACAAATAGAGAAAGCATATAATAACCTCTAGCAACAACAAAAATCTACTAGATACTACTTTAACATGAGAGAATGGTCATAATATTTCCTAAAGGGTAACCCAATGCATTGGGACAAAGAAAATTCTAGGCTAGAAAAACACCAAAAAACTTGATCCAATAGGGCCTGGGCCTTAGTGAAGTATATAAAGTCATGAATGCAATGTGTGTGAGTTAATTATAATCAAAAACCAAAATTTTCCAATAATGATAAAATAACTATTGCATGAAACACTTTGCATAAAACAAGAAATGTGTCGATTTGTATTATGAATGTACCTAGAAAATCACAATCATATAAGCCCATGATAATTTTGAAAAGCAATAGCTAACATGCGATAAAATTTGAATTGTAAATAAGCTATTTGTCCAAACTATAACAATAATTAATGTATGTGCTTTAAGGCACTTGCACATGCCAACAACTTTGGAAAGCAATTTTTGGTAAGAAAAGTAGAGCACATAAAATTTTAGCATGAAATATGCCAATAGTTAGCCATAGTCTATAAAAGCAAAGCCCCATGATGTCATTTAAACATTGGGAAATCAAGTAATTGGGCATTCAAGAAATATAATACCTAGAAGGAGAAAATTTTGAAGCAAAATTAGAAAGTGATATTATTTCCTAAAAATTGAGTTGAGCAACCATGGACAACAAAAATATTGAACTCTAGGATAGGATGATTGAGATATATAACCCAAAGCTCACTGTTAATATGAAGAAATTTATAAGAAAAACAAAACAAAAATCCATTGAGCACCTAAGGGAGCATCCAACCATAATCACATGGCATTCTTTGTTGCCACTATATATGTCTAGGTGTGTGTATCCTTACATGGAGTTGGTAAATCCATAATAGATCAGTACATCAGACATAGGGTAATCTACAATAATAAAGGCCAGGTACTTTTTGCTCTTTTAGCTAATAATATATCACCAACATTTGCATTAGAAACTCGTATGCATCCACCCTTAATAAATATAAACAAAAGAGTATTTATGAAAAAAATATGTTTCCTTAGCTAATAACCAATTGCGCCACCACCTCATTGAATTCCTTGAGGTCCTTATTAAAATTATCAAGATTAAATTATTAAACGACATGTTTGCCATGCTAGCAGTCATATTTGGTCTAAATAGTGATGAAAATGTGTATGACCTCCAAATACCTATGGCATATGCCTTGACCTATCCTAAGATCCATTAGTATTTTTACTGGGCCCAACACCTTAGTGATGCAATGCATAACCAACTAGTATATTTTATATTTAGGTATCCTTTTTACTTGGTTTGGTTTTTTGTATACCATAAGGTAGATATTTTTCTAGACCTAAAGCTAGCAGATCCTAGAGGGGGAAGCTATTTCAGTGGTGGACTGGACCCCAAATCTTAGAACTTCAAGTTTTGATATGGAATTTAACAAATATTTTTTGGGGATTGCTCTAGCATGCATCTATGGAGAGGTTCCTCAACTAACAAAAGGTGCAATACTATATCTTCAAACTTATGGGAAATAAACCAGAGGCTAATAATTTCTAAAGAATAACACATTAATAAGGGTATATGGATTTAATAAGGAACCTTATCTACTTCCATATTATGTAACATATTGGGTCTTTGGAATGGAATTTTGTCAACAACTAGACTATGGTAATGCAAGTTTTGTATTAGGGATAAACAAAGGATTTATATATGACCTATCCCTAAACTATGATACCATTACTTTAAGAGCTTGAAATAAGCATGAAGCCTTGAATACAAAGCTTAAAGACCTTAAGCTTAAGGTGATTCAAGATAGATGGAGGTATGATCCAAAAGGTATTTTCAAGACTAAGTTACAAGGTGTAAATAATAAGCCTCCTACATTTGAGCATGTCAAAGGACCAAAGATAGAGATATTTTGAAATAAACCAAAAGCAAAGGAGGTTGACGTAAATATATGCAAAGCATGAAAATAAATGATGTTGTTGTGAATTCATACGACCCAACTAAGAACAAATACTAGATCTTGAGCAAACAAAGAAAATAAATGATGTAAAATAGGTATAAATGGTCGAAATAAAAAATCAAGAGTGGTGGATTTTTAGGTGTGAAAATGGTCTCTAGAAAAAGGGCTTTTTTAATCTAGACCAAAATTTTTCATATATCTATGATAACATTTATAGAAGATGGAAATATGGAGAAGCCAAAGAAGATGAGCCTCAAAAACAAAATGTTGAAGAATACTTCTTAGAGGAGGAAGTTGATTGTCAAGAGCAATATTAGAAATCCTATAAAAAATATGATGTAGAAGAACATCAAACTTTAGAGGAATTACAAATTAAACAATAGGAGGATGAGAGTCTAGGAGAAACAAGTCAAGGTGGACATCAACAAGAGGAAGAGATTCCGATATGGCAATCAAGAAATATGTCTCCATCATCGCAAGAGATCCAATAAAGATATGAGTTTCGATCAATACATATAGTAGGATTAGAGATAATATAAAAAATGGGTTATGTAGAAGGAGGCATGGGTGGAATTTTATTAAGAATTACTAGACCCACTCAACTAGCACAAAGGAAGAAATACACTAAGCTTGGAGCTAGTAGTTTGTATACCTGACACAACAAAGAAGAAACTAGGGAAATTACACCACTCATGGAATAATTATTTGTGATTGAGAGCTCTCAAGAGCACTCAAAAGTTGAAAATAAAGGAAAAATAAAGAGCTTCCTACTACAACAACTAGATGAAAAGATAAAAAGTGCCAAATCCCAACATACAATCCTAACAACTTAGGAGCAAACCGGAGCGGAAGGTACTAGTGTGTTATCTCATGGGATTAATATTTTTCTTCATATATACCACCTCCTACACCTTCATATCCCTCTAAAAAACCTCCACCTCCATTATAAGAGGTTCATACTCAATCACCTACCAAAAACATCACTTCCACTAGATCCTCATAACATGAGCAAGATCCTAGAAGCTCACAACCTCCAACTTATAAATATGTTGTTGCTAAAATTATAAATACCTCTCTTACCTCATTATCCCTCTTCCCATCCTACCTTACTCTCATGCCCTTATCTAGCCATTCAACTCTAGACATCCTGAATCAAGTCTAGCAGGCTCAGACTAACACACAAATATGGATGAGTGAGCACATGCCAATAAAAGAGAAAAAGAGAGAACCACCAAATATTGTTAACCCAGTGAAAAAAAACATATTGTAATCAAAATTACTCCCACTATTGATAAGCCTACCCCTAAATTAATAGTAGAAGAATATAAAAGAAAAATTCAAGAGATAGACATTGATAAAGTTCCATTGTATGATGTGGTACAAAATGCTCACTCAAAAGTTGAACTAATGCATGTAAAAGCAATCTAAATGGAAGCAAAGTATCATAGGGATAAGCTGATGATAGAACATCTAGCCAAATATTTGGATAAAGAGTAGGTTAGAAATAAATCCATATAGGTATAGGTTGAAAGGCTACAACAAAACTTTGGTAATGCTCCCTTTGAAGCACAACTGCAATAAAGAGAAAATAAATTTGGCCTTGGAGGAAGACATAGGAAGGCTAAAATAGGAGCTTACTAAAGAAAATAAGAAGATATAAGATTCTTTTTTCTCTAAATAAGACTTAATGCAGATTAAGAAGGATAGTTAGAATAATATATTTGAGACCATCAAGTCACTACAACCAATCCTAAAATTATTAAATTTCAAATCGTAAGCCATCAAGGAATCCAAACTAAGTTAAAAAATGTTTGGATCCAAATGGGCACAAAGATGCAACAAGCAAACAATACTATGAGGATATTGAAGGAGAGTTCTAAGACACATTTGAAAATATTGATAGCTCAAGAAAAGGTTAAAGCAATGGTGCTAGCTAATGAACTCATTGAATGATATCAATTGATTCAACAAGGATGGAAGATATCTAAATAATTGAGAGATAAAGGGGATAAAATAGCCACTCCAATACAAGAAGTTGTTGGCTTTGGATTTTACCAATTGGTGAATCAAAATGGAAACATCATTACTATAGAGCAATTGAAGCCATAGTTTGAGCTTATAAGCAGTAGTGAGAAGGAATTCAACAAATGGTCAAAATATGTTGGGAAGGTGATGTCTTCTAATTCCATAATAACCTAACCACTATGTATGCTAAAATACAAGAGCTAGAAATAATACATATGGATCCCTCCTACAAAAGGTTTACAAACTTAAAAGCATCTACAAAAATCTCAAAGGATTTAAGATTTTGACATAGCAGGTTTGGGATTTGGCTTGTTGAATATTATAGTCTAGGAAAGATACCCCCACTGAATAAGAGGTACACAAGTGTTTCTAAGGAGAGAACCCAATTTTAGAAGAACAAAGGTAGCAAGTGCAAGGTGAAGTCTCTAGAGTTCAAATCCTAATTTTATTAGGTGTTGTTCATTTGAAGTTTTGTTTCAATCCTTTTCTGCAACTAAGTATCCTTTCTCCTAATTTTGAATCTAATAACAAATTAATAAGGCTTTATGGGTTTCCAAAATTTCAAGCAAAAATTCATAGGAGGTGCCAATAATGTGGGCCCTTGAGCATTCCCACATAGATCATAGCAAATTTTGTTGGACTATCAATTTTATAAAATTTTGTTAATTAATTGTAAGGAAATATTGCCAGGCTTGATGTCCTTTGCATAAAATATGGCCAACAATCAAAAGGAAGATTATTGGACCTAAAATTTGGCTAAGGAAATAAAATCTGGCCACTCCAAATTTTGGTACTAGGGTGGCCATAGGTTTACAAAAATAACATTAGAAAAAGCACATTGAGGATTTGACCAGTCAAGAACAAAGTGATTGAGGATATTTAAAAGTAATATCAACCTAAGTCTACAAAGGTTCTTGTCACCAAGAGTGAAGTAAATCAAGAGTGGCCAAGAGAAACAATGGCCAAAATCATGAGTGGCCAGAATCACGAATGGTTGGTTTGAACTATAATTATAGTAGGGCCTTCTTAAGGTCTTGACTAGGTCCTTGAGACCCCAATGATAAGCAAAAGTCTATAATAGATAGCAATAAAAACTTACATGTCTCTTATATCAAAGATCATGCACATCAAAGGAATGGTAAACCTATATACTTCTCAACCACCCAAAATGAAGCAATTGGATAAGAAAATGATAACCATTCTTTTGGATCCTATAATGATATCAATTGCCACTAATAGAGGTGCCTACAAATTTGATAGCTAGCACAAAAATAAGGTATAGTAGAAGGATTTTATCATGCTCAAGGGACTTAACCCTACTGAAGACATGTGGCCAATGAAGGTGGTGATTGGTTGGATCAAATAATTGGCAATAACAAAGCAAAAGAGTAACATCCACTTTCTTAAGCATGTCGATCAAGCATGAGCCCTAGACTGGGCTAGGATATGTCTATTTTTGTTAAGCCTATGATAGGCTATCCTTCTAATCATTATCTAGGCTAGTATAATAAACTATATGTATCACAATTTCCCTCAATATGAGGGTAAAACATTTGAGTGTTTCCCTATTTTATACTATTCAATTTAATTCTACTTCTTAATGAATCAACTTTTTGTTTGACCTTTACTAGTAATGTGTTGCTAAATTATTTCATGTATGCATACTTTAGAGTCTCTAGATATTTTTATAAAATCTTTGTGGATGGTCTATTCTATTAGACCTAAGTTGCTATTTGGATTATCACTCTATAGAGGGGGAAAATTAGCCTACTATGTACAATTCTCTGCTGGATCCACTGGGAGCCAAGGTGATTGCGGGGGTATGTTATAAATCTACACTTGATTTATAGGGAAAAGGATTAACTAGAAATATTTTTAGGACTTGCTCCAAGTCTGAGGTGGAATGTGTTTGAATGTGTCAATTAAGCATGCACCTATGTTTGGCCTTTCTACAACTATACTATAAAATGAAAAAGCAATGCAAGACACACAAGATGTAGGAAGACAATCACTAACCCTAGAATGATTATTTGTTTGAATGATCACTAACCCTAAGTTGCAGGAGATAAATTTATTTTTCTTTAAACAAGGGTTAAAATAAAATGCATAAACAATATTAAAAATCGTAGATGCACACTATATGCTTTTATCCTTTCAAATGCCTAGAAATTTGATCAAATGTTTTTCCTTGTGATCTATATTTTGAATAGAAATGAATAGAAAGCAAACACCAAAAAACCTAAAGATCTAAAGGGCACTTATATGATTCGGTGGTTACTCCAAGCTTTGTCTTGCATCCAAAAATATCCCACAACTTCAATCCAACAAAATAACTTCACAGAACACTCAAAAAATATGATCAACATTAGGGGGTCTGCTTAGGCTGCTATATAATTGTGCTTGGCAGCACAATAATCAATCACCCTAGGTCATTTTAGTTAACCTTTATAAAACAAAAGTAAAAGTTGATATTTCTGGAAAATTAAAAAACCAAATATAATGCAACAAAATAATATGATGAATAGATTGCAAATTATGATATTATGCTCTAAATATAACATGAAATGTAAATCTAGGGTTTGGAAGTAAATTTTTACCCCTAAGCTTGACATAAATAAAATCACATATTGTACGAGGCTATCATAATTTCATTTTTGATGAAATCACACCCTGTAATTACGGGATGCGATTCAACAATAGATCAATGCAAATGAACTAATGAAATATGTGAAATTAACAATATATGAATGCAAATGAACAAAAATAACCTAGTGGTAGCAAAAAAATAAACAAAAGGATGAAGACCTCCAAGATAGTAGACTCCTCCTTAGGGCTCCAACACTTATCCACCAAGGGTAGCAACACATAGTCAATGCAGCAGAAGAGAACTCCACAAAGATTAAAAAGCTTCAACAAATCACTTGGCACTTTAGCAATTGGGAACTTCTTGCTTGCTTCTATGATTCTATTGGCACTTGTCTTAAACTTCTTCTTAGAGGGAAAAGAAAGCTTTAAACCCTCTATTTATAAGGTATTTGATACAAGTATGGGCTTGAAAACCTAAAGGGAACCAACACCAAAGAAGTCAATTCAAAAATTAGGGTTTTCTTAATAAAAAATTCAAACACGATGAAATCACACCCTGTAAGGAGCTGTTGTACCCCATAGTTACAACTTAGTTTTCACCACAAATTTTCAAAAAAATTATCACAATTAATGTCTAGGTGAACTTAGGGTGCAAGGCTCAATTTTTTATGATTCCAGAGAATTAAAGTTTTGGGTTTAATCTGAATTTTTGGCTTGCATCAAGACTATTTAAATATTTTTTATTACATTGAGGTTTCAAAATTGTTGGCACTTTGCATTCTTGAAGACTGGGATTTAGCTACATTCATTTAAATTCAATATCTTTGAATACTGGCATATAATATGCATTATTTTTCTGGATCACTTCAAAAAATTCAAGTCCTAAGGTTTTATTAAAGGTCTAAATAATTAAATTTTAGTTTAGGGTTACTCCAATATTGTCACTCTACCCTACAATTTGATGCAAATTTATATAACCATAACTCGAGCTAGAAGACTTCGTTTGATCTGAATAAAAAATTGGCGAAAAGAGCTTGATCTCATCTTCACAATGGCACTGAATTTTTCAGGATTTTAACTATCAAGTTTTTCTAAAAATAGCAATTTATAGTAGCATCATGTGAACTCTAAAATAACAATTTTTTTATTATATCAATGTATTCGAGTACCCATTTGATCCATTCAGATGCTTGGAAATTTTTGTAAGATTCTGAGCACATTTAATTTTACCCTATTTTTGGCACTTCGAAATAAATCAGAGATTCGGGTCAGATTTGATCTCCATTAACCAGGCCTAAAATCAGTCCTTGGATGAGTATAGAAATTACCATGATCTCTGACCTCCTATTTGGCTATGCAAAATTATCTATTTTTAATTTGGTGCCAAAGTTTACAGACTCAGATTTTGGGAAAGCTTATCATACATAAATCGAAGCCATCGCTCTTACATTGGCGACAAAGATATTCCATCAGTAAAAAGGTATAATTACTTTGAGAAATTATCATTGATAGACCAAAGCCATTGCTTTTACATTAGTGAAGAAGATTTCAATCGACGACCAAGAAAAATTAACCATCACTCTTGCAAAAGCCTCATCACCGATGCATCAGTGACAATGTAATATGACCAGTGACAAGCCTTTTAGTCACCGTCCTTATGAAAGACTCATTGCTCTTCAATTAGTGACAACTCTAGGAAATCAGTGACAATGCATTCTTGGCAGTCTTCATCACTCTTCCATCAGCAACAGTGTATTTTTGATAGTCTTCAATGCTCTTCAAGAAAGTCTATCGACAATGCATCAATGACAAAGGTTTTCATCAACAACAAAGGTTTTAATAGGCTATTAAAGGCATTAAAAAAAATAATATCATACAAATATGAGCGGATGCAATAATTAATTAACCCTAATGTTGAGCACTTTAAATAAAACCTTAGAGAATGATTTAATTAGTCTGAATACTTAGGGTATTTTAATTAGAAGGATGTCATGAAGATATTAATATTAAAATATTGAGCATAATAATAAATAATTTGGCCAATAAAATTTTATGGCTCATTTTCTTGCTCCAATAATTTTTTTTCTCTCATGTATCAATATCAAGAATCATGCATTACCTATATCCAATGGAATCTCATCGTCGATAGAAGAGAGCCATCACTGATGTATCTCCAATAGGGCTTGCACATCGTCAAAAAATATATCTTTGCTAATAAATGAGAATCCATCACCAATATAACAAAGTCATCGCTCTTCCATCATTGAAAAAGGCTTTGCATGAGAGACGCGAATTTAATGATTTAATTTCATCATCGATAGCACAAAGTCATTGCTAATGCATGAGGGACAAGGGTTTTGCATCGTCGATGAATTTAAAAAAGGAAATTTTGAGTTCTTAACTATAGAAATGATATTGGCATGAAAAACGAGATCTTGGATATTTTAATAAAATGATGCAGATTTTTAAACATCCGGATTTAATATTAAAATCAAGACAATTAAGGGCATGGAATTAAAAGGAGAATGAATACTTCGGAGATATTTGATATTAATGAATACTTTGGTATTTCTTAATATTAATTATCCGAAATTATAATCTTAACATACAAAGGCAACCTTAGGATTAATATTAATAGGAACCCTAATGTAAAATTTAATAATTAAAATTAAAAGCCAAAACATTAGAAAATAATAAAAATTAAAATAAAAGGCTAATGTTAAACCTTAGGTAGGCATTCAATAAATCTAAAATCATCAATATTAATAATATTAATACCAAATTTTGATTTTCTTTCATCGCCAAAGTCTTAAATTGGATTTTTTCTTTTGTGTTTGTAGGTGATCGAACCAGGAGTTGAAGAGGGAATATGAAAAATCAAATAAAAGAAATCGACGATGAAGCGACTCGACCAAATATGAAATGTCAATAATCTACAATATTCTAGAATATTTTATTCATACAACTGGAAGCCATGAGAGATGAACAATTGCAAGAATTAGATGTAGAATAGTAAAAAGCCAAAGGACGATGAGGATTTATCACTGATTGAACCAGACCATGGAAGACACTGGAAGCCAAAAAATCTAGAAGAAACTACATTTATTGAACTTAGACCTGATTCCAAACCAATTGGATATGACGATTCAGCTACCCCAAAGCTTCACAAAGATGATTATCTCAGTTGAAGACAACTTGTGACAACCCAGTTATTGTTGTAATACATTCACAAAAATTAGTGGTAGAGGGATGCCAAGTGGCTGCATATGCACCAAGTAAATATAATTTGTAGATGCCAAACTATAAAAGAGACCTTTCAAGCTAGAATTTAGTATTAGACATAAAAATAGCAAAATTCTATAGAAGGCATTTTGAGTGTTTTGTTCGGGTTGGTTGTATTTCCCCTATGTCATATTTGTCTTCCATCTCTCGATTCTTCTCACCTTTGTACAAGTATTGCTGAGAGTTGAGTAGCTCACCTGAGATTATTTATTGGTAGTTTCTTGAGGAGTTAGAGTCTATATGCCATTACAATTAGGATAGTAGATTGCATTCCGCTATTACGACATTCGAACAGGGTGAAAATTATGTTGTGTTATTTGGGAGACCTAATCACACTATCAGGCTCTAATATTGTAATCATCTGGTATAGAACATAATATAAATTCTAGCTTCTACTCTTTGGTATATTTTGGTGTAATATGTGTATGTCACTTGTTTGTATATCACATTATTTGAATCCATAGGTAACGTTTGTTTCATTGATTTAATATGTTGATTACGTTATTTGAATGAATGTGGGTATGTCAATTCTCTCCTTATTTTTCTCACTATTTCATAGAATTGGTTAATTTTTTCTAAAGTCACCCAATAGACAAGGCACCGGTATGTATTCTATAAAAAAATAAAGCTATAAATGCTATGTTTTCTTGGTCATCATAAAAATCCATTATAATTCATTAGATTTGGTAGAGCTTAGCAAGACTGAAATTATTTATCAATTAGGCTCATTGTTGTTAGAATAAATATTTATTCTCTTAAGTTCTACTAGGATAGACTTACTTGAGTTACCACTCTTCCATGAGTCAGGTGAACTCTCGGTTTAGACTAGTTCAGATTTGTTGAGTTGTTGTAATCCAACGACTCTCAATGATCAACTTTGCTATTTATACAAAGTTGATCCCATGGAATAATCAATCAGTTTTTTGGGCTTCACTCCATACTTGTGATGTATTGCAAAACTATTTCTTTTGAATAGAATATTGCTCCTCAATAATTCTAACATGGTACCAGAGCTAGGATAGTTCTTTGTAAGCATTCGAGTTTTTGAAGCTCTTTTTTTTTTAGAATCTGATTCATTGTATTAGTGACAGTTTGGTTACTCTGGTGGGTTTATTTTGGTTTTTTTTGGTGAGATATATTGCTTGCCAAAATCAGCTATAACCATCACTTGGTTTTTTTTCTGTCACATATTATTGTCTCATTATAACTGTATTCTAGATCAGTTTTGTACTCCTGATGCAAGTTTTTTGCAGTTGTTTTTGGCAATTTATTTTTTTTGAGTTGGATACCCTCATTCCTTTACCCTCCCTACTATTTTTTGGGTTCTTTTTTTAAAAAGGGAGGGTTTCCTATCTCATTATCTATCTTGAATGTGCCTCGTTATCCTTTATATCAACAATGGACAAGTATTATGATATATATTAACAGGAAGCTCGTCTCAATCTCTTGTGCTACGACGACGTTCCTTTGGAGGAAACGTTTCACTCTGACCTACGCATGTTCTGCTGAATAGCTTGCTCATCACAAATATTCCATCATCTCAGTCTCATGTGCTAGATGACGTCCCTTTGGAGGAGATGTTTCTCTCTGAACTACGCATGTTCTGCTGACTTGCTAGCCTACCTTGCTCATTGATGACATTCTTTGGCATTCTAGACTGTCTCATTGGTGCCCAAGGAACGCGTTCTCTTCATCATTGATAGCATCTTCTGCCAGGGATCGTGTCTTCAGTCTCTAAATCATTCATTGGCACCCAAGGAGCAAGTGTCTTTAGTCCCTTAACATTATGTGTTGCTCTAACAACAACCACGTACCTTGGCTTCTTCAGTCTCGAACTATCTCATTGGCACCCAGAGAACACGTTCTCCCAAGGAAAGAATATGGTGGGCCCATCTTAGACACGTCAATGATTGAAGGGCAAGTCTCGATTGAAAGCCAGTCACCCAAATCGAAAGTGTGCCATCCTTGTCTCGGATTATTCGGTTTTGAAAGGTGCCACCCAGTTTGTTCTCATGCCAAGTGTGCAGTCCAACAATGACTATTTGCTTCCCAATAGTCCTTTATATCCCCTCCATCATCTTGCTCATCAAACACAAAAGAAATATGTCACAGTGAAGAGCCCTCCTCCGATGCAGCTTAGAAGCCATCCATCGATCGAGCTTGTGCAACCCTGTAGCGCCTTTGCATCTCGAATACGTCGACACTTGTTCATCTTATCGTAGGCTTCAGCCAACTCAAAAGCAATTGTTTACGTTTGTTTCCCTACGTAAATTATTTTACTTCGTTTGGCTTGGATGAGCATCAGATAATATATCAAAAACTTATCAGTTTTTTGTCCTCATCTACAGGAATCAAGACAATTCGAGAGCTTGTGCATGGACGTCATCATATTGTAAGGTGAAAGGAAGCTTCGAAAGGTCAATATTGTGCGTAGTAAGGTTTTCGTTCGAATGCTATTGTGCAGGTCAAAAGAGATGGCGCTCACCACTGCATTCGTTGAGAGCCTTATAATGTAAAGGCATTCATTTCTCACACTTCCTCCATTCCTTTGCTTATATCATATTGTAAAAGAGTCATATTTTGGACTCTAAGAGCTCTTCATCTCATTATTGTAACCTTCAGGCTCTCAAAGTGAAGGAATTTGTATCTGGACTTCAAATATCTGACTCTTTTTTTCACTATTTTCCTGAGCCTATTCCAAAGGCTATCAAAAAAAGGTGAAAAAAGTCCAATTGTAATCTCATAAATACAATTTTTTTTGGTGGGGGGTTATTGGTGCTGATTCATGCACCTATTTTTTTTGGATTCTTTGAGGGGGAAGCTTCATCATGTGTCTAACTTCATGAATTGCAGTCTCCACTACTGTTGCACCATTTACTACTATTGCACCTCTTACTGCTGCACTACTGCACTTCTTTCTGTTGCACTTGCACTTCTTCCTGCAATACTACTACTGCTTAACTCTTTAAGGTGATTCTTACCACAAGTTTGCTGCTCTGGTTATGGACATACTCTCCTAGAATTTTTTATGTTTGATGCTTGCACCACATGTTATAATTGCAAACACTTCAAAATTCACTCTAAGCAAACAAAATATTCAAGAGAGGCACCAAATTTTTTGGCCCATATCCTTGTAATAGCCTATGTTCCACGTATCATTCTTCTCATTGACTTATAGTTTCCCTCACGTAAGGGTGGGTAATTGAGAAGATTTGGTATAGAGGTCTGGTTGATTACTCTTGCTTCATAAGCCTATGTTCCACGTATCAATTTTCCTCATTTACTTATAGTTTCCCTCATGTAAGGGTGGGTAAATTGAAGAGATTGGTATAAAGGTCGGGCTTCTGCAGCCTCCCTTAAAAAGGTGTTTCTGCAAGAGCATCATTGTATTCTCTAAAAGGTTCTTGAAGTTAAAGGGGGGATTATTGGTTCACTTCAATTTTCTTTGGCAAAATGAATACAATTGATCCACTCACCCCTCATAACTATCACACATGGAAGCCCAAAATATTAAATCTCATTTCTCAAAAAGGGCTCACACACTTGCTAGAAGAGAAGCAACCTGAGTTTGAAAAAGAATATGAAAAATTTGTTCATAAGGGAAAGTTGTATGAAACAATGGGTATTATAAGCACAAATGTAAATGAAAGCTTATGGTTTCACATTTCAGAATGTAAAACCCCATTTGAAAGTTGGGAAAAACTAAAGAACTTGTTTGGTAAAGTGGATCAAATAAGGTCAATGCAGCTAGAGGCAGAGTTAACAACATTATCTCCTGAAGACTTCAACAATATTGTTGACTTTCTCACCAAATTTAAAGAAGTCCTCACTCAACTAAAAGGCAGTGGCAAGGATAAAATAGAAGAAGAATGCATCTATCTTATTCTTTCTAAGTTAAATGGAGTGTTTCAAATTTTTGCTACCACTTTTTTGTCTACAAAAGATGCACTTGGTACAAGTTTTAAAATGCCCTCTTTAGAGGAGTTTTGTGATAGGCTAACTAGAGAGGAAACGAAACTTGCAAAATATGAGATCTCTCCCTCTTCCTCAAAAGCATTAGTAGCATCCACCTCCACTAAAGAAAAATTCAAAAAGAAAGAAAGAGGCCCTATAACTTGTACACATTGCAAAAAGAATGGACATTCTGTAAACAAATGTTGGAAAAGACTACAACAACTAGAGGCAACAATGAAAGATCACAAAATAGACATCAAGAAGGAAATAGGGAAAGCCTTAAATGTTCAAGGTAAAAATATAAAAACTCCATCAAAATATTGGGTTCTAGATTCAGGGGCAACTCATCATATGACTTCTTCACATGAGTCATTCTCTTCAATCTCCTCAAGCTCAACTTGTAGCATAGAAGTTGGTGACTCATCCTTTATCCCTGTCAAAGGAAAAGGTGACATATCCATTGATGGTGGGTATATCAATAATGTTCTCTATGTCCCAAACATAGCTGCAAATATCCTATCCATCTATCATATTTGTACTTCTTCAAAGGGTAAAACAATTCTATTTTCACCAACAGGGGTTGAAATAAGAGAATTTCAAGAACCTCACTCTCTCATAGCAAAAGGAGATATTGATCATAACACTCACCTATTTCACTTCAATGGATTCAAAAATTTAGATAGAGCATCCTGTTTTGTTGCACATGGAGATCTTGAAAGCAAAATTTGGCATGAAAGGTTTGGACATCTCAATTATAACTATCTAAAAGAGTTGAATACTCATAAAATGGTAACAGGGTTACCAAAAGTCTCTTCTATTGAAGGAGTATGTCCTGGATGTGCTCTTGGAAAACAACATCAAGATCCTTTTCACCCAAGTAGTTCTCAAAAAGGCTCATCCCCTCTAGAGTTAATCCATAGTGACTTGATGGTCTTCCCAGAGCCTTCTTTCAAAGGAGCAAAATATGCCTTGACCTTCATTGATGATTTTTCAAGAAGAACTTGGGTCTACTTTCTAAAATACAAAAGTGATGTGCTATCCCACTTCAAAATCTTCAAAGCCTTAGCTGAAAATCAAGCAAATTGCAAAATCAAGAAAATTCGTACAGATAATGGGGGGAATACTTTAGTAATGAGTTCTCCATATTCCTATCAAATCATGGCATAATTCATCAACATTCAGTCTCCCATAATCCTCAGAAAAATGGCATTGCAGAAAGGAAAAACAGATCTTTGAAAGAAATGGCAAACTGTATGCTCCACTCAAGAGATCTTCCAGCAGTTTTTTGGGCTGAAGCTATTAACTGTGCAAACTATATTCAAAACCGCACACCTCATAAAGCTCTTGGCCATTTGACTCCCGAAGAAGCATGGACTGGCTCCAAACCTGATGTCTCCTTTTTTAAAGTTTTTGGGTGTACTGCTTGGGCACACATCCCAAAGAAAAAGAGGAAGGCTCTAGACAAAAAGAGCAAGCAACTTATCTTTGTTGGCTATTGTGAGGAAATGAAAGCCTATAGGCTCCTTGATCCCACAACTCATGAGGTCTTTTTTCACAGAAATGTTCAATTTGATGAAACATTTGAGCCTTATAAAGATTCTCAATCATCTTCCAACAATAATTATCTCGAGCCATCTCCAACATTTGAGCCCCAATATAGTGAAGATACCACCCTTGAGATAGATGACCAACATGAGGATCCCATTATTCAAACTCCTCCTCAAAGTCCTCCCACATCCATGACTCCTTCCACAATGCCAAAATGGGCCCGCACCATAGTTCAAGAAGCCACTCCTTACATCCAAAATCTTCCATCATCCAGATTAAGCAACTCCATGGGTTCTGGTCTTGTCTGTCAGTCCATTTCAATAGATCCTCAATCCTTCAAAGAAGCAACTGGTATAAAATAATGGGATGATGCCATGGAGAATGAATTTTCTTCCTTAATAAAAAACAAAACTTGGGATCTAGTCCCTCTACCTAAAGGAAGGAAATTGGTTCATTGTAAATGGATTTACAGAACTAAGTATGGACCAGATGGAAAAATTGACAAACACAAAGCTCGCTTGGTAGCTAAAGGTTTTTCACAAATTGAAGGCATTGATTATTCTGAAACCTTTGCCCCAGTTGCAAAAATGGATTCTGTAAGGTTGGTTCTTGCACTTGCTGCTTCTCAAAAATGGCCAGTATTTCAAATGGATGTTAAAAGTGCTTTCTTGCATGGTGACTTAAAAGAGGAAATATTCATGGAACAACCTGCTGGATTTATTCAAGACTCCTCCCTTGTTTGTAGACTAAGGAAATCTCTCTATGGTCTCAAACAGGCTCCTAGAGCTTGGTATGAAAAAATGGACTCCTTCCTTCTATCCTCAGGTTTTTCTCATTGTGAGTCTGATGCAACAATCTACATTTGGAGGGATGAAGAAAACATCACCATACTTGTTCTCTATGTTGATGATCTACTACTCACTGGTAGTGCCATTTCTCACATCCAATCTATCAAAGACTCCCTTTCCAAGAAATTTGAGATGGTTGATCTGGGTTTAGCCCATTACTTCCTTGGGATTCAGATAACTCAAATAGATGCAGGAATTTCATTATGTCAACATAAATACACTCTAGACCTTCTTCAACGGTTTAAAATGACTGATTGCAAGCCTTCTTCCACACCTTTTCAGTCTGGAGTCACTCTAAGTACTTCCTGCAAGTCCCCTCTATGTGATGCTACTCTCTACAGATAACTTGTAGGAAGTCTATTATACCTCACTCATACTCACCCAGATATTTCATATGTTGTTGGCTTAATATCTAGATTCTCACATCAACCTCATTTCAGTCATTGGCAAGCAGCCAAGAGAATCCTCCGCTACTTGCAAGGAACTACTCACTTTGGGCTCCTATATGAGGGTGGATCCATGGATATCAATGGTTACATAGATTCTGATTGGGCAGGTTCAGTTGAAGATAGATGTTCCACCTCTGGCTATGTTTTTTGTCTTGGTTCTTCACCTATTGCTTGGTCATGCAAAAAATAACAGGCAATAGCTTTATCATCCATAGAGGTTGAATATAGGGCAACCATTTTAGCCAGTCAAGAAGCTCTTTGGCTTCATCAGATACTAAGGGAATTTGGTTTTTTCCATAACCAACCTATTACCCTTTGGTGTGACAATCAGAGCACAATTCATATTTCCCGTAATCCAGTTGAACATCAATGCACCAAGCACATTGAGATTCACATGCACTTCATTCGACAACATATTCAGCAAGGGGATCTAAACTTGGAGTACATTCCTATAGAAAATCAAATTGCAGACATCTTCACCAAATCCTTTCCTTCTCCATATTACATTCAGCTATGAGAGAAACTTGGAGTAAAGCAGATGCATTAATGCACAAAGGTTTTCACCTCTTCCTTCTTCTTATTGTTCTTTTTCTTCTTGGAAGATGGTTTTTTCCCATGTGGTTTTTTCACCATCTATCCTATATATAAGTACATTGTACATGAGTACCTAATCAGGCCATGTTGTCGGGACTCTTTTCTTTTTTGTGTTCAATAGAGGACAATCTTCGCCATCCGAAGACATGCCTCTTCTACTTCTTCTTCTTCAAGATGGTTTTTTCCCATGTGGTTTTTTAACCATCTCTTCTATTAGAGTTCATTGTACATGAGTACCTCATCAGGCCTTCTTGTCGGGACTCATACATTCACCCCTAGTATCACTTAAGGGGGGTGTTAGAATAAATATTTATTCTCTTAAGTTCTACTAGGATAGACTTACTTGAGTTACCACTCTTCCATGAGTCAGGTGAACTCTCAGTTTAGACTAGTTCAGATTTGTTGAGTTGTTGTAATCCAACGACTCTCAATGATCAACTTTGCTATTTATACAAAGTTGATCCCATGGAATAATCAATCAGTTTTTTGGGCTTCACTCCATACTTGTGATGTATTGCAAAACTATTTATTTTGAATAGAATATTGCTCCTCAATAATTCTAACAATTGTGGGGTGTCCAGAACCAACATGTGTTCTTAAGGTTTTAGTGTTTCAGGTTAAAGAGATGAGATTACAAGAGCTCACATATTGTTGTGATTAGGAATTTTTGGTAGCGTGAAAACCAATATTTTAAGGAAATCAAAATTTTCCACAATAGTTTTTGGTACCATTGTCAAGGATAGGTTGTTTTATTATCTAAGTTTCTGTAGTTTATCTCCCCTATGATATATTTTATTATTGGCTATTCATATTGGCATATCATCTTACACCACAATTTTTGGTGTTGTGGATACCTCTTTGCACATCTAAGTTATTGAGAGAATTTAAAATGCCGAGCAATCTTGTTCTAAGTGAGATTCTATTACACCAAAGTTAGAGGCGACTCTGAATGAACCCAAAAGATATAATAAAGAAGAATATTACATGGCACATACGATAGGGAATGGTAAGAAAGTCTTTCAAGAATTGAAGAACCTAGAGGTATTTATCTGAAACTGAAAGACCCAATTTACATAATTGAATCGTATCATAGTGGTAAGGTTTTGTTAACAAGAGATGTTCCTTTAGATAGTGGTTCTAGCATCTTAATTTGTTTTGATAAGAATATTTCAATTGATCATAAGCATATCTTCTATCATCACCCCTGTGATCATGATGAATGACCAGAATAATCAATACCTTTAGACTTGGAGAGCCAATAGGTACAAGCCTTTTTAGCTACCTCCTCACCTTCATCGATTACCCATTAAAGCCCCTAAATAATTGCCTAAATTCCTAGGTAACAATGCTATCACTGGAGAACATATCGAAAGCTTTGTGTATGACTTAGATGGATTGGAATTCAAAGAAGAAGATGTGGCCCTTAGGCTATTTTGATAAACCCTAGAGAAAGATTCTTTAGATTGGTTCAATAGTCTTCCCCGACATTGCATATTGGATTTCCAGGAAATGGAAGAAGTCTTTTTAGAAAGGTATGGTAAGGAGAGAAATATACATTCACTCATAATTGAATTGGTTGCAATGAAAAAAGAGAAAAATGAATCGGTTAATAACTTTAACAAAATATTCATCAAGGTTAAAAGCAAAATCTTTGATAAATTAGCTCTTAGTGATCAACATTACATTTGCTTTTATAAGAATGCTTTCTCTATAGAATTCAATGATGAACTAAGAAAAGAGCAAGTGAACACTATTGATGAGTGCATGAATAAGGCTATTTACGTAGAAAGGAATATTATCGATAGTAAATTCCCTTTATATTGCCTTGTCTATAATTCAACCCATAGTCCTTCTGGTTGTGCCATCTATTTAGCCTCATATCCTAGCCTGAACCTCAAGGAATGACCTAGTAAAGAAGGTAGGATCAATTTATATTGCAAGTATAAACACCCTAAATCTAAATAAGATATTGAGGTCTATCAAGAATAGATAAATTTAATATCCAAAAGAGAGAAACATCATCCTGAAATCTCTAATGTCATACTTGATGAAGTCAAATGGGAACCGCTTATAGCAATAGTGGATATTTTTCAAGAAATCCATGCCATGGACTTTGAGAGTACAAAATTTGAGATGAATTTTTCTAATATGGATAGGATGCTAGAATAAAATTTAGAAGAAGGGACTTTGTCCAACAAAACAGTGCATATTGAGAAAGAAAAAGTTGATAAAAGGTCAACAACTGAGAATGATGAATCAAAAGATGAGGTTATTATTGAAAAATTTGGTGCAAAAGAAGACCACAAAACAGAATTGATTGATCACAAGTCTAAAAATATAATTAATTCTGAAGAAGATATCAATGTCTATCTTATCATTCATGAACAAAGAACTTTATTTCTCAAGGAAGAAAATCATCATCAAGCTCTTGATAATAGATTTGATGAAATCAAACAAGATCAGTCTATAATAGTAGAAGTTTCAAAAAACCTTTAGATAAATGATTTCAATATACAAGAAATACAACACTCAGATGAAGAGGCACTATCCAACAAAATAGTGTAGACTGAATAAGAAGAAATTCATAAAAGGGTAACAATTAATAATGGTCAGTCTGAAGATGAGGGTATTTTTAAGTCTAATGTGAAAGAGAACCATCAAATAGAATGGATTGATCACAAGCCTAAAAATATTATTAGGTCTAAAGAAGATATCAATATCTATCTTAGCGGTTATGAGCAAAGAATTTTATTTCTTAGAAAATAACATCATCATCAAGCCCTTAGAGATAGATTTTACAAAATCAAACAAGATCAACCTATAATAGCAAAATTTTTAAAAAACCTCTAGATCGATGATTTTTATATATTAGGAGTACCAAAACAACGTTATGAAGTAGAGATATTATCCATCAAAATTGTATAGGCTAAAGATGAAAAAGTTGATAAAAGGTCAACAATTGAGGATGGTTTATTTGACGAGGAAGTTCTCCTTAGGAAACCCAATGCAGAGGAAGACTATGAGACAAAACTGACTAATCACGAGCCTAAAAGTATAATTTAGGCTACAAAAGATACTGGTCAAAGGATTATAACACAAAAATAAGTAACAACTCTTGAATGCATAGATGACTCTCTTAGATATTTTAAGCCATCTGAAATAAAGCCCCTCCATGTCTTCCAAAGATATATGTCGAAATCAATAAACAAATACTCTGCCTGCAATCACCTGCTTGATAACATAACTTCATATAACATCATAGTTGATATTTTGAGTCTTTCTTCGATAAATAAATGTTCCCCTATTTCTGTTTTAAGTGTAAAATCAATCAGATTAAAACAAGTCAAATCAAATAAAATCATCAAATTCATAGTATTCATGGGTCTAGAAAATTATGTTGGTCTCTTTGCTGACTTCTCCATCATGTTCATTAACAAAGCTTCTATCCTAGGTAATATCACATATGTTACCTCATTTCAGAGTAAAATCCCCAATGCCCAACCCATCATTAGGATCCCCACAAGAATTGGCCAGTCGAATAGAAGATACATCATGAAAAGAACAAAGATAAAAAGAATGCATAAATTTTGACTGTAGTCTATTCTTCTCTAGAATAATCAAGAATTGAGAGTGTATCCTAGGCCATTTAGACAAAAATTAAAGGAATTTGCACTCACTCTACATCCAGATATCATTAAGCCTTTTTTGCAAAATAAAAGCGTTACCCCCCATCTTGTTCTAATTTTCACTCAAATTTTCCCAAAAAAGTTAATTGCCCTTGCAAATATTCCAATGAGATAATTTCTTTTTTTTTTACCTCATCATATTTCGTGTCTAGCTATGGCTATATTTTTGTCTCCTTAAAAGGTTTTTGTTTCACACCATAGTTTTAATAGACTTGTTCTAATCAGTAAAAGAAAGAGGACCTAGAATAAGGACATATGACACTGAGATCTTATGGGCTAGGTTTTAGGCAATTGTCCCAAAAGTCTGGAGCTACAACATATTAGGTGGAAGGTAGTGTGCATTATGTTGAAGCCTCACATATCCCACATATTTTAAGGATATTCCAAGGTCAAGAAGAATGAAATCATGATTGAAAGGATACCTTGAGCTAAAAATATATACAATCTTTTTTTTAGCCTTACATATTTCTAACCCAGCATGATCTTTGAAATTCATCATAATTCTTCTTAAATAAGAAGAAAAATATAAATAATGCAAAGTAGCTATGTATTTGGGGTATTTGGATAACCTCTACCAGGGCTATAGATGCCTGGCTAGTAGTAGAGCAGGTCCAAAGGAAATCGAGGTCATCTCCACCGAGGCTATAGATGCTTGACTGGAAGTGGAACAATGCAAAGGGGATATCATTTAGATTGAAATACTTAATAGGCTCAAATATTGTCAATATGATAAAATTTTGACTAATAAAGGACTAAAAATGAATGCACAAAACACACACAAGCCTAGGCATGATGACACAACTTCCAAATAAATTTGCCTCAACTCTATCTTAAGACATTGCCAACATATATGTTTCCCCATGAGTCAAAGTTCATCTGTTTTTAAACTGGATCATCAAATTTTACTGATTAGAACCAAGGTCAATATTTTAGTATTTTCACTTTATTGCCTTTTTTTCCTTTTCGGATTTTAGACTGATTTTTTATGATCTCTTGATTATCAACTGAAGATTCTGGAGTTCTCAGAAGCATTCATGTGCCATTCATACTACTTGTTCTAGTCATAGCCTGTGTTGTAACCCATAGTTGCAATTTATTTTTCACCATAATTTTTCAAAAAAATTGTCACAATTAATGTCTAGGTGAACTTAGGGTGCAAGGCTCAATTTTTGATGATTCTAGAGAATTAAATTTTTGGGTTTAATCTAAATTTTTGGCTTGCATCAAGACTGTTTAAAGATTTCTGATTACATTGAGGTTTCAAAATTGTTGGCATTTTACATTCTTGAAGATTGGGCTTTAGCTACATTCATTTAAATTCAATATCTTTGAAGACTGGCATATAATATACATTATTTTGGCTAGATTACTTTAGAAAATTCAAGTCCTAAGGTTTTATTAAAGGTCTAAATAATTAAATTTCATTTTAGGGTTACTCCAATCTCATCACTTTGCCCTACATTTTGATGCAAATTGATATGGCCATAACTCGAGCTAGAAGACTTTGTTTGAGCTAATTCGAAAACTAGTGGAAAGAGCTTGATATCATATTCACAATGGTATTGAATTTCAGAATTTTAACTATTAGTTTTTTTAAAAATAACAATTTACAATAGAATCACATGAACTTTAAAAGGACAAATATTTTAATCTCAATGGATTTGAGTACCCATTTGGCCCATTTAGATGCCTGGAAATTTTTGTAGGATCTTGAGCACTTTGAATTTTGCCATATTTTTGGCACTTTGGGACAATTCAGAGCTCCAGGTCAGATTTAGTCTCCATTAACTAGGCCTAAAATCAATAATTAGATAAGGATAGAAATTACCATGATTTCTAACCTCCTATTTGGTTGTGCAAAATTATTTATTTTTAATTTGGTGTCAAAGTTTACAGACTCAAATTTAGGGAAAGCTTATCACCGATAAATCGAAGCCATCACTCTTACATTGGTGATCAATATATTCCATCAATGAAAAGGTATAATGGCTTTGAGAAATTATCATTGATAGACCAAAGCCATCTCTCTTACACTAGCAAAGAATATTTCAATTGACGACCAAGAAAAATTAACCATTGCTCTTGCAAAAGCCTCATCATCGATGCATCATCGATAAGCCTTTTAATCATCACCCTTATGAAAGACTCATCGCTCTTCAATAAACAAAAACTCTAGGAAATCAACTATTATGCATTCTTGGCAATATTTGTCACTCTTCCATCAGTGACAAGGGTTTTACATCAAAGATAGTGTATTTTTGACAGTATTCATCTCTCTTTGGGAAAGCCTATCAACAATGCATTAGCAACAAAGGTTTTTCATCAGTAAGAAAGGTTTTAATAGGTTATTCAAGGCATTAACAATAAAATAATATCATATGGATATCATCGGATGTAATAATTAATTAACCCTAATGTTGAGCACTGTAAATAAAACTTTAGAGAATGATTTAATCAGTATGAATACTTAGGGTATTTTAATTAGAAGGTTGTAATAAAGATATTAATATTAAAATATTAAGCATAATGATAAATAATTTGGCCAATAAAATTTTATGGCTCATGTTCCTACTCCAATAAAATTTTGTCGCTCATGTATCAATGCCAAGAATCATGCATTACTGACATCCAATGAAATATCATCATCGATAGAAGAGAGCCATTGTTGATGTATCTCCAACAAGGCTTGCGCATCATCGACAAAGGTGTCTTTGCTAATAAATGAGAATCCATAACCCATATAACAAATCCATCGCTCTTCCATCAACGACAAAGTCTTTGCAAGAGCAATGCAAAATTAATTATTTAATTTCATCGCCGATAGCATAAAGCAAGGTTATGCATAAGGGGTTGGACTCGAAATGTACTTGTAAAAAAATTGTGAATCCTAATTGAAATCAAGGTGAATCATGGCGAATCCTAAGCAAATCAAATCAATCATATTCACACCAAAATTTGGGGCATTTGAAGCCCTAAAAAGTAAGGTCATCTTTGGGGAATATTTTGACCTATTAAATCACCTTATAACTTTATAAAAACACCACCATTAGATCAGGCTCAAAAAGAGCTTTCCAACGAGTACAAATATGCCTATTTTTGGATATATTATGGCAAATTGACCCTAAGAAAAAATTGGTCTGGAAAATTTTAGGCGAATGGAACGACGTCAAGGGTCCTCATGTTTACCAATTTCAAATTTTGAAAATCCTAATATTCAGCCAATTTGCAAATATTCGCTACTGTGCATAACCCTGGTACAAAGTCATTGCTAATGCATGAGCGACAAGGGTTTTGCATCATCGATGAATTTTAAAAATGAATTTTTGAGGTCTTAACTATAGAAATGATATTGGCATAAAAAATGAGATCTTGGATATTTTATTAAAATGACGTAGACTTTTAAACATTCGAATTTAATATTAAACTCAAGAAAATTGAGGGCATGGAATTAGAAGGAGAACGAATACTTCGTAGACATTTGATATTAATGAATACTTTGGTATTTCTTAATATTAATTCTTGGGCATTATAAGCTTAACATCCAAAGACAACCTTAGTATTAATGTTAATATGAACCCTAATGTAAAATTTTAATAATAAAAATTAAAAGCTAAAATATTAGAAAATAATAAAAATTAAAATAAAAGGCTAATGTTAAACCTTAGGGAGACATTCAGTAAATCTAAAATCATAAATATTAATAATATTAATACCAAAATTTTATTTTCTTTCATCGCCAAAGTCTTAAATTGGTTTTTTTCTTTTGTGTTTGCAGGTGATCAAATCGGAAGGTGAAGAGGGAAGATGAACAATCAAAGAAAAGTCGAGGATCAAGTGACTGGGCCAAATATGAAATGTCAACAATCTACAAAATTCTAGAATCTTTGATTCATATAACTAGAAGCCATTAGAGCTGAACAAATTGCAAGAATTGGATGCAGAATAGTAAAAAGCCAAAGGACGACGAGGATTTACCACTGATCGAACCAGGCCATGGAAGCTACTGGAAGCCAAACAATCTAGAAGAAACTACATTCATTTAACTTAGACCTAATTCTAGACCATTTGGAGATGACGATTTAGCTACCCCAAAGCTTCATAGAGATGATAATATCAGTTGAAGATAACCTATGATAGCCTAGTTCTTGTTGTAATACATTCACAAAAATTAGTGGTAGAGAGGATGCCAAGTGGCTGCATATGCACCAAGTATTCAAAATAGAATTTGTAGAATCCAAACTATAAAAGAGGCCTTTCAAGCCATAATTCAGTATCAGGTATTAGAATAGCAAAATTTTACAGAAGGTATTTTGAGTGTTTTGTTTGGGTTGGCTGTATTTCCCCTATGTCATATTTGTATTCCATCTCTCAAATATTCTCACATTTGTACATGTAATGTTGAAAGTTGAGTAGCTCACCTGAGATAATTTCTTGGGAGTTTCTTGAGGAGTCAAAGTATATATATCACTACAATTAGGATAGTATATTGCATTCCTTTGTTACAAAATTCGATGGGGTGAAAATTGTGTTGTGTTCTTTGGAAGACCTGAGCACACTATCAAACTGTAATATTGTAATCATCTAGAATTGAACATAATATAAATTATGGCTTCTACTATTTGGCATATTTTGGTGCAATGTGTATATGTCACTTGTCTTTATATTACATTATTTGAATCTACAGGCAACGTTTCTTTCAGTGATTTAATACCTATGTTGATTATGTTATTCGAATGAATGTGGATATTGTTGGACATTTTGAGTCCCTAAGTCAAAGTTGTCATTGATGTCAAGATGCCAGTGATAGCTCTTCTCCAGTTCGAGTGCAAAGTTTAATGGAAGTCATAATGGGTCAAAATATCTTTAGTGAACACCCAAGAGCATGGGTCAGAAAGTGGTTTTACTTCTTCCAAAGAAGCATTTATCCGAGATAGCGAAAAGGTATAATATTATAATTATTATTATAATATTATTAAAGTGACTTTGAGAAAACCCAAATAAAATATTTATAATTTCGATTATAATATTTTATAAATAAAAGGGTTTAAGTATTCTTTATAAAACCCAAGGTTGGGTTTAAGGCAAACGTTTCAAAGCTTGATGGCAATTTTATTTACCCAAACCTAAAGTTGGGTTGGTTTTAATTAAAGGCATTCGAAGCCTTTACCATCGACGTCTTATTCCATGCTCGTGTGTCGACGTTGAAAGCCATGAAGGCTTGTGTATATATACACCAAAGTTTGCATTCAAAAAATGATAATCGCTCCTAATGTTTTTGAAATAGCTCTGCACCTGGTTTATTCATTCGTGCATGCGATTTGAGGAGAGGACAAAGCGTTTTGTCCTTTAGCACCAAGTGGAAGGTTACACGTGGAAGTTGAAAGCTCATTCTCATTGGGCACGGTGGCTCGGTGGTAGTGCTTGGCTTACGAAAGCGTGGAGGCAGGAAGGTCCTACGTTCGATCCATGTGAGGCATGGTTCATGCTTGGTTTTTGAGCGCCAAAGGAGGCACCATTTTTTTCGTCGAACATTGCATGTGGAGGAAGTTTTGGAGCACGTGGTGCTCGTGGGTTTCAAACGTGTGCCTAGCGCACACGGTTGGCAGCCATGGCTAGGGCACGCGAAGGGAGGTTGACGTGGGTTCAAGCCCCACTTGAGGCTAAGGTACTTAGAATTAAATTAAATTTTTATTTGCCCTAAGTTTATTTCCTAAGGTGAAAAGGGTAGAAAGAGGGGCATTTGTGATATTTACTTGCATAGTAAAAGTGTCTTAATTGTGGGAGAAATAAGGATTGTTAAGTTATTTTTCTGAAGTACCTTATGCCATTAATTAATTTTGGAGGTATTGATATTTGAGATTTATTATTTTAGGAGTAATAAGGAGTTTGAGTAAAGTCTTAGTTAAATTTCTATTAAGACTTTTAAGCATTATTTTTGTATAAGGGTTTTTCTATTAAAAGAAGACTATGGTGAATGTTATTTTTGAGTTGGAGTAATAAGGTGTATTTTGGGTCATCATTTTGCATTGTGTTATTATTAAAGTCTTCTAACCCTTATTGAGATTGGAAAAGAGAAATTTGTGAGTGTGGCAGATTTGTGAGATCAACTCCTTGTCAAGCAAAAAGGTATGAGCAAATTCTTCTTTGGTTGTGTTGGTTGATTGGCTTTCTTGAAAATTAAGATTGGAGTGAAAAGGATTTGATTAGGGTTTCCTTTTCAAAAGTGTATGAGTTAATGCTTCAAGGTTTTCTGAAATTAAGAGTTGTGATTAAAACCTTGTTTGATAAGCATGGTTGTTGAAGTGAGTTGTTATGCAAAGAACTTGAACTAGGGTTTGAAAAGATCATGAGTATCATTGTTATGTGAATATTGATTTATTAGCATTGTTGTTGAAGCCATTGGATTGTGCAAAGAACTTGAACTAGAGTTTGAAAATATCATGAGTATCATTGTTATGTGAGATTTGTTGTTGAGCATTGTTGGAAATATTTTGAGTTGGGTGATACATGCTTGGACTAGGGTTTGTGAGCAAGAGTTGTTTCTTGAGTGATTGGTTGAGTAGAGTTGATTGAACCTAGTCAAGTGGATGTATGAAGTGATTGTTCAAGTTCCATGAAATAAACTATTCTATATTCTGATTTGAGTTGTGAAAGAAATTGAGTTGTGAGAATAGAACATATTGAGTCTCTAACAATTCTCTTTATGCTTCTATGAGATTGAGTTGAGAAAGTGATTGAGTTTTGAGTATAGAACATATTGAGTCTCTAACAATTCTCTTTATGCTTCTATGAGATTGATTTGAGTTGAGAAAGTGATTGAGCATTGAGTATAGAACATATTGAGTCTCTAACAATTCTCTCTATGTTTCTATGAGATTGGACAAGTTCTGTGTGGACTTGTTAAGCTGATTTGAGGTAAGTCTTTGAGAAGACTTGTGGACTGATTTTGTGTGAGCTTTTGTGGAAGCTTACAATACAGATTTGGTTAAGTCCTAGAGAGGACTTATTGAGCATATTTGGACAAGTTCTGTGTGAGCTTGTTGAGCAGATTTGAGCAGGTTCTGAGTGGACCTATTGAGTATATTTGAGCAGGTTCTGAGTGGACCTATTGAGCAGATTTGAGCAGGTTCTGAGTGGACCTATTGAGCATATTTGAGCAGGTTCTGAGTGGACCTATTGAGCATATTTGAGCAGGTTCTGAGTGGACCTATTGAGTATATTTGAGTAGGTTCTGAGTGGACCTATTGAGCAGATTTGAGCAGGTTTTGAGTGGACCTATTGAGCAGATTTGTGCTAGACCGATTGGACTATGTTTAGTACAAGAGTTGAGTAGAGTTGTGCTAGACCGATTGGACTATGTTTAGTATAAAATTGAGATAGAGCTTTGGAGGTGATAGAGTATAGAGGACAATAGTCTCTAGTGGATAGAGATCCATCAGCTAGGGTAGTGAGGATAGGTCTTCTGAGTGGGGACAAGAGTCTTCAGTGGAGAGAGATCCACAAGCCAGTGTAGTGGAGGCAGTAGTCTTCTAGAGGATCACCAACTAGAGCAGAGGAGAAGGAGTTCTCCTATGGATAGAGATCCACAAACTCAGATTTAGGGGATCAACATCTCCTTTGGATAGAGGTCCATAAACATTGTAATAGGGAAAGGATTCCCAAGAGATTAACTGAGAAAGTTTTAGTAAAATATTTTCTCCATGGAGTAGCTCGCATTGGGTGAACCACGTAAATTATGGTGTCTCTATTGTGTGTGGTGTTGTGTACATTGCTTTGATTACTATTATTGATATTGCTATATTTACATTGCATATATTGGTTTGAGAGAAAAAGTAAAAAGTGGTCTTATACTGTTCACCCCCCCTCTTAGTATAAGCTTGTGTTCTTCAATTGGTATCAGAGCGGGTTCCTTCAGAAGAGTTTGATAGCTTGAAGGAAAAGTGGTCAAGAACACAATGGATCAAAAGGATCAAAGGGACGGGTCCTCATATAATACAACACTAGTATTTGATGGAAGTGACTTCTTGTATTGGTGTATGTTGATGAGATTTCACCTGATGGCACTTGGAAATGAAGTTTGGGATGTAGTGGAATTTGGATATGATCCAACAATCAATCCTCCTGTAGATAAGGAAGGTAAGCTTCTAATGCATGCAAATTCAAGAGCTATGAATGCAATTATAAAAGGGTTGCGTAGATCAGAATCTATGAAGGTTATGGATTGTAAAACAACAAAAGAAATGTGGGAACTACTACATAACATATATGAAGGAGATAAAGGTGTCAGGAAAGCTAAGATCAGAAATCTCAAAGGAGAATTTGAAAACTTAAGAATGTGGGATGATGAAAATATTCATGACTATCTCAGTAATATTGATGAACTTGTACATGAGATGAGAGGACTTGGAATGAAGGTCGATGAATCTGATGCTTGTGATAAGATCTTGAGAACTCTTCCAAAAAGGTACAGTGAAAAAGTCTCTGCTATAGAAACATCAATTGATAGTGATTGTCTGACAAGAAATTATTTGCTTGGCATGCTTACAACCTTTGAGATAAGAACAAAATATCCTATCCCTCCAAAGGAGGTTGCATTCAAAGCAAACAAGGAAACAAAGGGTAAGAAGTCAGAATCAAGCAATGAGTCTTCTAGTGATGAAGAAGCCAATTATGGTAGAAGAGATAAAGGTTCCAGAAGACCCATAGATCTAAGATCTATTAAGTGTTTCAATTGTGGAAAGTATGGACATTTTGCAACAGATTGTAAAGAACCAAAGAACAACAATGGTGAAGAAAAATAGGATCACAGGTACAGGGAATCAGAAAGATATAGGCATCAAAATAAAAGCAAGGATGGACAAAACAGACAAGGAAAGAAGTTCTTCCAAAGACAAAAGAGGAGCTACTATGCGGATAATGCAAGTAAGTACTCAAATGATAGTGATGCTAGTTCTTCATAAAATGATAGAGATGAAGTCCTATTTATGATTGAAGAAAAAGAACCAGTTAAGAAAAAGACTCCAGTTATTCTCAAATGTTTTAGATGTGGTAACTTTGGACATCTTGAAGATGATTGTACAAGGGATGGTTATAGTTTTAGTGATGATGAATATGAGAATGCACTTGAAGGACTAGATGAAAATATTCTAATGGATTTAGAAGAAGAAGTAAGTGATCCTATAGAAGACAAGCCAAAAGAAATTAATGATGTGGACAAAGGCAAACAAATAGAAGAATATTCAGAAGAGAATGGATATGATCTCAAGGGAGAACTTATCTATGCCCTTGACATGGTAAAGAAGGTAAGGAAGCAACACTCTAAACTTGAAATTCAGTTTCAAGAATGTGATGAAGAGAGAAGATTGCTCATAGAGGATTTAGAAAAATCAAAGGCTAAGGCAAAAAGGTTCAAAGATAAGTTAGAAGCAAAGATCTTGGAATGTGAGAAGTTAGCACAAGAAGTGGCACTACTAAAAGAAGATTTAGAGGACTCCAAGATCAAGATGAAAGGATTCAAGAATAGCTCAAATATTATGGATAAGATAGTCAAGGTACAAAGAAGGTCAACAAACAAAATAGGTCTTGGTTTTGAACAAACTCAAAAGAAATAGGAAGGAGAGTCAACTTCAAGTTCTGAAGAGGAAACTTTAGATGAAGATACTTCAGAAGAAGACAGTGTAAAATAAATTCAGACATCAGAGGAAGAGTTGGACAATAGAGAGTTCAACGAAGATAGGAACAATGCACAAAGAAGATACAGATGGAACAACAATCAGAATAGGAGACCAATGAGGTCAAAACAAGGAAGCTTCAATGGAAGATGTTTTTCATGTCACAGGTTTGGGCACATGGCTTCACAATGCAGGACACATGAAAGATAGGAATATGGGAATGGACAACTTTTCCATGGGTATTGCTACTCATGTAATCAGTTTGGTCACAAGGCAATGAATTGCAGGGTTCATGAAAGAAGAGGATATGACTTCACTAGGAAAAATCCTAAGACATTTGCACCTCCAAGGAATAATATCATTAAGTGTTATAAGTGCAATAATAATGGTCACACAACAAAGTGGTGTAGAGCAGACATTCCAAAAATAGGTATGAGCAGGAATAGGAACATGAACATGAATAGGAACAGAAATAGAAACATGGATATGAACAAGAACAGGAATATGGATGTGAACAAGAATAGGAACAAGAATATGGATGTGAACAGGAATAGGAATAGGAATAGGAACATGGATGTGAACAGGAATAGGAACATGAATGATAACACAGATAGAAATAGTCAGAGGAATCAAAAAATTCAGAAAATAAGGGAAGAGGATAAAGGTAAAGAACAATGCCTTTTGGGAGTAGAAATACTCCCACCCTAAAATTAACCACCTCAAAAGGAGGTGGGGGAGGGGCTAAGCTAAGAGGCTCATTCTTAGCCCCGAGCCCCAAAGGTGACCCTTTGCCATTGATGTCAAAGGGGGAGAGATTTGTGTAATGGGGAGAGATTTGATATTTGAGAGAGCATTGAGCCAGGGGGAGCAATGTCCTAGGGGGAGCAGAATAAAAAGAAAGGTCAAAGTTTTAGTAAAAATAATATGGGTTGCCATCAATGACAAAGGGGGAGATTGTTGGACATTTTGAGTCCCTAAGTCAAAGTTGTCATTGATGTCAAGATGCCAATGATAGCTCTTCTCCAGTTCGAGTGCAAAGTTTAATGGAAGTCATAATGGGTCAAAATATCTTCAGTGAACACCCAAGAGCATGGGTCAGAAAGTGGTTTTACTTCTTCCAAAGAAGCATTTATCCGAGATAGCGAAAAGGTATAATATTATAATTATTATTATAATATTATTAAAGTGACTTTGAGAAATAAAATATTTATAATTTCGATTATAATATTTTATAAATAAAAGGGTTTAAGTATTCTTTATAAAACCCAAGGTTGGGTTTAAGGCAAACGTTTCAAAGCTTGATGGCAATTTTATTTACCCAAACCTAAAGTTGGGTTGGTTTTAATTAAAGGCATTCGAAGCCTTTACCATCGACGTCTTATTCCATGCTCGTGCACCGACGTTGAAAGCCATGAAGGCTTGTGTATATATACACCAAAGTTTGCATTCAAAAAATGATAATCGCTCCTAATGTTTTTGAAATAGCTCTACGCCCAATTTATTCATTCGTGCATGCGATTTGAGGAGAGGACAAAGCGTTTTGTCCTTTAGCGCCAAGTGGAAGGTTACACGTGGAAGTTGAAAGCTCATTCTCATTGGGCATGGTGGCTCGATGGTAGCGCTTGGCTTGCGAAAGCGTGGAGGCAGGCAGGTCCTACGTTCGATCCACGTGAGGCATGGTTCATGCTTGGTTTTTGAGCACCAAAGGAGGCACCATTTTGTTCGCCGAACATTGCGCGTGGAGGAAGTTTTGGAGCACGTGGTGCTCATGGGTTTCAAACGTGTGCCTAGCGCACACGGCTGGCAGCCATGGCTAGGGCACGTGAAGGGAGGTTGACGTGGGTTCAAGCCCCACTTGAGGCTAAGGTACTTAGAATTAAATTAAATTTTTATTTGCCCTAAGTTTATTTCCTAAGGTGAAAAGGGTAGAAAGAGGGGCATTTGTGATATTTACTTGCATAGTAAAAGTGTCTTAATTGTGGGAGAAATAAGGATTGTTAAGTTATTTTTCTGAAGTACCTTATGCCATTAATTAATTTTGGAGGTATTGATATTTGAGATTTATTATTTTAGGAGTAATAAGGAGTTTGAGTAAAGTCTTAGTTAAATTTCTATTAAGACTTTTAAGCATTATTTTTGTATAAGGGTTTTTCTATTAAAAGAAGACTATGGTGAATGTTATTTTTGAGTTGGAGTAATAAGGTGTATTTTGGGTCATCATTTTGCATTGTGTTATTATTAAAGTCTTCTAACCCTTATTGAGATTGGAAAAGAGAAATTTGTGAGTGTGGCAGATTTGTGAGATCAACTCCTTGTCAAGCAAAAAGGTATGAGCAAATTCTTCTTTGGTTGTGTTGGTTGATTGGCTTTCTTGAAAATTAAGTTTGGAGTGAAAAGGATTTGATTAGGGTTTCCTTTTCAAAAGTGTATGAGTTAATGCTTCAAGGTTTTCTAAAATTAAGAGTTGTGGTTAAAACCTTGTTTGATAAGCATGGTTGTTGAAGTGAGTTGTTATGCAAAGAACTTGAACTAGGGTTTGAAAATATCATGAGTATCATTGTTATGTGAAGATTGATTTATTAGCATTGTTGTTGAAGCCATTGGATTGTGCAAAGAACTTGAACTAGAGTTTGAAAATATCATGAGTATCATTGTTATGTGAGATTTGTTGTTGAGCATTGTTGGAAATATTTTGAGTTGGGGCTACATGCTTGGACTAGGGTTTGTGAGTGAGAGTTGGTTCTTGAGTGATTGGTTGAGTAGAGTTGATTGAACCTAGTCAAGTGGATGTATGAAGTGATTGTTCAAGTTCCATGAAACAAACTATTCTATATTCTGATTTGAGTTGTGAAAGAAATTGAGTTGTGAGAATAGAACATATTGAGTCTCTAACAATTCTCTTTATGCTTCTATGAGATTGAGTTGAGAAAGTGATTGAGTTTTGAGTATAGAACATATTGAGTCTCTAACAATTCTCTTTATGCTTCTATGAGATTGATTTGAGTTGAGAAAGTGATTGAGCATTGAGTATAGAACATATTGAGTCTCTAACAATTCTCTCTATGTTTCTATGAGATTGGACAAGTTCTGTGTGGACTTGTTAAGCTGATTTGAGGTAAGTCTTTGAGAAGACTTGTGGACTGATTTTGTGTGAGCTTTTGTGGAAGCTTACAATACATATTTGGTTAAGTCCTAGAGAGGACTTATTGAGCATATTTGGACAAGTTCTATGTGAGCTTGTTGAGCATATTTGAGTAGGTTTTGAGTGGACCTATTGAGCATATTTGAGTAGGTTCTGAGTGGACCTATTGAGCATATTTGAGCAGGTTCTGAGTGGACCTATTGAGCATATTTGAGCAGGTTCTGAGTGGACCTATTGAGCATATTTGAGCAGGTTCTGAGTGGACCTATTGAGCATATTTGAGCAGGTTTTGAGTGGACCTATTGAGAGATTTGAGTAGGTTTTAGTGGACCTATTGAGCATATTTGTGCTAGACCGATTGGACTATGTTTAGTACAAGAGTTGAGCAGAGTTGTGCTAGACCGACTAGACTGTGTTTAGTACAGAATTGAGATAGAGCTTTGGAGGTGACAGAGCAGAGAGGATAGTAGTCTCCAGTGGATAGAGATCCATCAGCCAGGGTAGTGAGGATAGGTCTTCTGAGTGGGGACAAGAGTCTTCAGTGGAGAGAGATCCACAAGCCAGTGTAGTGGAGGCAGTAGTCTTCTAGAGGATCACCAGCCAGAGTAGAGGAGAAGGAGTTCTCCTGTGGATAGAGATCCACAAACCAGATTTAGGGGATCAACATCTCCTTTGGATAGAGGTCCATAAACATTGTAATAGGGAAAGGATTCCCAAGAGATTAACTGAGAAAGTTTTAGTAAAATATTTTCTCCGTGGAGTAGCCTGCATTGGGTGAACCACGTAAATTGTGGTGTCTCTATTGTGTGTGGTGTTGTGTACATTGCTTTGATTATTGTTGTTGATATTGCTATCTTTACATTGCATATATTGGTTTGAGAGAAAAAGTAAAAAGTGGTCTTATACTGTTCACCCCCCTCTCAGTATAAGCTTGTGTTCTTCAGGTATGTCAGTTATTTTCTTATTTTCTCACTATTTCATAGAATTGGTTAAGTTTTGCTACAGTCACCCAATAGAAAAGGCATTGGTCTGCATTATTTAAATTAAAGCTATAAATTCTATATTTTCTTGGTCACCATAAAAATCCATTATAATTCATTAGATTTAGTAGAGCTTAGCAAGATTGAAATTCATTATTAATTAGGCTCATTGTGGGGTGTCCAAACCTAGCTTACATTCTTAAGGATTTAGTATTTTAGGTTAAAGAGATGAGTTTACCAGAGCTCACATATTGTTGTGATTAGGAAGTTTTGGTAGCGTGACAACCAATATTTTAAGGATATCAAGATTTTCCACAATAGTTTTTGATGCCATTGCCAAGGATAGGTTGTTTTATTATCTATGTATTTTCATAGTTTATCTCCACTACAACATCTTTTATTACTAACTATTCATATTGGCCTGTCATATTACACCATATTTTTTGGTGTTGTGGATACCTCTGTGCACATATGAGAGATTGAGAGAATTCAAAAGCTAAGAAATCTTGGCCTGAGTGAGATTCTATTGCACCAAAGTGTTGGTGACTCTGAACGAACCCAAAAGATAGAAGAAAGAAGAATATGACCTGGCACATACGAGAGGGAGTGGTAAGCAAGTATTTCAAGAATTGAAGAACCCAAAGGTATTTATCTGAAATTGAAAGACCTAGTTTACATAATTGAATCATATCATAGTGGTAAGGTTTTGTTAACAAGTGATGTTCCTTTAGATAGTGGTTCTAGCATCTTAATTTGTTTTGATAAGAATATTTTAATTGATCATAAGCGTATCTTCTATCATCACCCCTATGATCATGATGAATGACCATAATAATCAATACCTTCAAACCTAGAGAGCCAATAGGTATAGGCCTTTTTAGCTACCTCCTCACCTTCATCGACTACCCATTAAAGTCCCTAAATACTTGCTTAAATTCCTAGGTAACAATGTTGTCACTGGAGAACATATTGAAAGCTTCCTGTATGCCTTAGATATATTGGAAGTCGAAGAAGAATAAGATGTGGCCCTTAGGCTATTTAGATAGATTCTAGAGAAAGATTCTTTAGATTGGTTCAATAGTCTTCCCCACATTGCATATTGGATTTCCAAGAAATGGAAGAAGTATTTTTAGAAATATATGGTAAGAAGAGAAATATACGTTCACTCATAATTGAATTGGCTGTAATGAAAAAAGATAAAAATAAATCGGTTAATAACTTCAACAAAAGATTCATCAAAGGTTAAAAAACAATCTCAGATAAATTAGCTCTTAGTGATCAACATTACATTTTCTTTTATAAGAATGCTTTCTCTATAGAATTCAATGATGAACTAAGAAAAGAGCAAGTGAACACTATTGATGAGTGCATGAATAAGGTTGTTCACATAGAAAGGAATATGATCGATAGTAAATTCTATTTCTATTTCCTTGTTTGTAATTCACCCCATAGTCCTTCTAGTTGTACCATCTATTTAGCCTTATATCCTAGCCTAAATCTCAAAGAACGACCTAGTAAATAAGGCATGATCAATTTAGATTGCAATGATAAACACCCTAAATCTAAAGGAGATATTGAGGTCTAACAAGAATAGAGAACTTTAATATCAAAAAGAAAGAAACATCATCCTGAAACCTCTAATATCATACTTGATGAAGTCAAATGGAAATTGTTTATATCAGTAGTGGATATTTTTCAAGAAATTCATGCCATGGACTTTGAGAGTACAAAAGTTGAGATGAATGTTCCTAATATGGATAGGATGCCAAAACAACATTCAGAAGAAGGGGCACAGTCCAACAAAATAGTACAGGTTGAGGAAGAGAAAGTTGATAAAAGGTAAACAACTGAGAATGATGAATCAAAAGAAGAGGTTATTATTGAAAAAAAATGTACATAAGAAGACCACAAAACAAAATTGATTGATCACAAGTCTGAAAATATAATTAAGTCTAAAGAAGATATCAATGTCTATCTTATCAGTCATGAACAAAGAAATTTATTTCTTAGGGAAGAAAATCATCATCAAGCTCCTGATAATAGATTTGATGAAATCAAACAAGATCAGTCTATAATAGTAGAAGTTTCAAAAAACTTCAAACCAATGATTTCAATATACAAGAAATACAAGAACAACACTCAGATGCAGAGGCACTATCCAACAAAATAGTGTAAATTGAAGAAGAAGAAATTGATAAAAGGACAACAATTGATAATAATCAGTCTGAATATGAGGGTCTTTTTAAGTCTAATGCGAAAGAGAACCACCAAACAGAATGGATTGATCACAAACCTAAAAATATGATTAGTTCTGAAGAAGATATCAATATCTATCTTAGCGATTATGAGCAAAGAATTTTATTTCTCAAAAAAGAACAACATCATCAAGCCCTTGAAGACATATTTGATGAAATAAAACAAGATCAACCTATAATAGCAGAATTTTCAAAAAACCTCTAGATGAATGGTTTTTATATATTAGGAATGCCAAAACAACATTCAGAAGTAGAGATATTATCTAGCAAAACTATACAGGTTGAAGATGAAAAATTTGATAAAAGGTCAACAACTGAGGATGGTTTATCTATAGAATAAGTTCTCCTTAATAAGCCCAATATAGAGGAAGACTATGAGACAAAACTGACTGATCATGAGCCTAAAAGTACAATTCAGTCTAAAAAAGAGAATTAAAATTTTTGGTTTTAATCTGAATTTTTGGCTTGCATCAAGCCTGTTTAAAGATTTCTGATTACATTGAGGTTTCAAAATTGTTGGCACTTTGCATTCTTGAATACTAGGCTTTAGTACCCAGGTTTTGTAGGTGAGTTGGAGAGGAGAGGGCAATCCTCCAAGGGAGGTCCCAGGTTCGAATCTCCACCCTACCAAAAAGCTAAATTGGGTACCCAAAATCCAATTGATAATGTTGGTGCGGGTAGGGCTGGGTGCGACTCCCGGGTGACTTTGACGGTGTAGAACCCCCTGTTCGTGGTCTCTCAGACCAAGGTGGCCCCACAAGGGGTTTTTCGCTTTAAAAAAAAAAAAAAGACTAGGCTTTAGCTAAATTCATTTAAATTAAATATATTTGAATATTGACATATAATTTGAATTATTTTGGCTAGATCACTTTAGAAAATTCAAGTCCTAAGGTTTTATTAAAAGTTTAAATAATTATATTTCATTTTAGGGTTACTCCAATCTTGCCACTTTTCCCTACATTTTGATGCAAATTGATATGGCCATAACTCGAGCTAGAAGACTCCGTTTGAGCTGATTTGAAAATTGGTGGAAAGAGCTTGATCTCATCTTCACAATGGCACTGAAATTTTCAGAATTTTAACTATTAGGTTTTTCCAAAAATAGCAATTTATAGTAGCATCATGTGAACTCTAAAATAATAATTTTTTTTAATGATATCAATGGATTTGAGTACCCATTTGACTTATTTAGATGCATGGAAATTTTTGTAAGATTTTGAGCACTTTGAATTTTGCCCTATTTTTGGCACTTTAGGACAACTTAGAGCTTCGGGTCAGATTTGGTCTCCATTAACCAGGCCTAAAATCAGTCCTTGGATGAGTATAGAAATTACCATGATTTCTAACCTCCTATTTTGCTGTGCAAAATTATCTATTTTTAATTTGGTGCCAAAGTTTGCAGACTCAGATTTTGGGAAAACTTATCACCGATAAATCGAAGCCATCACGCTTACATCGGTGACAAAGATATTCAATCAGTTAAAAGGTATAATGAATTTGATAAATTGTCATTGATAGACCAAATCCATCACTCTTACATAAGTGAAGAATATTTTAATCGACGACCAAGAAAAAATAACCATTGCTCTTGCGAAAGCCTTATCGTCGATGCATCAACGACAATGCAATATGACCAGTGACAAGCCTTTTAGTCATCACCCTTATGAAAGAATCATCACTATTCAATCAATGAAAACTCCAATAAATCATAAATAGTGCATTCTTGGTAGTCTTCATCATTCTTCCATCAGTGACAAGGGTTTTACATCAGCAACAATGTATTTTTGACAGTCTTCATCGCTCTTTGGGAAAGCCTATTAGAAAATGCATTAGCAAAAAAGGTTTTTCATCAATGACAAAGGTATTAATAGGCTATTCGAGGCATTAAAAAATAAAATCATTTGGATATCAGTGGATGCAATAATTAATTAACCCTAATGTTGAGCACTATAAATAAAACCTTAGAGAATGATTTAATCAGTCTGAATACTTAGGGTATTTTTAACTAGAAGGTTGTCATGAAGATATTAATATTAAAATATTAAGCATAACGATAAATAATTTAGCCAATAAAATTTTATGGCTCATTTTCCTACTCCAATAAAATTTTGTCGCTCATGTATCAATGCCAAGAATCATGCATTATCGACATCCAATGTAATCTCATCACTGATAGAAGAGAGCCATCGCTGATGTATCTACGATAAGGCTTGCGCATCATTGAAAAAGGTGTATTTGATAATAAATAAGAATACATATCCTATATAACCATGCCATCACTCTTCCATCAACGACAAAGGCTTTGCATGAGCGACATAAATTTAATGATTTAATTTCATTGTCGATAGCACAAAGTCATTGCTAATGCATGAGCAACAAGGGTTTTGCATCGTCGATGAATTTTAAAAAGGAATTTTTGAGGTCTTAACTATAGAAATGATATTGGCATGAAAAATGAGATCTTAGATATTTTATTAAAATGACGTAGACTTTTAAACATTCGAATTTAATATTAAAATCAAGACAATTGAGGGCATGGAATTAGAAAGAGAATGAATACTTCGAAGACATTTGATATTAATGTGAATACTTTGGCATTTATTAATATTAATTATTAGGCATTATAAGCTTAACATCCAAAGGCAACCTTAGTATTAATGTTAATATGAACCCTAATGTAAAATTTTAATAATTAAAATTAAAAGCCAAAACATTAGAAAATAATAAAAATAAAAAATTAAAATAAAAGGCTAATGTTAAACCTTAGGGAAACATTCAATAAATCTAAAATCATCAATATTAATAATATTAATACCAAATTTTTATTTTCTTTCATCGCCAAAGTCTTAAACTATTTTTTTTCTTTTGTGTTTGCAGGTGACCAAACCAGGAGGTGAAGAGGGAAGATGAACAGTCAAAGAAAAGAAGTCGAGGATCAAGCGACTGGGCCAAAGATGAAATGTCAACAATCTACAACATTATAGAATATTTGATTCATATAATTGGAAGCCATTAGAGCTAAACAAGTTGTAATAATTGGATGTAGAATAGTAAAAAGCCAAAGGACGACGAGGATTTACCACTAATCGAACCAGGCCATGGAAAATACTAGAAGCCAAACAATATGGAAGAAACTACATTCATTGAACTTAGACCTAATTTTAGACCAATTGGAGATGATGATTTAGCTACCCCAAAGCTTCATAGAGATGATAATCTTAGTTGAAGATAACCTATGATAGCCTAGTTCTTGTTGTAATACATTCACAAAAATTAGTGGTAGAGAGGATGCCAAGTGGCTACATATACATCAAGTATTCAAAATAAAATTTGTACAATCCAAACTATAAAAGAGGTCTTTCAAGCCATAATTCAGTATCGAATATCAGAATAGCAAAATTTTGTAGAAGGAATTTTGAGTGTTTTGTTTGGGTTGGCTATATTTCCCCTATGTCATATTTGTCTTCCATCTCTCAATTATTCTCACCTTTGTACAGGTACTTTTGAGAGTTGAGTAGCTCACCTGAGATCATTTCTTGGGAGTTGCTTGAGGAGTCAGAGTCTATATGTCACTATAATTAGGACAGTAGATTGCATTCTCCTATTATGACATTTGAATGGGGTGAAAATTGTATTGTGTTATTTGGGAGACTTGAGCACATTGTTAGGCTCTAATATTGTAATCATCTAGCATTGAACATAATACAAATTTTGGCTTCTACTCTTTGGCATATTTTGGTGCAATGTGTGTGTGTCACTTGTCTGTATATTACATTATTTGAATCTGTAGGCAATGTTTCTTTCATTGATTTAATACCTATGTTGATTACGTTATTCGAATGAATGTGGGTATGTTAGTTCTTTCCTTATTTTTCTCACTATTTCATAGAATTGGTTAAGTTTTGCTACAATCACCCAATAGACAAGGTATTGGTATGCATTCTTGAAACTAAAGCTATAAATGCTATGTTTGCTTGGTCACCATAAAAATCCATTATAATTCATTAGATCTGGTAGAGCTTAGCAAGACTAAAATTCATTATCAATTAGGCTCATTATGGGGTGTCCAGACCCAACCTACGTTCTTAAAGATTTAGTATTTTAGGTTAAAGAGGTGAGTTTACCAGAGCTCACATATTGTTGTGATTAGGAAGTTTTGGTAGCGTGATAGCCAATATTTTAAGGATATCAAAATTTTCCACAACAATTTTAGGTGCCATTGCCTGGGATAGGATGTTTTATTATATATGTGTTTTCATAGTCTATCTCCCCTACGACATATTTTATTACTGGCTATTCATACTGGTCCTCCATATTACACCATAATTTTTTGTGTTGTGGATACCTCTGTACACATCTAAGATATTGAGAGAATTCAAAAGCCGAGCAATCTTGGCCTGAGTGATATTATATTGCACCAAAGTACTAACAACTCTAAACGAACCCAAAATATAGAAGAAAGAAGAATCTGACTTGGTGCATACGAGAGGGAGTGGTAAGAAAATATTTCAAGAATTGAAGAACCCAAAGGTATTTATCCGAAATCGAAAAATCTAGTTTACATAATTGAATCGTATCATAGTGGTAAGATTTTGTTAACAAGTGATGTTCCTTTAGATAGTGGTTCTAGCATATCAATTTGTTCTGATAAGAATATTTCAATTGATCATAAGTGTATCTTCTATCATCACCCCTGTGATCATGATGAATGACTAGAATAATCAATACCTTTAGACCTGGAGAGCCAATAGGTATAAGCATTTTTAGCTACCTCCTCACCTTCATTGGTTACCCATTAAAGCCCCTAAATACTTGCCTAAATTCCTAGGTAACAATGCTATCACTGGAGAAGAACATATCAAAAAATTCCTATATGCCTTAGATATATTGGAATTCAAAGAAGAATATGTGGCTCTTAGGATATTTTGGTAAACCCTAGATAAATATGCTTTATATTGGTTCAATAGTCTTCCCCACATTGCATATTGTATTTCCAAGAAATGGAAGAAGTCTTTTAGAAAGGTATGGTAAGAAGATAAATATACGTTCACTCATAAATGAATTGGTTGCAATGAAAAAGAGAAAAATAAATCGGTTAATAACTTCAACAAAAGATTCATCAAGGTTAAAAACAAAATCTTTGATAAATTAGCTCTTAGTGATCAACATTACATTTTCTTTTATAAGAATGCTTTCTCTGTAGAATTCAATGATGAACTAAGAAAAGAGCAAGTGAACACTATTGATGAGTGCATGAATAAGGCTATTCACGTAGAAAGGAATATGATCAATAGTAAATTACCTTTCTATTGCCCTTCTTGTAATTCACCCCATAGTCCTTTTGGTTGTGCCATCTATTTAGCCTCATATCCCAGCATGAACCTCAAGGAATGACCTAGTAAAGAAGGTAGGACCAATTTAGATTGCAAGGATAAACACCCTAAATCTAAAGGAGATATTGAAGTCTATCAAGAACAGAGAACTTTAATATCCAAAAGAGAGCAACATCATCTTGAAACCTCTAATGTCATACTTGATGAAGTCAAATGGGAACCGCTTATAGCAGTAGTGGATATTTTTCAATAAATCCATGCCATGGAATTTGAGAGTAAAAAAGTTGAGATGAATGTTACTAATATGGATAGGATGCTAGAAAAAAATTCAGAAGAAGGGGTACAATCCAACGAAACAATGTAGATTGAGGAAGAAAAAGTTGATAAAAGGTCAACAACTGAGAACGATGAATCAAAAGATGAGGTTATTAATGAAAAATTTGGTGCAAAAGAAGACCACAAAATAGAATTGATTGATCACAAGTTTGAAAATATAATTAATTCTAAAGAAGATATCAGTGTTTGCCTTATCAGTCATGAGAAAATAACATTATTTCTCAAGGAAGAAAATGATCATCAAGCCATTGATAATAGATTTGATGAAATAAAATAAGATCAGTATATAATAGTAGAAGTTTCAAAAAATCTTCAGACCAATGATTTTGATATAAAAGAAGTACAAGAACAACACTCAGATTTAGAGGCACTATCTAATAAAATAGTGCAGACTGAAGAAGAAGAAATTGATAAAAGGGAAACAATTTATAATGATCAGTCTGAAGATGAGGGTCTTTTTAAGTCTAATGCGAAAGAGAACCACCAAATGGAATGGATTCATCATAAACCTAAAAATATTATTAGGTCTAAAGAAGATATCAATATCTATCTTAATGGTTATGAGCAAAAAAAATTTATTTCTTTGAAAAGAACATTATCATCAAGCCTGTGAAGAGAGATTTGATGAAATGAAACAATATCAATCTATAATAGCAAAATTTTTAGAAAACCTCTAGATCGATGATTTTTATATATAAGGAATGCCAAAATAATATTCAGAAGCAAAGATATTATCCAGCAAAACTATACAAGATGAAGATGAAAAGTTGATAAAAAATCAACAACTGAGGATGGTTTATTTAAAGAGGAAGTTCTCCTTGAGAAGACCAACACAAAGGAAGACTATGAGACAGTTCTAACTAATCATGAGTCTAAAAGTATAATTCAGCCTAAAAAAGAGACCGGTCAAAGGATCATAGCAATAAAATAAGTACATCATAGTTGATTTATTGAGTCTTTATTTTGCAAATAACTGTTCCCCTATTTCTATTTTAAGTGTAAAATTAGTCAGATGAAAACAAGTCAAATCAGATAAATTCATCAAATTCATAATATTCATGGGTCTAGAAAATAATGTTGGTCTCCTTGCTGAATTCTCCATCAAGTTCATTAAAAAAGCTTCTATCCTAGATAATATCACATTTGTTACCTCATTTCAGAGTAAAATTCCCAATGCCCAACCCATCATTAGGAGCCCCACAAGAATTGGCCAGTCTAATGGAAGATACATCATGAAAAGAACAAAGATAAAAAGAATGCATAAAGTTCAAATATAGTTTATTCTTCTCTAGAATCATCAAGAATTGAGAGTGTATCCTGGGCCATTTAGAAAAAAATAAAAGGAATTTGCACTCACTCTACATCCTGAGGTCATTAAGCTATTTTTGCAAAATATTAGCATTACCCCCATCTTGTTCTAAGTTTCACAAAAATTATCCTTGAAAATTTAATTGCCCTTGCAAATATTCCAATGAGATAATTTCATTTTTGTTTACCTCATCATTATCCATGTCCAGTTGTGGCTATGTTTTTATCTTCTTAAAAGGTTTTTGTTTCACACCATAGTTTTAATAGACTTTTCTAATCAGTCAAAGAAAGAGGACCTATAATAAGGACAAATGACACAGAGATCTTGTGGGCTAGGTTTTAGGTAATTATCCCACAAATCTGGAGCTACAACAGATTAAGTGGAAGGTAGTGTGTGTTATGGTAAAACCTTACCTATCCCACATATTTTAAGGATATTCCAAGGTCAAGAATAATGAAGTCATCATTGATAGGATACCTTGAGCTAAAAACATTTACACTCTCCTTTTTAGCCTTACAAATTTCTAACCCAGCATAAGCTTTGTAATTCATCATAATTCTTCTCAATTAATAAGAAAAATATAAATAATGCAAAGCAGCTATGTGTTTGGGGTATTTGGATAACCTCTACCGGGGCTATAGACATCTGGCTGGTAGTGGAGTAGGTCTAGAGAAAATCGAGGTCATCTCCATTAGGGCTATATATGCTTGGCTGGAGTGGAGCAATGCAAAGGTGAATATCATTCATAGTGAAATACTTAATAGGCTCAACTCCTACCAATATGATAAAATTTTGACTGATAAAGGAATAAGAATGAATACACAAAACACACACAAGCCTAGGCATGACAACACAAAAACTTCCAAATAAATTTACCTCAACTATATCTTAAGATATTGCCAACATATCTATTGCCCCATGAGTCAAAGTTCATATATTTTTAAACTGGGTCATCAGATTTTACTGATCAAAACCAAGGTCAATCCTTTAGTATTTTTCCTTTATTGCCTTTGTTTTCCTTTTTGAATTTTAGTCTTGATTGTCAACCGAAGATTCTGGATTTCTCAGAAGCATTCATGTGCCATTCATACTACCTATCCCAGTTAGAGTCTATGTTGTACCCCATAGTTACAACTTAGTTTTCACCATAATTTTTCAAAAAAATTATCATAATTAATGTCTAGGTGAACTTAGGGTGCAAGGCTCAATTTTTGATGATTCTAGAGAATTAAAGTTTTGGGTTTAATCTAAATTTTTGGCTTGCATCAAGACTGTTTAAATATTTTTGATTACATTGATGTTTCAAAATTATTGGCACTTTGCATTCTTGAAGACTGGGTTTTAGCTATATTTATTTAAATTCAATATCTTTGAATATTGGCATATAATTTGCATTTTTTTTTTTCTGTGGAAAACATCCCAAAAGGGAATCCACTTTCGGGTAAGACCCAAGGAGGCAGGGGTATCCATTCCGCCAAAAACGCCCAGGACTCGGACCTGGCCTACCACCTTTGACATACTCAAGGAGCAAACAAACACACCAAACCAAATTAAAAAAAGTAAATAACAACAAAAATAATAAAATAAAATAAAAAACATGCTCCTTGAGTGTTTCAAAACCAAAAGCACAACCAAACACACACAATAAGATAAAAGAAACCACAACACAAATCACATAGAAAAACACAAGAACCACATAACAAAACACAAACAAGACAAAAACAACAGAACACTACAAGACATAACCCAAAAAAACATGAAAAATAAACACAACCAAAACCTAAAAAATAAAATAAATAAAATAAAAATAAAAACAACCAACAACAGACAATAAACAAAAACAAAAAAAATAGAAAACACTCACACATAAAAAAAATGAAATAACACAAACAAAGAGAAACCCAAGAACAAGAACGAAAAAAACACAAGAACAATAACAAAAAACATAAAAAAAAAAAAAAAAAAAAAAAACAACAAAAAGACATAATTTGCATTATTTTGGTTGGATTACTTCAGAAAATTCAAGTCCTAAGGTTTTATTAAAGGTTTAAATAATTAAATTTCATTTTAGGGTTACTCTAATTTCGTCACTTTGCCCTACATTTTGATGCAAATTGATATGGCCACAACTCGAGCTAGAAGACTTCGTTTGAGCTGATTCGAAAACTGGCAGAAAGAGCTTGATATCATCTTCACAATGGAACTAAAGTTTTAGAATTTTAACTATTAGTTTTTTCTAGAAATAGTAATTTAAAATAGCATCACGTGAACTTTAAAATGACAAATGTTTTAATGATCTCAATGGATTTGAGTACCCATTTGGCCCATTTAGATGCCTAGAAATGTTTGTAAGATTTTGAGCACTGTGAATTTTGCCATATTTTTGGCACTTTGGGACAACTCAGAGCTCCAGGTCAGATTTAATCTCCATTAACTAGGCCTAAAATTAGTCCTTGGATGAGGATAGAAATTACCATGATCTCTGACCCCCTATTTGGCTATGGAAAATTATCTATTTTTAATTTTGTGCCAAATTTTGTAGACTTAGATTTTGAGAAAGCTTATTGTCGATAAATCGAAGTCATTGCTCTTACATCGATGACAAAGATCTTCCATCAACAAAAAGGTATAATGAATTTGATAAATTGTCATTGATAGACCAATGCCATTGCTCTTATATCATTGAAGAAGATTTCAATCAACGTCCAAGAAAAAATAACCATCACTCTTGCAAAATCCTCATCATCGATGCATCAATGACAATGCAATATGATCAGTAAAAAACCTTTTAGTTATCACCCTTATGAAAGACTCATCGCTCTTCAATCAGTGATAGCTCTAGGAAATCAGTGACAGTGCATTCTTGGAAGTCTTCATCACTCTTCCATCAACGATAAGGGTTTTACATCAGTGATAGTGTATTTTTTACAGTCTTCATCGCTCTTCGAGAAATCCTATCGGTAATGCATCAGTGACAAAGGTTTTTCATCAGTGAAAAAGGTTTTAACAGGTTATTTGAGGCATTAAGAATAAAATAATATCATACAGATATGAGCAGATGCAATAATTAATTAACCCTAATTTTGAGCACTATAAATAAAATTTTAGAGAATGATTTGATAGTCTGAATACTTAGGGTATTTTAATTAGAAGGTTGTCACGAAGATATTAATATTAAAATCTTAAGCATAATGATAAATAATTTTGCCAATAAAATTTTATGGCTCATGTTCTTGCTCCAATAAAATTTTGTCGCTCATATATCAACACAAAGAATCATGCATTACTGACATCCAATGAAATCTCATTTTCAATAGAAGAGAGCCATCGTTGATGTATCTCCCATAGAGCTTGCACATCATTGAAAAATGTGTCTTTGCTAATAAATGAGAATCCATCGCCAATATAACAAAGCCATCACTCTTCCATCAATGACAAAGGCTTTGCATGAGCGACACAAATTTAATGATTTAATTTCATCACCGATAGAACAAAGTCATTTCTAATGAATGAGCGACAAGATTTTTGCATTACTGATGAGTTTTAAATAGGAATTTTTGAGGTCTTAATTATAGAAATGATATTGGCATGAAAAACGAGATCTTGGATATTTTAATAAAATTACACATACTTTTAAACATTTGGATTTAATATTAAAATCAAGACAATTGAGGGCATGGAATTAAAATAAGAATGAATACTTCACAAACATTTGATATTAATGAATGCTTTGATATTTCTTAATATTAATTCTCGAGCATTATAAGCTTAACATCCAAAGGAAACCTTAGGATTAATATTAATATGAACCCTAATGTAAAATTTAATAATTAAAATTAAAAGCTAAAAAATTAGAAAATAATTAAAATTAATATGAACCAAATTTTGATTTTCTTTCATCGCCAAAGTATTAAATTGGATTTTTTCTTTTGTGTTTACAGGTGACCGAACCAGGAGGCAAAGAGGGAAGACAAACAGTCAAAGAAAAGAAATAGAGGATCAAGCAATTGGTCCAAATATGAAATGTCAACAATCTACAACATTCTAGAATCTTTGATTTATATAGTTAGAAGCCATTAGAGCCAAAAAATTGTAGGAATTAGATGCAGAATAGTAAAAAGCCAAAGGAAGACAAGGATTTACCACTGATCGAACTAGGCCATGGAAGACACTGCAAGCCAAAAAATCTGGAAGAAACTACATTCATTGAACTTAGACCTAATTCCAGACCATTTGGAGATGACGATTCAACTACCCCAAAGCTTCGTAGAGATGATTATCTCAATTGAATATAGCTTGTGACAACCTAGTTCTTGTTGTAATACATTCATAGAAATTAGTTGTAGAGAGGATGCCAAGTGGCTACATATGCACCAAGTATTCAAAATAAAATTTGAATAATCTAAACTATAAAAGAGGCCTTTCAAGCTATAATTCAGTATCGAGTATCAAAATAGCAAAATTTTTGTAGAAGGCATTTTGAGTGTTTTGTTCAGGTTGGCTGTATTTCCCCTATGTCATCTTTGTCTTCCATATCTCGATTCTTCTCACCTTTGTACATGTACTGCTGAGAGTTGAGTAGCTCACCTGAGATCATTTCCTAGGAGTTTCTTGAGGAGCTAGAGTCTATATGTCACTACAATTAGGACAATAGATTACATTCCCCTATTACGACATTTGAATAGGGTGAAAATTTTGGTGTGTTCTTTGGGAGACTTGAGCACACTGTTAGGCTCTAATATTATAATCATCTAGCATTGAACATAATACAAATTTTGGGTTCTTCTCTTTAGCATATTTTGGGGCAATGTGTGTATATCACTTGTTTGTATATTACATTATTTGAATCCGTAGGCAATGTTTCTTTTACTGATTTAATAATTACGTTATTCGAATGAATATGGGTATGTCAGTTCTTTCCTTATTTTTCTCACTTTTTCATAGAATTGGTTAAGTTTTGCTACAGTCACCCAATAGATAAGGCATTGATGTGCATTATTGAAACTGAAGCTATAGATGCTATGTTTGCTTGGTCATCAAAAAATCCATTATAATTCATTATATCTGGTAGAGCTTAGCACGACTAAAATTCATTATCAATTAGGCTCATTGTGGGGTGTCCAGACCCAACCTGCGTTCTTAAGGATTTAGTATTTCAAGTTAAAGAGGTGAGTTTACTAAATCTCACATATTGTTATGATTAGGAATTTTTGGTAGTGTGACAACCAATATTTTAAGGATATCAAAATTTTCCACAACAGGACCGACTATGATTTCGTCAAAACTAGAAAAATAAAGAGAAAAAGGAGGAGAGAGGCCCAAAATTACTTTGGGTAAGTTGGAGGGTCTCTCTAAGGATCTAGGGAAAATGACTCACTCAAGTGGGTCAATTTTTTGTGTCTACATTTTACCCCCTCTTTGATGCATTTATGGCCTAATAAATGCATCAAAGAAAGATGTAGACACCTATGGGCGAAGGACAACAAACAAAAAGGGGAGTGGTTAGTTTAGAAGAAAGGAGTGGTGCAAAAATAGTGTCATTCTAAACACTTTCTTTATTTTTCCACACAAATCGAGGCATTAGGAATATTAATGCCTCTCAGGCTAAGATGCCCCCTCAAGTTTAAAAAGGAATTCAAAGTTCTTGATAAACTCGAAATGGTGGATGTAGAAGAAAGAAGAGCAAAAAAGGAATAAAAAAAGGAGAGGAGAGAAAATAAAAGCCAAAAATAAGAATAAAAGAGAAAAAATGTGAAAACCCTAATTCATTTTCACCATGCAAAGAAGAAGAAAAGGGATTTGGAGAAAAATATAAAATGGTGCTACCCACACATCATTCAGTTATTGCAAGGGGTGGGGTTGGCGAAGTAGCAGAGCGAGCATGGGTAAGGACTAAAATCCTCCCTCTATATTAGGTTAGGTTAGATTTAAGGTTCCTTTTAATATATTTTTTTATTTCTCCTAGAATCACCATGAGCAAACCCAATGTGATGTTGCCATAAGACTACGATTTCACTTGGTTTGTTGTGGTAAACAAAATAATATCCCAAAAACATGGGGTACGATTTCGTAAAATAATGCCTTAAAATAAAGGGATGCGATTTTAGCCAAAGAGGAGGAAAAAAATTATACCCAAAGCTGAGAGGGCACACTTTCAAAGTAGAAAGAAATAAGCAAGAAGAAGAGGAAAGAAATAGGAAGCTCAAATTGCTAATTTTTATTAATTATGAATTATTAATGTGCATAGTGAACTGATGAAAATTTTATTATGTTTGTGGATGCAACATGATGTACTAGAGAGTCATGAGTGATGATCAAGCTCCTTGGAGGTAGAGCTAGATGACATCTCATAGGTAGAGAGAGGTACCCTAGAGGTAGTGGGGCTACACCATTTAGTAGAGATACCTCGGGTGGAGGCTGATAGAGTGCTACTGATGACATTGGCGAAGAGGTGGTATTCAAAGTCATCGACCTTTTGGTTACCAATGGGAGAGATGATAGTCACACTAGAGGATGTGTGGTGCATCTTATGCATCCCTATCAAAGGGAGAGAATTTTACAAAGCACAAGGGTAGTAGGCCACATTAAAAATATTGTTGGGAGTCTAGGTCCACTAGGTCTGAGAGAGTGTGATCTTAGTTAATGAGATGGTGGGGTGCTATGGGGTCGATGCTTTGATGTCATGCTGTGTGGGGTGGTGGAAGGATTTTTGGTATGCCACATGAGTCAATGATACCTACCATGGACACTGGTGGAAGTAGTGGTAGACATGTGAGATTAGTAGGTTAGATTTACATGGGGTCCATATATGCTAGCCTAGTTGTACAGGATATTGTACAATGTTGTATACAAGTAACATATATGGATAGTATGTACGATCCTACTCTATGTGTGGTGCTAGGAGCACATAGAAGTGTGGAGATCATATGAAATTCTAGGGCCATTACCCAACCTAGAGTAATCGGTATCATACAAATGGTCTAGATCCAATGAGTGAGTCTAGAGGACATACATCAATATCTAGGGATATGGGTGATAGATGGCCTACGGGAGCCTAAGATCATATGGAAACTATGACATATACACCTTGGATGGATGGAGTATGTAGAGTAGTTGACCACGGTTAAGAGCATGAGGTGGGTCTCTATGAAGAAGGGGGAGCTAGAGCTATTCAAATTTGATCGAGTCCAATAGTCGTTTAATATCTTTTAAGAGATCCCAAACTTAGGTGACTTCTAGTACAAGGAGGTGCATTGAGACCCATAAAGAGTTAGAGGGGACCTTGATGTGGGGATATGGGTATAAAAGGACTTGGATGACCCACTCTATGTGGATCCAAGGGTGGATGATGTCAGAGTGGCTCTCGAGTACTAGAGATGGTACAGGGGTATCATGCCCTTAAGGATCTCCCCACTAGTGCTAATGCAGAGGCATTAGGTCATGAGTTAGTGTATGTAGCTAGCACTATGAGAGACGAATCGATGCTCCACAAAGTAGCAGTGATAGGACGAGGAGGTCCCATGTTAGAAAAAAACATTAGTTCAAGTAGATATAGTGGCCACTACCATCATTATTGCTAGGAATAAAGAGATAGGAGTGATCAAAGTTACCCCCATGATGGTAAGAGTAGGATCAAGCAAAGGGATTAGAGAGGCCTCTACATTAGTAGCAAGTAGCCTGAGTGAGACTTTAGGTTAGAGAGACCTAGGGAGGAAGATAGAAGTACTACAGGATTATGTAGCGACCTTATGAAGGGATATGGACCTGCTCTAAGAGGATAGTTATCAAGAGGATTGAGTGGCTAAGGAGTGTACCAAGCATTATAGATATGAATAGGGATGCAACATGAGTAGAGGTAAACCACCTTTGAGGAGAGGTGATCTAGTTGAACTAGGAGAGACAAGTATCTCAAAATAAGTGGTTAGTAGCATTTAGTAGGGTGATGGGATGTACCTACTATAAGTGGAGCTATAGAGGGTGAGAGAGAGGTTGGAGGTAGCCATGCAGAGGGTGACCTTATACCAGATGGTGTAATATCAGGTAGTTTTGATAGAGCAATGAGTGCCACCATCTTCATCCCTACATACATTGAGTTGGACTCAATCTAGATCATGAATGGTTTCATAATATATGAACATATCCCCACCAAAACCACCTTCGGTGAGCAGATCAAAGGAGATAGGTTGCTAGATCTAGGAAGAGGATTAGGTGACATACCGATTTTAAGTGTGGTATGCATCCCTAGGGATGGTCGAGTGTACCAAGTTTGGACTATGGTACACTAACCAGGTAGACCTATGTACCTTTATCTATCTCTTGAGTAATATCATGCTACTTTTTAGTGCAATGTGTGTGCTTATGTGTTTATTTTTATGATATTTTTATGATGATTATAATGTTTATGCATAACATGATTTAACTATGGAATGCACTAACCTAAAATGTATGGATGCAATGGAATAGATGTGAATGCAATGCATGAAAAAGCATGGAGCAAAGAAAACAAAGGGAAAGAAGAGGAAGAAGAAAGAAAATAAAGAAGGCAAAAAGGCATAAATACAACTCTAACCAAAATTGTACCCCATAAAGGTGGACTGCAATAATGATGTAGAGAAAAATCATGACCCAAAAATATGGGGCATGATTTCAAAAAAGAGAAGAAGAAGAAGAAAAAGGAATAAGAAAAAGAAGAAGAAGAAGAAGAAAAAGAAGAAAAAGGACAACAAAAGGAAAAGGGGGCTTGAGGTATGATGCTTGGGTCAACGTAGATCATACCAGATCAATGTGACCAAACAACATAAATCAAGCACAAAGAAAAGAAAAAGGAGCAAAACCCTTCAGATATGTATGATTGCAAATGATCGATATGGAGGCTACCCCTTGCATGTGGCCATGAAGCTATCTCGTATAGGCAATTCACTTAAATATGGACAAGGGTGGAGCAAAACCCACTATGGGTATAATGCTCACTAAGATGGACAAAGAGATACCCACTAGGATGTATGCTCACAAATGGTTGATATGGAGGCTTCCCCTCATGTGTGGCCATGAAGCTATCCTGTAATGGGGTGTGATGTGTATCAAAGTGAGCACTACCCCATAGGGGTGTGGTGTGTGCAAAAATGTGTATGGACAAAGCAATCAAAACAAGAGGTGAGTGTGTGCACGTGCTAGAAGAAAAGAGAGGAAGAAAGCAAAGAGCAAAGAAGAGTGTGTGTGTGCATCCATCTTGAAGTTTCAATAGTTAGGTAGTGTGTGTAAGATAGTTAGTGGTTGTATAAACACCATAAATTATATCCATGCGGTATCTATCCTATCCCACGAGGACCATTGAACAGTTGAAAAGTCAAGAAGGAAGAAGTGGAAAAACAAGAAACAAATAACGTATATCCTTGTAAATACAAGAGAAAAACAAGCAAAGGATAAGGATATACCAAAAAAAAAGAATTGCATTCCTTGACCTAAAGAGAAATTGATGGTCATCAATAAAAATTTCAAGGTCAAGGAATACAAAAAGCAAAGAAGAAGGAAAAAATGAATAAAAAACAAGAGCAGCGATGAAAAGCAAGAGCCCTAGGTTGGGGACTTCGCTAGGCATCAAAGTCCTAGTGAGAGTGCAATGCATGTGAGCTACGACCTAACTAGGTGTCATCACGTGCCATTGTCATGAGATCCCCAAAAAGCTATATGATCAAGCAATCATGAGCAAGCAACAATGCAATTATGACAAGCAAAGATGCAAGTGAAAAAAATATTAGGAAAATCATGCAAAATATGATAGGCAAGCATGCAGTATGAACAGATAAGTGAATGCAAATGCAAAAGCATGCCTAATTAGTGGTTTATTATTTTATTTTTAGTTTGTTAATGCAAGTGAGTAGAATGATAGTCAACACATAGTCTGATTGTGCCTCCTATATTAAAAAAAGAACAGGCATACAAGGGACTGATCCATCAAAGAAAAATCTAGAATGGGGATCATCTTGATGATCAAAATCACAAGGAAGCTCCTTCATAGATTTTTCTCTGGTAGCCATTGCACAAAAATCTTCACAAACCCTAACTAAACCATATTTCTTAACAAAAGGAGGGGTGATCCCTAATTTTATAAGATCTCTATAATATAGTGAAGTAGGGTCTCCTTGAGAAGTAGAAGATTTACCATCATAATGCATAAAATTTACCATATTACAAAACAAAATGTTAGAGGGATAAGGGGGTCCCTCATCCTCATCACTCCACTCCAATATTTGATGATCTAAATATTCAGCATAAGTTTTAAGGTGATCATCATTATCGAATGGTAAAGGTTGGTTTTTATTGGGAATGTAGCCTACGCCACACCTCCCAGGCCAAATTTCAACACCCAAAGGCTCTTGAATGCCTTTCTATTGGGGCCCCAAACCTTTACCAACATATCCCATGCTAGATAGGATCTGCTTAGGAAGTGGGTAATCATTGGACAAGTAACAATGGGTAAAAGAATGCTCCATAGGATAAGGGTTGCTACCATGGATCTTTTCTTTAAAGGCCATTCCTACGAAGATAAAGGTATATGTGCCAATGTGTATGACTTCACCCTTATTATGAGGTAAACCCATAGTCCTTAGTGAAGGTGGTAGCTTGGAAAGATCCAAAAGATATTCTTGAAGAAACTGATTAACTTGATCCCATGATGAAACTTTGATTTGAGGTTCCTCACTCACTTTTAGACTTTTGAGTTGCTTAGATATTTGAGATGAGGAACTTGGAGGAGCAGATGATGAAACTAAAGGATAGATGTTGAGACTAGACTAAGCTTGCTCAACCATCGAATAATATTTGAATGGATGAGGGTTACTTGAAATGGTGACAATTTGATCCTTAAATTTAAACTTCAAACATTGATGAAAGGTAGAAGGGACAACCTTCATCGCATGGATCCAAGGATATCCAAGAAGAATATTAAAATATGTTGGGCAAGGTACCACATAGAACAAGGTATCTAAGATCTGAGGTCCAACCCTAAGGGGGAGAGATACAATGTCACAGGCCTCTTGGGACTCATTGTTGAAAGCCTTGATGATAATATCAAATTTAGTTAAGTCTTCCTCTTTTAATCCAAAATTTTAGAAAAATTTGATAAGTGCATAAATTAAGGGAAGAACCATTGTCAATCAAGATTCATTTGAAAAAATTTCTCCCAATAAATATTGTGATGTAAAGGGAAGAATCCCCTCACAAGTCTAAGGAAGGCATATCATCATCCAAAAATGTGATGTGATGTATCCCAAGAGAACCTACAACATTAACTACAACACTAGGGAAAATGTTTGCAGGGATAAATTATTGTCTTAGAAGTTCCAACAAAGCTTCCCTATGAATAGGAGAAGTTTGTAAGAGTTCTAAGATAGAGATCTTGGATAGGGTACTAGCTAACTACTGTTGAATGTCAAAGGAGACTTTAGGTTGAGGTTTCAATACTAAAGGTGGGGTTTCTAATCTCGTGCTCCTTTTTTGGGTATTCTTCAAAACTAAAGAGGTTTTTGTTAGAATATTATTATTGTTATAATGTGCACTATGCCTATAATTGACAAGTTGACATTTGTCTTCTGCCACTTGTCCCTGTCTTCAGTTTGAGTTGGAGTGGTGTCTTCTGAAAGACACTTGGAGTGGAGCTTATGACACTTGTCATATCTCCCTCCTAAGCTTGATGCTTATATATTGTAAGATAACTTGTAAATAATTTAATGCCTTTTTTTTTATTTCATTTTTAGTCCTAACATCTGGTATCAGAGCGGTGAGATCCGCCTGTGAGGACTGATCTATGGAGTCAAGGAGTATGCTCTCCACTCATTGAGTGGATCAGAAACTAGAAAATCCAAAAGAGGAAAATCCTCACCATCCGAGGACATGCCTCTTTCCAGATTTTGTTTCTCAGATTTTTTAGTGTGTTGTTGGGAAAGTTTGATGAGAAGCTCCCTCCCTTTCTAATTTCTATTGTGAGATTTTTTTTATTTTAGCCGACGAGAGAAGATTGATTTGCTAGAGAAGTCTGCCTTGACATGCTATTCGCTGTTTCGGAGGTGACTGGCTACTTTCTCCAGTTTGACAGTACATCACAGGGAGGCCAATTCATTTCTTGCATTTTGATTTCTTGCCGTTAATTTCCATTGCATGATCACATACTTCCCGAAGAAAATGTCAGTCATCGGAATTTTCTTTATTTCTTGCTAGGGTTTGTTTTTTTTTTAACAAGATGTGTTGTGTAGCTCGAAATCGCGAACCCTCGAAGGAGAAAGAAACCCTAAATTTATGTTGCCAAGTGTGCTAAAGTTCTTGAAGGACGGGCGTGCCAGTCAAAGAAACTCCGACGAAATAGAGACTGAAGGCACCAAATGAATTTGAAAATTCATGTTTTTTTTTCATATCATAACGGGGGGATAATATCTTAATATCAAAGCCTGTGGAACATTTCATTTAAAAGAAAGGGGATTTAACTATTTAAATTTTATTTCTTTATGCTAAGTCTTCATTATATGTGTTACTTTGAAACTCTTCAAGTACTCATAAGGATAATTGGAATATTGGCAACAACTTCTATAAAAACTCCCAAGTCAAGCATAGTTTTCCAGAGCACAACTCGGATGGGTGACCACTTGGGAAGTCCTAGAGTTGCACACATTTAGAAAGTCATTTTTTTTTTGTCATTTTGAAGCATCAAATTGTATCCGACTATAGGCTTATTTATAGTCGTTGGAAAGATAATTTTGAAAGGGATCTATTGGTGAAATAATTTTTCAGTTTTGAGATCATTTACTTAGCTGAATTTTGACTTGAAGTTGAGATTGTAAAAAAAGAGTGCATTTTCGGTTGCATCCGACACTCTTGGTTGAAAATTTGGTAAAAATTGTGAGGAGCCAATTTCTAAGTCTTTGGGAGACATTATGCCAAGTCATTCGTTGAATTTGGCAAGTTTGAAGGCAATCTTGTAAAAGGAGGCATTGATATTGTCTCACATTTTTTTTGGAGGCACATTTGAGGCTAATTTGTTTTTTAGCCAAATACAAATCATCAACTTAAGGGGTGATTTAGGGCCCCTTGTCCCTTGGCAGTGGATTCATTTTGTGGCACTCTCTTGGCCAATAGGTGTTTGTTGCTTGCATCTTCTATTTGGGCTTTGTATACATTTTATGCTTGCTATCACCCTTGCATGACTTTGGGTTTTATAATTGTAATCAAGTGTAGTTCCAATTCATACACACTTGACACTAAGCCATATACAAGCAAGCAAACACATACAAGCATTTTCAACAAAAATACATTGGCACATTGATTGTAATAATTCTACAAAAAGCAAGCATAACACTTTTATAACCGCCTATGTTCCACGTATCAACTTCTCAAAATACTTATAGTCTCCCTCACGTAAGGGCGGGTATATTGAGTAGTTTGGTATAAAGGTCTAGCAGGTTATTCCCTTTCAGAATTGTCTATGTTCCACGTATCAACTGCTCAAATACTTACAGTCTCCCTCACGTAAGGGCGGGTATATTGAGAAGTTTGGTATAAAGGTCTGGAAAATTTCTAATTCTTACTCTCTTTGGATAGAAAAAGGCACTTATGTTCAACTTAACCCTCCCACTGTTGGAATCTCTTGAAGATTCAGAGTGGAAAAACTAGGCGAACCCTCCTCTGGATCTTCAGCGGTGTACCCTAGATTTTTTTTTAGGGCTCTAATTTGGCATTTGTCGTACTTACTTCATCCTTTGTTGAGCTCCCTTTTCTTTTGATCCTTTTCTAAATCATGGCTACTACAAATCTATTAAGTGGACTTACAAAGAAACTTGAAGGAGCACACACTTTTGCAAATTGGAAGTATGAGATGGAGTCAATATTGATGATGAATGACATGTGGGACTTTGTGAGAGATAGGCAGACTAATGAAGACCCACTTACTACACCTCAGACCCTAAAGAAAAAGCACAATTTGAGAAGAATTCCAACATAGCTTTAAGTTTAATCAAGCTAGCTACAGGAATTCAATGCAAAGAAACTATAAGGGCTGCAAAAACACCTAAACAAGCATGGGATGCTCTCAATAGATTGTTTGATAGGCCAAGTCAAGATAATATTTTGTATCTCAAACAAAAATTGCACAATCTATGTATGAAAGGCTCACTTACCGATTATCTTATGGAAGTGAAGTCTATTAAAAATGATTTCTTAGCTGTTGGTAAAACCCTAGATGATAATGAATTAATTCCAATAATGTTGCATGGTCTTCCTTCAAAGTTTCACTCCTATGCTACCATGTTAGACTTGAGTGGTAAAACAATGAATTCAACACTTGAGGATATTGAGATCCTACTTAAGAAGCATGAGCAAGCCCTAATCAAAGATGAAGAAATTGAAGCCACATCAACAACTTTTGCCACCAAGGCAACTTTATAGCCTAAACAAAACAAGGGTCAAAATCAGCATAATCAGAATCAAAGGGGTAGACAACACCAGAGATACACACAATACCAGCAACAGCCAAATCAATAGTACCATCAACAACCACGTCAGCAACAGTACCAGCAGTAGCCACAATAGCAGCACTACCAGCAGCAGCAAAGATGGACAACAAGACCTCAAGGGGGTCAAAACAACAATCAACAAGGGTGTGAATATTGTGGAAAATGGAATCATAATATTGCTAATTGCTATCAAAGGCAAAGAGAACAGGGAGAACCACAAAATAATAATATGAACACATTGTATGCAGCCAACCAAGTTAATGTTGAAGATAAAGAATGTTGGTATATTGATTCTGAGCAACAAAGCACATGACAGGAAGGCAAGATTGGTTGACCAAGGTTCAGACCACATCAAATCAATTCATTACTTTTGGTGATGAAAGTGCTCTACCCATTGAAGGTGTTGGGGAGGCACCACTTACTTTGCATGATGGTAATAATGTTCTCGCAACAGATGTTTTGTATGTGCCTGGTCTTAAAAGGAGTCTTCTTTCTATTGGACAACTTACGGATAAGGGCTATAATGTCTATTTTGAAAAAGAAAAATGCTACATTAAGGAACCCAATGGCAATGTCAAGGCCATGGGAGTGAAAAAGGATGGTGTTTACTACCTCCTTACAAAATCTGTAACACAAACATCTTTGCATACAACAACTACTTTCTCTTTGGAGTACATGTGGCATGAAATATTGGGACATTTAAATTTTAATAATCTTCAAATGATGGCTACAAAAGGATTAGTTAAAGGACTCCCACATCTTAAGGAGTCAAAATGTTTTTGTGAGCCATGTGTAATAGCCAAACACCATAGGCAACCATTTGAAACAGGAAAGGCATGGAGAGCTAATAGACCTTTGCAATTGATTCATTCAGACATTTGTGGGCCAATGTCTATTCAATATTATACTGGGGCAAAATACTACATCACTTTCATTGATGATTACAGCAGAAAGGTATGGATCTACCTAATTCAATATAAGTGGCAAGCCCTTGATAAGTTCAAAGAATTCATCGCACTTGTTGAAAGAGAAAGTGGCTATCAAATCTCCACCTTAAGATCGAGATAATGGTGGAGAATATGTCTCCAATGAATTCTTTAATTTTTGTAAGTATCATGGGATAAGGAGGCAATTCACAACCCCTTATACCCCGCAACAAAATGGAGTTGCTTGAGAGGATAAATCAAACAATCACAAATAGGGCAAAATCAATGTTACATGCTGCTATATTACCTAACTCATTTTGGGGAGAAGTTGTTCTTATCGTTGCATACTTGACTAATAGGTCATACACAAAGGCCTTACATGAAAGAACACCTGAAGAAGCATGGAGTGGAAGAACACCCTATGTGGGCCATTTGAGAATATTTGGATGTGATGCCTATGCTCATATTCCTCATAAGAAAAGGAAGAAGTTTGATGATAAGAGCCAAAAATGCATCTTTGTTGGCTATAGTGATAGTGCCAATGCATATAAATTATATGAGCCTATTTCCAAGAAAATCATTTTATCTAGGGATGTTATCTTTCATGAGTATCCTCCATCTAATCCTCCTAAAAACCCCACCTTAGAAATAACTAATGAAATAGTTGCTCCATTCATGCATACAATATCATCACGTTCTTCCCCTTCACTCATAAATCAAGAAATTCATCCACAAGAAGAACTTCCTACAAATGATCCATGTCCTCCATCTCCTCCTCCTAATGATCAAGTAACATCATCCAATCCTTTACCCAAGTGGGTTCAAGCCACAATAGATGAAGCCCAAAATCATTTTCCCACCTATACAGGTAAAAGGCCTTCGACCCTAAGACACCAAGTGAATTATGCCCTAATGGCCAAAGTCCTTAGCCAACCTGAACCTTCTAATGTCAAAGAAGCACTTGGTGATCCTAAATGGGTTCATGCCATGGATCAAGAATTGGATTCCATTGAAAGGAATCACACTTGGGAGTTAGTTGATTTACCCAAAGGAAAATATACCATAGGCACAAAATGGGTATACAAAGCAAAATATAAATAAGATGCTCACTAGATCGCTACAAGGCTCGCCTAGTAGCTCAAGGCTATAAACAACAAGAGGGAATTGATTATGAGGAGACCTTTGCTCCTGTGGCTAAGATGACTACAATCAGGAGAGTTATTGCTATGGCAGCTCAAAAACATTGGCCAATATATCAAATGGATGTCAAAAGTGCATTTCTAAATGGTCATTTGAAGGAGGAAGTGTATGTGAAACAACCACCAGGATACACAGTTGAAGGCCAAAACAACAAAGTCCTCAGATTAAAGAAAGCTCTATATGGGTTGAAGCAAGCACCCCGAGCTTGGTATGCAAAGATTGACTCCTATTTTCTCAACCTTGGTTTCACTAGATCTACAGCAGAATCTACTCTCTATGTGAAACATTGGAGGAACCGCATCATTTTGGTTACATTGTATGTGGATGATCTTCTCATTACAGGTGATGATATAGAAGGAATAAGGTTGCTCAAGGAGGACTTATGCAAGAACTTTGAGATGACAGATTTAGGCCTCCTCCACTATTGCTTAGGAATAGAGGTATGGCAATGTACTTGGTAAGATTTTTATCTCACAGGCTAAGTACATTCAATCTATTTTGGAGAGGTTTCGCATGGAGGAGTGTAAGCCCTCTCTAACTCCCATGGAAACTAGATTGAAATTGCTAAATAATGATGAAGAAGAAAGGGTTGATGGTACACTTTACAGGCAACTAGTTGGAAGTTTGATCTACTTAACTTCAACTAGACCAGATATTTGCTATTTAATTGGCCTCATTTCCAGATTCATGCAGGATCCTAAGAAGAGCCATTGGATAGCAGCTAAGAGGATTGTGAGATTCCTAAAGGCCACACCTCATCATGGCCTTATGTATAAATCAAGTGATAATTTTTCTTTGATTGGATACACAGATTCAGATTGGGCCAATTGTCCTAAAACCAGAAGATCTACATCAGGTTATTGCTTTCAATTAGGCCAAGGCTCTATTTCATGGAGCACAAAGAAGCAACACACAATATCACTATCTTCAGCAGAAGCAGAATATAGAGCAGCAGTTGAGGCAACTAAGGAGGCAATATGGTTGAGGCAATTAATTCAGGATATTGGGCTATTCATACATGGTCCAACATATATATATTGTGACAATCAAAGTACCATCAAGATGACCAAGAATCCAGTTTTCCATGCTAGAACAAAGCACATTGAGATCCATCATCACTTCATTAGAGAAATGGTCCAAGAAGATATTATACACATGAAGTATGTACCAACTCAATATCAAGTAGCAGACATCTTCACCAAGTCACTTGGGAAAGACAAGTTTTCTCAGTTTAGCAATTTGCTATATCTATGTAAAAGAAGTCAACATTAAGGGGGAATGTTATCTAATGTTGACTTATTTTTTAGGATAGTGCACATTAAGGGGGAATGTTAGAATATTATTATTGTTATAATGTGCACTATGCCTATAATTGACAGGTTGACATTTGTCTTCTGCCACTTGTCCCTGTCTTCAGTTTGAGTTGGAGTGGTGTCTTCTGAAAGACACTTGGAGTGGAGATTATGACACTTTGCTACAATTTCATAAAAACTAGAAAAAAAGGAGAAAAAGGAGGAGAGAGACTTAAACTTGCTTTGGGCATATTGGAGGGTCTCTCTAAGGATCTAGAAAAAATGACTCACTCAAGTGGGTCAATTTTCTACGTCTACACACTTAGGGCTAGTGGAATATTAGGGATGCATAGTATTAATCATTGTAGCTCTGCTTTCATCTATAAAATTCTATCAATGGTATATTTTATTATGTCATAGCTACTATTTGGACTATCATTGAGGGATATTGGAAGAGTGGATGGCATGATATGAGATTAATTTATATTCTCTAATGCTTTGCTTGGTTTTTGGTTTGTTAGTCCCTATATGTAGATAAGTTATAATGTGCATTGCATAGGATGTGGCAGTTTTAGTTAAATTTCATCCATATTTAAATACATATTTATCTTCCTTATATTTATAACCCTCCATTTATCTCTTAGGTATTCTTCCATGTGTTTTATTTTTCTTTGCATAACAAGGAATCAAACTTCTTCGAAGGTTGGCTCAAGAAGCAATTCCTAAATATCCAATATTGATTATGGTCCAGGGCATAGTTCTCACCACTAGGTAGATCAAAAACCATGAATAATATAGATAGAAGTGTTAGAACTCAATGCTTTGATGATTTTATTATGAGAGTAATAGGTATTTAAATACATAGAATGCTTATTTTAGGTATAACAAACTCTTAACCAAACTTGCAACTACCTCTATCCTATACTACATGCATATACCTTGTGAAGGGTGGTTATACCACTTGCCACTTCACATGGGCTATGATGTAATAACTCCTAACATACCCCCCTTATTAAATCATAGTCAAAGCTCTATTTTTAAATTATGATTAAAAATAATTTCTAGGGTGATGTTGGAATTTGAGAGAGAAATTCTCCTCCTTAATGTAAACTTTCTACTATGATACTTGGGAGTGTTATGTTCCACTGATCATTAAATACTTTCTAATACTTATAAAATTTAATTGATGAATTATGTGTCTCCTCTCATGTCTTTGTGTGGAGGATCAAATATATTAGTTGTTAATGAGATAAAATATTCTTCTTCCATGTAGACTTGTTTCCAAATCTTGTCTTGATCAATATCTTATATCCTATAGGGTCAATCACCTCTTGTCTTATCTTCTTTGTCATGGCTTCATCAATTTGATTAAGTCTTTACTTTTAATATATTATGTATTCTTTCTTCCTTTGATTTTTGATATGATGTGCTACCATGCATCCTATGTTGATCATTAAATTGACTGGTTGTCAATATTTTTTGTGTTATCATATCTTCTATGTGGACCATTTTCTATTTCATATTTTTATTCTCTTGATGTAGTGAGATCAATCATATTTTGTTTTTTCTTGGTATTGTTCATTTAAAGAAGATATTTATGGTAAGTGTGAAGAACACAAGCTTATACTGAGAGGGGGGTGAACTGTATAAGACCAAATTTTACTTTTATTTCCAAATGATAACAATAATAATATCAATGAAGTAAAATAAATAATGCACAAATCATCACACACATGAGAGATACAAATTTAACGTGGTTCACCCAATGTGGGCTACATCCACAGAGAAAATATTTCTTCTAAATTTTATCAACAAATCTCTTGGGAATCAAATCCCTATTACAATGTTTATGGACCTCTATCCAAAGGAGAACTCAATCCCCTAAGCTCAAATTTATGGATCTCTATCCACAGGAGAACTCTATCCCCTTTTCTCTGGTTTGTGGATCTCTCTCCACAAGATAATTCTATCCTCCCTGCTCTACTTTATGGATCTCTCTCCACAAGAGAACTCTATCCCCTCTACTATAGTTTGTGTATCTCTCCTCACAGGAGAACTCTATCCCCTTTGCTCTATTTTGTGGATCTCTCTCCATAGGAGAACTCTCTCCCCTTTGCTCTAGTTTGTGGATATCTCTCCATAGGAGACCTCTATCCCCTCTACTCTAGTTTGTGTATATCTACCCACAAGATAACTCTATCCCTTTTGCTATGATATTCTCCAAATACTACTCTCAAATATACACCAAACCTCATCATAAGGCTAGCACAAATCTGCTCCAACTCTATTGACAAATCTATTCAAATCTGCACACATTACATGCATAAATTTACCTCAAACCTGCTCTCTATATATACCCAAATTTACACCAAACCTCATCACAAGTCTAGCACAAATCTACTCCAAATTTGCTCATAAATATCTATCTCAAATCTACACCAAATATCATTACAATATTAGCACAAATATGTCTCAAAACTACTCTCTATCTCTGCCCAAATATGCATCAAACCTCATTACAAGGTTAGCATAAATTTGTCTCAAACCTGCTCTCTGTATCTGCCCAAATATACACCAAATGTTGCTTCAATACTTCTCACAATACTTGCTCAAATATGCCTTAATGCTGCTCACAGAACCTGCTCAAATATTCCCAAATCTTGCATACAAACAATGCTTATATCTCTTTCAGAAATGCTTTCCTCAACTAGGCAATTCAAACATATTATACCTAGAATTCGTTTAACCTATGGAACATATAGAGAATGATATGTATTATCAAATACCCAATATGTTCTTTACATTCACAAATATTGCATTCATCCAATCCAATCTCTAGTTCTTGCAAATCCCTTTCAAATCAAATCAAACTAGTGTATAACTTCGTTTCACAAAACTGGTCTCTATTCCTTGCAAATTTACTCTCAATGATCAAACACAATAATGCATAAATTTATTCACAAAATTGATCTCAACCGCTTCACAATTACTTTCAATGGATTTTAATCCAATTCTTAAAAATTTTACAATGATGTACAAACTTGGTCTCAACCCTAGTACAAGTATTTCAAATTTCTTTCAATAATGAAGCACATGTAGATCTCAAACCCTAATACAATTGTTTCTACTTTTTTTCAACAATGATGCACAATTTATTTCATAAGCCCTAACTCAAATATTTCCAATAAAACACACCAATAAGCCCTTTTAACTCCACCTCAAAATTACTTTCTCAAAACACAACCACCTAGATAAAGAGTTGAACCACCATACCTCAAAATGCTTGATGAAGATGTGCCCTCAAAATACCTATCTCAAAAATAATATCTTTTGCAACTTCAAGATATATTAGCACAACTCTTTTTATATTGGAAAACCCTCTCAAAATGTGTGCACAATTATGTCCCAAACATATGCTTTAGAACTCTCTTGGTTTCTCAAAATAAAGCATCAAATTATAAACCAAACCCTTCAATACTAATGCAAGTATTACAAACAATAAAAGAACATCATACACCTTTTATCTCCCACTTCAATATTTCAACAACACAAAATACAAATTAATTAACCACTAATTACACCTTATTACTCCTCAAAGTAACACCTTAAAAGATTACAATTTCTCTTTTTTATTTTCTTCTAAAACATTTTCCAAAATAAAAATTATTGCCCTTATGACTCCCTAAGTCAAATAGTGTGCATAATAACCAAACACAACTTATGCCTCCTAATAATTCAACCTTAGACAAAAAATAATAATTTTGCACTTACCAAAACTACCGTGGGTAAGAATCTGTTAGGATCAAGAATAGATGAGATATATTATACAACAAATGAGTACAATATATAGGCATAGCATATATGAATAATATGACAAATTTCAAAGAGAATGGCAAGTGTCAAACTAAAGAAGACATAGTGCACATTAATTATAATATTCCCCCTTATTGTGCACTATCCTAACTATAGAAAAAAACAAGTCAGCATTAGGTAAAATTCCCCCTTAATGTTGTCTTATCTAAAAGAACCCTATCATCCTCCTTTATTATGTGATTTGGTCTAGGATCATGCTATTTGCGCTTGGCTCTCCAACTATGAATAATTCTATATCAACGGTGTATACATCTCGGTCAATTGCCACAGGTTCATCCACTTCCTTGGATTTATTACCACTAGGTCAGTCGTCTAAGTGCTTCAGGGTCATCCTGTGTGCCTCAGGATCAACCACTTATGGGTCTGTTGCCTTTGCAGGTCATCCTCTAGGTATGTTACCACTCGTAGGTCACTGACTAGATTCACCATGAATATCATCCCCCCTCATGGTGAACTCAATCTAGAAGGTGTCTATCTCTAACAAAAATGTACCTTAATACAATAGAAAAATGATCCATGAAATACAATAAAAAATGAGCCATAGAATCCAAATGTGGAGGAGAAGAAGAAAGAAGAGAATAGAATCTTCTGAAGTGTCTTCGTCTGTAGTCTTCAGAATTTGATCCAAAAAAGTCATCAGATAGAGTCTAGGGTGTCAAGATTCTGTATTCCCTAGAGTAGGTGTCCTTATGGTGACCATATCATCCCACCAAAATGCATGGGTAACCAGCCACTGCATCCGCTAGGTGCTATAGAGAAGGTGACTGGATACTAGGATCACATACAAATTACCTTGGGAGTGTCGGGTTCAACCGAGAGTGCACTCCATGATACAACATATTTGAGGCTAAAAAATGTAAATAAAATAGCCTCAAAATTACAATTGGACACCATGATTGTGTCTGTCATGAAAAAACATTTTCGAAAACTATAAATATCCTTATGTTCCACTCTTAATGGGGCCTTCAACTGAGGAAAAACAACAGCATCAGGAATATAAAAAATTCTTGGCATCAGAGAATATTCCCCTAAAATATTCCTAGCATCGCATTGTGGCAGAATAAAAAAGACTTCAATTTTCTCTTGCAAGGAAATTACATTGGCCTTCCATATTTGAAAAATATAATAAATGCCATGTGGGCCACCGACACTCCAAATCCCCATACTATTTAAAAAATAAAGTGGCCCTCCCACTTTATAAAAGTCATGCCCCTACATTTTTTAAATTATAATTCATTGGACCCACAATGGAGGATTTGAAAAATAAACCCTTTCACGCTCTTTCTTTTCTATAAAAGACATGGTTTAAAAAAAAATATTTCACATAGCCCCTTTATGTTCAATTATAATATGAAAAGAAAGTATTTTAAAAAGACCCAACTCCATGATGAATGGTTTTCAATCCATTAGCTTGTGCAACTCCATGTGCACATTTTTCTTATTTAGTGGTCTCTCAAATAGAGTTTCCACTATGAAAGGTAGCTTCAGCATGTGGCAAAACTATAAAATGAAGGTAGGAATGCATATCTCACACTCGCCAAATGGTTATCAATGTGAACCCAGTGCTTGCAAAACTGCCAATGGAATATCTTCCAAGCATAGCCCAAAGAAATGTGTAGTAGATATGGCCTCCATCTCATTTTGGATCTCTAAAAACTAGCACACAAAAGTAGTAGCATTACAACCTTCACATTAGAGCGTTGCTCCGTCAACACCTTACTACACTGCCAAAAAAAACTCGGCCGCAAAAGGAAAAATCATTGTGCTAAATTTACATGAACTCAAATTTTTAACTACCAAAAATTTACGACGTGCACCTTGTACAAATGCCAAAATGTTGCCATCGATCACACCTCCCCGCTTCCATCGAATTTTTAAATGACCTCCACTTCCATGAAGGAATAAATGGGGGGAAAATGAGGGGGGGAATTTCCATGAGGGAAATCCCCCTCGAGCTCACAAGGGTAGGAGAGTGCCTGAAGCTCTGATACCAAATGTTAGGATCAAGAATAGATGAGATATATTATACAATAAATGAGTACAATATATAGGCATAAGCCTATATGAAGAATATGACAAATATCAAAGAGAATGACAAGTGTCAAACTAAAGAAGACATAATGCACATTAATTCTAACAAAATCAACCATGACACCTCCTACCTTCTTACGTGTTAGTGCTGCTTGGGCTGCCGCTAGGCCAGTAACCCACATGAAAATAAATATGCACGAGTTATGCTTTAAACATTTTGATAAATATTTTTCAATAAAAACATAAAAACCATCGCCACCGAGTTTCCACCCTAAGACCTGATGCTTGCCTTGCACCTTAGCATTGCCTATACTGCTGCTAGGGCAACCGTCCACTTGAGAACAAATGCCCATGATATTGTCCTTATTCACACCATATTATGTCCTTTTTAATTTTCATCTTTTCCTTCCTTTGTTTCTCACAATTGCGCACGAGGGAGATTGATTTTATCATTCAATGAACACACTCCAAGTGAATGGTTTTAATCCATATTTATATGGATTTTACCTCCTTTCTTGATGTTGGTGCTTATTATAAAATTTCATTTGAAACCTTCAAACACGTTGGCACCAAACCCATATTGGGTTTAAATTATAATATAAAAATATTATAATAAACTTTTAACTTCCCTTGCAACACTTAAACCTTTGTCTTCAAACTTTTGTCCCAAATATTATAATATTAAAATATTATAATATTAAAATATTATAATATTAAAATATTATAATATTATTTCTTTTAAGCCTTAGTCACTTGCTTTATTTTTGAACCATGGTCTTAAACTTGGGCCTTCAAACCTTTTATTCAATTACTTAGAAATTTGTCCCAAGTGCTTTTAAACCTCTTTGGCTTATAATATTTAAAGTAAATATTATAACATTTTCTTTTTATCAATTTCCTTGCATTGGGATGAACCTTGCCTTGCATAATTATCCAACTTATGAAACTTATATTTTTGCCATACCAACTGTCTTTGACATCAATGACAACACAATATACGTAAAACTTCCAACAAAGTGTTGTCATCTTATAATGCACCCATCAAACTTAGGTTTAGGGGTCCAACAAGATGAATGTGGACACCCCTCACATAGGGTAAAATAATAGGAAGTACCAAGGATGGGATACCACCTATGGGACAACCTTTAGGGTTTTTAATAAAGGTCATCTCATTGTTGAATCTAAATCCTTGACACATAGTGACCTCTGTGAGTTGAGGCTAGTAAATAATTTTAATGAAAGTAAAATATAGAAAATTAAATATTTTGTAGGAAATTAAAGTCCTAAGATATGGGTTCAATGCACCAAATAATTAGGGCCCCCAATTTCCAACTACAAAAAACATAACCAATGGCTAGGGAACACAACTAAACAAAAACACTACTAGGAATAAAGACAAATCAAGATAAGGAAGACAACAAAATTAGTCACAAATTCCATTAACATGATTAAAAGCATTGCAAAATAATGATATCTAGAGAGTTTGATACTCCCTAGGCATGAGAAAAGGTTTAGGCTCTTCTTATTAGAGTAGGAAATAAGGGTGAAGGGAAGAGCCTAAAAGGTTGGGTACTAGGCATGAGCTAACAATTTATAATGACATTTACAATGAAACCAAGTCTATTTATAAGCCAAGAGGAGGGTTCCTTCCATTTGAATATCTATGCAAAAGGTCTTAAAATATATTTATCCTACAACTAAGAAGTCCTTCTACAACTTATGTGATAGTAGCTTTGAGATCTCTAGATCTGGGGCCATAAATGCTAAGAGCTTTTGGGCCTTTAGATGATCAAGTGTGGTTGACTCAACTCTCTACTACTACATCGGAGTGGTTGCACCGTTACTTTTTTATCATGTGTCTCCTTGGGTACATAGCCTTGTTGACATAGTGGGCATACCCTCTCTAAATGGTGCAAATGGATAGGGTAGGCTCACATGTATGGTGGGTGATGGCCATGACTAATGCATGATTGAACTAATAGAATAACAACTTTTGAGCCTTACTACCACAGAATATCACAGGTCCCAATATAACGAACCCATAATATTAAAGGTCAAAATATCAATATAAAAAAATCTCATGAATCAACATAACAATATTATTGAAAAAATACTCATAATATTATTCATGAATCAAATATACAATCTTGAGTTTTTCTCTATATTTAGATATCTATTTTATGGAGCTTTGTCTCCATAATATAGCTTTACAAGATAACTCTTCAAATTCTTGACTATTGCTTTCCATATGACCTTTGGATTCTTATCTTGCCACTTGCATACAAGACTCTTAGTCTTCTAGCATACCTACTTACATGACACATGTACATATCCTACACATCCTAATATATCAAATAATGTAATATTCTCTAACACCCCCTGTATTACATTATTTGATGTGAACTTCTCTTGATGTACATAGATGATTCTGGAATATCTAAAATTTGTTTTGACCAAGTGCTTTTGTAAAAATATCTGCAATCTAATCTTTAGTAGAAATATGTTTTAACTAGATATGATGATTTTGAACATGATCCCTGATAAAATGACATTGAGCTTCAATGTGTTTTGTTCTTTCATGAATAATTGGATTTTTTATTAAATTAAGTACTCCTTGATTATCACAATTTATTATTGTAGGAGTTCTTCTGATTCCCATATCTGATAATATGTACTATAACCAAAGTGCTTCACAGACTACATCTTTTGCTGCACGATATTCTACTTCTATAGATGAAAGTGCTATTGCATGTTGTTTTTTATTGTACCAAGAAATAGGTCCAAAACCAAGATAGAAAACATAGCTTGATGTAGATTTTCTGTCATCTATAGATCCAACATAATCAGAATTTGAATATCCCTATAGACAGAATTTGTCATCATCCTTTTTATATGTTAGTCCATATTTTGTAGTCTTGCTAATATATTGTAGTATTCTTTTTGTGGCTTTCCAATGACTTTCTCTAGGTTCTTGCATAAATCTTGAAAGATAATTTACAACAAAAACTATATTTGGTCTGGTATTTGTTAAATATAGAAGACTTCCAATTAATTGATGATAGATAGTGGTTGAGACTAGAGGTGTCTCATCATATCTAGATAATTGCAATCCTTGCTCCATAGGAGTATCTTTGGGTTTACAATTTTTCATCCTATATTTTTCAAGTAATGATTTTGCATACTTTGTCTGTGTTATTGTGATATTGTTTTCATTTTGACAAATTTCCAAACCAAGACAATAATGAAGGAGCCCCAAATCTATCATTTCAAAATCCTTTTCTAGATCCCTTTTAACTTCATCTATCAAAATTTTTGAGCTTCCTATGATTACTATATCATCAACATATACTATAAGTATTATTCTATCATGTCCAACCTTTTTTGTATAGAGATTTGGATCTGATAAACTTCTTTTAAAATTATGTTGTAATAAATGATTATTAATCTTTATATACCATGCTCTTGGTGCTTGCTTTAGACCATATAAGGATTTTTTCAGCTTGCAAACCTTTTGTTCTTGTCCTTTGATCACAAATCCTTCTGGTTGTGACATATATACTTCTTCAAGATCACCATTAAGAAATGCACTTTTTACATCCATTTGATGAAGTTTCCATCCAAGATGTGATGCTAAAGCACAAATTGTTCGAATAGTAGTCATTCTTGTTGTTGGTGCAAAAGTTTCTTCATAATCAATTCCTTTTGTTTGAGTATATCCTTTTGCAACTAATCGAGCTTTGTATTTGTCAAGTGAACCATCTACTTTATATTTGATCTTGTAGATCCATTTACATCCTACTATTGTCTTTCCTTGAGGTAAATCAACCAGATTCCATGTTTTATTTTTTATTAATGTTGCATATTCTGATTCCATGGTTGCCTTCCATTTTGGATGACTTAAAGCATTTAGAGTAGTTGTAGGTTCTACTATAGAACTTATCAATCCCCTATTCATTCTCGTTAAACTACGAGTTTGAGGTCTTGTAGTAGTGAGATCTGGCATTTGCTCTAGTTTTGAGTCCTTAAGTGTATCTCTAAGCCATATTGGTTCTTTCCTTTGAAGTGTTGTAGTAGTCTCTAAGTTCTCAATTTGTTCATCATATATGTTTGATTCTGAGTCTTCACTTGATGAGTCTTCTTCTGAAAAACTTAGAATTGTCCTTGAATCAACCTTTTGTTCTTTAATAACATTTTTGTTTCCTTCATCAAATACTACATCTCTGCTTATATAAATTTTCTTTGTTGTTGGATCAATTATTTTGTAACCTGTTGAATCATCATCATAACCAAGAAATATTCCACACATAGTTTTGTCATCTAGTTTAGTTCTTCTTTGCTTTGGGATATGCATGTATGCCTTACATCCAAAGATTCTCAATTGTTCTACTATTGGTTTTTGTCCTAACCATACTTCTTCAGGAGTAACATTTTTTAGTATCCTTGTAGGTGATCTATTTTGTAAGTATACAACTATTTTAACTACTTCTACCCAATATTGATGATCAAGATGAGCTTCTTTTAGCATACAACGAACCATTTCCATAATTGATCTATTTCTTCTTTCTACAATACCATTTTTTTGTGGTGAATATGTTGTGGTAAGTTGTCTTTTTATGCCATTGGTTTCTAAAAATAAGTTAAATTCCTTTGACAAAAATTCACCTCCTCTATCTGAATGAAGATTCTTGATTGATTTTCTTGTTTCTTTTTCCACTAGTAGTTTGAATTGTTTGAAACAACTAAATGCTTCAGATTTGAATTTCATAAAATACACCCACATTTTTTTAGAGTAATCATCAACAAATAGTTGAAAATATCTATGTCCTCCAAGACTAGTAATGTTCATTGGACCACATAAATCTGTATATATTAATTCCAATGGTTCTTGAGTTCTATGTTGACTGAGTTCAAAAGGTATTCTATGTTGTTTCCCTGCTAGACATTCTGGACATACTATAGATTCCCATGAAAGTTTAGGTAAACCTTTAACCATTTGATGTTTACTCATCTCATTTAATGAAGATGCACTTATGTGTCCTAGCCTTTTATGCCAAAGTTCTCTTGTTTCTGAAATCCCTATTGATAGAGCCATATTTGACAATGTATCTAGAGTAAATAAACTATTTTTATAAGAACCAAAAGCTATAACTCTTCCTTGTTTGGTAATAAGACATTTTTTTGTCTTTAATAGTTTTGAATTCAACTGCTAGATTTTGATCCATCAGTTGAGATACTGAAAGAAGATTAGCAGTTAATCCAGGTACATATAGTACATTACTAATTATTCATTTTTCATTTGATAGATCAATTAAGACATCTCCTACTCCTTTGACCTCATAAGTCATACTATCTGCTATGACAACTAGTTTTTCATATTTCTCTTGAAAAGTATTAAACCATTGTTTATTTCCAGTCATATGCCTACTTGCTCTAGAATCAATATACCAATAATCCATGATAAGTTCCTTTGAAGTTGAAATCCTTATATCTCCAATAACTCAAATAAGAAATTTAAAAATTTTAAAGTTTTCTAAACTTCTGATGTAGAAATACTTTTAAATCCCTACTAGATTAAATTTAAAAAATTTCAAATTTCAAATTCAAAATTTTTAAATCTTCAAAAAACTTAAAAACCTTCAAATATTTAAAATAAAATTTTCAATCCAAACCTTAACTATCATTAAAACTTTTCAAAAAATAAATATCCTTTGAAAATAACTTTACTAATGAGATAAACCTTATAACTCCCACTATAAAAATCTTAATAAAGTTTAAATTTAAGAACTTTGCTTTCCCTCCAAGCAATAAGTATTTGAAAGGCTATTTAATGTACCTTTCATTATGACACCAATAATTAATGCCAATGATAATTAATGCACGAACATTACCTCTACTCAATTCTATTAAATGAGAAAAATATAATATTACAAACCACATTTTATTTTTACAAATGACCCTCTAGGGTTTTTACAATAGGGTCTCCAAAATGGAGAGTTTTCCTTTTCTCAACAAAAGTTTACAATGAATACAATGGTGCTACAAATATCTCCTATGCCACCTCAATAGTTGGGTGGGTTTTGGAAGCTCTATTAGCTTGACCACCCTAGGCTTAGTGTTGCTCCAAGAAACCTACACACAATCCACAACAAAGCATCAATAGCATCAATAGGGCCTTTCTTGATTAGGCCCAAATCTATGAAGATGTAAGCACAAAAAATCTAAAAACCTTAATAAAAGGAACAAAAATACATGTAACTATTACAAAACCTCATAAGTTTACTTTTCTTACCTTGTTTACCTACTTGATTCTGACTTGATGTTTGTGTTTGATCTTAATATGCAATTGCCCAGGGGGCTATGGTTGGGACTACTAACCACCAAGGAGGGTTATGGTTGGCTTTGCTAACTGTCAGAGGATACAGTTGACACTCTATAGCTATAGTGTCTCTAGTATTTGGTGTGGACATTTTGTGAGATGATAGAAGCTTCTGATGTCAGTCTAGTTCAAGTTGAACCTCCAATTTAAGAGCAGCTTCAAAGTGAATGTTGATATGTGCTTGAAGAGATCTTCACTTCGTGGTGGCTTTTGTGCACTCCAAATAAGGATAATCACCTAAAGAGGACCACACACACAAGAAGGTAAAGGATCTAGTATAATTTTGATAAAGTTTTGGCTAGGGAACTTCTTATGCAAATGAATAAATGAGGAGGGTATTTATAGAAATTTGCAAGGGAGATAGGGAGGGTGACTAGGATGTGAGGTGGCAGCTATGTGGTAGGTGTGGAGGCCAAGAAAATTCATAGAATCCCCTTTTGGAGGAATGTGCACCCTCCAAAATTAATAACCTTGGGTGAAGAGAGTTCTCATTTACCCAAGTATCATAAATGTGCATGGAGATGAGGAGGCGTAGGATGATGTGGAGGAATTTTAAATCCTCAAAAGGAGGTAAGGTGGATTTGAGAAGGATTTTGGAATTTATGATGGATATTCATTAGGAGGCTTGTCTTAGGATTTCAAGGAATTTTAAATTCCTAGAAAAGTGCAAGGTGGATGTAGGAGGATTTGTGAATTTATTAGAGGCATTTAATATGAGGGTTTGACCAAGGGTTTGGGAATTTTAAATTCATTCAAAAATTGGAGGGAGGATTTTGGAGAGATTTGGAAATTGAATGAGGGTATTTATTAGGGGATTTGATAGGAACTTTTGGGAATGATTAGGATTTTTAAGGATTTGCTTTAGGATTTGAAAATTTATTGTGGGTCTTATTAGGGGTTTGACTAAGGGTTTAGGAGTGATTAGGACTTTTATTAGAGTTGATTAGGGATTAGATATTAGGGATTAATTGAGATTTTACGAAATTTAATTCTGATTTGGGGTATTTATTGTAAAATTAGGGGGAATTAAGATAAATAAGATGAATTAGAGAGGGGATTAGAGGAAATAGGAAAATTAGAGAAGGAATTAAGGGGAATTAGAGGAACTAAGAGCAATTATATGAATATTAGGGGAATTAAAAGAAAGTAGATGAATTAAAGGAGGAATTAGAGAAGCTAGAAAGGGAAATGAGGGATTTTGAGATGAATTAGAGAAATTAGGAAATTATATGAATTTAGAGGGAGAATTAGGAGATTTGGAAGAATTTATAGAAATTAGAGACTGGATTAGGGATTTTAGAGGGAATTGGAAGGAATTAGAAAGGAATGAGGGATTTTGGAGGGAATTAGAGATATTAGAGAGGGAATTGGTATATTTAGGGGAATTTAGAGAAATTAGAGAGAAAATAGAAGAAATTAGATGGATTAGAGAGGGAATTAAGGAATTAGAGGGGAAATTGGGGAATTGAGAGAAATTAGAGGAACTAAAGAGAGAATAAAGGGATTTAGAGAGGAAATTAGAGGAATTAAAGAGAGAATAGAGGAATTTAGAGAGGAAATTAGGATTTTGGAAAGGATCTAGGGAAATTTGAGAGAGAAGTAGGGAATTTGAAAGTAATTGGAAGGAATTGGAGAAAATTTAGGGGTTTTGGAGGAATCAAAAGGGATTTGGAGGAAATTTAGGGATTTGGAGGAAATTTAGGGAGTTGGAGGAATTGATTGCAAGATGGGTTCAAGTGGTTATAAAATTGATATATTTTGGTTGTCTACAAAAGTACCTTTTGTTATAACACCAATGATTAATGCCAATGATAAGTAATGCATGAACGTTACCTCTACTTAATTCAATATTCTATGCTCAATCATGACTATCTTGCTCAGGCATTTCAAATTTCCAAGCTAAGTGCTCAATATACCTTCAAATTTAGGTTTTGGAAAGATTCTCATTAGTAGTTAGGGTTACATATTTTGGACATTCAAGTTATTCTGATATTCTATAGTAGTAGAGCTTTCCTTTAGTGTAATATCATTTTTCTTGTGATTGAGTACCTTCAGTTGGACTATAAGCTTCACTCCTATGACTGAGTATTTGCAACTGGTCTACATGCTTCACTCCTATGACTGAGTGTCTTTAGCTAGATTTCATGCTTCATTTTTACCTTTGCCTAGCTTATTTACGATCTCCTTCAACTATATGGCTTCCTTGGTGGAATATTATTTTTCCTCTATCTAGATGACACACTACACTCTATTCCATTGTTGTTGAACAATACTATTCACTCTTAATCCTCTTTTTTTGCTAGATAACATGTATCACTTTAATTATTTTATGCTAGACATCATATTTTGCCTTAATCATTTACTGCTGGAGAATGAAGCACTCTATCCTCGGATAGCATCCTTATGGAGAATAATGTGCTCTATACTTGGATAACACCTTTCTGCTACCAAGTAGCTTTCCTCTAAACTATGTTTATTAACAACAACCTTTTTTAATCTTAGCTTTGATTTCTTCTTACTACCTTTGTCTCCTCTAGATAACACTCTTATGTTCTAGCATTGCTCTTGATAGCACACTTCTTAGATTTCTTGGCTAGTCACTTTGTATTTTATTTTCTTTGACTTCCTTATGCAAGCCATGTAGATACTACCTCTTTCTTTATACTGGATGCTTAGATATCTTTCTCAATTTTGGCTACTTAGAAATTTTCTTTATGTTTCCACTTAGGCTTCTTCTTCAATGTAGTACACTTGGACGATTGGACCTCTTCTCTAATATTTGTTAGCTTTTTAAGCCTTACTACCACAAAATATCATAGGTAACCAATATAACATAGCCACAATATTAATGGTCAAAATAATCTTATAATATGAGTAGAATAATATGAGAAAATTAATATATATCAACGCCTATATAATAAAGTAAATAACATTAATATATATACTAAAATATGAATGTAATTGGCCTATGTTATTCATGAACTATGCATTAAAAAACTTACAATATTAATTGCTCAAAATTTTGTATACAAACTTTATTCCCTTTCTCCCTGTTACATCTCTATAATCTCTCTTGGTTTCTCTTCTTGTTGTCTCTTCATGGAGTATTATCTCCATAATATAGTCATAGTAATGTGACTCTTCAATTACTTGACTATTTCTCTCCATATGCCAAGTCTCATGACTCTTGGCTTATCATCTTGCCACTTGCATACTATATGGAAACTTAAATCTAAGACACTTGCACACATGAATCTTACACTTCTACATGCACTTATAATATAGGACACTTATGCACATCCTCACATTACATATTTGCACTCTTACATACAATACACGTGCATTTCCTGCATATTAGCACTTACATAAAAAGGGAAATATTAATCATACTTCTAAACTATAGACTCAATATTAATCTATTACATATTTACAAATGTACCATGAAGGTACAATAGGGGTACATTATCATGTACCAAATAATGTAATATACCTCAACACCCCCCTGTATTACATTATTTTGTTATTAAAGACTTTAGTTTTCAATATTGGTCTTCATCTTTGTCTTCAATATTCAAGTGAACTTGCATTGTTCATGAACCTTTACTTCTTTAGAATCTTCTTCATCATCTATAATCTTGGGTTCATCAATTGCTTATATTTGTAGGAAAACTTTAGCCTATGCTAGATTTAATTCCCTGTTTCTTGTGCTTCTAAAAACTCAAGTAATTTATTATTGATTTCATATTGATATAGACATTCAACAATCTCTTGAGAAAAACCAATTGAATCTAAGGCATATATTCCATTTTTTATTGAACCTGTAGCTTTTGTTTTGTTTTGATTCTTGATGATGCATTTTCTATGTTCATTTATATATTTGAATTCAATTGATCTTCCTTTTTCAACCAATTGAGTAACTGAGATAAGATTGGTTGATAGTCCAAGAACATATAAAACATTCTCTAGCACAAAATATAAAAAAGGTATGCTAGGTATTACTCTACTAGTTCCTTGAACTTGATATATCTTATCATTTGCAATTTTTAGAGAGATATTATCCCTGACTTCTAAAGATTCAAACCAATGTAAGTTTCTAGTCATATGATGACTAGCTCTTGAGTCTATATACCAAACATCTTTTTCCATTTGAACCTTTTGATTAGACTCAAGTGATATTATCTTACATATTTGATAAGAGTTTTGAAGAACTCTTTTATGATGTTTCCCATTGTATTCAAAAGATTTCCTTTGATACAAATTTTGTTTTTGAACTTTTCCTCTCATAAAGTATGGTTTTGCATTTTGATAATGTCTCCTATGTTGAAAAGTTCCTCTTTGCCATTTATCCATCTTATGTATTTAAGTTGAAATCCTTATATCTCCTAAGTTAAAATAATAACTCAAATATAAATTTTGCAAATTTTAATTTTCTAAATTTTGATGTAGAAAACCTTTTAACTCCCAAATATTAAATTTGCAAAATTTTAATAAATAAAATTTCTTCAAAAACTTTCTAATTTCAAAAAATTCAAACCTTTTGAGTTCTCTAAGAAATCAAATCACAAAAAATTTAAACCTTCAAATATAAATTTTAAAAGTTATTAAAATACTTTATCACCTTATAACTCCTTTAATAAATTAAATCCTTATTACTCCATTATGCTAGCATTCAAAAAATTAGATAACTCATAAAACCTTATTACTCCAATATGCTAGTCTTCAAAAATAATTCAAAATCTAATTTCCCTCCAATTATTAAATGGCTTATGTAGTGAGAGAATAATATTGAAAATTACCTTTAACTCATTGATGATATTCCCACTACGCTCAATGTGTCATTACTTAGGGTTTCAATACTCCTTGCTTGTTCATTTCCTTTGTGCTTTGCCTACTGTGAATGATGTTGTTTCCTCCAAATTCTTGAATTCACCCAAGGACCCTGCTTTCTTCTTTAGGTGCCACTTGGCTCAAAAATCTATGAAGTTGTCTATTGTTGGACTGTTTTAGCCTTGCTCTTCAATGTTTCACATTTTGTATAATGGATGCTCTACTGGCTTGTGAATCCAAAAGACTTTTGGTTCAGATGGATAGTGCTCTACTAGAACTTTATATCCAAATAACTTTTGTAAGAAGGTGCTCTCGTAGTGCTAATGGCTAAAGATGAAATGTGGCTCTCTCCTGGTTCATTTGACTAGATGGAGGATGGTGCTCTCCAGTGCTTACATTTAGGTGGTGCTTCTCCTAGCGTAGTTGTCTATATGGATGATATTTATCTTTAATGCTTATGTTTTTATTGATGATGGTGCTTTCCAACACTTAGAAAGATGAATGAATGTCACTCTAGCTTCATTGTACTACAATATCCTTGGTTATACTACATTGTGGTTTAACTATATTGTACTATGGCTTGGCTAGATTTGTCGTATTACATCATATCTTTTACCTTTTTTAGTTGCATTAGATTACTTAGCTTTTCTTTTCTAGAGATAAGCTTACATTTTCGTTATGCTAGCCACTTGTTTCTATATCTATTCAAGTTGGCCCTTTGTTTCTATCTCTTTTATGGCCCCTTAATTTCTATGTCTTTTGTTGACCTCTAAATGCTCTCATCTTCTCTTTTATGCTACTTAAGTATTCTACTCTTTTATCCTTTCTTCTCTATATTTTTCTTCTTCTCTCCTTCTCTATATATACTTGCTTTCTTCTCTACTATATTCTTTCTCTTATCTCTTGCTGCTTCTGCTTCTCTACACTCTATTCTGAATGCTTCTTTCTCTTCTATACCTCCATATACTTGATTTTATTATTGCTCCAAATATATATAAAAGTCTTTGAATACTTTTTAATCTCAAGAAACTGAAATTCGTCTCTATATTTGTAGGTATGTTCTCAAAATTTTGACTTAATATCTATTGTTGCTTCTCTTTCTATTTAAAATCTTCAATATCTTAGGTCACGCCTAAGAACCCCATATGATTCTTCTCCTTACTAGAGAACTCAATATTAATGTTAGGGTGGATCTAAATATCCATGAATGACCAACCATTTCCTAGGTTGGTTTAGCCTCAATCTTCAATCTACAAATATTCAAGTCTTCAATTCTTCAATACTTCAAATATTCAATAGTGATTCTACTCTTCTCTAAAGAATCCAAAAATATTATTAGGGTGACTTTGTATGTCCCCAAAATTTCCAACTATATTCTAAGTTGGTTCTTCCTATCAATGTCCAACTTCTCTCCTAATTTGGCCATTTTCTTCAATATAGCTAAGTCCTAGTCTTCACTAGTTTTCCTTCAACCAAGTGAAAAGGCCTTAGCCTACTCTACTCAATAAGACATTTAAAAATTAGAGTCCAAGTTTGCATTGCCTTTAAAGTGGATAGGATCTAAAGTAACTTTATCAAAAGTGGATAAATTTAATTAATAAAAGTGGTTAATAAATAACTCTATCAAACTGGATAGAGTTAGGTGGTAGCTTTTGATACCAATGTAAGATTTTTAAGCCTTACTACTATAAAATATCATAGGTCCCAAATATAAAGTAGCCACAATAATAAAGATCAAAATAATATTATAATATGAGTATAATAATATGAGAAAATTAATATGTATATCAAGGACTATATAATAAAGCAAATAACATTCATCTATATACTAAAATATGAATGTAAATGTCCTATGTAAATCATGAACTATGCATGAAGAAAACTTACAATATTAATTGCTCAAAATTTTGTATACAATATTTATTCATTTTCTCCCTGTTACAACTCTATAATATCTCTTGGATTATTTTCTTGTTGTCTCTTCATAGAGCATGATCTCCATAATATAGCCATAATAATATGACTCTTCAAGTACTTGACTATTGCTCTCCATATGGTAAGTCTCATGACTCTTGGTTTATCATCTTGCCACTTGCATACTATATGGGCACTTGACTCTAAGACACTTGCACACATGGCTCTTACACTCAGGGTTATGCATAAGGGATCAAACTCAAAATGTACTTGTAGAAAATTGGTGAATCCATTTCAAAACCATGGCGAATCCTAGCCAACCTCACGTTGAAATAAATGGTGAATTACGTTATATTTAATAAAAAATTGTAACAATTTGGCGAGTTGAATGTTTTTGATTTTTTTGGCCTGGTGCAAAACACGATTCGAGCTCGGACTAGGTGCAAAAAAATATTCAGGCCTGAATTGGGAGCAAAAACATGATCTGGGTACAGATCGAGTGCAACACACAATCCGAGATTAGATCATGGGCAAGACACGATTTGAGATCAGACTAGGTGAAAAACTGATATGACAAATAAACCATGTGCAAAGAAAATACAGAGTAATGATTCAGGTGGAAGAAGAGCTTGACAAACGGATCGGGTGGATAACAAAATTTGACCAAGTAATGAATATGGATCAGGTGAAACTGATAATGTAGACAGACCAGGTGCAGAAATGCAAATGAATCGGGTGAAGTATTGTAGATGGACCTGTTGACAATATTGTCACATTCCACCAAGGGACAAAAAAATTGAAACTTTGTATAATATTTTTTTTGTTGAAAGTTTTCTTTTTTTATAAGTTATAGCAATTTTGGTTTTCCTTATCGCCCCCTGGTGGACAAAATAAAAAATAAAAGAGCTTCAGGACCGAAGCGCTTCAAATCATCACTTCGGGTGAGAAATTTTCCGAAAAAAGAACGAGGGAAACGCTTTGCACCCGAAGCATTCCCAGTGGCTACTTCGGGTGAAGAGTCTTGCGAAGCGACATCCAAGCAACTTCGCCGAAGAAGTAAATATAGCCTGAATTAGCTAAGGCAAAGAAATTACTTCGGGCCCGAAGTATTTCTAAAAACCACTTCGGCCAGTTTTCACCCGAAGCAGTAGAGGTCGAGAAAGTGCTTTGGCCAAAACTCCCCCAAACCGCCGTTTCAAAAGAAGATCGGCCCGAAGCATTTTTCCCAAACCATCAGCGAAGCAGTTTCACCAGCGAAGCAGCAAAGGATAGAGGGAGATCGGCTTCGGCACTCCACGCCTTCGAAATAGTTTTGCAAAGCAAAAATCAGCGAGGCACTTCCCAGGAACTCTTCCCAAGTTGGGCATTTTCCCGAGGCAATCAGAGAGCCTCATAAATGCATATTTTCTTGCCCGATAAGCTTGTTGCTCATTTTTGGCAATTGGATGCGAAGTATCAGCCTAAGAAGAAGAGCTCGAAAAGCATGGCCGCCACTCGAGCACCACACCTTCAATCCAAGGACACCTAGGTGGCTCATTTAATGCATCTTTCCTCGGTTGACTCGGTCACCCTTACCAGTTTTGGTAGCCGATTTGAGGGATCATCCGCAGCATCAATGAGGAGCCAATTTCTCAGAGCTCGAGGGTGTACTCCGCCATTTTTGTAATAATGATTTAAAGGGTCGGGTCCTCTATAAAAACCCAGGCTTTGCAATGTAAAAGGGGGGAACTTTCTACTAGAAAGCTGCTATAACTTGATGTCCTGCGTCTAATACTAAAGATATTTTGTGCTCTATTTCTCTCTTTTATGTTGCCTTCTATGCTTAATTCTTTTGTCTTTTCTCGTTTGCATACTGAGACTCTGAATCCTGAATCCGGTGTGCGATCGGGGATTGAACCCCTAAAATTTGCCCTGAAGGATACATAGGAGAGGAAAAACACCTTATCGCTTTCCTTTATGCTGCCTAGTGGATTGAGGTTTCTGTTATTCCCTTATCTCAATCGTTGTTACTCTGAATCCTGAATTCCAGCGAGAGAGAAAGGAGAACCCTGCGAACCCGTCCAGAGGATACATAGGAAGTTTGGTATTTCATTTCCTTCATCCTATTCTTAGTATTTCCTGCTGCTATTCGAGTTGTTAGCGAGTAATCGTGCTTCCTGTTCTCTCTCACCTTAAATCATCATCTTCTAACACTTACTCTTTTTATTTCTTTCTCTAACCCTTACCCTTTTTTATTTCTTTTCCTAACCCTTACTCTGTTTATTTCTTTCCTGCACTCTTATCTCAAACCTCAAAAGTAGATTAGTATAGGAGCCAGCCTTTATCCAAATATTGACACGAGGAGCATCTCTTCCCCTCGGAATTTCAATTTTGGTCGCAGGTCCAGGGCGCGCAAACCCATCGAAAGTCCTTTCCTGTGTGGATTTGATGACCAACAGTTTTTGGCACGCCCGATGGGACACAAGGTCCCATATTTGAGAAAATTTCTAACCCGTCTTCACCAAATCCAGTAGTTCTGACAAGTTCCCAGTGGGATCCGATTAGTCTCATCCCCTGAGTAGTAGTGAGAATCGATGCTCTCGTTACTAAGAGACTCTTAGCATCTGGCAACTCTGTTTTACCCGAGAATCTTCAAGTCGTAAAGACTAGTACTAAAGCCTGTGCCTTCATGCAAACAAGATGGAGAGTTAGGAATAGAGGAGAGGAAATCGAGTTCTTTGAGCTTGATATTGATGCCTTTGGGGAACACTCTAGGTTAGTTACCCCCGAATATCTCTTATGCAAAATGTCCTCGTAAGAGGCTGCTGTTGACGAGCAAGGCATAACTTTCGATAGCACAGCAGCTAGTTTTCCTCTGAACCCTCCCAACTCACCGAAGCATCCTAGTGCCTCTGTTCCCATTGGCCTTCTAACGAGCAACCCAAGAGGGACTTTGGGGACCTCTATTCCATAGAACCTAGGCACAAATATGGCCCAGCAACAACAACAACAACAGCAAATGCAGCAGCAACCGCCGCCTAGATTATTTCTAGCATGGAATTCTTTGTCACCGTTGAATCTCGTGGGCCAGGGACAAGTTCCACCTGCTGCAATCAAAAAGCTCCCGACGTTCGATGAAACCGGAAAGACTGCTCTAGAGCATATCCAGGACATCATTTCCCTGGTGGCAATCCACAATATCATAGAAGAGCGAGTGATGGTGAAGCTCCTAGTTCTCTCCCTTAGAGGAAAACTCCTCTATTGGTATAGATCTCTGCCATCCAACACTATTACGAGATGGGACCAGTTAGCCGGGAAGTTGATGCAAGGCTTCAACGAGTCCGCCGATCCAACTTCTCTCCTGTAACAATTCACTGCAATCCAAAGACATCCACAAGAAGAGATTACAGACTTCAATGTTATGTTCGCTCGAACCTGGCAAAGAGTCCCAGTTGGACTTCGCCTAGCTGACAAAGCCGCGACATACTAATTCCTTCGGGCATTCAACCCTAATATCGGTCTTATGATAAGGTACTCAAATGTCAATAATTTTCTAGAGTTGTATGGGTTAGCCAAGAAAGCAAAAATAGACCTCATAGCCATGGGTAAACTCCCTCAAAGAATGCCAATGCCCATACTCCCCGAGTTCCTTTAGGCCCAGTATGCGAGCATAGTAGCTCCACAGATTTCTGCAATCCCTGCATATCCGATCTCATCTTGGAACCCGAATCCCGTTGTGTCACAGATCACCGCTCCACAGATACATTTCCCCACACTTTAAACTATGCCGCCCACTATCACTCCAACATTTCCAATGTTGCCAGCACCCCTCCAACATCCTGCCCTACCTTCAATACCGACTATGGCTTCTTTACCGTTAGTTCCCAAGGTCGATGATATGCAGGCCAAGATACTGCAAGAAATGCAATCGTTAAATGCCATAGTGCAAACCTTGTCCAACGACATGATTGTTTTCAAGAAGAAGCAAGCACAACAAGAGTTTCTACCAAGAAGGTCTTATCCCATGCCTGCACTTACCAAAGATCAAGCGGTCCATCAAGGAAAAGCTTCGGCAAGAAATGTTGCGATAGAGGAATCCCCAAACACTTTCGATCATGTATATTGGTGCTCTACATGTAATGATCCTCATGAGGAAAATACATGCATGTTGCATCAACACTATGTGTAGACACTAACAAGCAGTGGTCAAGGCGACCAAGTCAATGTCATCAGACAATTGGATCAAAACTTGTCCATCGATGAGGAAGAGCCAGCTGCAGTCCTTACCAGGGGAGGTAAAAGTATGATAGATGTGGATGCTACTCAGATGGCTCCCTTGAAGGTACACGCTCAATTTGAGAAGGGACAACCATCCTCTTCAACATCGAGCAAAGTTCCTCTACCAGCTCCAGTCAAAGAAAATGCCCAAAAGGCCACTGCCGAACCACCTCAGGTGGAGACCAAAGAACAGGCTAAGTAAAAGCTCAAATTTCCCTCGCTCACCAAGCGACAAAGGGTCGAAGCGACAGAGCAATATCGCACCAAGTACGAACCAAGTAAGGAACCTAAGGTGCATAGCTCCCCAGCCTACAACATTATAGAATAATTGAAGAGAATTCTAGCCAAAATTAGTTTGTATGATGCTCTGCAACTTCCTGGACAAGTGGACCTACTGCAAAAATCATTGAAGAGGATCAATACAAAGAAGGCAGGGCCGCTTGCTCTGGTGCAGACCCTGTCTGTGTCCATCACAGGGAAAAACAGACCACCACCATTCTACTTATCCTTACAAATGGAAGGGTATATCGTGCATAACTGTATGATAGATTCTGAAGCTGCGACGATAGTAATGCCAAAGGTAGTATGCGAGGAAATAGGCATGGAGTACACATGAAGCAGTCATGGAGTCCTCTAGTTGGACGGTACCCTAGTGAAGACTGTAGGTGTCATCAAAGACATTCCTATTCGGCTACATAAGACACCTCAAATCACAGTCATACAAGAGGTGGTAGTCGTAGACCTTGAGCCCTACTTCAGCATGTGCCTGTCGAGGGAAGTCATGGCAAAGCTGGGTGGATATCTATCCATGGACTACACTCATCTGGAGATCCCCTTCAAAGGGAAGAAGGTGAAGATCTATAATGAAAAGCCTTCTACGTTCCTGGTTTAGAATATGTCCGAGGAAGAGAGCAGTGGCCCTATGCATACGATCGCGGAGGAGCTAGAGCAAGTGGATCTAGTCTAGGAATCCCTCGCATAGTTATGTTGTGAAGATGAATTTTCATTGGCAGATTTCAATGCCATGATAGAGACTGAGGTGGGGTTCTACACCATCGCCAAGTCCAAAAAACTAGCCAAAATGTAGGGGAAGGTTTCTGCTCAAGAAGGACTATGGAAATTGTTCTTTGACGGTGCCCAATGCAAGAATGGCGCTGGGGCAGGAATCCTTCTGATTTCGTTGTTCGATGAGCAAAAGGAGTATTTCTATCGATTGACATGGAGCTGCACCAACAATGTAGCAGAGTGTGAAGCCTTATGCTTAGGACTCAAGAAAGCTGACAAGTTAGGCATAAGGCATCTTCAAATCTTCGAAGATTCCAAACTAGTTTGCAACCAGGTCACCGACAAATGCTCTTCAAAGAAACACTAACTTAAATCATACCGCAATAGGGTATGGGACTTGTTCGACCAGTTTGAATCCCTCAATATACAGTCTATTCCACGAGAAAAGAATCAACATGCAAATGTCTTAGCATCCATCACAGCCCAATATTCTCCAGTGGATGATATGGTGCATAAGCCGAAGGCTGTAAGGATGATCTATAGACCCTCTGTCCTGGACAGAGATTTACACTGGCAATTTTTTGACAACGACAAGCAAATTATCAATTTCATGATCCAAGAAGCCGCTACGATCGAAGACCGAAGCCATGATGAGGAGGAATATGAAGGATTGGTCCAGTTGAAGAACAACCACGTTCCCAAGGGATTGATTATGCTTGAGAGCCTTTTCAACCAAAATGATCGATCGCTCTCCCACAGGATCTAGATTAGTGCACAACAATATCAAGATTTAGAACTGGAACCTAGGAAAGTAATAAAGGTCGGGACCAATTGTACTTCAGAAGAAATAGAGCAAATACGATGTTTGTGTAAGAGGTACCCATATATCGTGGCTTGGTCTTATCATGACCTCAAGGGATATGATCGGCAGCTAATCCAACATACAATCGAATTATAAGAAGGGGCCAAACCTTTTCGACAGAAGCAAAGGCCAGTTAATCCAAAGATCGAGGCCCTGATGAATGCCGAACTGCTAAAAATGCTCGAAGCAAAGATCATTTATCCCATCAAGCATTCTTCCTGGGTAGCAAACTTTGTCCCTATCAGAAAAAAGAACGGAGACATATGGTTATGCGTGGACTTTTGCAACTTGAATCAGGCTTCCCTCAAGGACCACTATCCTCTCCTGTAGATCAATCAGATCTTGCATTCGATGGCTGGAGCTCAACGATTCTCCCTGCTCGATGGTTTCTTCGAATATAATCAAATCTGGGTCAGGGATGAAGACTAGCATAAGACCACGTTCACAACCAAGTGGGGCACATTTTCTTACCAACGAATGCATTTTGGTCTCTCGAACGTGGGAGCTACTTTCAAGAGGGCGATGGACCTAACTTTTGGTGAGCTTCTGAACAAGGTTATTGTTATCTATTTGGATGACATGACCGTCTTCTCCCGAAGGAGAGAGAACCACCCAGAACATCTTCAACAAATTTTCAAAAAATGTTGAGAATTTGGCATCTTAATCAATCCAAAAAAGTCTATCTTCACAGTCAGTGAAGGAAAGCTGCTGGGACACACAATTTTGGAAAAGGGTCTCGCCATGGATCCCGACAGAGCTAAAGCTCTGATGAAGCTCCCAATACCAGCAGATAAAAAGGGCCTTCAATCTTTCTTCGGATAGATTAACTTCGTAAGGAAGTTTGTCCCAGACTTCACCCAGGTTGTTAAGCCAATGTCTGAGCTTTTAAAAAAGGGGGCAAAATTCATCTGGACAGAAGAAAGGAGAAAAGCATTCAAAGAAATCAAGGCCCAAATTGTTTAGGCATCGGTCTTGATCAACCTCGACTACAGTCGAGATTTTATCCTGTATGCAATAGGAGAACCTAAAAGCTACGTCGCAGTATTGATGCAAAAGGGGGAAGATGGAGAGGAACGTCCCATTGCATTCCTCAGCCAAATAATCAATCCCCATGAGGAAAAGTACAATTTCATCGAGTGTCAAGTGCATGCAGTAATGAAGTCTCTCAGGAAATTCAAACAGTTCATTTCTTAGAGTCGAACCACAGTCTTCGTCATTCACCCCAATGTGTGTAGTTTCATTATTCAGGTGGAACTGGGAAGCAAGAGAGCTGGTTGGGTAAGCAAAATCCAAGAGTTTGATATTGAGATCAAACCTACCAAACTAGTTTGTGGTCATGCATTATGTCAAGAGCTGGCAAAGAGCGCAATGGCCAAAATAATAGATTGTCAGTCGGATGACTGGCCAATAGGAGAATGCCTCGCTAATTAGGAAGAGGCTAAGAAATATTGGGTTGGCAAAATAGTGGAATATTTCAACACTGGTAGATGCCCCTCACATCTGAATGCTTTGTAGCAAAGACATTTCAGGATGCGGTCCGCCCGATACACTAGGCGCCCAGAAGGCCTATTTTTCAGGAACATTGACGATGTTAGGACCCTCCTAACATATTGTAATTATATTTATCTGGGGTGCATCTTTCCAATCGCACCCCATACTTCATATTTATGGCACATCACCATATGCATTTTAGGAATCATCAAATACATTCATTTTATATATCAATATTGCAGGTTAAACTCAATATTTCCAAAAGCGATTCTTTTAAACAACGATTTATTTATCTTATTTATTGCATTATATCAGTTCCTCCGAGCGGTGTCATTGCAACTGGTATCAGAGCCTTCTTTCGATTCCAAGCTTCCGCCCTCACCACCAGCAGTGCTTTGTCCGCGTATCTCACTAACAGACGTTCCCTGGTTTAACAGATCACGGCTATCCGCCTTCACCAACCAGCGGCGCCCGATCCACGTCCGTTTAACAGACGACGCCTTGTCCCCTGATTCGACTGACAATCAAATCTACCACAGCAAGAAAACCGACGAAGGCTTACTTAAATTTTGCTAAGCCATCGACGTCCCTGCCTGAAGCAAAATCACTATTAAAGACGTTCGTTCGCACACAAAAAAAATAAAAAATAATAATAATAATATATTCAGGTGTCTGCAAGCTCACCGGCAAACACAAACTGATTAGCAGCAGCACAGACGACAAAAGAAGTCATTAAAAATCTCTCTGCGTCGTTTTTCGACGACAACAGGATTTTTTGGGTGTAAATATTTCGTGAGCTAAGGTTTTTAATATTTTTGGCATCGTTTTCCAGCGACAACAAGATTTTCGGGCATAAATATTTCGCGAGCTAAGGTTTTTAATATTTTTGACACCGCAAAAATTTTCCGATCGGGACTCTGTCGTCGACCCGACTGCCACTCCGTCGACGCTTAGCCGCCACCCAAGCTTTCACCCCGCCTCCCACTTAGCTCGATCCTTGCGCTACCCCGCCAGCCGTCACTCCGTCACCACCTCCGCCCTGCCAGCCGTCGCCCAGTCGTCGCCTGCTATCGTCCTCCCAGCCGCAATTCCGCTGTGCGCTCTCCGGGGACTAAAATAAAAAAATTGACAGGGCATTGCCCACCAAAGTTAAAAAAAAAAAAAAAAAATTATTTAATTTTTTAAAAAATTCTTTTTTGCTCACCTTGATCATTACCTAGTCACTTTGATCATTACCTACACCAACCGCAATGGCCGACGGACGACGATCACTGGATTCCATCCACGAGAAACACGAAAGGCTCACTGAAGAAGTTAAACAGGAAAGAGAGGAGAATTCCCGTAACACAAGAGAACTCTTCGAGAAAATATTTGCAATGGATGTTAAACTTGATGCCATCAGTCAAAAATAGGCAACAACACAAGCAAACTCAACCAACACCGGGTCATCAAACCGAGCAATGTTAGGAGGTCCACAAACTTCCATTCTACCACGGACGACCAAATTAGACTTCCCAAAATTTGAAGGCGGAGACCCTACAAACTGGATCTACCGAGCAGAGCAATATTTCTCACTAAATCAAATTCCGAAAATACAAAAAGTGCATATCGCCTCCTTCCATTTGGAAAATGACGCCATCCAATGGTACCAATGGTTCGAAAAAACTAATGGCACTCCGACGTGGTCAACCTTTACACAGAACCTATTAGTATGATTTGGCCCTAGCAAGTTTCAAAGCTTTACAGGGGCCCTCACTAAATTATGCCAAACCACTTCAGTAAGCGAGTACCAAGCAGAATTTGAAAGGTTAGCTAATCGAACATCCGGATTAGATGCTGCCTTCTTTCAAGAATGTTTCGTTAGCGGATTAAAAGAAGAAATTCGAATTGAGGTACAAATGTACAACCCTACAAACATGTTAGAGACCATCGGCTTAGCGAAATTAGCGAAAGACAAAATCAAGGCACGGAATCGGTTCACGAAACCAACTTGGGGGAAACAATCAAACACTTATACCAACCCCAAGCCAATGCAAAATGGACGAACCCAAAACTCCTACACAAACCCAAAAATTAACCTCGTTATACCAATTAAACGTCTGAGTTTCGAGGAAATGAAGGAAAGACAAGCTAAAGGTCTTTGCTACCATTGCGATGAGAAATTTGATAGAAATCATAAATGTGCCTCACGAAAATTATATATTCTCGATGCCACCGAGGAAGGGAATTCTCGCGAAGAGGAACCTGAACTCGAAGTAGAGGTATTATCCAACACACTTGAAAGTGACGAAGAAAATACACCAAAGGTTTCCTTCAATGCCCTTGCCGAATTTTTTGCCCCTCAAACAATGCGAGTAAAAGGGTATTTTAAGAAACAAAACCTTACCGTGCTCCTAGATTCTGGTAGCACGCACAATTTTATCGATCCAAAAGTGGCTAAACAAGCAAATTGTTTCATATACCCTTGCAATAACTTCGAAGTGATGATTGGAAATGGCGGAAAAATTGCATGCAAAGGAAAATGCAGAAATATAAAACTAACGATGGGAGTTTATACCATGCAAAGCGACATGTACGTCTTACCCCTAGGGGGATGCGACATTGTACTAGGCGTACAATGGTTAAGAACCTTGGGCGTAGTCCAATGGGAATTTGATGAACTATGGATGAAATTCATAGCAAAGAACCAAACCTATATTATCCAAGGCCTGAAATCAGGACCTTCCCAAATCGTCAGCTCGCATAGAATGGAGAAAATTATCCGAAAAGGGAACAAAGGAATGGTCGCCCAATTATTTTCAATTCAACCTAGTCACCAAAAAGACGAGACACCAGAGTTACAAAAAATTTTAGACCACCATAAGGCGGTATTCAACGAACCAAAAGGACTACCTCCACAACGAAGTCACGATCACACTATTCCACTATTTCCAGGGCATCAACCTCCTAATATTAGACCTTATCGTTATCCATACCTCCAAAAGACCGAAATAGAAAAATTAGTACAAGAGCTTCTTACAACAGGAGTCATTAGACCTAGCAAAAGCCCTTACTCCTCTCCAATTATTTTAGTTAGGAAAAAGGATGGTTCGTGGCGTTTATGTGTCGATTTTCGAGCGCTAAATAAAATGACCATCAAAGATAAATTTCCTATTCCGGTCATAGACGAGCTACTAGATGAACTCCACGGGGCAGCTTACTTTTCCAAGTTGGACTTACGGTCAGGCTACCACCAAATACGAGTCGCTGAAAAGGATATTCCTAAGACGGCCTTTCGCACTCACGAAGGGCACTACGAATTCTTGGTGATGCCATTTGGCCTTACCAACGCTCCTTCTACCTTTCAAAGTCTAATGAATAAGGTATTTCACCCTTTCCTTCATAAATTTATATTAGTTTTCTTTGATGACATTTTGATTTATAGCAAAACATGGGAAGAACATTTGGACCATGTTAGACAAGCGTTCCAAATCTTGAAGGAAAATCAACTTTATGCAAATAGATCAAAGTGTTCCTTTGGGAAACAAGAAATTGAATACTTAGGGCATATTGTCTCAAAGGAAGGCGTGATGGTAGATCCTTCCAAAATCGAAGAAGTGAAAAATTGGCCTATTCCAAAAACCGTAAAGGCTCTACGTGGGTTTCTTGGACTAACGGGATATTATAGAAAATTTGTCCAAAATTATGGTAAAATCGCTGCTCCTCTAACGACATTACTTAAGAAAAACGCTTTCAAATGGTCGCCTAAAGCGGACGAGGCCTTTATCACCTTGAAAACTACAATGTGTACCACCCCTGTTCTAGCCATGCCCAACTTTTCTAAACCATTCATCATTGAAAGTGATGCTTCAGGAATAGGAATGGGAGCCGTACTCATGCAGGATGAAAGACCTCTAGCTTTTATAAGCAAAGCATTTTCTCCTAAGAATTTAGCTCGCTCTACATATGAAAAAGAGATGTTGGCGATTGTCCATGCTATTCAACATTGGAGGCCTTACCTTATTGGCCAACATTTCATTATACGCACCGACCATCATAGCTTGAAATATTTTTTGGAACAAAGGACTAATACCCCGGAACAACAAAAATGGGTTACTAAACTTCTTGGCTACGATTATGAAATTACATATAAAAAGGGCAAGGACAACATGGCAGCCGATGCACTTTCTAGAAAATTTGAAGATATGCCTCAAATCCATGCGCTTTCCTCCCTTATTCCTAAATGGGTAGATGAGGTGCATGAAGAATGGATAAATGATCCTATTACCCACGCCTTAATTCAACAACTTCAACATAATCCTAGTAGCAAACCTCCATACACTTGGAAGGACAATATATTAAGATACAAAGGGAGGATGGTCCTCACCCCCAATTCAACTTATCGAAAGAAACTTCTTCATGAATTACATACTTCACCCATTGCAGGCCACTCAGGGTTCTTAAAAACCTATAAAAGAGCCACTACCTCCTTCTATTGGGTAGGAATGAAAAATTACATCAAAAACTTTGTAAAAGAATGTGAAGTGTGCCAAAGACAAAAGGGGGAGACCATCGCTATTCCCGGATTACTTCAACCTCTTCCTATACCCACCAAAACATGGGCAGATATTTCTATGGACTTTATTGAAGGATTGCCTAAATCAGGCGAAAAAACAACCATTTTCGTAGTTGTTGATCGTTTATCTAAATATGCCCATTTTTGTCCAGTGGCTCATCCTTATACCGCAAGCACTATAGCCCACCTTTTCCTCGATAACATCTTTAAATTACATGGTATGCCCTCCACAATTATTAGTGATCGCGACCCAACTTTCACTAGTACCTTTTGGAAGGAATTATTCAAATTACAAGGTACTCAACTTTGTATGAGCTCCGCTTACCATCCTCAAACCGATGGCCAAACCGAAGTTGTAAATAAATGCTTGGAAACATACCTTCGATGTTTTGTCTCTACTCAACCATTCCATTGGGTAAGGTGGCTTTCACTAGCGGAATGGTGGTATAACACTTCATACCATACGTCCATCAAAATGACTCCTTACGAAGCACTATATGGTCAAACACGAAGCACTATATGGTCAAACACCACCATCCCTCACTTCCTATATTCCAGGGACTACAAAAGTCCATGCGGTGGAAACAGAACTTGCTAGTCGAGAGGACATACTACGGACCCTAAAAGAGAACCTACACACCGCCCAACATCGCATGAAGTAACAAGCCGATCAACATAGAAGCGAACGTAGTTTCCACGAGGGTGATATGGTTTTCTTACGTCTCCAACCTTATCGGCAAACCTCTCTTAAACAAAAAGGTTCTCAAAAGTTAGCACCCAAATTTTACGGGCCGTATAAAGTTCTCCAACGTATTGGGACCGTTGCTTACAAACTTGAGCTTCCTCCCTCTTCCAAACTTCACCCCGTATTTCATGTATCTTGCCTTAAGCTCACAGTTGGAACACATATCACGACCCAAACCACTCTTCCGGAATTCTCCGAGGAGGGAGTACTTTTAGTCGAGCCAGAAGCTATCTTGGATCACCGCTCTCGTCACCTTCGTACTCGCGATATCACGGAAGTGTTAATCCATTGGAAAGGTCTACCTTTAGAAGACGCGACGTGGGAAACTCTTCACGATATCCAGCAGCAATTTCCAAATTTCCAGCTTTGAGGACAAAGCTCCTTTAAGGGGGGTGGCATGTTAGGACCCTCCTAACATATTATAATTATATATTTATTAGGGGTGCATCTTTCCAATCGCACCCCATCCTTCATATTTATGCACATCACCATATTCATTTTAGGACATCAATCAAATACATTCATTTTATATATCAATATTGCAGGTTAAACTCAATATTTCCAAAAGCGATTCTTATAAAACAACGATTCATTTATCTTATTTATTGCATTATATTGGTTCCTCCGAGCGGTGTCCTTGCAAACGACGTCCTCCTCAGATGCATAAAATATGAGGATAAGAGGAGAATCCTGGGAGAATTTCATTCAGGACAATCTGGAGGACATTTTGCTGGAATAGCAATGGCGCTAAAGATAATCAAGGCAGGTTACTATTGGCCCACACTCTTTGCCGATGCCTTCTCCATTTGTTGAAGGTGCGAGCAATGCCAGAGATTCGCCAGCCAAAGCAAAAATGCTTCGATGCCACTCCGACCGATACAAGTGGAAGCCCCCTTTCAGCAATGGGGACTAGATTTTGTAGGGGCCATATCGCCAAACTCCTCCGCTGGGCACAAATTCATTCTGACTGCGACTGATTACTTCACCAGGTGGGCTGAGGCAGTCCCCACAAAACATGTCGATCAAGATACTGTGGTCACCTTCCTGGAAGGATTGATTACCCGCTTCGGCATCCCCAAAGCAATTATTATAGATAATGGTCCTGGTTTCATAGGCGCAAAGATCAACGAGTTCCTATATAAGTATGGGATATATCACAAGGTGTCTTCCAACTATTACCCCCAGGGCAATGGATTGGCAGAATCCACCAACAAAACCCTGTTGAGGATACTAAGAAAGCTGATTGATCAAAACAAAAGAACTTGGCACCTCCTTCTGGATCGGGCTTTGTGGGATGATCAGGTTTTTGTCAAAAGGTCGATCAAGACTTCGCCTTATGCTCTGGTCTATGGAAAGGAGTCCATCTTGCCCACTCACATTGAGATCCCTGCATTACAATTGCTAGAAGAAGATGAAGCTAACCCGATGGAGGAACGCCTGGTCCAGCTACTATGACTAGAAGAAGAACGTGAAAAGGCCTACCAGAACTTCGCACGGCATGCTGAGGTCACCCAAGAGTGGTTCAAAAGGAAATCATCCGATTGCACATTCAAAGCAGGAGACCTGGTATGGAGGTGGGATTCATGGAAGGCCAAGCCCGAGAATCATGACAAAATGGATGCATTCTAGGACAGACCGTTTGAAATAGTAAAAGTGAACTCGGACAATTCCTTCATCCTCAAAGATGCGAATGGCCAAGTTTTACCAATCTTCGTCAATGGTCTCCACCTGAAGACCTTCAATCGCTGAGGCATTTATATCGCTTATAAAAACCAAAAAAAAAACTTGCATGTATTTTTGTATATAGGGTTTCAGTTCTTTGTCTATACTCTGTTCAAAATATTATGGAGAGCAAGCACCTTCAACTGTAAAAGCTAGATTCCTGGCTTCAGCTTCACAAAGCATGATCGAAATCGCCTTCAGGGGGTTTTCGGTCCGAAGTAGCCGACGACGGGAAGTTCGCCGTGAAGCAGTTCATCCTCGTAGAACCGAACCACATGCAGATCAAGGACATGGAAAATGCTTCGCTAAAGAAATGTGTCGAAGGCATTGTCCGAAGTAATTCTTGGTGAGGCCCTCCTCGATGAAACAGGTTTCGGTTGGCAAACCGAAGTAACAGCGTGGCAAAGGGAAACTTCAAGCCCGAAATGAAGAAAATCAGCCTGAAGAAGAACTTTGCGACGAAGTATTTTCTTCGCCAAATCCATGTCACCGAACCTCAATTTTAAGGCAGGCACATTTAAGATATGCCTCGAGAAACATGTTGACAACAGCCTCAAAAGGGGGCCGAAGTAGATGAACTCAATACAAAAGAAATGGCACTCATCCAAGATAGTTCGTTAACCGAAAATCCGCGTAAGGGTACCAGGTGGCAATGATTTGCGTTCTCGATACAAAATAAAATCCCTGAATTGCATGGCCCCGTGTACGATGCTGCCATATGGCCAATCAGATGCCACAATGATACTTTCGAGCCAGGCTCGTGAAGTAATTATGATGGTTGCCATAAATGCCGAAAGTTGCCCTCCGAAGCTATAAAATGCAGATGCCCGTTAAGAGCAAACCATTTGCAAGTGTGAGAGTCGAGTCTGCATTCTGTCACCTCGAAGAGCTTCTGCATCAAAGGTTCCACTATTCATCGTGATTATCCCATCCCTTATTTTGAGGTACTGAACTTTTCTACCTCACAAGTTATCCTGCTATGATCGTTCACAATGGGAAAGAAGAACCCCACTCAGAAAGAAAAAGAGCCAGAGACGACGGTTCCAGAGAAGGCAAGAGCCACGAAAGAAAAGAAACAGAGACCTAGGAGGGTCAATCCTCCCCCATGCCTAGGAAAACAAGTTATGGAAGGAAGGGAAGAGTCCGATGATGAGCCCAGCATAGAACCACCTGTCGATAAGTGGGCGAAAATCAGAGACCTAGAGCTCTCAAGAACCATGGCCGAGCTTCGATATACCATCGACTTCATGAAAAGTAGGCTCTCAGCAGAGAACAAGAGGGCTGCGACGTATTATTCCCACATATACTAGTATTTAGTCCCTCCTACACATCACTGCCCCGAGCTCATATACGCCATTGCTCAGAACTACCAACCACAAACTATATAGGTGTTGGATGCCTCGGGTCGAAAGTTATTTTCCATTCTGAAGGAGGATGTGCAGGTAGCGTTCACACCACAGCAAAGGCCACCAAAAGGCTATACCGTTCGTAATGTCAGCCTGAACAAACAAATGGATAAGTTCACCTCTAATCCCTTCATTATGAGCTTTTTGCGTGAAAATCTCAAGAGTGGACTTCCTTCCGATAAGCGACCCTAGATGCCCCTGCCCTTGGAGGCCTTCAAGAACACAGATATATTCTCCATCATCGCATGGGTGGGAGGCTTGTCAAGCGATACTTCGGTATACCCATGGCAGGTGTTGCTAGCCAAATGCATTTCCAGAGGAGAGTTCTACATTCTCGACGCTTCACGGTCGAACACCAACCCAGTTTTCTTTGATTGGGCAGAATGGGTGGCCCAAAATCTGCATATGCGGTTGTCATCCATGAAGGATGCTAGCAAGGAGCCACACTTCTAGCCTTGTTCCTTCTTGGTTTGGCTCTTCTTCTTTCATGAACATAAATCCCTTCACCATTGTGATGTTTCATCGGTCGACAAGGATGGGATCCCTTTGCCTGTATATCAGTGGACCCGTATCTTCCTGAGGTCGGAGTCCTATTACCCTTTCAATCAACAGTTTTTGGGGCCTGCGATGCACGTTCTGACAAAGTCTAGCCCTCGGGTGCCTCTCTGCCTTAGAGATAAAGTGGTACTGGAGAAAAGGGGGGATGTGTTTCAATTGACACAAGGGCTTGTGATCCGCCTTTTCAGCTTCACAAGGAAGCCCTTCTTGCTGCCCTTTTTCCCTTCGGAGTACCAATTGCCCTGGAAGTTGCTCGACAAAGTGACACGACCGACGAAGCCTACGACCACGGGCGAAAGTGGGCACACACCTGTGATTTCCCCTTTAATATGGGAGTGATTGAGGTCTTTGCCCTAAAGCAAAACATATACCTGGAGGAGAAGCTTGTCGATTTTTGTCTGCTTCAAATACCACAGAGGTGGCTCTATGACCTGTTGGGGGTGATGAGAGACCATTTGAAAAGCAAAAACTTCCATGTCTATCCTCGCCCTGAAGTTTTGGAGTAGAGAAATAACCCCAATGGTATGGATCTGGAGTTGCACTTAGAGGAGATGAGGACGTTGCCTCCTTGGCATGACTTCTATCCTATGGAGGTTGAATTCGACCCAGACCAGTACCCATTCTCAACTCCTGACTCCACTTTATGGAAAAAAGCAAGGGACGATTTAAAAGAGGATTTGAAATACTGGGATGAGGAGTAGTTAATAGAATGGTGGATTATGAGAGTCCATTGTCGAAAGATGAATTATTATGGGCTTCTAACAATGGATAGGGAATTCGCAATTGTGTATCAGACCAATATTGGGTCTTGGAAACCCTTGTCCTTTGCCGATTTCGTTCCATCGGCCACCCCAAGTTTAGATGAAGGCCCCAGGAGGACTGATAATGTCCCCAAGGAAAAAGCAGCTAGGGCCGCACCAAAAGCTTTACTACAGAGTCCATCCAAAGATCTTGAGACAGCAATAGAGGAATCATAGAAACACCTCAAGAGGAAAAAAATAAAGGATTAAGAACCTACATAGGCACCCCCGAACTTCGCAAAGCAACCGCGTACAGGCACTCCAAGCACCCTTGCCAAAAAATCAATATCAGGCTCGACCGAAGCAAACGATGGGGGAACTCCACCAAGCCCCGAAACGATCCCAAACGTGGATGTCATCAATGTGGAGGAATTCGTGGAAGTCATAGAAGCCGAGAGTATCGAGGCCCAGGAGGAACAAGGGCCAATCACCCAAGAGATCACCATGGCCACTCTGCTAGGATGGCATGCAGGTATGTTCTCTTCACCTTATGCTCTGGTTGCTCGTAAGTCTACCCCGACCCTGGTCGAAAGCTCTCACCTGTCCACCCTACCTCCAAAAGGACAATCACCTCCTTACGTCGTGTCCCTAACTACTCCCCTCGAGTCTTTCGGCCAGGACAAACCTGTCGAAGTTACTTCGCCCAACCACACCGCCAATCCTTCTGTCATCAACCAGGGGGAAGCTAATAGTACAATGCTGAACCCCGAGGCTCATTCCTCCATTGTACACAATGTGCTCCCACTCATCGAAGCCCCCGTCACCCCTGTTGTCGAACCTTCGGGTGAGGCTATCCCCTTCAACTCCTTATATTTGTTCAATCCCTCGGTTGTAGACCCAGCCACATTCGACTCTGAGCTGTCCTCAATACGGGAATCCCCCTTAGCCAAAAAACTCCTCCAAGCCTGACAGAACACAGAGAGAATGTTAAAAGAGGCAAGAAAGAAGAAAGGGCGCTCACTCGCTCAAGTTGAGAAATGTGCCATCTTCGATTTCAAGGCAGGAAATTTGCATAAAGTAAAGAAGATACCCAAATTCCAGAAGCCCCTGGATGAAATGACTCCAACGGACTATGAATATCAGGATAAAAAAAAGGACTTGGAACATCTGAACATGGACAAGGAGTCCGCCTCTATGCACATTGGAATCGAGACCTTCAAGGCGCATGCCAACATTGCCAACAAGCGCAGGTTCAAAGCCGAGAATGCTAACATCAAGCTAGAGGAGGAGCTAGCAAGGGCTCGCTCCAAATTGGCAGAGGCCGAGGAGTAGTGCAAGCTGATGCAGAAAGAAGCACACGCCCTAAAGCTGCAGATAGCACAGCTGGAGTGCATAGCTGAGAATCAAGCACAAAGGCAGGTCAAAAATGATTTGAGGGCCAAGGAGCTTGAAAGTAAGATCTTGCAAGCTCAGATCTAGTTGCACGAGAAGGAAGGCCTAGGGCTACTTGATAGGAGCAAAATCAAGGATATTCACTCACATCTGCTCAAGAATTTTAGGTCTCGGGCTGTCAGTTCTCTTTCTATTTTAGTCTACACCATAGAAGCCCAGGTTGTCGCTGTTGAAGGAGGGCCAATCGTCGAAGAGGTCATTCAGAATGTCAAAGCCTGACTCAAGCTGGCCCTCAAGGTCCAAGATGCAAGGTATCAAGATTTGAAGCTCGCAACGATGAGTCGAACAGTGAGGGATTGGTCAACCGCCCAGGCCACAGTTCGTGCATTTTTCTCCATAGCCAAGAAAGCTCAAAAGGCAAAAATCCTACTGGACACATTCGAAAGTGAGAGACGCACATCAATGGGCTACTTTGAAGACCTCTTCTCCTTAGGCTTCCCGAGCTTCACGGATAATTATGGGAAGCCCTTAGCCAAGGAAGAAATCATGCCGAAGTGGCAACAGTTTGAAGGCAACGTTTTGGAGATAGACGAGTGGGCCGAACCAATAACAGAGAAGCAGGTTGCTAATTACATATTGAAATACTATAGAATTGCTACTTCCCTAAACGATCTGCATACCAGGTCCCAACATGTAAAAATTAGGCAGATCGATAGGTTCTGTGCTTTGGTCAAATCCTTAGAGGATCAGGAGCTGTTCACGAAAAAGCGTCTGGTCTTAGGTTCGCAAAACCTTAAGAGATATCCGCATCCGCCTGGTCCCACTGCCAACAGTTGAAGATGTAGCATAAGCAATGGCGATAGGAGAAGAAGAAGCAATAGCGGAAGAAGAGGAGAGAGAAGAGGAAGAGGAGGGACAAGCTATGGAAGTGCCCCCAGAAAAGGAACAAGGAGAAGGTTCTGGAGGTAACTCTGGCCCAATGGATAAAAATTGAGGGTTCTACCACCGAGACGAGCTCGTTTCCCTGCAAGCCACCAAGAATGTTGACAATATTGTCACATTCCACCAAGGGGCAGAAAATTTGAAACTTTGTATAATATTTGTTTTGTTGAAAGTTTTCTTTTGTTTATAAGTTATAGCAATTTTGATTTTCCCTATCGCCCCCTGGTGGACAAAATGAAAAAGAAAAGAGCTTCGGGCCCGAAGCGCTTCAAATCATCACTTCGAGCGAGAACTTTGCCGAAAAAAGAACGAGGGAAACGCTTCGCACCCGAAGCATTCCCAGTGGCTACTTCGGGTGAAGAGTCTTGTGAAGCGGCATCCAAGCAACTTCGTCGAAGAAGAAAAGATAGCCCAAATCAGTTAAGGCAAAGAAATTACTTCGGGCCTGAAGTATTTCTAAAAACCACTTTGGCCAGTTTTCACCCGAAGCAGTAGAGGTCGAGAAAGTGCTTCGGCCAAAACACCCCTGAACCGCTGTTTCAAAAGAAGATCGGCCCGAAGCATTTTTTCCGAACCATCAACGAAGCAGTTTCACTAGCGAAGCAGCGAAGGATAGAGGGAGATCGGCTTCGACACTCCACACCCTCAAAGTAGTTTTGCGAAGCGGAAATCAGCGAGGCATTTCCCAGGAACGAGCCTCATAAATGCATATTTTCTTGCCCGATAAGCCCGCTGCTCATTTTTGGCAATTGGATGCGAAGTATCAGCCCGAGAAGAAGAGCTCGACAAGCATGGCCACCACTCAAGCATCGCACCTGCAATCCAAGGACACCCAGGTGGCTCATTTAATGCGTCTTTCCTTGACTGACTTGGTCACCCTTACCAATTTTGGTAGCTGATTTGAGGGATCATCCGTAGCATCAACGAGGAGCCAATTTCTCAGGGCTCGAGGGTGTACTCTTTCATTTTTGTAATAATGATTCAGAGGGTCGGGTCCTCTATAAAAACCTAGGCTTTGCAATGTAAAAGGGGAGAACTTTCTGCTAGAAATTTGCTGTAACTTGATGTCCTACGTCTAATACTAAAGATCTTTTGTTCTCTATTTCTCTCTTTTATGCTGCCTTCTGTGCTTAATTCTTTTGTATTTTCTCGTTCGCGTACTGAGACTCTGAATCCTGAATTCGATGTGCGATCGGGGACTGAACCCCTAAAATTCGCCCTGAAGGATACATAGGAGAGGAAAAATGCCTTGTCACTTTCTTTTATGTTGCCTGGTGGATTGAGGTTTCTGTTATTCCCTTATCTCAATCGTTGTTACTCTGAATCCTGAATTCCAATGAGAGAGAAAGGAGAACCCTGCGAACCCGTCCAGAGGATACATAAGAAGTTCGGTATTTCATTTCCTTCGTGCTATTCTTGGTATTTTTTGTTGTTATTCGAGTTGTTAGCGAGTAATCGTGCTTCTTGTTCTCTCCCACCTTAAATCATCATCTTCTAACCCTTACTCTGTTTATTTCTTTCTCTAACCCTTACCATTTTTTATTTCTTTTCCTAACCCTTACTCTGTTTATTTCTTTCTTGCACTCTTATCTCAAACCTCAAAAGTAGATTAGTATAGGAGCCGATATTTCTTCGAATATTGGCACGAGGGGCATCTCTTCCCCTCAGAATTTCAATGTTGGTCGCAAGTCTAGGGCGCGCAAACCCACCAAAAGTCCTTTCCTATGCGGATTTGATGACCAAAAGGACCGAGTGCAGTAATGTAGATGAACCGGGTGAAGTATTATAGATATACCGAGTGTAGCAATACAAGTAGAACATGTGAAGAAATGTAGATAGATTGGGTGAATAAATGTAGATGGGTTGGATGCAAAAATCTAGATGGATCGGTTGCAAAAATACAAAAAGACTAGGTGTAGTAATGAAAATGGATCAGGTGCAGTGATGCAAATGGATCGAGTGCAGTATTGCAGATGAAAACCATCACATGCATGTCTAATAATATGCTACTATGTGTCCACCCCACATGCATGTCCAATAACATGCAGCCACATGTCCACCCCACATGCATGTCCAATAACATGCATCCACATGTCCACCCCACTCAGTCTCATCTATAAAAATACATTAGTAGTTATTTTTACAAACTTTTTTCCACTACAGGAGATCAGAGTGAAGATACTAACACTTTCCTTCCCCAAGAGACCATTACCCCACACCTTTCTAGAGCAATGGTGACCATGTCAACAACCGCATAGAAAATTACATTCAAAAATCAAAGTTGCATCACATTTTTAGAGTACTTAGATGGGATAGATGGGATAGACCATAAATGAGTTTATAATGTAGGTTTTAGGGGTTTGGATTCTATGCCCCAATTTAAATTAGATAAACTTATTCTACACAATATTTTTTATGCTTACGAAAATGATATTGGAGCCATTACTATTTCGACACAAAATCAAAAAATATATTTTACAATCAAACCCTTTGATATCCAGATATTAACTGAACTTACATAGAAGGGTCTCGCTGCAATTACACAGAAACTTCATCTCTCAAAAAATGATAAGGCTTTCCTAGCAGAGCATTTCTATATCTCTTCAGAATTGTTGTTATGTATAATTCTCTTCAGTTCATTATCTTAAATTTCATAATTTAAAATTTTTTGTCACCTAATTTTTTTTTTTGCAGCCTCTGTGGTGAAGTCTAAGAGAGGGTTAACCAATAACTCTTTCAAACAATGATTTTAAGGCAATTCTTGAGTTTTTCCAAGCAAGACTTTTTTTCTTGGAAGATCAAAGATTCCATTCTCGTCATTGGATTACATTATTTGTTTTTTAGAGTACCATAAGAGATTCGACTAGTGTATATATATTTCTGATCGAATCAAATCAGAACTCTATACCATTCAAACTAGCCAGTTAGTCAAACCTCTCACGGTTGCATCGATAAATTACATTTTAGATTTTTATTATGAAAGTTTTCATAATTTGTAGGATACTGGTTCACCAACTATATTGCACACTTAATTACAAAGCATTTCTATGACTGTCGAAAAGTTGAAGGTAATTATTTTATTTTTCACCAATAATAATTTGTATATTTTAAGATGTTTTTATTTTATGTTTTAACTTTTTTTTTGAAAAAATCCAGAGTAATGTAGCCATCACATGGGAAAAAAAGTATGTTGGTGTTAGAAGTCACATACCAGAGGATGGTGGTGATTCAAAAGGGACAATGATTGAATTTCAACCACAAACACCTCATAAACACTAGAAGCCAGCTTCTTCTCTCGGCTTTCACTTCTCGTCAACATATGCAAGTAAATGCCATGGAAGGTGAATCTAGTTATGTCATACCAATGACGGGTAAGTTTACTATTTCAAGTTTTTCTTGATTCATTACCATTTCTATTTAGTTAAAATTATATCTATTTTTCATTTTTTGGTATGTTTTTCAGTTTTACGCCAAACCACCACAAACACTCGCACCTAGTTGTCTCCATAGGATGAAGGGCAACATGAGATATCTTCATCATGTATGTGAGTTTTTTAATCTTAATTATAAATTTTATCTCCTTTAATTTTGTTTAATAATATTTTATTATAATATATTTAGGCCCCTACCCACAATTTCATGAAAGAAGGAAGAAAATGATGCCACCGCCACCACCATCAGGTCCACCACCACCACCAGGTCCACCAACACCAACACTAGTAACACGAAAATCTCAAAAACAACAATAATTAATGCGAGGTCAAGTTGCTGGAAAAAATATTGATAGACCGAGATCATGGGTGGGACCCACACAATCGAAGACACAGGGACAAACATATGGATTTCCAACGTTGTCATTTTCTACTGGTTGTTCTTTGAAATATGTTTCAACCTTCGATTTAGATGTGCCAAAATTTGATCATGATTTTATTTTTCATGGGAACATTAAAGGGTTAAAAGTGTCAAAGATGGTAAATTTACAAGAAGAACCTGAAGCTAAGATAATTTCATTTTCACCTTCTGACACCTCTTATCCTGATCCTAAGGATGAAGAAGTTACTTTATCTGAAGATCAGTTGGTTTTTTATATTTGTTTTTAGTGATCTAGAATGTTTTGATTGAAAATTTGAATGAATTGAAGGATTGGGAATTGCGGGCAAAGATCCTTATCAAGGAAATAAATGCCCACTATAAAAATTATGATAAAAAGGAAGAAATTTTTGCCCCTGTTAGAAAACAATTTGAGAAGCTTGTTGAGTTGCTGCATCAAGTCCAATAAGGATCATTGAACCCTTCTATTTCTTATGATGATAAAATTTTAAAGACTATGTTGAGCAAGTTAGAGAACCTGAACGCTAAAGCCAAGGAAAATTACAACATATGGGCTTTTGATAAGAAGAAAGTTTTAATTTTTGATGCTACAAGAGATTCTATGGAGGTGATTGTAATATAACTCTCAACTAACTAAGGTGTTCTTTAATTTTTATGTAGGCAATTTTCTAAATTTTACAGAAACAAGTTATTTTTTTGGCTGTTAATCTCGAGGCTACAAAGAAATCAATATTAAATGCGATAACAATGAAGGATACCTTACAGACTAATTTTAAGGATAATAATTATTTAAAACAGTTATCCTCGAGCACAAAATGGATCTAAATATCTTGCTTAAGAAGAAATTTAAATAAAATGAACATGTAGTCCTTGAGGATCTACCCAAATATGATAGATTTTTGTTGGGGAGCTTACAAAAGATAGAGGAAGACCTCATAGGAATGAGAGCACTGAAATGGCCTGAGCAAGTTATTGGTACAAGAGATAAAGGAAAAGAACCTACAACTTCAAAAGCATCTCAAACTAAAGGAGATGTAGATATACATGGAGCATCTCAAACTCAAGAAGATGCAGATATACAAGGAAATATTGAATCTCAAGGCCTAGGTGATCCATGTGCACAAGGAGCATCTGAATCTACCCCTTCCCACCCTTAATTTTTTTTTTTTTGTAAAATGTTTCATTGTTGAAAGAACGTTCTGGATGGTGGTTCTATAAACAATTTTGTACTATATATTTTCTATGAAATTAATGAAAAAGGATTTTGTTAATTTGAATTCTATAACTCATTGGTTGTTTCTATTTATATTCATGTACTATTTTTTAAATTTGTAACGATTCAACAATATTCACAATTACAATCTAAAAAGAAATGAATGATTAAACTATATTCATCATTGAACTCAGTTATCCCATACATTAATATCAATACACTATATTTTTGAAAATTATGTTGTAAATCAATTATGAAAGCTAATTCTATCTTTTACATCATAAAACATATAATTCGAAATACAATTTTGTGTGATAAAGAATAAAGTTACAATTCATATAGATGAAACAATCTTATAATGACAAATAAACACATTCATATTGAAAAAAGTTATAAAATAGTGAGGTAACTGAAATAAACAAATACTATGATATAAATGCAATTAAAACTATTTTAAAAACAACATTGGGATCCATAAACAAATTTTATCGACTTGTCTAGAATTCCAAATCAGGTAGCTAAAACAAACATTCTCAGCTTGTCCAGAATAACTATTGTGAAATCTGATATCAAATAAATTCAATTTTTTTAATGTTATAAAATACTAGAAAAATCACAAAACTAGAAAATTCACAAATCAGGTAGCTAAAACAAACACTTCTCAACTTGTCTAGAATCACTATTATGCATAGTGGTTTTTTGTGTTCCCACAATCTAATCACTAAAATCATCATTATCATCATTATCGTTCGTATTCCCGATACCCCTTCTACCTACAAGAGAATTTCAATATGCCAATGCCCTATCATAAGGAAATATGTTCAACTGATACAATGACACATAAATTCTTACACAATTTTCTAAATTTTTGTCCAGCCTGTTACGAAGTCTAGATTTAACAAAAGATAGTTCACTAAAAACCCTCTCATCTTCCACAAATCCCAATATCATTGTTTGACATAATTCATATAAATAAAAGTATTCACTAATAGTATCTTGCAAGACACTACTTGGATAAATTTTTTACCATAAACATGCAATGGAACCAGTCTCATGGATGTTACTCAAAAGTGATGTTTGTTCAACCATTGTTCCACAAAAATGTGATGATTGTTGTTTTAAGAGATATTTGTTGAGTATACCTTTGATTTCAACACCATTGACTTCTACACTTTTACAGAAGTACTTAATAAGTATGAATATATATTTAACAAACAACTCATTATAGAATTGTATTTAGTACAAGGACACCAAAACATGGGGTTAACCACACCCATTGCCTCAAGCAACTCATCTCTTTGAAACCGTTCTCTTATCTCTTTTGTCAATGATTCTGTTATTTTAAATAAATTTATCTTTATTTTGTGTAAAACAACTTCAAATCTATTGTGTGTTATAGAAACTTGTTCAACATCATAAACAACTATACTTGCTTGCCTTTCAAAACAATACAAAGGTATCATATTTCCATAAACATTAAAACAAAGATGATCATTGATGTCAAAATTCAAAAATATTTTTGGATTGTTTACGTTTTTCAATGTATTCCAACTATCAAATAAAGGATCTTCAAAATATTTTTTAGGAACATACAACCTATCAATAATTAAACATATTTGCTTTCTCATCCTTATGAAATCAATGATATAGATCGATCTCTCTTGTGTGTAATAACCCTCCCTATCTAGTTCTCTAGGGGTTTGCCAATTCTTAACCTTTTTCGTGAATTTTTGATATACAAAATCACAAACACAGAGCAATCCAGAATTCTTGAAAATATTGCTTTATTCTTATATTAAAACTAGGGCACAAATTACAATGCAAATACCTCAAATGCTGATGAAACCCTAGCTGCTCCGTACTCTATAAATGATGATGAAGGCTCAGCCCTTCTGATGTGAATATTGTGTGGTGTCCCAGCTCCAAATATTCCCTGTATAATCTTTGAATGACCCTGTGTGGTAACCCAACTCCAGAAGTCTTTAAAACTGAAGTCCAACTACAATCCCTGTGTGGAAATGCCTAGATTGACCTGAGGGTAATCTTGCAACCCCGAAGCCAATGTCCCTGTAAGAGGTTGTCGTCTCTCACAAGCTCCAGAATCTCTGTAAATGGCTCTGCCAGAGAGTCCTCCAAAAAACCAGAGAGAAAAATAATAATCTTCGCATATCTCCAAATGAACTCAAATCCTCCTTTTATCTCCTCCATAGGTCGACTTAGGGTTAGGTCACTTTTAGGGTGGGCAAATATAATTTTATCAATTTTTAATTCCACCTTATTTCTCCTTAATTTATTCACCCCCTTATGCCTAGGCTTAACGACTTTTTAAGTCGTCACTTAAAATGGCCCCTTTTAAGTATAAAATGATTTTATAATAAAATAAAGTCACTAACTTTACAAAATTAAATTAAATAATCACTTTATTAATTTTATCTTCGACCATTAAAATTTCCAACCTCTGCCCATCCGAATTGAAATCCGTGAATGGTTTTGGACACCCATTTCACTGAAGAATATCACTGCACTGTCTGTTGTCCACTGAAACCCTAAAAATGGACATGGCTAAAAATAGTAACTTTGATCAAACAAATCTTCGAATGAGCCCAAACGACCATCAATCAATAGCTCTCTGGGTACTGACAAAGATTTTGATATCTCCAATGGCTCCCCTCCATCCGACTTAGCCTACGGGAGCTCGTGTATAGGCTAATCTGCTCTGCACCTGACTGCGTAGAAAAGGGGACATTACAGTCCGCCCTTCCCAAAGATTGCTTGTCCTCAAGCAATACGTATACATACTCCAGTCAGATGCTACATCCCGATTGAGATCACATCAAATCCCCTGGATCCCATAGCAACCTCAAAAAGGAACCGCCACGCTGACGCTGCGCCACTCTGATCATCACTACCCCTCTGACATGGTTAAGTGGCAGAAGTCTCAACTGCAATAGCATGATGAAATCTCTCTCCAGTCTGGCACTGACATGTCTGTCTGAGCTGAGATGTAATATCATGTACCATGACATACCGAAGGAAACAACGTCATAGATTACTGCAAACACAATGTTGGAAGTGCCTCCATAGTCATCACCTAACCAGCTCAACTCGACGTTCACACTCCTGGAATCTCCCAGATAATCCCATGTAGCCCAATCTACTGTAGTCAATGTAATATCCTCTGGAAATATGATGTCCCTCATCATACTCAACCAAGTAGGGTGTAAATGTATCTGTATAATTCCTGAAAGATCAACCACACTCCACTCTGGCAACTCAATAGGAAGCTCAGCCTCACCATCAAAACTGGTATGCCCATTATGACTGCACCCTGTGCCAAGTAACATCTCATGCATAGGTGACTCAACCAGGCCTATCTCTGCACTTTCACGGATTAAACTGACCCCTTGAGAGGGCACTGTGTTCAAATAAGAAGTAAGATACTCCATGTAATGCCAACCAAATTGCTGACCAACCTCCATCAAGTAAATGTTATGGCTGCCCAAAAAGTGAACAACGACATATCTCTCATACCCATGATCAACTATCACCCATATAAAGCTCCTACCATCGCCCTCGATGCTCATCAATGCAAGCATACGATCCTGGGTAAGAGAACTCAATCCCCGATCATCATGATTAGGCTAGAAAATGCTCATGAAATCACTCTCAGACTCATGTCGAAATAGACACCCTATCTCAAACAATGTATCCTCATGATCTATCACAGGAAAAGAATCAACACTCTTCATCTCAAAAAGAGGATTATCAAAATATGTATCATGATCCATCTCATACAGCGGATTGTCAGTCCATGAGAAATTATTATCACTCTCGTGCTTATCACAGCCAATCCACTGATCCAAAATTGTGTAATCTAATCTCATGGGACAATGTGTTAAGTTATAGTCCTCCTGAATGCAATCTAGTTCGACAACAATCCGCCCAATCTCCCTGGCTCTCTCCTGATTCAGTTGTTCAGTGGATTCTAAAACAAAATTGAGTTTCAACTCTGTCTCATGCAATGAAAGACGAGCCTCCGACAAAGAGCTTCTAGTCTGCTCAAGCTCTTCAGTTAGCTGACTAACTTCTTCTTTGCTCCTGTATGCACTAGGGGTCTCTTCAACAAGCTTGGCATAGTGATCTCTGTCTGCAAGAGTGCTCATGAAGTCTGACTTCATAGTTTCTAAGGCTGCCTTCAAATTTTGTAAATCAGCACTAGACTCATCATGCATTGAATTTTCATGGCTGTCCTGGTGAGATGAAATATCATCATAAGCTGATTTAAAATCAGCAACAACCTCAACTGTGTTATGATCTGAAAAATCATGTTTGTCTTCTTTTTCCTTCAATGTAATAAGAGTCCTTTCTGCAAGCTTGATGGAATGATCTCTGTCTGTAAGTAACTCCAAGAAACCTGATTTCAAATTTTCTAAAGCTTCTATGACTGTCTGCAACTCAACAATAGAGGTTACTCCTTCAACACCCTTCTGTCTCTTCTCAATTTGAGCCTTCCAACAAAGTTTTTCAATGACCTTGTAGGTGTTATCAAAATGTGTAAAGGCAGCAACAATCTTATCTTCACTAAGCATTTGATAAAAATCAGCTTCATGTAATAAATTTTCTAATTTGCCTTGTAAATCTTGACTCATAAAATCAGCTTCTTCTATGTTATCCACTTTGCATATTTCATGTTTTGAAGTTTGGGCAGCAACTATTTCAAAAGGAAATTCATCTCCACTTCCCAAAACTATAATAGTCTCAGGTTCATTTTCTAGGCCAGCACTCTGCTCAAGAGGAAAAACATCATCAATTGCAGCTTCATCTTTTAAATCTGTAATAGTCTCCATCACATTGGAAAAATCTCCTTCCAAAAACCTATTGATTTTGTCTACTTCAGATTTCAGCTGAGACTCATCCTCAACAACATTGATTCTTTCATCAAATTTGGGGTTTATAGAAACTTCATCATGAAAAACATCAACATGCATTAATGAACCGATGCTAGGAGATTCATCATACCTCATATCAAAAATCTCACAATCCTCATTGCATTGTTCTGAATGCATTTCCAAAACTGTTGTTCTGTCTTTTTCATCATCACTAAAATCATCCTGGTTCCCTGTTATGCATGATTCCTGCAAAAAGGCATTTTTTCCAAACTCAAGGGTCTCAACTTCACTACTGTCCTCAACTTGATTTGGCTGCAACAAGTCACTGTGTTTGTTGTTTCCACAGATGTGACCAAGAGTCCAAGCCTCTTGACATGTGAAACAACGTTGCTCTTTCCTAAGCTGATTCTTGCTGATTCGCGGAAGACCTGCAACCTGTGAACCATAAGAATCAACTTTCTTTTCTGTCAACTGCTTTTTCAACCTTTCTAGGGCAGCAAGCTCATCTGTTCCAGATTTTACTTCAGTTGATGAGTGTGGTCTCAACCACTCAGGATGCTCTAACAAAGTTGTTAGATTTTTTTGGTATGCCATAAAATTTTGCTTAAATTCATTCAGAGCTTTTTCAATTTTCACACTGAACTCATCATCAAGTGACCTCACAGGTACCTTCGGAAGGAAAGTAGGAAACTGCTTGTACATCCCTGAACGCGGGCAATATGTTATTTTACTATTCATCTCTGCACTCTGAACTGATCACAAGCCTTAACTGTAATATCCCCTACTGGATTTAACCCAACACATGCAATCTCGCACTCAGATTCAATTTTTCAAACAGTTTGCTGCTGATGGTGATCTATAAAATCTGTTCTATTGTTTCCAGAAATTCTGATCTCTTATAGAGATTTTTCCCAAATACTTCCCTTACTATTCAAGGTTTTATTATATTGCAAGAGTAAGGTTCGGATATTTGCTTAAGCATTTGACTATCAGCTCATATAATTATTTATTTCATACATAATACCAGAACAACAGACATTTTTATCAAATAATGAAATTTATATGCAAATATACAAGGAGGCAAAGTCTAAATTATATTGCAGCGGTAACAATGTTGACCTGTGATTTGAGGGTGTTGAATGATACATCTAATTTCATAGATCCGTAGCTTCAATCCTGAGATTACATAACTCTATCAATCGCTGGAAATGGATGCTCAGGGAATTTATATGATAAATATTCCCAATTTATCCCGTGACAATCTATATTTATTACATGCAGCTGTATGAATGAAAATTGTGATGTCGTTATGTTTCCTTCAATTGGCGTTGCTCTATTTCGTAAACAATCCACAAAATCCCTCTCTTCGTCATCAATTAATAATCCTTAATATCCATGTCGTTGAATGAGCTTCTGCCAAAAAAATAACATTTGCGGCTCCTGAATGTTCTAATGAAATATACGATGCCAAGGACAAATGTTATTATGTGAAATCCGAAATCCAACTTTAAACTTGCATAATCTCACTGTTGCGTGACCATTTCAAAGGGAGACACGACACCTAAAAAATAATCATCGGCTCTTTGTAAAAAATCCAACTTTGACGGCAGCAAAGGAAAACTCACACGGACTCCCAATAATAATAATGCCAGCAAATAGCCCTTAAATCAAACTGCACAACACTCTGAATATATATTTTGCAAATTTAATCGATGTCTCTAAAAAAAATTCTTGAAATTATCTACGCTGTAAAAACTCTGAAATTTCTCCAAATGTTGCTTGTGAACACAAATCCTCTAATTTCTGCAACTTTCACAATCTTGATAAACCAGAAATTTGTCTTCGAACTACCCAACAGGCTGGCAAAAAAAACCAGCTCTGATACCACTTGTAATAACCCTCCCTATCTAGTTCTCTAGGGGTTTGCCAATTCTTAACCTTTTTCGTGAATTTTTGATATACAAAATCACAAACACAGAGCAATCCAGAATTCTCAAAAATATTGCTTTATTCTTATATTAAAACTAGGGCACAAATTACAATGCAAATACCTCAAATGTTGATGAAACCCTAGCTGCTCCGTACTCTATAAATGATGATGAAGGCTCAGCCCTTCTGATGTGAATACTGTGTGGTGTCCCAACTCCAAATATTCCTTGTATAATCTCTGAATGACCCTGTGTGGTAACCCAACTCCAGAAGTCTTTAAAACTGAAGTCCAACTGCAATCCCTGTGTGGAAATGCCTAGATTGACCTGAGGGTAATCTTGCAACCCCGAAGCCAATGTCCCTGTAAGAGGTTGTCGTCTCTCACAAGCTCCAGAATCTCTGTAAATGGCTCTGCCAGAGAGTCCTCCAAAAAACCAGAGAGAAAAATAATAATCTTCGCATATCTCCAAATGAACTCAAATCCTCCTTTTATCTCCTCCATAGGTCGACTTAGGGTTAGGTCACTTTTAGGGTGGGCAAATATAATTTTATCAATTTTTAATTCCACCTTATTTCTCCTTAATTTATTCACCCCCTTATGCCTAGGCTTAACGACTTTTTAAGTCGTCACTTAAAATGGCCCCTTTTAAGTATAAAATGATTTTATAATAAAATAAAGTCACTAACTTTACAAAATTAAATTAAATAATCACTTTATTAATTTTATCTTCGACCATTAAAATTTCCAACCTCTGCCCATCCGAATTGAAATCCGTGAATGGTTTTGGACACCCATTTCACTGAAGAATATCACTGCACTGTCTGTTGTCCACTGAAACCCTAAAAATGGACATGGCTAAAAATAGTAACTTTGATCAAACAAATCTCCGAATGAGCCCAAACGACCATCAATCAATAGCTCTCTGGGTATTGACAAAGATTTTGATATCTCCAATGGCTCCCCTCCATCCGACTTAGCCTACGGGAGCTCGTGTATAGGCTAATCTACTCTGCACCTGACTGCGTAGAAAAGGGGACATTGCATTGTGCAAGTTTAATCAACCTATTCATTTCATGTAACATTGGAAGAATACCACATAACCTTAAAAGGGTTTCGAATTCAGTAAAATAGAATAGCAGATCTTTTGCCTTATCAACAACCCTATGATTTACGTACATCAACCCTATTAATGATTGATACTCTTTAAAAAATCTGTGTGCAGGTTGATACATTGAAATCCACCTTGTATCCACATCTTTTAACAATTTTTTTCCTTCTGTAACTTCTAGTGTAAACTTTTAAAACTCTACAAAACTTTTTGGACTACAAGAAAAATAAGAATGTATTTCACAAATAAGGTCTTCTACTCTCACAACATTTTCAAAAGAGCTCACGATTTCATATGCTAAATTTACTCTATGAGCCATGCAATGAATGGGTATCATATATGGGCTAGCTAACATTTGGAGACATACAAAAATACTATTCTTGTGCCCTTGCATTATAGCAACACCATCAACTCTGATGCATATTAACATTGTGGCTATCTCTACATCATTCATTCCTGCAATATCCTTTAAACTACTCACAACAACATTATAGATATTTTTTGCATTTGAACTTTACCATCTTATGTAATCCTAAAAAACTACATGATTTTAAAATGTGTATACATGCATGCAAATCCATGATGTGTTGTCCACAGCCATCACCTCATCAATAAAAAGTGATATGAATTTGACATGTTTTACTTTTTCCCTTAGGTCCTCCTTCTCATCTAATGATAGATATTTTACCATTTCCTAACCACTTCGATCTGACCAATGGGAACTAGGAAGTTTTTGGACATCGACTATTTCAAACAGGTGCTTATAATGACCAAAATCATATATGGGTCTACCATTTTTGAGAATATTATATACAACAACCAACTGCAAACTTTTTTAAGCTAAAATGATCTTATGCATTTTTTGAAATTGGGATTTAATTGTTCCACATTTCCCAATAAGAGATTGTTGTTGCTTTAAGTGATTTTCATATTCTATTGCATATTTGACATGCATACATTCTGATGCATCCTTCCACTTAACTTATTTTTTAATTTTATCATCACTTCCTCAAACTTTTACATAAACTTTGCTAGCATGTTTTTCTATTGTATATTTCTTATTTTATAGCCTATCATCCTTACCTTGTTTCCAACTACAAATTTTGTATCTACATTATTTTTGTTCGAATCGGTTGTCCATGTAATGGATAGTCTCTATCCACAAATTTTTTTTTGCCCATTCATATTTAAATGCCCTTCCAATAGCCCAGTTAGATGTATTTCTCTTTTTAGTATTTTTGCTTGAATATTCGAAAGAATATTTTAATGTATTTTATTTATCACTTTCATTTTTAGCTGGCATGTCCATTTGATGAATATCTTCAAGTGTTTGTTTGTTTGTTTTTTTTTTTTTTTTGAATTTACATGTTGGAATCGGTAGCCGCCACGAATCCGGGCAGGATGTCCAGATTTTTATGGCCGCCACAGTATTCTGCGTTGTCTGCCCCCAGAAGCTGCCACACAGATCTTCGTGCAGTCCGCACCTATAACCACCATGCCACAATCATTTTAAACCTTTTATGCCGCTGAAAGCACCAGGAAAGGGACAAGAATTTAGTCCGACGAGGCCGAGATTTGAACCTTGGACCTCCGCCCCCTTATGGGGTTTGGATGAACCAATTGGTCTACACCTCGGACCTATCTTCAAGTGTTTGTTGGATGTCATTGTTAAGAGAATTTTCATTAGAAGACATCTCTTGGCAAGGAATATCTTCAAGTGGAGGCATATCATGGTCAACAGGGTATTTTGCATAGTAGCATACAATAATATTATTTATCATTTTTGGATTTAACAAAAAAACTTACAAACAAGAATATGATTCGTATCATCATGAAATATGGATAGAGGCACATACTATGAGTTAACTATTTGAGAAAGAAAGCATTATTTAAATTAATTATTGAATAGACAACTAACTGTTCAGAAGTCAAAAATAATTTATACCTTTAATTTGCTCTGATGTCGATGGCTCATTGGATTTTGATATATTTCTAAAATAATTCAAGATACTATTTTCAACAGGAGATTTGGCCCCCTTCTTTGCATTGCGAGTAGGTGACATTTTACTTGTAAAGAAAATATTTTTCAATTTAGAAAAAATAAAATGAAGATATTTTAATTCTATGAGGGCTCAATATAATGTAGTAATTAGAATAAACAGATGGTGGTTTGGTAGAAAATACATACCTATTTTTAGACATGATTTATTGTGTTCTTTTTGCCACTACACTGAAGATAACACTTGTAACTAAGAAGAGCATAAAACTAATCAATATACAAATTCAAATCAATGTAAGAAAAAAACTTGTGTATGCGAAATAGAGCATCACAATGTCCTTAGAGAACCAAAGCAATTACCTACTCATAATCTTGTAATAGAAAAGCATATCTCAATATAAACATAGAATCAAAGAGTGTAACAGAAAGAGAGAAAATACGAGAAAACATGGAGAACGAGACGAAATAGAGAATAACATAGGAATAATAGCATTAACTTATATTTAATAAATGATTAAAAAACAAGAAAATAAAAAGTATAATGAGATGACAGAAAAACATATATTATTTCTACAACTACTTCAACTCATATTCTATAAAAAAGTAAAAATAAATAGCATCACAGATTCACAATGTTTTAAGAAATAGAGTACCTAGTGCAAAACAATATTCAGAGGTAGATGCAATTGGAAAAAAGATCAATAGTACACCCGATTTAAGAACAATGTCAGTTGCAGTCCTATGTCAGGTCATCCATAGTTTATGTAAATATTGGTATGTGTACAGGTTAGTACCAAATGGCAGTCTGGGTACAAAACAAAGCCTGGATGTCAATCCAATTACAAAATAGTGATCGAATGTCAGTTTGTGTATAGAATAGAGACTAGATGTTGGTTCGAGTATAGAATAAGAATAGGATGTTGATCCAGAATCAAAACTTTGTCAGGCTGTATAAATACTAGAATGACTACAAATTAATTTTCGTGTGGTGATTCGAGTACAAAAAAAAGCTAGGATATCGATCCGAGTGAATATTCGTGCAATCGTTCTTTATGTCGGTATGTGTGTAAAACTATGTCAAGTAGATGAATTTTGGCTCGGGTCCATAACAAAACTCGGATGTCGGTCTAGGTAAAGAAATGTCATCTATCATTTTGGGTGCAGATATGGTTTCCATTTTGGTCCGAGTGGAGTTTTGACCCAGATCAATAGATTTTTGGACCCGACTGAAATTTAATAGAATTTTGTAATAGATCGAATGTACTCTTCGGTTCGGTTGTGAAAAAGTATCACTGATGTGTTAGTTATTTATAGTGTTATAGTTGGCGATTTGGGCAGGATAAATTAATTTTTTTAGAAATTTAAGGCGAAAATGGTCCAAATTTTAGGTGGGAGTGTTGGCGAGTTAAAAGAAATGTAATACTATTATCAACGAATGGCGAACCGACACCTAAAAAAATTCTAAAATTTTGGGCAAAAGGACCGATGTCTAGGGTCCCCCAAACTCGCCAATTTGAATTTTTAAAAATGCAAATATTCATCTTATTGGAGAATATTTGCCACTATGCATAACCCTACTTACACTTCTATTTTCACTCTTAATCTGGGATATTTGTGCACATTCTCACATTACATATTTGCACTCTTACATACAAGACACTTGTGCATTTGTTGCACATTAACACTTACATAAAAGTAAAAATATAAATCAAAATTATAAACTATAGAATCAACCCTGATCTATTACATATTTAAAAATATAGCATGAAGGTACCATGGGGGTACATTAGCATGTACCAAATAATGTAATATACCTCAAAAATATTGGTCTCTTAGTATTTTTCTTCAATGCAGGTCACTTGGTTGCTAGCCTCTAATCTTCAATGCTGGTCACTTCAACTTCTCTTTTTTCTATATTGGCTGCTTGAATGATGACCGAATTCTACTTCTATGGTCGATGATATATCCACTAAATATGTCTAGATGCTTCTTGATGTCTCTGGACTGCTATTCTTTATTGTAGAATAAAACTCTTTTTAAAAATATTTCAAGGCCAAGACTAATATTGCTACAATCAACCTGATGCTTTTGGTTATTTGAATAACCACAACTTCTCTAGGCCTCTATCTCTATAGGCTTCTTATATGTATTTCTCAATACTCTTCTTATCTCTATATACTTCTATATATTGTTGCTTCTCAATATTTAAAATCAAGAAGCTAGAATGCTTTTCAATATTTGGAAGCTTTGATGCTTATATATCTCTATAAGCTTTGATGGTTCTCAATATTTGGAAGCTATGATGCTTCTCTACCTCTATACCACAACTTTGATGTTTGAAATATTATCCAATGTATTTGGTCATACCTAAGAACAAAATATGATTCTTCTCTTTTCTAGAGAATCTAATATTAATATCAGTGTGACATTGAATGTCCCTGAATGACCAAATTTCTTCTGATTTGGCTCTCAATCAATGTCCAACTATCTTCTGAGTTGGCTCTCAATTAATATTAGTTGAGTCATAATCTTCACTAGTTTCAAACACTATCATACTTGGTACCCTCATGATTCCATGTAGAACCATAATATTTCTGCCTTGATCCAAACCTCCAACATTGTTGTTGCTCATGGTGGTGTGGATGGCAATAAGCTGCTACCTTCTTTGACTCTTCAACATTTGGCTCCATTGTTTTAAATTTTTTTACACATTGTTCTTTCATGTTCTCTTTTTTTGGTATGTCCTCGTGCTCTTATAACAAAGTTTTCTTAGACTCTGCTACTGTTATTTCCATGGACTTAGTTGTTGCTGCTTTTTCCATAGACTTTGTTGTTGTTACTTCCCTCTTAGATTCTATTTCAGGTTCTTCTATTTGTTCTTAAATTTGTTTCTCTGCAAGCACTTCTTGTTTTTCCTTGGATTCATGCTCCTTAAGATGAGAAATATTTTGTAATGATATCTTCTTTTTACTGTACCATAACTTCATAAACTTGTTTTGCACATTAATGTTAACAGTACCCAAATAATCTAACCAAGGATAACCAAGAGCAATATCCTCATCATCCATAACAATAGCATAAAAATATGAATGTAAAACATATTTATCCATGGTGATCATCAAATCTTCAAAAATCTAAATATTCTCATCCTTAAGATGTATGTTCATTATTTTTGTTACTTGAACCCGCAACCTCTTATCCAGATCAATTTTAATAAAATTATATCTACTACTAGGGTTAATGGAAATAATAACATTTACCTTTTGAATGCTTCCTTGAACCTACAAAATAAAAAATTTAGATGAATTTAAATCCTTTTGATCCTTCTCTTGCTTTTGAAAATTCAAAGATATGCCTTCTACATTCTTCTCATTATCTTCCCTAATATTTTCATATTTCTCTTCCTTGAGTAATTTTATCTTTTTCATAGTATTCATTTTGTTTCTTGAGAAATTCTTGCTCTCTTTTAATTTTCTTTTGTTCCTTTTTATGCATGGTTATTTCCTCTTCATATCCCTTGATGGTAACCTTCAAACTAGTTATATTTTTATAATATGGGTCCCATTTACTCAATAATGCATGCTCCACTTCGTCCCAAGTGAAGTTATATTTATGGGCACTATTAAAACTATAAAACCAAGAGAGAGATTCTCCTCCAAGATAGCTAGGAAGCCTAAGGCTCCAAGTAAAAGAATTATAATACAAGGATTTAAATATTTTCCACCATTCTTTAGCATCAATATCATCTTCTCCAAAAAAAATTTGTAGTTCCATAGTTCATGCCCTAATGCAAATTAGGGTTTTATAAAAATATATATCTTTCCATTTATTTGAAGCTAAATTTCCACATAGACAACTAGATTTGCAATTTTTCTTCGAAACAAAATAAATTGCAACTTATTTGCTTACTCGAACTAACAATTTCATCTTAAAAAAATCGTGATTTGAAAATTTGTCACTACCCTTGTTTCAGATGACTAACTTCAAAAATTCATATCTACCTCAATACTACTCAGATTCCTTCATATGACCACTCGTTTTAAATCTCTTCAAATTCCACATAAACTAATCCAAGAATTGCCTAAATTGGATAAACATTCATGAAGATATGGCTTCTAAAATATGAGATATTTTTCCAAAAAATTCTACCCTAATTCTGCAATTCCAAATCAAAAATTCCCACTTTGCCTAAAATCGTTGCTTTGATACCACTTGTTATAAAATTTTATTATCATTAATAGAAATAATTCACCTAATATGCAGAAATATCAAATATTTCATCCACAAATAATTATCCACAATAACAATCCACAATTGAGAGAGATAAAAAATACCCTTAAGGTAGGGAAACACCAATAATAATCCTTAAGGAAGGAATAAATCCACAAGATCTCCCAAGATGAGATAGCCACTTAAGGAGGTCAAAGTATTATAATATACTTTGTGGACAAATATGATTACATACAATTGCTCTCCCCATGATTACAATGACAAATATCTCCTCTTTATATATTCATCTTCTAATTCTACTTTAAGGAGCCTACTACTAATATAATATACCCATCACATGAATGCTACTAATATATCCATGTTCACAACATCATTACTTTTCTATTGTATTTCTTCATTAAGTGTTAGTTCTTTCCTCTCTTGGGCTCTCGACTAGTTGCCATGCATCTTGTTTTGGCCTATGTCAAAGCTTCCCCTTCCCGTATGCACTTTCTTCTATAAGAAGAAATGCATGGGTTGTTGGATCGAAAATTAATGGTCCACGAGCCTTGACACCCTTGATGTAGCTAGATTGAATGAAAGATGAGAGTCGATCATATATGGAAGATCTAATGGCTAGCATGGCTCCTAAGTTTTTCTTCCTATCCTTGAAGCTCCTTTATTTTGACTAAAGGTGGGAAGCGAATTTTGATAGTGTAGTCTTGGCCTATCCCACTTTCTATTGGTCTATCTTGGAGTGAAGTGAGGCTATAGGGATTATAGTAACCAATATGTTAACATTATTTTTGGTGTGCTATTGATGGTTGAATATTAAATTCCTACTACATTGATTTCTCATTCTCTTTTTTATATTATTCTTCAAATTCTTCTATGGATGGTGAAGAATCACATTTAGAGTTTATATTTTGACTTTTAGGTGCTTAAATTGTGTTTTCATATTGGCTCTTGATGTCTTTGATTGCATGGAACTAATTTTCTTGATTTTTTATTTGTTTAAAGTCATACAAAAGACTATTGTGTTGTATTAGTTGTGCTTGTGCAATAAACATGTATTCTTCTTCTTCTTGATATTTTTCTTCTTATTTAAATTGATTTTCCTTGGCTACATTATGTTGCTATGCCTTTCTCCAATTTTGATTTTGCTTGTCTAAAGATGACCTATTTTGCTGTCAATTCGTCTCTCATGAAGAAGATCCATTTTTGAATGGATTAAGGTAACATTCATTCATGGTGTGATCATTTTTGCCATAATTTTCACACATATTTTACATGTGGAAAGTATTTCTTTGAGAATAATTTCTATTATCATGATATCTTTGGAATTATTTCTTTGTTAGAAGCGTTGTGTATATCTTATGCCTCTTCTAAATGGATGTTTCCCTCTCTAATTTGTAAGAATTAATTGTTCTTCTTCATCTATTTTATGTGAGGTCTCTACTTTTTAAAGTGGTTTCACTAGATTTCCAAAGCTTGGTATTTGTTCAATGATAGTTAATGTTGTTATAAAAATATTACACTTTGATGGGGGAAATCTCAAAATAATTAGAATAGTAGTTTCATCAGATACCTTTTCTTTTATGCTTATAGTAATGCTCTTAGTTCTACAATTTTGAAGAAATATTCTAGTTTATCTCCATTCTTCATCTTCGAACAATGAATTTGGCTCTGGAGGAATATAATTTGATTTTGATTATTTGCTTCAAAGACTATTTTTAGCTTCTCCCATGCATATTTGGCCATGGTTGAATCCCAAATGTATGCTTGGACTTTATCTGCTACTCTAAACATGATGATTAATCTTGAATTTTTGTCTGCCTTGTCAAAATTTAGTCTTCATTTTATTCTTTAGGATGGGTAATGTCCCCATATACTACTCGTTGTAATTCCTCAAACTCAAGTTATGTTCTAAGTTTAATTTTCCATGTGGCCTACTTGTTCCCCCTTAATAGTTGGGAATCAAGTAACAAGAACTTTGGTTCTTCACTAGCCGTAAGAAACTTTCATAAAATTTAAATATTTTTATTTTATTGAATCTACCTCAAAAAATGATTTTCAATGAGTATATATACACCTATACTTGAATTTTAACTAATGCTTCAAAATCATAAGAGTAGTGTCCCATAAAACAAAAATGATAGCTAAAGGGATTTTTCTTCTTTTAAGGAATATTCTCATTTTTTTTTCTATCAAAAAATATAAGTATTTCCTTTTTCCTACAATTTTATTAAAGGAAAGAATAAGCCTCTTTTTTATTTTAATGTTCCTTTCAGCACCAGTGGGATATATCTTGTGCATGTCTAGACTTCATTTATCCATGTGTTGCATGCAAATATTTTGAACACTTTGATTTTTCTTGTATAAGGATGCTCGAGATATACTTTGAGTGCTCAATCATATTTTCAAAATGGGGAGGCACCTCTAATATTTTGAACACTTTGCTTCATTTCAATTAGAGTAATTTTTGTGTGCTAGAGCCTTAGTTATTGTCTGAATAAGACTTGGTTGACGCTTATTTATAGAGTTCCAAATTTCATAGAGATTGCTTTTTTGATGATGCAGTTTTGCCAAATTGATGGTAGCTTGATCCAGGTTTATATTTCTTAGTTGAAATATTTCTATTTGTGCAAAAGATCTAAAGTTTCCTTTTGGAGGTAATATATTGATTTGTCACATCTTGGCTTCTTCTTATATCAACTATTGTGCAGTCTATTTTGCTTAGATACCTTTGTATTTTGGTTTAGCACTTGAATCATCCTTGAATTTAATTTCAAAATGAAGCTTTTGCTTCTTCGATCCAAAATATCCTTTAAATGAAATATTCTATACTCTTTTCACAAATCTTTCATTGGTGTATTTATTTACTAAACGAGACGTATGTTGCTGGTTTGAATTTGATATTTTCTAATGATCCTTTGAGATTTTTCCCTTGGAACTTCTTTGAATGTTTTAAAGAATGTTGTTATATCTTTTATCAATTGTAATCACATAGAGTTCAGGCCTTGGATGTTTGTTTTATTTAAGCATTCATGTGATTCTTACACTTTGCCATTACTTTAAGTCTTTGATGTCTTGGACTTTAGTTTCTTATGCACCTCATGAATTTTCTAATTTTGAATATTAGCTTTGGGTGTTTCCTTTGTACATGCAATGTCTATTTTTATTATTTAGTCAATATTTGTTCCAATTGGAATGTTCACATTAATGCCTTGAAAAAAATATTTTCAATTGGTTGATGACTTATGCTCTTTCATATTTGTAAGAATTTTGTATGTTCAATATTATCTTGTCCTACTGAAAGCTTGTATTGATCTTCTTAGGATTGATTGCCTTTTGTTGAAGTTGTTTTTTTTAATTGTACTTTGTTTATATATGTTTTTCTTTTTACAACTTTGTATAATGTTTTTTCTCTTTGCCTTAAGTTAACTCCTTACAATTTGAAAAGGTTTCAATAACCTTCAAATGATTTAAATAATATGTTTGTAGCTGCTTGGCAGGAATTTTATCCTTCACCTTTGGCCTTAAATATTTTCTCTATTCTTTTGGAGCTCTCAATGCTCTTTTATTTAGCCACTTGAAAATTTCTTGCAATTCTTTGTGAATCTTCAATGCTTTCCTAAGTCTTCATGTAATTTTTAAGGAACTTCTATGGTTTCCTTAACTTCTTGTAATTTTTAAGGAGCTTCTATGGCTTCCTTAATGCCTTTGAAATGACAATTCTTCAAGGAAAACTTATGACCCCTTTTCTTTCTTGTTGAAATTCACCTTGTTGGTCCTTGTAGGCTTATGACCTTATTAGTCTTAGAAGGGATTGAAATCCTTAAAATGTTTGAAGGTTTTTTCCTTTTTTGTCTTTAGCGAGTATTTTCACCCTAAGGCCTTTGAATCTATCATGGAATTTTGCTTCACTCATATTATTACCTCTCTTTTGATGTTTTCTCTAATAAATGTTAAATAGGGTTGTTTTACCCTTAAAACTTATTTTCTCAAACAAAGTGCTCTTTAAGGTTTCTCTGTGTTGAAGATAGAGGAGGATCAAAAGGAGAATTTTAATTTATTCTATCTGCTTTGATACCACATGTTAGAACTCAATGCTTCTATGAGTGTATTATGAGATTAATAAGTATTTAAATATACATAGAATACTTATTTTAGGAATAATTATTTTTTAACAAAACCACCCCCAAAATTTTGGATTAAAACTAATACTGATGGAGCTACAAAAGATAATCTAGGTAGAGGTAGAACTTAAGTGTTCTGTATAAAATCATGTTGGGATAATGCTCTATTAAGAACTGCAAGGTCTAGTAAGGATCATGAACGATGAAGTAGAATATTTAGCTATCAAATTTGCTTCTATCTGGATAGTAAGATAAGGTTACAGGAGGATAATACTAGAATAAAATTCTAGAATATTGGTAGGAGCTCTAGAATTCATGAGAAAATTTGGTCTGAAGACATGGAGGTTGAGGTTTCTTGTCACCCAAATTAAGAAATTATGGAGAGAATTAGATTATGTAGTTCCAATTTATGTGAGTAGAGATATAAATAAAGTGGTAAACTTCTTGGCTAATATGGGTCCTAAGGAGGTAGGGGTTCAATGGCACAATGACATGGTTATTGAGGATGAGAGGATTAAATAGGTTGATGAAAAAATCCAGTGTTTAGATAATTTGGGCAACCATTGTATAAATATGATTTAGGAGATTTGGCTCCAATGTAAATCTTCTTTCATTGTTGCAAATAGGTGGACAACCACTGTAGAAATATGGTTTAGGAGATTTGGATCCAATTTAGATCTTATTTTACTATTGTAAATAGGTGTTCTCTTCATCTAAAGCTGGGAGGAGTCTCATCCTAACTTGTAAATGATATTTGTTTTAATATAAGTTTTTAAAATTCTTTTTCAAAAACTTTCAACTACCTTTGTCCTATAATACATCCATATACGTTGTAAGGGGTGGTTATACCACTTGTCACTTCACATGGGCTATGATGTAATAACTCCTAACAAAAAAAGGGTCAATATAATCTTTCTTTTTGGGATTTTTATTTTTTGTCTTCTTCATTGTGTCCTTGATTGAGGCCTATTTTTATTTCACTATATTTTTTGAAGCTTCTCACTATTTGAGCTCTGTGTGGAATACATATTGATCTGGTTTTGGTTTTGACCATTGGAGAAGATGTGATGTTCTCATTTTCTTGTGTATGTGCTTCCTATTCTAGCTTTCAGATTTTAGAGACTCTTTATTCCCTTTCTTCCCCTTATTTCAAGTTGGAGTGCATTCATTCTTCTTCACTTTGGTCTTCTTATAGGACTATCATATTTAGTATAGGGTCTTGTTTGAAGGCTTCTTCTTGATGTTTAAGAGTAACTATTTTTGTTTCCTCCACATCTTCTTCCAACATACTAAAATTATTTTGAAATTGTATTTTATCTTTAGAATTTGATTTTTATGGATGTAGACATTCTTTTCTCTTTTTCTTTGAACTTTTGTAAAGTCTTCTTATTGTTGATTTTTTTGTTTGTTTGTGGAAAACACCCCAAATGGGATGCCACTTTTGGGTAAGTCCCAAGGAGGTAGAGGTATCTACTCCACCAAAAATGCTCAAGGCTCGCACCTAGCCTACCTACTTTGGCACACTCATCGAGCATGCCTAAAAAAAAAACAATAACAAACAAACACAAAAAATACAACATCAAAAAAAATACAAACAAACAAACAAAAAATAAAAACCGCAAAACAAAAAAACAACATAAAAGCATAAAAACAAAAAACTAAAAAATAAATAAATAAATAAATAAAAATAAAATAAAAAATAACAACAAAATACAAAACACATAAGAAAACCAACAAAACAACAAAACAACATACAAACACTTAATAGAAAACCAAAAACACAAAACACAAAAACAAAAACATCAAAAACACACAAAAAATGGAAAAAACACAGAAATACAAAAACAACAAAAACAACAAAAACACAAAAAAATAACTAAAAGAACACAAAAAATAAAATAGTACCAAAAAACACACATACCTATCGAAAAATAAAAAAACAAAACAAAACACAACTACGACCTTTCTAGGCCAAAAGACTTTTAAGGCAAGATTCAACAGAGGAAACATAAGAAAGATATATTTACACTAGAAAACTAAAATACCCTGACCGAACCAAATAGAAGCAAAAATAAAACAAAAATAAATTAGGTACCTCTAGTACTGGGGCCATCCAAAGAAAGGATAAAAAATAGAGCTCCCCTTATTTGTGAAGCTCACCATCTGGGATGGTGGTCGTAGCAAGTAATATCACCTTCATCCAATGCCCAATTAACTAAAGAATCAACACTCTCATTCTTTTCTCTAACCACATGATTGTAATACACTTCCAAAATGCCTATCTGGATTAATTGAATCTTCTCAATAATTCTTTTTATTCTCCAATCAACCTTATGATTCTTAGGAGTCTTTAGAATATTAATCATGATTTGGGAGTCAGATTCAACCAACACCTTTTCCCATCCACCCTTAGCAGCCTCTTGAAGGTCTCTAAGGATACCATACCCCTTAGCAAGGTTATTGAAAAGGATACCCAAATTCTTAGCAAAAGTGAAAACTAGGGAGTCATTTGAAAGTCTACCAAATCCTCCTACACTAGCTTTTCCAAGGTTCCCCCTAAAGGCTCCATCGATATTGACTTTTCCATAATCCTTAGGAGGAGGTTGCCAATTCCTTGTTCTTTTCATCTTGCAATTACTCACATTCCCTTTAAGTTGGTTTCCCTTAGAAGAGTTAATATTTAATCTTTGCATCACTTGATCCCATCTTTGGTGGGAGTTTTGGGGGTGATTAAGGAGTTGTTGGACTGATTCAACTAAGTTTGCAATGGTATTTTTCCAGATATAGTGAATATTATTTCTTTCTTGATTGAAAATCTATTTGTTCCTTTCATTCCAAATATTCCAAGGTAGAATGGTAGAACCCTTCCAAACTAATTTTCTAATGAAATGATCAACATCTTCCTGTTTAGGCCAATCCCTCCAAAGCTATTCAAAAGTAAAAAAATTGAACCATTGTAAGCCAAGTAAGATGGCCATTCTACTCCATAAATCAGAGGCTAAGGTACACTTAATAAAAATATGGCTAAGAGTTTCCACATTCTCTCCACACATTTTACATCTAAAAGAGCAATGGAAACCATGTTTTATAAGTTGCTCGCGAGTTAGCACCCTATCATGCAATAAAAACCAAGTAAAGAACCTCACCTTAGGCTAGATATTTTGAGCCCACAACTGAGAAAATATGTCATAAAATTGATTGGTATTATTATGGCATAATGCCAAATAACCTTGAGCAACTGAATACTCACCCTTAGTAGTGTTGTTCCATCCAAAAAAATCTTTATCATGGGACCAAGAGAGAGATCTCATATGCAAGATGCATTGGATGTCTTGTCTTTGAATTTTTGGAATTTGATTAGACCAATCCTCAATAGGGATCCAATATCTACCAACCTATGAATTACCAGTATGGTATCAACTGTAATTAGCCATATTTATCCAATTATTTCGATGAAGCTCCTCCATCCAAGGCCTCCAATTAGGAAATTGAGTTATCAAAGGTTGGTGAACATACCAAGAATCTATCCAAAAATTTACCTACTGACCATTATGAATGATCCAAAATAACTTTTTTTAATCAAATCCTCACCACTCTTAAGAACTGCTAAAATGGGAGAACCTTTGGTAGGCAATTGATAGTGAACAAGGTCTTCAGGACTTTTATTCTCAACATATTTAGCATAAATATTAGTTGGCCAAAGGGCATTGGGGTTATGTAAAATCCTCCAATACATTTTAGCAGCTAAAGCTTTGTTGTTATTAATAGAAGGTCAAAATCATAAACCCCCTTCATTCTTAGGAAGACATAAAGTGTCCCATTTCACCAAGGCCCATTTTCTTTTCTCCTTAGTACCACTCCAGAGGAACCGATGATTAATTTGATCTAATTCTCAAAGAATAACCTTTGGGATATTCAAAATGGTAGAAACATAAATAGGTATAGCTTGAAGGACATATTTTAACAAGGTAATTCTACCCCCAAAAGAAAGCCATCTATTGGTCCACTTTCCAATTTTCTTCATTACTTTGTCCAACAACCAATTCCAATATTTATTTTTTTCTTTGAGTATTGATAGGGCTACCTAAATAAGTGATCAAAATGGAGGTTTTCTTATATATTAATTTATCCAATACCATGGATTCCTATCTGGTAGAGCAGTGAAATAAAATAACTTTAGAATTGTCTTCATTGATCAATTGTCCAGTAGCCTTAGAAAAAAATCTAATGATTTACTTAATTTTAGAAGCTTCCTTATTGTAGCTTTACCTAATAGAGTAGAGTCATCAACAAATTTAAGATGAGATATAGGCCTATCTCCATGAGCAATGGTAACTCCCTCAAGGTTTTTCTTGTCTTTATTTTTGGTTATTGTCCTACCCAATCATTTAGTAAGAATGATGAATAAATAAGGGGAGATGGGATCACCTTGCCTAATACCTTTAGAAGCTGGGAATATTTGTGAAGGTCTGCCATTGATAAGAACTGATTAGGATACTAAAGAGATACAACCCATAATCTAGTCCATCCAATCTTGAGAGAAATGAAATTGTCTCAAAACTTTTATAAGGAAGTGCCAATCCACTCTATCATAAGCTTTGGATAAGTCTAAACAAATGAACATAGAAGGAGATTTTTTCATTTCCATAGAATGGATGGCCTCCTGAGTAAGAACTATCTCATCCACTTTTTATGCCCTTCCACATAACCTCCTTATTCAGGGGAAATAATCTTATGCAAAAGAGGCTTCAACCTTTCTTCCATGATATTAGTAATTATTTTGAGAAGAACAGTACATAAAGTAATAGGTCAAAAAGCTGAGATATGAAGAACACAAGCTTATACTGAGAGGGGGGTGAACAGTATAAGAGCACTTTTTACTTTTCTTTTCAAATCAATATTATGCAGTGTATAGATAGCAATATCAATAGCAATAATCAAAGCAATGCACAAAACACCATACACAATAGAGACACAAATTTAACGTGGTTCACCCAAAGATGGCTACTTCCACGGAGAAAATATTTCTTCTAAATATTTCTCAAATGATCTCTTGGGAATCCTTCCCAATTACAATGTTTATGGACCTCTATCCAAAGGAGATGTTGATCCCCTAAATCTAGTTTGTGGATCTCTATCCACAGGAGAACTCTTTCTCCTCTACTCTGGCTGGTGATCCTCTAGAAGACACTGCCTCCACTGCACTGACTGGTGGATCTCTCTCCACTTGAAGACTCTTGTCCTCACTCAAAAGACCTATCCTCAATGTCCTGGCTGATGGATCTCTATCCACTGGAGACTCTGTCCTCTCTACTCTATCACCTCCAAAGCTCTATCTCAATTCTATACTAAACATAGTCTAGTCGGTCTAGCACAACTCTACTCAATATCTTGCACTAAACACAGTCCATTCGGTCTAGCACAAGTCTACTCAAATCTGCACTAAACATAGTCCATTCGGTCTAGCACAAATCTTCTCAACTCTTGCACTAAACCTATTAGATCTAGCACAAATCTTCTCAAATCTGCACTAAACATAGTCCATTCGGTCTAGCACAAATCTCAATAGGTCAACCTACTCAAACTCTCAATAGGTCCACAAATCTATCTAAAAAACCAAATTTGCTCAATAGGTCCACTCAAAACTTCAAATTCTTCTCAATATTTCAAGTCACAGAACCTCTCCAAATATGCTCACTAGGTCCAACTATGAACTTGTTCAAATCTGCTCAACAAGTCCACATAGAACTTGTCCAAATCTGCTCAATAAGTCCTCATAGAACTTGCTCAAATTTAAAGCTTCCACATAGAACCTTCACAAATCTCATCAACAAGTCACACAAAACTTGTCCAAATCTGCTCAACAAGCTCACATAGAACTTGTCCAAATCTCATAGAAACATAAAGAGAATTGTTAGAGACTCAATATGTTCTATACTCAATACTCAATCACTTTCTCAACTCAATCTCATAGAAGCATAAAGAGAATTGTTAGAGACTCAATATGTTCTATACTCAAAACTCAATCACTTTCTCAACTCAATCTCATAGAAGCATAAAGAGAATTGTTAGAGACTCAATATGTTCTATACTCAAAACTCAATCACTTTCTCAACTCAATCTCATAGAAGCATAAAGAGAATTGTTAGAGACTCAATATGTTCTATTCTCAAAACTCAATCTCAACTCAAATCAAAATATAGAATAGTTTGTTTTATGGAACTTGAACAATCACTTCATACATCCACTTGACTAGGCTCAATCAACTCTACTCAACCAATCACTTCAAGAAACAACTCTTGCTCACAAACCCTAGTCCAAGCATGTATCATCCAACTCAAAATATTTCCAACAATGCTCAACAACAAATCTCACATAACAATGATACTCATGATCTTTTCAAACCCTAGTTCAAGTTCTTTGCATAACAACTCACTTCAACAACCATGCTCATCAAACAATGTTTTAATCACAACTCTCAATTTCAGAAAACCTTGAAGCATTAACTCAAACACTTCACTCAACCAATGATCTCAACAACAATGCTAATAAAACAAGGTTTTAATCTCAACTCTCAAATCAAAAAACCTTGAAGCAATAACTCAACCACTTTCAAAAAGGAAACCCTAATCAAGTCCTTTTCACTCCAAACTTAATTTTCAATAAAGCCAATCAATCAACTCAACCAAGAAGAAATTTGCCCATACCTTTTGTTTGACAAGTAGTTGACCTCACAAATCTGCCACACTCACAATTACTTCTTTGCCAATCTCAATAAGGGTTAGAGGATAATTTTCTTCAACAAAACATATCACAAATATAATATCAAAATTACACCTTATCACTCCAACTTAAATAATAATCAATATCCTCACAATAGTCACAAAAACCCTTAATTCAAAATAACATACTACCCACAAAGTCTTAACCTTTCAATATTCCACAATAGCAATTTTAAGACTTTAAATATAAAATATAATTCTCCTTATAACTCCTAAAGATAATTCTCAACTACCACAATTTTATTACAAAGCAACCTTTCCAAATTTCAACCACTAAACAACCTTATACCTCCAACTTAGGCATTTAATTAAAATTAAAATAAAAATATTACCTTTGCCTTTGGAGAGTTTTGAACTCTCAATGCAGCCCACTCTAACGTCTCAACCCGATGCCAACAACCACATGAGCTACATGCTCATTGGAGATAGGTGAAGCACCACGTGCTTCAAAAATTTATCCCCTCCTTTTTTACAAAATGTGCACCTCACGATTGGCGCTTTCAACACACCTACCAAGCGCTTCCATCGAGACTCGAACGCTGGCCTCCTTGCACACAAAATGTAAGCTACAACCCTCTTGCCACTAGGCCAAGGTGCCTAGTTGGCTTCCAACTATTCAACGTTGTCCCTTTTGTTTCTTTCATTGGCAATTCAAACTTAAAATTCGCACATCCGTTTCATGAGCTCTGCATTAATTAATTTGTATGCTATCTTTTCAATCGAGCAAGGATAATCTTAATGCCCTTTGGGCATAGGTTTAAATATTAATCTTCCTCCTTTGCTTTAGAATGTCGATGCTTCAAAATGCAATTAACCCACATGACGTCGGTGAGGATAAACCTTTGTAACATGCTTTGAATATTTAAATTCTAACACCCATCTTTGGGTGTAGTAAAATATTATTATTAATATTTTACTTTGGGCCTTTTTCACCACCTTACTTAATATTATAATAACTCATATTATAATATTATATCCTTTGATAAAGTACCTTTAATATTTATTTATAAAATTTAAATTCACACTGAATTTAAATAATTTATAAAATAAATATTATAACTCCTTTTTAACTTCTATCTTTTGCACTTGTTTCACTTGATCTTTGGCCTTCTTCCTGGATATCAAATAACCATTTTTATCCCCTTTATTTCCTTCTGAAATATTTGGTATTAATGATGACTTCATCTGGTGACATCAATGACAACTTTGACTTAGGGACTCAAAATGTCCAACAATCTCCCCCTTTGTCATTGATGGCAACCCATACTCTTCTTACTAAAACCTGACCTTTCTTTTTCCTTCTACTCCCCCTGGGACATTGCTCCCCCTGGCTCAATGCTCTCTCAAATATCAAATCTCTCCCCATATCAAATCTCTCCCCAATACACAAATATCTCCCCCTTTGACATCAATGGCAAAGGGTCACCTTTGGGGCTCGGGGCTAAGAATGAGCCTCTTAGCTTAGCCCCTCCCCCACCTCCTCATGAGGTGGTTAATTCTGGGGTGGGAGTATTTCTACTCCTCGAAAGCACTATTCTTTACCTTTATCCTTTTCCCTTCTTTTCTGAGTTTCTTGAATCCTCTGACTATTTCTATCCAAGTCATCATCCCTGTTCCTATCATCATTCTTGTCATCATTCCTATTCTTGTTCCTATTCTTGTTCACATCTAGGTTCTTGTTCCTATTCTCATCCATGTTCCTATTCTTGTTCCTATTCATGTTCTTGTTCCTGTTCATACCTATTTTTGGAATGTCTGCTCTACACCACTTTGTTGTGTGACCATCATTATTGCACTTATAACACTTAATGTTATTATTCCTTGTAGGTGCAAATGTCTTAGGATTTTTCCTAGTGAAGTCATATCCTCTTCTTTCATGAACCCTGCAATTCATTGCCTTGTGACCAAACTGATTACATGAGTAGCAATACCCATGGAAAAATTATCCATTCCCATATTCTTGTCTTTCATGTGTCCTGCATTGTGAAGCCATGTGCCCAAACCTGTGACATGAAAAACATCTTCCATTGAAGCTTCCTTGTTTTGACCTCATTGGTCTCCTATTCTGATTGTTGTTCCATCTGTATCTTCTCTGTGCATTGTTCCTATCTTTGTTGAACTCTCTATTGTCCAATTCTTCCTCTGATGTCTCACTTCCTTTTACACTGTCTTCTTCTCAAGTATCTTCATCTGAAGTTTCCTCTTCCAGAACTTGAAGTTGACTCTCCTTCCTATTTCTTTTGAGTTTGTTCAAAACCAAGACCTATTTTGTTTGTTGACCTTCTTTGTACCTTGACTATCTTATCCATAATATTTGAGCTATTCTTGAATCCTTTCATATTGATCTTGGAGTCCTCTAAATATTCTTTTAGTAGTGCCACTTCTTGTGCTAACTTCTCACATTCCAAGATCTTTGCTTCTAACTTATCTTTGAACCTTTTTGCCTTAGCCTTTGATTTTTCTAAATCCTCTATGAGCAATATTCTCTCTTCATCACATTCTTGAAACTGAATTTCAAGTTTAGAGTGTTGCTTTCTTACCTTCTTTACCATGTCAAGGGCATAGATAAGTTCTCCCTTGAGATCATAACCATTCTCTTCTTGAATAATCCTCTATTTTTTTACCTTTGTCCACATCATTACTTTCTTTTGGCTTGTCTTCTATAGGATCACTCACTTCTTCTTCTAAAGCCATTAGAAGATTTTCATCTGGTCCTTCAAGTGCATTCTCATATTCATCATCACTGAAACTATAACCATCCCTTGTACAATCATCTTCAAGATGTCCAAATTTACCACATCTAAAACACTTGAGAATAACTAGAGTCCTTTTCTTAACTGGTTCTTTTTCCTCAATCATAAATAGGACTTCATCTCTATCATTATCTGAAGAACTAGCATCACTATCATTTGAGTACTTACTTGCATTATCCGCATAGTAGCTCCTCTTTTGTCTTTGGAAGAACTTCTTTCCTTGTCTGCTTTGTCCATCCTTGCTTTTCTTTTGGTGCCTGTGTCTTTCTGATTCCCTGTACCTATGATCCTATTTTTCTTCACCATTGTTGTTCTTTGGCTCTTTACAATCTGTTGCAAAATATCCATACTTTCCACAATTGAAACACTTAACAGATCTTAGATCTATGGGTCTTCTGGAACCTTTATCTCTTCTACCATAATTTGCTTCTTCATCACTGGATGACTCACTTCTTGATTCTGACTTCTTACCCTTTATCTTCTTGTTCACTTTGAAAGCAACCTCTTTCGGAGGGATAGGATCTTTTGTTCTTATCTCAAAAGTTGTAAGCATGCCAAGTAAAGAATTTCTTGTCAGACTGTCACTATCAATTGATGTTTCTATAGCAGAGACCTTTTCACTGTACCTTTTTGGAAGAGTTCTCAAGATCTTATCACAAGCATCGGATTCATCGACCTTCATTCCAAGACCTCTCATCTCATGTACAAGTTCATCAATCTTACTGAGATAGTCATGAATGTTTTCATCATCCCGCATTCTTAGATTTTCAAATTCTCCTTTGAGATTTTTGATCTTAGCTTTCCTGACACCTTTATCTCCTTCATATATGTTATGCAGTAGTTCCCACATTTCTTTTGTTGTTTTACAATCCATAACCTTCATAGATTCTGATCTACGCAATCCTTTTATAATTGCATTCATAGCTCTTGAATTTGCATGCATTAGAAGCTTACCTTCCTTATCTATAGGAGGATTGACTATTGAATCATATCCAAGTTCCACTACATCCCAAACTTCATTGCCAAGTGCCATCAAGTGAAACCTCATCAACATACACCAATACAAGAAGTCACTTCCATCAAATATTGGTACTATATTATTGATGGACCCATCCCTTTGATCCTTTTGATCCATTGTGTTCTTGACCACTTTTCCTTCAAGCTATCAAACTCTTCTGAAGGAACCCACTCTGATACCAATTGAAGAACACAAGCTTATACTGAGAGAGGGGGTGAACAGTATAAGAGCACTTTTTACTTTTCTTTTCAAATCAATATTATGCAATGTATAGATAGCAGTATCAATAGCAGTAATCAAAGCAATGCACAAAACACCATACACAATAGAGACACATATTTAACATGGTTCACCCAAATATGGCTACTTCCACGAAGAAAATATTTCTTCTAAATATTTCTCAAATGATCTCTTGGGAATCCTTCCCAATTACAATGTTTATGGACCTCTGTCCAAAGGAGATGTTGATCCCCTAAATCTGGTTTGTGGATCTCTATCCATAGGAGAACTCTTTCTCCTCTGCTCTGGTTGGTGATCCTCTAGAAGACACTACCTCCACTACACTGATTGGTGGATCTCTCTCCACTTGAAGACTCTTGTCCTCACTCAGAAGACCTATCCTCAATGTCCTAGCTGATGGATCTCTATCCACTGGAGACTCTATCCTCTCTACTCTATCACCTCCAAAGCTCTATCTCAATTCTATACTAAACATAGTCTAGTCGGTCTAGCACAACTCTACTCAACTATTGCACTAAACATAGTCTAGTCGGTCTAGCACAAGTCCACTCAAATCTACACTAAACATAGTCATGGTCTAGCACAAATCTGCTAAAATCAAATTAAAATATCAGTCTCCAAATCAACATAAATCCCAAAACTAAATTGGTCCACTCATAACCTACTCAAATCTGCTCAATAAGTCCACTAGAACTTGTTCAAATCTACTCAATAGGTCCACATAAAACTTGTCCAAATCTGCTCAATAAGTTCACACAGAACTTGTTCAAATCTGCTCAATAGGTCCACATAGAACTTGTCCAAATCTGCTCAACAGGTCCACACAGAACTTGTCCAAATCTGCTCAACAAGCTCACATAGAACTTGTCCAAATCTCATAGAAACATAAAGAGAATTGTTAGAGACTCAATATGTTCTTTACTCAATGCTCAATCACTTTCTCAACTCAATCTCATAGAAGCATAAAGAGAATTGTTAGAGACTCAATATGTTCTATTCTCAAAACTCAATCACTTTCTCAACTCAATCTCATAGAAGCATAAAGAGAATTGTTAGAGACTCAATATGTTCTATTCTCAAAACTCAATCACTTTCTCAACTCAATCTCATAGAAGCATAAAGAGAATTGTTAGAGACTCAATATGTTCTATTCTCAAAACTCAATCTCAACTCAAATCAGAATATAGAATAGTTTGTTTTATGGAACTTGAACAATCACTTCATACATCCACTTGACTAGGCTCAATCAACTCTACTCAACCAATCACTTCAAGAAACAACTCTTGCTCACAAACCCTAGTCCAAGCATGTATCATCCAACTCAAAATATTTCCAATAATGCTCAACAACAAATCTCACATAACAATGATACTCATGATCTTTTCAAACCCTAGTTCAAGTTCTTTGCATAACAACTCACTTCAACAACCATGCTCATCAAACAATGTTTTAATCACAACTCTCAATTTAGAAAACCTTGAAGCATTAACTCAAACACTTCACTCAACCAATGATCTCAACAACAATGCTAATAAAACAAGGTTTTAATCTCAACTCTCAAATCAGAAAACCTTGAAGCAATAACTCAACCACTTTCAAAAAGGAAACCCTAATCAAGTCCTTTTCACTCCAAACTTAATTTTCAATAAATCCAATCAATCAACTCAACCAAAGAAGGAATTTGCCCATACCTTTTGTTTGACAAGTAGTTGATCTCACAAATCTGCCACACTCACAATTACTTCTTTGCCAATCTCAATAAGGGTTAGAGGATAATTTTCTTCAACAAAACATATCACAAATATAATATCAAAATTACACCTTATCACTCCAACTTAAATAATAATCAATATCCTCACAATAGTCACAAAAACCCTTAATTCAAAATAACATACTACCCACAAAGTCTTAACCTTTCAATATTCCACAATAGCAATTTTAAGACTTTAAATATAAAATAAAATTCTCCTTATAACTCCTAAAGATAATTCTCAACTACCACAACTTTATTACAAAGCAACCTTTCCAAATTTCAACCACTAAACAACCTTATACCTCCAACTTAGGCATTTAATTAAAATTAAAATAAAAAATATTACCTTTGCCTTTGGAGAGTTTTGAACTCTCAATGCAGCCCACTCTAACGTCTCAACCATGGTGCCAACAACCACATGAGCTACACGCTCATTGGAGATAGGTGAAGCACCATGTGCTTCAAAAACTTTATCCCCTCCTTGTTTCGCAAAATGTGCACCTCACGATTGGCACTTTCAACACACCTACCAAGCGCTTCCATCGAGACTCGAACGTTGGCCTCCTTGCACACAAAATGTAAGCCACAACCCTCTTGCCACTAGGCCAAGGTGCCTAGTTGGCTTCCAACTATTCGACGCTGTCCCTTTTGTTTCTTTCGCTGGCAATTCAAACTTAAAATTCGCACATCCGTTTCACGAGCTCTGCATTAATTAATTCGTATGCTATCTTTTCAATCGAGCAAGGATAATCTTAATGCCCTTTGGGCATAGGTTTAAATATTAATCTTCCTCCTTTGCTTTAGAACGTCGGCGCTTCAAAATGCAATTAACCCACATGACGTCGGTGAGGATAAACCTTTGTAACATGCTTCGAATATTTAAATTTCTAACACCCATCTTAGGGTATAGTAAAATATTATTATTAATATTTTACATTGGGCTCTTTTTCACCACCTTACTTAATATTATAATAACTCACTATTATAATATTATATCCTTTGATAAAGTACCTTTAATATTTATTTATAAAATTTAAATTCACACTGAATTTAAATAATTTATAAAATAAATATTATAACTCCTTTTTAACTTCTGTCTTTTGCACTGTTTCACTTGATCTTTGGCCTTCTTCCTGGATATCAAATAACCATTTTTATCCCCTTTATTTCCTGCTGAAATATTTGGTATTAATGATGACTTCATCTGGTGACATCAATGACAACTTTGAATTAGGGACCCAAAATGTCCAACAAGATATGATAAGCCTCTTGATATTTTGGGACAAGAGTTATATAAGTTTTATTGATAACCTTCAAAATTTCTTTGGCTTTCCTAGCTTCTTCCACCACCTCTAATAAATCAGCATGAAGGATATCCCATAACTCTTGGTAAAACTCAATGGGAAAACCATAAGGACCTGGGGTTTTTCCTTTTTGCATTTTAAAAACCACTTTTTGAATCTCATTAATAGTAACAGAAGCAGTCAAAATAGACTTCTCCTTAGAAGTGATAATAGAAGGGATCACTTGAAGAATATTTTATTGAGAAGTCGATTCAAGAGGAGTAGCAACAAAAATATTGGAAAAGTAATTCACAAAAAAAGATTTCATGCCATACCAAGTGTAGACAACCTCTCTAGAATCTGAATTTAGGGAAGAAATAAAGTTGTGAGATCTTCGATCTAGAAGAGATTTATGTAAGAAATTTGTGTTTCGATCTCCTTATTTGAGCCATTGAATTCTAGATTTTTCCTTCCATAAGAGTTCTCTTTTTTCCCATTCCTTTATCTGAGTTGTGAGTCTAATTTCATCTGTACTTTTGCTCTCTGTGAGGCCATCTAAATGGATTTTCTTATTTAAATTTTAAAGTTGAGTAATAACTTTATGTTTTTTTGTTGAACATCCCCAAACTCCTTCCAGTTCCAAGTCTTGATTTTGGATTTAATATATTGCAACCTTTTGGAAAAATAGTACATCTTAGTCCCATATCTTGGTTTACCTTCTTTCCACCATTGTTGCACCGAGGTTTGAAGTAACTATATCTAAGCCACATTAAGTGAAATAAAAAAGGAGAGAAACTCACATTGGTTTTCCAAATTTCCACCATGACTGGCCAGTGATTTGAACCAACATTGTTAAGAGTCTTCACTTTAGAAATGTGACAATGGATTAAGAAATTATCAAAGAGTAGGAACCTATCCAATATCTCAATGATAAAATTTAAGCCTTACCTTCTGTTAGACCAATTAATAAGGCCATTATCTGGATGGATGTCCACAAGATGAAGGTTTACAATATATTCATTCATGAGGTCAGTGCTCCTATCCAAATTTATATTTCCTCTCATTTTCTCATCCAGAGAGAGGATGGTATTGAAATATCCTCCTATAAAGATCCAAGCTTTAGGAAAATGAGAGATAATATAAGTTATATCCTTCCACCGTCTTCTCTTTTCCTCCAAAGAAGTCGAAGCATAAACAGTTATACAAAGAATAATTTGGTTGGAATGTCTACTTTGAATAGCTATAGCTAAAAGACCCCAATTTCAAACCATATGGTGAATAACTACCTCTTTTGGGTCCCAAAGGTAAGCAATGCCACCAAAAGTCCCTTGGGACTAAGGAAAACAAATTTTCCAACTGGCCAAATTTTACTAGCAATTGAATCCATTTCCTCTATTGACATATTTGTTTTTTGAAGGAAAACAAGATGAGGATGGTTTATCTGAATAATTATTCTAATTTTATTTTGTTTTGAAAGACGCTCTTTGAGTCCTCTAATATTCCAAGTAATGATATTCATTAATACCACGGCTAAAATATTTGGTAAGGGAATTAATATTACCTTCTTCTAAAAAATTTTCATCTTCTTTTACCATCTAATATTGATTGGTCTTGCGACCTACCTTTTGATTAGAATCCATATTCAATTTTTTTCCCTATTTATTGACTTACTCCAATTGAATCCAGGATGTCTTCTAACCTTCAATAATGTGTGTACAAAGACAAAATGTTATTATAAGGTTCAACAGAGTCTACCTTGGAACCTGTATTATTTGAAGTCTCACCATTTAAAAGATTGTTTTTCTTGTGTATATTTTCTCCCTTTTTTTTGTTGAAAACTTTTGATTTGTTGGTTTGTCTTTGAGTTATTCATTTATATCTAAATTATGTTTCTAATATTTTTGTTTCCATTATTTCCTCTTCCTCACCTAGGGAATATTTTATGGAAAGAATTTCAAACATATTAGCTAATAACTTTGATTGATCCTTCATAATTAGTTTTTTAAAGTGTTCTTCTTCTTAGGCATTTGGAAACCTGTTGAATTTATATCTTCTTTCTTTTGATCTAGAATTTTATTTGGAAAAATACTAGCCAAATGACCATATTCATGGTAAATTCTACAACAAAAATAAATGTTCTCATTGTCCACTACTTGCTTTCAAGTATCCTCCCCAAATTGTAATGTGATAATTTTAGGTAGGGGTTTGTCAAAATCCATTAAAACACAAATTCAAGCATAAATAATATGTTCAAAATTTTAGTACAATCAACAATCATCATAAAAGTTCCTAAGGAGTTTCCAATTGAAGAAAAATAATCGAATTCCAGAATTCAATTGGGAGGTCAAAGAGTCTAACCCACATGGGACATGTAGAAGGCATATCTTATTTGAATTTAAATTTAGTATGCTAGGGATTCATAAAAAACCCTGCCATTCCAAAGAACCAAGGAACCCCTTAAAATATTTGTAGACAGTAGTTCTAAGCAAAATAAACCATGAAGAACTGGATGAGAACAATGTTTGTCAATTTTGATTGTATATAAAAATTTTGGTATGTTAAATTGGTCTTATGATTTTGTAAAATCAACCAATAAATGCAAAGGCTTGATTACGTACAAGGAGCACTAAAAGACAAAAGTAGCTACCATTGTTAATCAGTTAATTATCAGAATTAGACGTCTATTTTGTTAAGATATATGATTAGTGTTAGACGTCTAGGTCTGTGTTAGACGTCTAGTTAAGTAAGATGCATGTGTTAAGATGTCTAACAAGTGGTTAAGGTGGTTGGGTGGTTATGAGCAAAGTAGTTGTAGGAACTAATTCACCCTTCGATATATACCCCCTTAAAAATTGTAATAATCATCATCATTTTTTATATAATATCAATGCTCTTATATAGATTGTACATTCTATGTGTTTGGTGATCTTGTGTGTGTCCCAATAATTATAGGTTGTATTGCAAATATTGCTAAATTCCATGGTTGTAGTGTTTCCATGATGTGTATTTGCAGGTTTTGTTACAGTGATAGGAACGAGGAATCTAGTGCATTACAGGTTCAAAGGACTAGAGTACAGATTGCGGGTTGTGACATCTAATTTCACCTGACATCTGAGTTCATATCCAGATAGGTAGTCATCTAGCTCAACCACTAGATGCCTAATCCTTAGATGTCTCACCTTGACCTTAAACATCCAATCCCTTAACATTTAGACCAAGTAGACATCTAGTTATTTCCCTTAATGTCTAGACCAAGCAGACGTCTAGTTAGATTCCCTTGATGTTTAGACGAAGTAGACATCTAGCCGAGTCCCTTGATGTCTATATAAAGTAGATGTCTAGCTGATTTCCTTGATATCTAGACCAAGTAGACGTCTAGCCGAGTCCCTTGATGTCTAAACCAAATAGACGTCTAGCCGATTACCTTGATGTCTAGACCAAGTAGAAATCTAGCCAGTTACCTGACATCTAGTCCTAACCTATAGACGTCTAGTCCATATATGTCTAACCTAGAGTACTCAAACATCTTGTCTATGATGTCTACTCCAGATGTCAAAACTAGTGCATTCTGATGCCTAAATATTGGATGTCTAGACTTAGCCATTGAAGATACATAGATTTTGTGCTGGTAATCCTGACTGTCATCATTCCTTACCCCAGGAATATACTCACCACTATCTACTTTTAGCATCGTTTCCTAAGTAAACCTAGAATCTAGAGACATAAGTGATAGGTGTAAGAGGTGGATGCCTGATTCTAGGTTACAAAGCAAAAATCAAATACTAGTAAGAAGAAGTGCATGACTGAAGAACTTAAGGATACAAGAGGTAACAAAAGTCTCTCGCTCAAAAGTGGAGAGAGTCTATAACCTTGAAGATGATGATAATATGAGCATTAAAATATTGTTGGTGACTATAGAAAACAAGGAAGAACAAATAGCTGAGGAAGAGCCCATCATTGATAACTGGATGGCAACACCAAAACCAACGAGGAAAAGTTGGCCAAAGGATACTGAAGGAGAGAACCTTGTATCAGGACAACTACATGAAGGTTCATGGGGAGGAATACTGGAGCCACGTTTGGTATATTTGTGGAGGATATCGCAAAGTAGAGACCAATTGGAGTTGGGTATAAGGTTATTTGAGTATAATTTTACACCACAAATAGCAGACAGATAACTAAATCGAACTCCACAACCACCAACACCAAGAAATATAAATAATAGAACAAAATCTATGGTGGCAAATCCTGCCAATAGAATAATACAACAAAAATGCCCACATTTTTTAGGTGAAGGAAAGGAGGACCCATTGCAGCATGTGGGAACATGCATTACCATTTGGGGAGAAAATGGGATCACACAAGACACACAATGGTTGCAAATATTCCCAACCACATTGTGAGGCATGTCGATAGACTGGTACTTGAAAAGACAAAGTACGCAAGTATTTGCACAATGGGAGGATTTGAAGAGTGCATTCATAGAAGAATTCTAACCCCTGAGGTATGACACTAACATGATCACAAAAATTTGTTTCACCAAGCAAAAATTGGATGAGGATATTAAAAGCTAAAATAGAAGATTGAAATAACTGATAGATAAAATGGAGATGACACCTATCAACGGTATGATAAAGCAGTGGTTTTTGAATGGGTTAATACCAAAATTCAAGAAGAATATGAAGGCAAAACCATCCTAAACATATGCAAAAGCACTAGAAAAGGCTAAAAACTTTTAAAGTGAAGGTAAAAAAACAACCACAAGTATCAGAGGTTACTTCAAGCATAATGAAGATTCATACAGTGAAGCAGAAGAAAAAGTTCAGAGCATAATTCACACCTTATAGAGATAATTTGACAAAATTCTAATGGAAGCGAAAGGAGAAGGCTGCAAGGATCAGAAAGATAATTGGTGCTCATACTGCAAGACATATGGACATTCAAATGTAAACTATCCAAAGAACGCATACTTTAACATATGTGAGATAGCGGGACATCCTATAGCCAACTATCCATTCAACCTGAAAAGCAAGAGGCATTAGACATTGGATATACAATAGGAAGAACAACCAAATACACAAAGGAATGGATAAGGAACCACTAGCGGAGGATATAGGAATAGTCATCGAGGAGGAATACAAGGAGGCCAAAGTTGACTATAGTATGAATCTGAGGGTCAACCGATTATTCAATGTCAAAATTATCAAGAATGGGGCCATTTTGTGAAGAATTATTCCAAAACCCAGAATGCAGGTAACACCAGTGGTAACAATACTATCCAAATGTGTAAATGATGTGGTCCAAGAAACCACAAGGAAGCTAATTGTTCGAAAGCAAGTACCAATGGAACTCAAAATATCAACCTCATTGGCATTGGAGAGGTAATAGAGGTAGACAAAGAAGTCTTGGCTATAACAAGAGCACAAAAAAAAAAAAAATAGTATCCAAACCCTACCAAGAAGAAATAACAATGGTAGGAAGCCCAAGAATTAATTAAAACAGAACTAGCAAAGGAAAAACAAGGTCAACTAGTTCTGGAGAAAGTATTGAAGAGATCGAAGATCACCAAGAAGGCATTAGTAGAAGGCTTGGTAACAGAGGTACTAAACATAAAGGTGGAAATGAAGGTAGCCAACATGTTTAGTATAGTACCTAATTTGTATGCTATTATCGGGAAAGCCATCAAGAGGAAGGATGAAATTTGACAGGTAGCAACCATCATGCAATGATAATTCATCGATCAAGCAATCCTGATGATTGAAGCTGGGAGAAGGCCAGCTATAGTCCACATGGAAGTTTTGGACCATATACTAAATTAGGTGATTGTAGATGGAGGGTCTAGTGTGAACGTGATGCCAAAAATATATATGGTAGATTCAAGGGCAACCCGCCTTACGGTCTCCAAATTTCAAACTATATGGTGTTGATCAATATGGCATTGAAACAATAGGTGTTTTAATGAATTAGAAGGTACACATAGCAGAGCAGGACTTCATATTAGATTTTTTTGTCATTGCTATGCAAAAAACCATAAATGATGCACTTCTAGGATGGGGATGGTTGAGAATAGTAAAATTCAACTACAATTGGGAGAAAGAACATCTATCCTTTAAGCAGGGGTAGTACAAGTATATAATCAATCTAAAGAATCAAAATGTGAGTCAAGACATATCCAATTCAGATGATTCGAGATCCTCTTCATTATATGGTGAGATAGGGTATGAACCAGATGAGGAAGGAGTGTTGCACCCTGAAGACAACACAAAAGATGAGTATGATCAGGATAAGGGTCTATTACACTGGTAGTTGGAAGACTATGAGATATTCTCTCTCCAATGTTTTTCCATCAATGCGAAGAAGGAGATTCAAAAGGATGAGATACAAGAACCTGAAAAGGAAACTAGAAATAGAAGACAAATAGAAGCAGAGAAGGACAAGGACAGGGAGAAGTGGATATTTCCTACGAATTTTACAGAATTCACAATGGGGGAGGCAGTTATTGAAGATAAACTAGCCCACCCCATTGCTACACTGAAAGTAGCAAATGACCTTGAATCCATCAAATATGAAGGTCCTAAAATGATTCAGGAAAACTTGGGAGAAAATAACGAGGAGAAGATGATAAAATGTGGAGGTGATTGGGATCCAGTCCTGAAAGCAGCAACATTTAAGATTTTTTGGGACTATCAGGATGTTTTTTCTTAGACATATAAGGACTTGAAGGGAGTACCACTAGAACTCTGCATACACAAGATTCCTCTTATTGAAGGTGCACAACCTGTAAGAAGGTGACTTTACAGAATGAATCCCAAATACATAGCAAGGGTGAATGTTAAAATTGAGAAAATGTTGGATGAAGGTATTTTCTTCAAAGTTACAACAAGCAAATGGGTTTCATCGATTGTGATTACACTAAAAAGAGAAGTAGATAAAATCCAAATCTATGTGGATTTTAGAAGTTTGAATGCCATAACCATAAAGGATTTCTTCCCGATCCCTTTCACAAACTCCATAGTAGAAGAAGTAGCTGGCCATGAGATATATTCATTCTTGGATGGATTCTCAGGCTATAACTAGATTAGCATAACATAAGTAGATAAGTTGAAGACCACTTTTGTAGTGGAAAATGAGATATATGTATATAACTGCATGCCACTTGGACTATGCAATGCACCAGCTACTTTTCAGAGGATCATCTTGTACATTTTTGATAAGATATCCATAGGAAACTTTAAATATTTACTAGATGATTGGTCAATGTATGGCAGGACAAAAAAACATTTCAAAGCCTTAGAAGAATGTATGGGATAAGCACGAATATCATTGAATCTAAATAAATGCATCTTATTGGTGCCATACAGAAATATGTTGGGGCATATAGTATGCCAAGATGTTTGAAACCCGACCCAGATAATATATGGATAATATTGCTAATGGAGGAGTGACATGATGTGAGATTAGTTAGAACCTTCTTAGGGACAGTCAGATATTACCGAAGGTTTATCTAGAACTATGCCCTGACATCTTATCCACTAGACACATTTACACGAGAGGGTGTTCTATTAAAATGGATAGAGGAACACCATGGATTATTTTAGGGAATGAAAGGATGCTTGGTTAAAGAACCTATCCTAGTTTACCCAGATTGGGAGAAGGAATTCCATGTGCATGTGGATGCCTCAAAATTTACCATTGGATGTGCATTGGCATAAGAAGACCAATTTGGATTAGATCATCCCATATACTTTGCAAGTCAGATATTGTCCAGAGTTGAGAAGAATTACAACACAACAGAGCAAGAAGCACTAGGAATGGTGTATACAGTGTAGAAGTATAAACATTATTTACTAGCAAACATATTTTCTTTCTATGTGGATAATCAGGCCATATTGTACTTGATCAAAAAATCAATAATCTACGGACAAGTGAGTCGATGGCTCATCACCCTGTAGGAATTTGTGTTTAGAGTGGTAGTAATACCAGGGAAAAAACACATAATAATGGATCAATTTTCAAGGATTTTCTCTGGAGAACCTACAGAGGGAGGAATACCAGATGAATTCCCTAATGCCTAGTTGTATATGATAAGTGTAATACCAGGATGGTACAAGCATATAGGGGAATATTTATTGATAGGAGAGATACCAAAGGAACTAATAGTAGCCGACCGAAGAAAAGTGATTACGAAATCAACACCTTTCACCTTGATTACAGGATTGCTCTACAATATGGGGGAGGACCACATATTGTGAAGGTGCATAATGGAGGATGAAGTACAAAAAACCCTGAAAGAAACACATGAGGGATTGGTAAGAGGACACATGGGACCAGATGTGATAGCTAGAAACTACTTTTGGAAGGTCTATGGTGGCCCACCCTCTTTCACGATCCAAATAATTTTGTGATAGCATGTGATACATGTCAAAGAACAGGGAAAACATTGAAAAGAGACTTAATGCCATTGCATCCATACCAGCCTCAGGAACTCTTTGAGATATGGGGACTGGATTTTGTAGGTCCTTTAAAAACAAGTTGAAGGAGGAAATGTTGATATATCGTAGTTGCTATGAAGTATCTTACAAAATGGGTAGAAGCAAGAGCTTTACCAGATAACTCGACAAAAAGTATGGTTCACTTTTTGTACGAACAAGTGATTACAAGATTTGGGATACCTCTACAATTGATAAGTGATAGAGGAGGCTAGTTTGTGAATGCAATTATCTAGAACTTGACAAAATAATTTAGAAATTTTCACTCCTTTTCAAGTCCGTATTACCCTAAAGCAAATGAGCATGTAGAAGCAACAAATAAAATTCTGGTTTCAATCATGTATAAAACATGCAAAGTAGAAGGATCCAATTGGAAGGAATGGTTACCAACAGTTTTATGGGCATACATAACCACTTTCAAGCCCACTAAAAACCACACACCCTTTCAACTAATGTATGGATAGGAGGCAATAATACCAGTTGAATTTCTTGTACCAATTTTAAGGATAGCAGTCAAAAATTGGTTGAATGATGAGGAAATCATACAAGAGCAACTAACAACATTGGTATAGTTGGACGAAAATAGGGTAATGAAAAAATGGACAATGGATATCGCACAAAAAATAAGGAAATTCTAGCATGATAAACATATCCAAAAAATAGATCTCAAAGCTAGTGAATTAGTTTTCAAATACAATGGTAAGAGAGAACTCAATCCAGGAAAATTAAAAACCCTATGTCTTGGACCCTTACAGGTAGAAGAAGTACTAGAGAATGGGGTAGTGAAATTAAGAAAGCTGGATGGAACACTATGCCCTAAGGTAATTAATGGTTCTAATTTGAAGGTATACAAGCCACATGGTCAAGTAAATATGATCAACTTGGATCAATCAAGAACTTCCAAAATAAGGATAGGAGAAGTAGATCCAGGAACACAATATCCTGACAATGACGAGCAAAGTAATGTTGTTCAAGAGGAGGAAACACATAACTTGGATTGGTTATTTGGGATTGAAGGAGGATGAGTAATTAAACAAAGGGAATGAGAGCAATAGAGGTTTCAGTTACATGTTCAATTTCCAAATGATAATGAGGAAGACCGACTCCAAGCTCTGATGGAGGATGCTCTACAAGAAGTTTTGAAAGAAGAATAAGAAGAAGATGATGAAGAAGATGAAGAAGCGGGAGCTAGACTTCTACAATGTAATTTATTGGAGACATAATGATTACAATAAGAATATGAAATGTTAAGACAATACAATAATCAGCTGCATGAATAGGTGATTTAGGTTTTGGACACAACCATGCAACAAGTGAATGAAATACATGAAGCACGCCAAGCAGAATGGACATAACTATAATAGGGGGAACTAAGAGGAAGTGCAATAGGTAATTCTTCAAAAAATAGTTTATTTTCCTTGGAGGAAGAACAGGAAGATACTATAAGCCAAGTTGAAAATAAAAGAGGAAAATCAATAGCAACAAATGAACACCCTAGGTGTTCTTCTTCAATCACATTAAAAATCATGCTTAATTTAGAAGATTCCTCAAGATCAAAGTCAGTGAACCATAAAGAAATGAGAGAATATCTAGAAATACCCAAGATATGGGAAGTAGGACAAAGCTCGACTACCAAAAATAAAATAAGTAGGGAGGAAATGGTAGCCATCATTTAGAAGGATATCGAGACGGTACTAGAAAAACCAAAAACCATAATTTGGTGGGAGGATTCAAGTAGCGATGAAAACCTAACACAAATACTTGATATAACACATTCCAGTCCTAACCCAGATCATAGGAGACAGATATATGAAGATCGTATTTGACAATGAGGTGTTAGATTTATAGAAACTACACACAATCAAATATGATGCTTCACTAAACCCACAAGATGAGTACAATGGAGGATTGAATAAGGACCTGATGCTAGAAGCACCACCTTGTGCATGGAGAACACCATATGTTGGAGCTATGAGATGTCCAACTGAATATGAATAGGTATCCAGGTATCGGATGGCTGCACTTGACTTACGACAACATAGAAGGGAAGTAAGAAGATTGCAGTAATGGGTTCAAGAAACCTCAGAATGGCCAATGAACATGGTAGGAGAAGGGAATGACTCCAGCACTGATTTAGTATTTTCAAGAGTATCAGGAAAACTTAACTCATTGTGCTATGCAACAAAACTTTGAGGGAAGTATATGGAGATGAATACTGATAAGGACCGATAGGAGACTAAGGATATTGCACCAACTAACACCTGTGCATTTACACTATCCACCAAAAACAAGAACACAACTGATAAATGAAGCCCATAGAAAAGATAATTTTGATAATCTTGGAAGACCGTCAAGAATTTTGAGAGCACTTGACCAAGGGAGGAGTATGGTTGACCTCCATATTGGTAGCTCGAGAGAAAGAAATTCCTCTCCAACTACCCATAGGTTTGCTAGTTCTCATTTGGGACCGCAAGGGCCATATGAGAACTTAGACCAAGCCAAACCATCATTAAGTGCTACTGCAAATAGACCAATAGGTCCGTATTAGTGAGCTCATAGGAACCAAAAACGTCATCAGGAATAACTAAGATACCGATCAAATATCGGGTAGCTAGGAGTGTGGCAGCCCAACACTAGGGAGATTTGATCAGGAAGAGGTCGAGGACGTGGTAACCAGGTCCGCAGAAGAGGAAATTGGGACAGAAATCTCAATCTAGAACAAAGGGATCAAGAGAGAGCAATTGTAGGTAATGACAAAGGCCAAGAAATAATCCCAAGAGTAAGATGACTCCACAAAAATAGAGGAAATAGGAGACAACAACAACCCAATCAAAATGAACTTAATAAACAAGTGCAAGAAGGGGATAGGTTGAACTACTTGGATGATTGCATAATAATTTGACAAATTGATAGGAGTATGGAACGGATTTTGTTGCTACTCGCCCATCTAAGAAATGATGTGACATAGCTATATATGACCAATAGACACCTAGAGGATGTAGTTGGACACCTGGATAACAATAATGCTTACCCGAAGGAAGGAGAAATCTGCATGGTGGGAAATCGGATGGAATAAACACACTCGATAGCAGAAAGAAATCAACAAGCTACTAATAATTACAGATGATGAGTTAAAAACTATCAGTCTAGTGAACCAAGAACACAGTATCAGTCAGTAGAAGTAGAATAGTTAGATTAGCGTATTATACCAAGAAATAATGGAAGGCATTAGCAGCAACCGCGACCAGAAACCCCCTAAGATAGAATAATCGTTGAAGATGTCAGTTAAAAAAAGAACAAAAACTGATAATGAAGATGACTTTAGCAGTTTTAAAGGAAGTAGTCATCACCAAGAAAATGAAACGTCTGATGCATGGGAGCTACGTATTGGCTTGGTCATACGTTTCACCCACCAATGTTGAGAAGACATCGGGCGAGAAAGAAAAATCAAAAATAAAAATAAAATAAAAAGAAGAAAAATCAAAAAGAAAAAGAAAAAGTCAAAATAAAAGAAAAATATGAAAAATGAATAAGACAAAAAGTAAAAAGGATGGAATAAAACCCTAGACATCTATATTGAATGACATGGCGTGCATGCATGAAGACGATTGCAAGGTGGCAGTTGCATAACAAATTGGGAGATGACCGCGCAACTTTAAAAGGGTGGAGAGGCAAGACATTTGGCACACCATTTTCATTTTATAGGAGTGAATAAGAAGAGCACAAAGGAGGCATGAGAAGGAGAATGGCAGATTACACCAAATTCTGTGCAAGTTAGGGCATCAAGCAGACGTCTAGGGAGATTGTGTAGACATCTAGGAGGAGTGCGTAGACGTTTAGGGATATTGCACAAATGTCTAGGAGAAGTGCACAAACATTTAGGGAGATTGCACAAATGACTAAGAGTGCACAAACATTTGAGGAGATAGCGTAAACTTCGAGGAGTGCGTAGATGATAGGCAAAAGTGAAGTTGTCTAGGGCAGACAAGAGATGAAAATGAGATGTCTAGGGTAGAGACGTCTAGGATGGCAGACAGTAGACGATAATAAGATGTCTAGTGCGAAGAAGACATCTAGGAGGAGCATCATATGACAAAAATTAGATGATTGACAAGACATATAGAAAACATCTAGGGCAGAGACTTGATGAAACAAATGTTTTACGATAATAGTAGATGTCTAGCAGAGATGAGACATATAATGGTAATAATAGATGTCCAACAAAGACAAGACATCTGACGATAATAATAAACATCCAACAGATATGAGACGTTAGATGACAGAAGTAGATATCCAGTCAAAGGGAGAAATCTAGCAAGAGAACGAGACATCTAGTAGATGGATTGACCTCTAGAAGGAGGATTCAATGTCTAATTGTAGCAGGGTGACATTTGGTTGAGTAGGATAAATATAATTGACATCCAATGAAGTGAGAAAAACTAACAAACAAATGGCACACCAAAAATCTAGAAAAGCCCCAATCCGGTCGAAACCAGAACCCAAATCAGTAGTTGCAAAAATACTGAGGCACCAGAAGGAGCATGGGATTCGTGATCATCTTGAAAGCCCAAAAAAAGGACAAGTTTGGAGTAAAATATAAGCAGCATAAGTGGCTACTCATAAAAATAAAGAAATTCATCACAGTAGCAAAGAGAAAATCCCCATTTGACGAGATAACTTGGATATGTCCAACGGGTAATTTTTGCCAGTAATGGTGGGCAGAAACACCAATAGATGATTCGACACGGGAAAATATAAAACAAGTAGGGGTGCATTTCATTCTACAAGATCCACACTTTGATAAGGAATTTTTCAAAGGATATCTACTGCAAATTCTGGAAATGTACGATGAAATGAAGAACATCAGTCGAGTACAGGTAAAAAACCATATAATAGTGGTTGATTTTTCCCCTACAACATTCCAATGCACATTTGGACTTCCACGAACGGGTTTTCCAATGCTAAATGAAAGAGTGGAATCTAAGAAGACACCAGAATTGATTAATACTATCACAACCTTGGAAAAAGAGGAGATAGACACTATGTTGGGCACTCATGGTGGAAGAAGGGTCAAACAAACATAGTTGAGGAATAAGGTATTGGAGGCCATAATGAATGTTATCGTGGTTAGATTATCTAGGGAATAGTATAGTTCGGATCTCCTCATTTGGATTATTCCATATTTACAAGGGATAGAGTGGGGAGCAACCTATGATTGGGCAACACATCTATCACTTTGCATTCAGACTTTCCTAATGCGAATAATGAAAACCCCCTCCATGGCATTCCATGCCATCGGATTACTCCCAGATGCATCTTTTAAGGCTGGAGTGCAGATTCAGAACTTGGGTTATCCAAAAAAGCTACCTGACTTAGCACCATCTATCTGTTGGTGGATGGATACTCAAGTCGTGAAGAAAACGACACTAGTGAAAAAAGGTCAGTGTAAAGTAGATATCACATAAGTCGAGCCAAGAGAAACTGGTGGCCGCTCTAGAAGGGGAGGATACAACGGTTGCACAAGTCAGGGAACATAAGTCACACAAATAAAAGGTTGTTCAATCTCTGGAGGAGCCCAAACAGTAAACGAAGAAGGGACATTTTGATGTGCCGCCTTCAGTTTTCTTCCAGGAAGCACTGCAGAAGGTAGTAGATAATTTGGAGGTAGCTCGTACTCAGGAGCAAAAATAGCCAATACAAGAGGAAGTGGATTTTACCATACCTATAATTTTTCATGAGCAGACATCCAAAACCAACTCGGTTGCACGGATTGGACCCTCGGAGTACTTTGTAGAGGCAAATTTTTTGGGCAGCACGGGCTCACCTAGACCAGTGGTAGAATCATTGGTGATACCAATGTTCCTAGCAGATAAATTGAGCACATTTTTACTAGAGGAGATGTTTGCGACAACAACACAAGAATCAATCGATATAGATAATCTGGGAACAAGCAATAATCTTGGGGTAGAGGAGGGCATACCATCAGCTACATAACAAGTGGCACGCGAGGTAGAAAATCCCACAGTGGTAGAAGAAGTAGAGGTGTCAAAGGAGATATAAAATCCCATAGGATAAGGGGAACAACCCCCATAAGTACCAGATATTTAATAGTTGGAGCAGTAGAAGGGCTAGATCATCTAGATTCCAGTACAGTCTAGAATAACCATAAGGAGACAAGCAGGCCAATTGTTGATCAAGCAAAAAAAGGGAAACTAGTAATTCAGGAGGAGAAAAAAAAGGAGCTTGGGCAGATGAATTTCTTGTATAAATACCTAACCTCATGGATCCATCAGACTCCATGGATCAGCAAGTAGTAAACTATTTTGTGAAATTGGGAAGAATTATGGACAATTTATGCTTGCAGTTTGAGATGGCATGTGTAGGTCAATGGAAGAAGTGGCAGAGAATGATAGAGGACGAGTTGGACTGATTGGTAAAGTGGATGATGCAAGGACCTTGGTGCAAGGATATTTCCAACATATACGTGTCCCACCCTTGGTGACTGCCCACTAGCAATCTGAAGACTATGGAGGGTGTGAAACAATTGCCTGAAAAGATACCAAACCTCTATTTGGAGATAAAACAGGTATATATTTTTGGCCACAGTATTCATCCCCCTCATCATCCTGTGGAACAAGGCTCACAGGTAGAGGTATTATCGAAATTACTACCAATTTATATATAGTTAAATTTCCTTGCATATCTGCTGAGTTGGCTAGGAGAAGGGATCAAATATGTGCACTCAGCAAAGCAGACAGTTGAAAAAGAAGCCAAGGAAACCTTGGAAAGGAAGGATCGCCTCTTAGAATAAGGAATGGAACTAATGGATGAATTCAAACAGGAACATCAGGAATTAGGACAGACTCTGGAAGATTTGAAAGCCCAACTAGAGAAAAAGGACTAGCAACTGTCCAAATTAGAAGTTGAAGTCTCACAACTTAAAAATGTGAAATATTTGCTAATCAAGCAAACAGAGACATTTGTAGCCAATAGGAGTGCATAAGAGCATGCTTGAAAGCAGGAAAGGGATAGATTCCAAACATAAAATGCAACTTTACAAGAGGAACTACGACTAGCAAAATAGCAAAAACCTGCCCCTTCAGTGTCGGAATAGCGTATGAAGAAAATTTTCCTACGAAGGAATACAAAATTTTTAACCAGTCTCAAATAAATAGAGGAGCATGCCAATGCCTTGGGAGTTGAATGGGTAAAATATTATAAGTATTCCTAGAGGCTCAAGCAATATCAGGAATCCATGAAGACCTAGCTTGAGGAGCACCATAAATTGTTTTAGGTCATTGTACAACAGGACCCAGCACCCATAGGAGCTGAAACTCCTCCAACTGAATGGAGAAATTCGCTGAGGACATCGACTTATTTGAAGGGGAGGATAGATGTAGACAGTAGTTCTATGAAAAATAAACCATGAAGAATTGGTTGAGAATAATGTCCGTCAATTTTGATTGTATATAACAATTTTGATTGTATATAACAATTTTGGTATGTTAAATTGGTCTTATGATTTTGTAAAATCAGCCAATAAATGCAAAGGCTTGATTACGTACAAGGAGCACTAAAAGACAAAAGTAGCCGCCATTGTGTTAATCGGCTAATTGGCAGGATTAGACGTCTAGTTTGTTAAGACGTCTGATTAGTGTTAGATTTCTAGGTTTGTGTTAGACATCTAGTTAAGTTAGATGCATGTGTTAAGACGTTTAACAAGTGGTTAATGTGGTTGGGCGGTTGGGAGTAAAGTAGTTGCAGTAACTACTTTGCCCTCCTATATATAACCCCATTCAAAATTGTAATAATCATCATCATTCTGATATAAGTAGTTGCAATAACGGATTGTGTATTCTGTGTGTCCTAATAATTGTAGGTTGTATTGCAGATATTTCTAAATACCATGGTTGCAGTGTTGCCCTAACGTGTATTTGCAAGTTTTGTTACAGTGACAGGAACAAGGAATCTAGTGTGTTGTAGGTTCAAAGGACTGGAGTCCAGATTGCAGGTTGTGACATCTGAGTTCATCTCTAGATAGTTAGTCATCTAGTCCAACCACTAGACATCTAACCCTCAGATGCCTCACCTTGACCTTAGACATCCAGTCCCTTAATGTCTAGACCAAGAAAACGTCTAGTCGATTCCCTTAACGTCTAGACCAAGCAGACGTCTAGTCGATTCCCTTGACATCTAGACCAAGTAGACGTCTAGTTGAGTCCCTTGACATCTAGACCAAGCAAACGTCTAGCCAATTATCTTGACGTCTATACCAACTAGACGTCTAGCCAAGTCCCTTGGTGTTTAGACCAAGTAGATGTCTAGACGAGTTCCTTTATGTCTAGACCAATTATACATCTAGCCAGTTACTTGATGTCTAGTCCTAGCCTATAGACGTCCATAGACGTCTAACCCAGAGTACTCATATGTCTTGTCTATGATGTCTACTCCAGACGTCTAGACTAGTGCATTCTGATGCTTAAACATTGGATATCTAGACTTAGCCATTGAAGATACATAGAGTCTGTTTTGGTAATCTTGATTGTCATCATCCTTTACCCCAGGAATGTACTCACCCCTGCCTACAATGTTTTCTCTCTATCTTCATTATTAGAAAATAAAACAAGAAAATAACCATTTGGATAAATAGAGATTTGTAAATCACCTTTAATTTTCCAGCTTTTTGCAGCCCACACTTTGAAAGCATATAGGCTCGGACGAATACCCAAGAAACGAAAAATTAATTTTTTTTTTCATATCTTCAATGCTAGTTTGAATGTCACCCATATCAAGCTTAAAAATAGGAGTTCCATCAACTGCTCTAAGATTCTTATTGTTGAACTTGAGTTACAAGTTTTGCAGAGCAATCTCTTTGGAAGTTCCCATATTCATGAAATCTAGAACACTTAATAGGTATCTGATCATAGTTAGGATTTTGTGTATGTTGCAACCCCTTGAATGACAACATGATGGATTTTGGCAGGCCCTTTTCCAGGTTTACTTCAACACATATTTGAGCTACCATGTAATTTTGATCTTTTAATCCTGCTTTCATTTTATAGATTTCGATCTTCTTTCCAATGGCCTTCAATGTTTCTTCCTTTGAAAAATGCAATGAAGACGGACCCATACTGGAACTTTGGAAGGAGTCTCTTCCAAGTGGTTAAAGTGAGGATTCCACATATTCATGTATCGATCACAAGGACCTATAAGCCATGGACCAGAGTTGAAAATCATATTTTTGTCCCTTAGAGGTGAATATGGTAGCAAAAAAAATCCCTTCTACATAGTTTCATTTCTATTTCCCCTCTTACCTTAGTTCTCCATTCTTTGTCAATCTAGCCTTCAATGGTTTTCCCTGAAGCCCATGAAGGCCATGAACCAGTGAATCAACATAGAGCCAATGCCAACAGACCATAAATTTCTTTTGCAATAGCTTAATCTACTATCTCTATTGTGGGAACTTCTTCCCATATTTTGACCATTTTCAAATCATCTCTGATCTCTAAAGGTTTTTTTATGCCCTAGCTTTCGTTATTAAGGCTTCGATGGTTTTAGGTAGGACTACATTTTTTCCACTTAGGGCTTCTTCGAAGAAAGCCATGATTACTGTGAGGAGCATATGAACAATAGTTAAAGTTTCAAGTGCTCAACTTCAACTATCTTTCTCTCAAAAAAAAAAAAACTCAAATCCAAACTTTTTTTTCTTAATTTTTAACCCGTTTTTATATCTATATGCATTTTATTAATATGTAAAATAGAATAATTCTAAGTCTATTGTGCAAAAGAAAAAACCCTTTCCATCCTTTGCAAGAAATTACTATATGTTATTAAAAACTACAAAGATAAAGAAGAGCTTTTTGGTTTTAAGATTAGTTTTAGTTTTTCATACTCACTACGTTTATGAGATATGAAATTAAGTATTAAAAAAAATTAAATTGTATTTTTTTTTAGTAATACTTTTATATACATCTAAAATGATTCACCAGCTTTAGATACATGTATCTACAAAACATTAACAGAAAATAACGTTTTTTTTTCATCTTCTTCATTTAGCAAAAGAAACTAAATGAAATTTCAAGTTAATCAATAGCAGCTTCAACGTACGACTGTTCTACCCGTACACTGATATTGATATATATACGATAAACAAGCTTCATAGCTCACCCAACAATACCATCGAATTCGTAGAGATTGTGAAACCAATATATTGAAACCATAAAAAACGCATTTGAGTTATTCCACCTCTGCACTCTAGAATTCCTTCTAGTATTCAAATATAAAAGTCATTGCTTTATATTCAGAATGTGATGAAAACTGAATAGATAACAAATTCATGCTACATATACCCATTCAGTATAACCATAACCATACAACATCTCACGTTCTGAGGCACATGTATCACTCGCCCATGAATTAACTGTACATAACCAAAATTCCAGGGCTAATGAAATTAGAGGACATGATGCAACGAACTGCTACCCTCTTCATTCCAGAATTTACTGTATATAACCAAAATTCCAAGGGTTAATGAAATTAAAGGACATGATGCAACGAACTGCTACCCTCTTCATTCCAGAATTTACTGTAAATAACCAAAATTCCAAGGGCTAATGAAAGTAGAGGACAGGATGCCACGAACTGCTGGCCCCTCTTCACTCCCGATTCTTGTGTTCTTATTATTCTGAATGGCATGAAAACCAGGACGGATTTGAATAGACAGCTTTATTTAAAAAACTGCAATATTACTCCACCGCTCTCCAGAGCCAGCATGAGCCCATGTGTAGTACAAAAAACCCCCGAATTCTTTCGGCCTTGAATATCAAGAGAGGAAATAAGAGAGACGGTATGATTATAGAACATCTCCTATGGACCGCTTGGATTTTCTCCATGCTTATGCTTGGTTGCCTCCTGCATTTCCTTGGCTTTATATATTTTTTCACATTCGCTTACAGCAAGAATTACATTCTCGGCACTTTTGTACACACCCTTAGTAGTGGAGTCCATATGGAAAGATGGAACATGGTGAATTGTAAAGAGAAAGCCATAGATTCGTAGGGTGGATTGTAAAGAGAAAGCCATAGATTCGTATTCGACTTCTGTTTCCTGCTCCACCTTTTGATTTTTCGTGCACCAATATGTTTGCTTTATCTTTTGTGGGAATATTGACTAATGCTTTCCCACCCTTGCTCTTATTTAAAAAAATAAAAACCGAGATATAGAGAATGCTAATCTTGGTAGTCGGAATATTGACTAATGTTACCACAAGTCCCCTAGATGCTTACTCTTGAAGGGTGATATCCACTGAAGGCACACATCAACCATATTATCTGGGAAAGCCCAAGAGATCTTAAATCTGGTTAGAAGAAGACTAATTACTTCATAAGCAAACTCACACCCAAGAAAGAGATGATGAGCAGTTTCAGATCACATTTATTGACAATGTTGAAGCCCCTTTTACACAAATTATCAATAGTCAATATTTTATTTTGAACAAAAAACCAAAAAACATGGTTATTTTAGGAATTAAGTTCTTAACCCAAATATTTTTTACCAAAATCCAACCCAACCCATCCTTTTCAATCACAGAGTATACAATTTTCACTATATATAGGCCTTTACTATCCTTGCTCTAAATCATTGAGTCACTCCCACCTATTGGGTTAGTGGGGAACACCCTCAATAGGTCCATCAAGGATTTTTGAGCTTTGGATTGGGTTTCATTTAGACCTACCAAATTTATACCTTTCTAGTGCCAGCTCCCCTCTCTAAAATCCAAGAAGTCCTTAACCTTTCTTCCAAAGGCTTCTATAGTTTTTAGCTTCAAGGTGTTTAGTTATAGATCACACTCAAGAGGGGTCTCCTTCAGCCAGATATCCTTCCAAAAGTCCACTCTTTCTCCATTCCCTATGCACCATATGATCCCTTTCCTCAAAAGGGCCTTGCAATTCATCAAGCTATTCCAAAAAGTGGACCCTCTTGGAAGATCTTCTGAATTGAGGAAGTCTTGTCTATCTCTCATGTATTTAGCTTTAAGGATTTTGATCCAACTCAATTGATCATTCTTCAGTAGTTTCCAACCCATCTTACCAATAAGAGCCTCGTTCATCACCTTCAGTCATTTGAAACCTATACCTCCATACTCTTTCTTGGAGCACACCTACTCCCAAGCCACTAGAGGTAGTCTTTTCTTATCTTCAGATCCTAACTAGAGGAAGGATCATTGGATTTGTTCCAATTTGTTCCTGATCTTGGCCAAAATTTTAAATATAAACATAAAGTATATGGGAATACTTTGTAAGGTTGACTAAACCAGTTGTGCCTTCCCATCCTAGCTTAAGAGGCTACCTCTCCACCCTATCAATTTCTTTGTGAACCTATCAATCACTGGGTTCTAGAGTTCTGATTTCATTCAACCTTTGAAAAGTGGCATGCCTAAATAGGTAGCAGGGAGATCACCTACTTCACACCCAAATATCTGAGAGATTCTTCTTTGCCTTATCTCAAGGGTATTGATGAAGTAAATTTTACTCTTTGTAAAGTTTACTTTCTGTCTTGCCTCCTATTCATACTTTGTCAAGATAAGTTTAAGTTCACATGCTTGGGAAATTGAATATTTGGAAATTATTATAGTGTCATCAACAAATTGTTGATGTGACACTGGATCAATTGTTGAAGTTGGCTTGAATCCCCCTAGCCTTCCACCATTTACTATTGTAGTAATGCTATGATCAAGGGCCTCTACTAAGATGATGAACAAAAAAGGAGACAAGGGATCACCTTGTCGTAACCCTCTCTTACAACCAAAATAACTTGTTGTTGCACCATTCACTAAGATAGAAAACCTAGCAGTAGAGATGCAATTGAAGATCAAGTTCGCCTAATCATTATGAAACCCAAAATTTCTCATAATATTACCCAAAAAATCTTAATAAACCTAGTCTTAGGCTTTATCCATATCCAAATTTAAAAGCATCTCGACCTCTTCACTTCTATCCATAGAATGGATGACCTCATGGATAGTTACAATTCCATCCAAAATTTGGTGGCCTCTCACAAACCCACCTTGATTGTTGTTGATGATGAAGGGAAGTATGGTCTTGAGATGATTTTCCAAGGTCTTTGTAAGAATTTTATAAATTGTATTGCACAAAATTATAGGTCAAAATTTCTAAAGTATCTTGCACTAGCGATCTTATAGATTAGGTCTAAAATATTAGAATTAACATCCACAAGAATCTATTAAGAAACTTGTACTTATTTAATGGCTTCCACAACATCAGATCCCATAATTTTCTAGAAGTGTTGAAAGAAGGTAGTTAGGAATCCATCCAAACCTGAAGCTTTATCCCCTCCCAAGTCAAAAATTGCCTTCTTGATCTCTTCTTTAGAGAAGGGGCTAAGAAGGTAAGTATTGAGGTCCTCATTGATTAGATTTGGGATATGCCTGAGTAGAGAGTCTTCCTCCTCTGGTTCCCTAATATCAGAAACCCCTAGTAGCTCTTCAAAGAAACCCACTGCCTCTTCTCTTATTTCATCAAGGTTGCTAGTGAGGGCTCCATCTCTTTTAATTATTTCTCTAATCTTGTTACAACTTTAATGGCAGAGGGTAGAGACATGAAAAATATTTGTATTCTTGTCCCTCTATTTTAGCCAATAAATTCTTGATTTTTACCTCCAATGGATTTCCTCACAAGAAAGGACATTGTGATACTCTAAAAGCAGCTCCTCATTTCCTAAATCTAATATCTTCAATCAGGACCCCTCCAATGATTTTATTTTCAATCTTCGATAACTCAACTCTTAATTCTATTTTCTTCTTAAACAAATTACCAAAGGTGTTTCTATTCCACACTTTCAAATTTTATTTGATGTCTCAATTTCCCTGCTACTTGACTCGGTTTAGAACCAATAAAGGTTTTCATCCACCAGTCTTCAATTTTCAAAGCTAAGTCTTCATGTCTAAGCCACATTAGCTCAAACCTAAATGGGTTGTTGTACTTTCTTCCATCCTTTACTACCTCCCAAACTATTGGGTTGTGATCTGACCCAATTTTTGGAAGGGTAGTGAGGGTTGAATCCCCAAAGGCTGCTAACCCCTCTTGAGAGACCAAAAATCTATCTAGGAATATTTGAATCAGCTCATCTACTAAACATCTATTGCTCCACATGAATTAATTTTTTATCCATCAATTCATTAGTATTTATGAAATTCTTAAAATCTTGCATACCTTCTAAAGGGATTGAAGAGCCCCCTTTTTTGTCTAAAGGATTTAGAGGGGAGTTGAAATCCCTCGCTAAGATCCACAAGATCCCTTTGAATGTAGTCCTCATCTGGCTAAGATCATTTCATAGTTACTTTCTACTAGAAACTGTGTTTGGGGTGTATACATTGGTTAGAATCCAATTTTTCTTAGACTCTAGGTTATGACAAAAAATTATGATGAACCATCTTGAACTGGCCACAATCCTCCCTTCAATTTTCCTATTATTCCATAGATATAACATACACACAAAAGAGGCCCCACCCTTACTAAATACCATTCTTGCATCTTTTCAAAGAAGGTATTTTATTATTTCTGCTTTACTTTCATCTAGCTTAGTCTCCTGCAAAAGTAGCAAATCTAGATTATGTTATCTTATAAGAGCATACACCAGATGATGCTTAGAAGAAGCGTTAAGGCCCCTTATGTTCCAAGGCAAAATATTCATATTTTATGCTTGGTAGGATGTTTTTTTCCTCCAAAGTTTAAGACTTCTTGGGTTCCATTGGCTACTTTCTAGGTTGTCTCTTTTTGGATAACTATTGTTATGGATGGTCTACCAGGCCCCCGTTCTAGACCTACATCCACTAAGTTTTTAAAATGATTGCAAGTGACTACTTTTTGAGTTGAAATATTAGGGTTTATCCCTTTTGAGACATATTTTACCACGATGCCAACCTCCATTGCATTTTGAGTTTTTTTAGGCTAAGGAACCTCTTGTCCTTAAGGGTCCAGGAAAACTGGAGGTTCACCAACATAGTGGGGATGGGCTAAAGTTGAAATTAAATATTTTACTAGGCTATGCATTTTTTCAACATTTTCATCAATAACATTTAAAATAGAAAATGAATTAGAAAGGAAAATAGTTTTTTTATCCAATAAATATTGTTCTTGGAGAATTACCTTTAAATTCATAGGGTTGATTTTTCCTTCTTTCAATGGTTCTTTATCTTTTCAATTTTATTCCTATCCATCGTTGGTTCCTTCTGTAACTTCAACATTGCCTTCATTATTTGGTACATTAGTTGCCATATTTTTTTTTGTTTGTCACCGCACCCATATTTTATTATTTTAGGGATTATTTCTCTAGGTAATGTAATGGAAAAATTGATACCCTACTTTGTGGAATAAACCACACTTTATCGCCATGTTTTTGTATTCAATTATCTGATTATATGAGCTAAACTTAGAGACTAGCTTTATTGACTTAGGGAGTTCCTGGTTTAGGTTGGAATTCACACAGAGCTTACATGTAATATGTGCGTACGAGTAAGAGTAGCGAGATCCATAACTACTAGTTTCTCTATATTTCTAGCTATTCTAGCGAGGATCTCTTTATGCTAAAAATGAACTGGCAAGCCCAAAAGGTAGACCCAAATAGGAACTAAATCAATACCCTAAGATAAAGGGTCAAATTTAGGGTTTCATCTCCTCAAGAAGAGACTCCTACAACTTAAAAACCATGGCCCTCCTTGTAAAATCCTATCACTATCCATGAGATAACTCAGTTTTACCCAAAAAAAATTCTAAAGAGGGTGACAATCTCCATATGTTTGACAGGCTTCCATTTCTCCTAGGCCCACTTCTTGATAGTGTCAGGTTTGTGGCTAACACTGATAACTTTCACCATCAAATACATCTTTCCTTTATTAGCAACCAAGTCTTCTAGATCATCTAGAACTACTAGCTCTCCGTTTACTGGCTAGAGATTAAAGCAACCCTCATGAAGTTTTTGCTTACCTTTGAGGATATTAACCTACAAATGGACCTCTAGGTAAAAAGGTGTAGGAGAACCCTTGTCTATTTCCTCCAGAGCATCAGAATCTTAGGATCCCTTGACCTATATGCCACTGCTACCATCTTGTCCTCCTACAAAATCCTATGAATCTGTCTAACTCCCTTGTTTTGCATGCTCCATATTTCACGATCTTATATATTCACTTATTATATTTTTTTTGTTTATAGTTGGTCTTTATTTGTAGATCTATTGGTTGACATATCATTAGTACTCCTTCCTATAATCGAGTTTCTTTATTAACTAATTGATATGTTTTTTTATTTATATTATTGGAGATGTGTTCAAATTGGATATGGTCAAAATTAAGGCTGATTTCCTTCATTTTTTGATACACTCTTTAAAGCTAAATAAATTATTTCTTAGCTTTGTTTTTCAAACTTCTAATGACCAATTAAGAGTCCCCCCACACTATAAGTTATTTTATTTCTTTTTCTGCTGTCAACTTCATTCTTGTCTTGAGGGCATGAAATTTTGTAAAATTGTTAGTATTATAACTAGTCAATTGAAAGTAAAACCATACCTTTTATCATCTTTATTGAGAATTATTTTGTATTTATCTTTCCTGGAGGAAGCAATTTTGAGATTTTTTTTAATTATTAAATTAATAGGATTTGATAGAATCCATAATTAGACATTAAATTTTGACCATGGTTATATATATATATATATATATATATATATATTGGGGGCTTCTTCTTTTAATTTTTTCTTGTTCTTACTTGTTTCATATTCCCAAAATAAAATATTTGGGGATGATTTTCCAAGTTTGGAGCATGTAATTATCATTTTTAATTTCTAACCGACATGAAGACATTTCTAGGAAAAATATACTCGGGTGTTGAAGAGAGCATGGGGGCTTCACTCCAACCAACAATACTTTCATGAAGCTTGAACCATATTGCTCTATATAAAGGGTATGCCAACAATTCTGAAGCTATACTTTATTTTTATTATAGCATGAGGGACCAATTTTTTTTTCAAGTTATCCTGAGTAAGCTGATGATTGTGGAAAGTAGTCTATAGAATGAAGTTGGTCTTTGGAATTGAATAAGGAGTCTAAATCAAATTCCAAGTAATATTATCTATAGAAATGGGATTTATCATGGACTTATATCCCTTGTTTACGATATATCTTCTATCTCTAGTAGGAGATTCCCTATGGTTAAATCTATATTTTTAGCATAAGATGACAATATTCCAATCAATTAAGATTTAACCATCTACCAATAAGGATGTGACTTTGCAGGAAGGCCAAGTTGTTTTTTATTTTCAAATTTTGACTGTGCATGATGGAATTGAGATTTTTGAAATCATTACCATTTACCTATAGTGAAGGCCCTATTTGCAGTATAAAATTTCCCAAAATATTATGAGAGAGAAATACTTCTTTACAAAAGGTGGTATTCCATGATAATTATTCTATAATAATGTCTTTGGCCTCTTGAATTCCTTTCCATATTTTGAATATTTTAGAGTTTTTGGATTGACAAAGGTATCTAGTCCAATTTTCCCATTACAATATTTGTGTACCAATGCTTGCACCCACCATTTTAGGCTTGAGTAATAATTTCCCAAACTAATTTACTTTTAATGCTAAACTTTTTTTACTTATTGCTTTAATATCTAATCCTCCTTTACTCCTCAATCAAGTGATGATATCTCACTTGATCAAGTTATATTTTGTTTTGCCATCTTGTTTATCCCCTAACCATAAAAATCTTCTAATGATTTTCTCCAACTCAAATTAGAGAGGATTTTGGTGCATGGATAATAAAGCATTGGTAGATAGGTAAATCACTAATTATAACATTTATTAGGGTTATTATTCCATGGCGTGTGAGACAAACGTTAGATCATCCTTTAGTTCTCTTCTTTATTTTTTAATAATTTCATTCTTGTTGCAGAATTTTATTTATTATTAACATAAACCATTCACCAATATGCAGAAATATCAAATCATTCATCGACAATAACAATCCACAAATGAGAGAGAGATAGATAATACCCTTAAGGTAGGAAAACACCAATAATAATACTTAAGGAAGGAATCACTCCACAAGTTCTCCCAAGATGAGAGAGCCACTCAAGGAGGGCAAAGTCCCATAAGCCACTTTGTGGGCAAAGACGATTACATAAGATTATTCTCCAATGATGATTACAATGACAAATATATCTTCTTTATATATCCATATTCTTATTCTACTTTGGGGAGCCTACTATTAATATAATATTATATTATAATATAATATAATATTATAATATAATATAATATTATAATACAATCAACCTTGGGTTATGGGTGGCCCATGCCAACCCTTATACAATATAATAATATATCCCCAAATATATATTCCTAGGTACCCTACCATGCCACCCTCCTTAAAAATGTTTCATCCTCAAAACATATGAAGAAACATGATAATATGATTTGCTAAGCATTGTTAGCAAATGGTACCAATCTCGATCATCCATCCATCCAAGTGAATCACGATGTTGGTATGCCATTTTGTTACTTGAGTATCCAAATCTGCTTCATTGGCTCCATGCTTTTGTTGTATTTTGATAACTTAAATGATGGGTCCACTTGTTCCTTGATGTTGATGAACCACTTTGAAAACCATGATCACTATGATTTCTCTACCAAAAACTTCCATAGTTGGTACCCTTATGATTCCATGTAGAACAATAATATTGTTGCCTTGAACCATACCCCCAAGATTTTTGCCACTCATGGTGGTGTGGATGGTGATATGGTGCAACCTTAACTTGATGTTCTACCTTCTTTGACTTCTCAATATTTGGCTCCATTGTTTTAAATTCCTCTACACATTGTTCTTTCATGTTCTCTTTGTTTGGTGTGTCCTTGTGCTCTTCTATCAAAGCTTCCTTGGACTTTGTTATTGTTATTTCCATTGAATCAGTTGTTGCTACTTCTTCCATGGACTCTTTTGTTGCTATTGCCTTCTTGGATTCTATTTCAGGTTCTTCAATTTGTTTCTCTACAACCACTTCTTGATTTTCCTTGGATCCTTGCTCCTTAAGCTGAGAAATATCCTGTAATGTTATCTTCTTTTTCCTGTACCATAACTTCATAAACTTCTTTTGCACATTAATGTTAACAGTACCCAAAGAATCTAACCAAGGATAACCAAGAACAATATCCTCATCATCCATCTCAATAGCATATAAATCTGAATGTAAAACATATTTATCCATGGTGATCTTCAAATCTTCAAAAATCTGAACATGCTCACCCTCTAGTTGTATGTCCTTAATTTTTGTTGCTTGAACTTGCAACTTCTTATCCAAAGAAATATTAATAAAATTATATCTGCTACTAGGGTCAATGGAAATAATAACTTGTTCCTTTTGAATGCTTCCATGAACCTGTAAAATAGAATTTTTAGATTCAAACAAATTCCTTTGTCCATTTTCTAATTTATCTTCTACCAAAGGTATGGTTTCCTTTGTCTACATACTGACATCTTTTTTATCTTCCTTGACCTTTTCCTCTTTCTTCTTGAGTAATTTTATTTCTTTTTCATAGTCTTCATTTTGTTTCTTAAAAACTTCCCTTTCTCCTTTTATTACATTCCGCTCATTTTGAATTCCCTGAAGTTTCTTTTCAAGGTCTTCAATGACATCCCACATGCTATCTATATTTTTATCCCTTTCCTTAATACTTTTATTAATATATTCCTTAGAATCTAACTTTCTTTGTAATTGAATAGATACCCATGTGCTCGTGAATGTCGATTCAATTTCATCCCATTTGACGAAGCTTTTACCCCCAATAAGGTTGTCTATACATTTTAATGCTTCACCCTTAAAAAATTTATGAAATTCATATTTGAACGTGTCTCCATATTGATATTTTACTATTTTCACCCACTTTCTCACATCAATATCATTTTCACCATTAAAATCATCCAATGACATAGTTGATGCCCTAATGCAACTAGGGTTTTTTGATAATTTATATCATGCCCCAATGCAAACTAGGGTTTTATGGAAATAAATATATTCCCACTGAGTTGAAGCTAAAAATCCACATAGACAACTAGATCTGCAATTTGTTTTTTTTCAAACACCATAAAGTGGAACTGATTTTCTTACCCGAACTAAACAAATTTCGTCTTTCGAGAAATTCATGATTTAAAAATTCGTCACTACCCTTGTTCCAGATGACTGAATTCAAAAGGTTGTATCTCCCTCAATACTACTTGGATTCCTTCATATGACCACTCATTTTAAATCTCTTCAAATTCTGCACAAACTAATCCAAGAATCACCTGAATCGGATAAACTTTTGCAAATATATGGCTTCTGAAAGATGAGATGTTTTTCCAGAAAAAAATCTATGAAATTCGTCACTATCCTTGTTTTGGATGACTAACTTCAAAAGGTCATATATCCCTCAATACTATTCAGATTCCTTCATATGACCACTCATTTTAAAGCTCTTCAAATTCTGCACAATCTGATCTAAGAATTGCATGAATAGGATGAACTTGCGCAAAGATATGGCTCCTAAAATATGAGACATTTTCCAAAAAAAAATTGCCCTAATTCTATAATTTCACAAAAAAATCCCCACTTTACCAAAATCATCTCTCTGATACCACTTGTTGCAGAAATTTATTATTATAAACATAAATCATTCACCAATATGTAGAAATATCAAATCATTCATCCACAATAACAATCCACAAATGAGAGAGAGATAGATAATACCCTTAAGGTAGGAAAACACCAATAATAATCCTTAAGGAAGGAATCACTCCACAAGTTCTCCCAAGATGAGAATGCCACTCAAGGAGGGTAAAGTCCCATAAGCCACTTCGTGGGTAACGACAATTACATAATATTATTCTCCAATAATTATTACAATGACAAATATCTCTTCTTTATATATCCATATTCTTATTCTACTTTGGGGAGCCTACTACTAATATAATATTATATTATAATATAATATAATATTATAATACAATCAACCTTGGGTTATGGGTGGCCCATGCCAACCCTTATACAATATAATAATATATCCCCAAATTTTTATTCCTAGGTACCCTACCAGTTACCCTTAATATTGTTGAAGCCAATAGGAATTCCTATATATTTGAAAATAAAATTAGTCTTGCCTTGACAAACCAATATTCTCTTTATCTCTTTGATTTATTTATTATCTTTGCTAAAGAAATATATTTTAGACTTATTATGGCTTATCTTGTTTTCTATTGCTTCTTGATATGTTTTAAGAATCTTTTTTATTCTTATGGTAGCTAATTTTGTAGTTTTACTTAATAAGATCAAATCATTGAAAAATAGAGCATTATTGATTCTTTGAATCTTCTAGTGGATTGAAAGTATTGAAAGTTTTTTTAAGCCCCTTTGTTCTTCTAGTAGTTGGGATAGGTCTTTTGTTTCTAGAATGAATAAAGATGGGGAGAGGGGACAACCCTATTTAACTCCTCTAAAAGCCTAGAAGAAGGGAGTGGATCTGCCATTCAGTAGAGGAGCAATCTAGGGTCTTAAAATACATCTCACTATCTATTTTTTGAATTGTTCATGGAATTCCACCTTGCTTAGAATTTTCAAGATAATTTCATGATCAATTCTATTGAAAGTATTTTCCATATCTACTTTAAGTGCCATGCCATTGGATTTGTCATCCCTACTAGAGTGCTTTGCTTCTTAAACTAGTATGATTATTTTATGAATCCTTTATCCTTTCATAAACCTAGTTTGGTTGGAAGATATGATTGTATCCAACAATAGAAGCATTATGTTTTTTTATGATTTTGGATATTATTTTGTACAATGTGTTACCAAAAAAATATTGACCTTAATATTTGCAATGAATGGATATGTTTTCCTTTGGATATCAAATCCAAAAAGGTGGAGTATATTCCCCCTATTTGTTGTTTGTTCTTACTTTCTTCAATCATCCTCAAAAGATCCATATTGATGGTGTTCCAAAAGTCTTGATAAAAATTTACATTAAATCCATTGGGTCCTGGTGATTTATTGCGCTGCATAGAAAGTACAACTCCTTCGAGCTCCACCATGGTGATAGGTTGGGTTAGTTGTTTATTTTACTCTTGCTTCAAAGAGCAAATAATTAGACTTAAAAATACTTGTTGACTGGTTCCATTGATTTTCCATCTTTTCTCAACAAATCTTTTAAGTAATCAAAAAAATATTTTTTATTTACTGCACATCATTTGATATTTGTCTCATCTTCCATTTATAAATTCATTGTGGTTTTGTACATATTCCTTTATTGTGCTTTCTTATGAAATAATTTGGTGTTTTTTTCACCTTCCTGAAATCATATCATTTTAAATTTTATATGCAATTTATTTTCTTCTTCTCTTTTCGGTTTTAAAATTTGGGTTGTGAGATCTTGTTCTTGTGTTAAACTCTCTTCTCCTCTATTTTCCATTGTGATTCAAACCTCATTTGATTTTATTTTTAGTATGGATTAGGATGTGTCCTTGGATTAATTTTTTACCAAAATTCTAATCTACTGCTTTAATGTATATATCTTTTTAACCCACCTTTGGGCATAACTTCCATTTTTTCTATTGTCTTCCCATGCTTTTTGAACTAGCTCTTTAAAATTAACCTTTGTAGATGAAATGGGGTTATATTTGAAATGGAGGGGGGTTCTAATTGGTTTTTTGTTTGAACCCTGAAAGATATGGTCTATGATTAGAAATACCATTAGATAATATTTTTTGGGAGATTTTTCTTTTATGAGTTAATAGGTTATCATCAACAAGAAATTGGCCCAATATTTCTATAATAAAGTTGGATACGACTTTTTTGTTAGTCCAAGTATATTTTTCCCTTGTCAATTATACATCAATTAAGTTGTGTTGTTGCATGATATCTTCTACTAGTTCTCTATTTGGGTCTCTTTTGTAGACCACCCTTGTTTTAGTCAATTTCAAAACCACATAGAGATCTCCAATTATCCAAATTTTCTACTTGGAGTTTGTTAGGTACCTAAGGATAATAATGTAGGGGATATAATATGATATTTTATTATGACATGGGTTGCACATAAAATTATAATAATATTTAACATAGTGCCATATTATATTATTATGCACTTTGTAAATTATGGAAGGTGAATCACCACACGGGTGACCTTGTAACTCATGGAAGGTGAACCATCACATTCTTGTATAAAGAGAGATGTACCCCCATTGTAGAAGTCATATATGAAGTATTCTTAGTATAAGTCTTGGCTCATAGAGTTGTATATATTATGGAGTGGTTTCCTTCCAATAAGGAGCATTGTACGGTGTTTCCCTACCTCAAGGGTATTATCAATATCTATTTAATTGTGGAATTTATTGTGGATGCATGTTATATATTTTTTCATATTGGTAAATTACTTATTTTTATGAGAAGAGAGGTTTTCAAAATTTGGTATCAAAGCAATGATTCTCGCAAAGTGGGGTTGTATTTGCAAAGCTAGGGCATGTTTTTGTAGAAAAATATCACATTTTGCAAGAGCCATATGTTTTTTCAGCGGTCATTTTCAAAAGGTTTTTACACCATTGTGTAGATATTTTTGAGCACTACAAAAATGACTACTAATTTGTTAATTGATAAAGTTATGGTTGTTTGAAGTTGAGATGTTTGTGTTGTTTTTGACTATGCAATTTTTTTTCAAAAGAAAAATATTCATATTAAAGTTTTTAGTAGTCATTTTTAGAATCCTTTTGCACCAACATGTAGGTTATTTTTAGTACTACAAAAATGATTGCTCACTTGTTACATTCTAAAGTATTGAGGGAGTTACAACTATTGAAATTTTTTATTTTGATGTTGTTTTTGGGTTGCATGGAAAATTTATGCAAAAGGAAAAAAATTCACATCTCTCAATCCAAGTGAGAAAATTAGTTATCATTTGTTTTATTTGAAATAAAATCTACATATTTAATTGTTTGAAGAAAGAAATAGATGAGATCTCAAAAAAGTTAATTTTTGAGAATTTTTTATTATTCAAAACCCTAGCTGCTTTGAAAAGAAATCATGGAGTTGTCAATTATTTTTGGAGAAGATATTGATGCTAGGAAATTGCGGAAACATTTTAAGACTATATTCTTCAGAATTTTTATGAAGATATAATATTTGGAAATCCTTACAAGGGGAAGCTTTATCTTAGTATTTCAACTTTGCTTATCCCCGTCATTATATATACACATGGGAAGAATTCAAAGTTGTATTTTTAATTAAATAAAGATTAGAGAAAAAAGATAATAAGGGAAGCACATCTTTGACGTCAAATAAGCCAAACTGTGACCAAGTTTGAATTAAAAAAAAACTATTTTACAAGTTTTTGGCTGCATTCAAAAGGAAAAGGTTATTATATCTATAAACCCTAGCATCCAATGTAATTTTATTAATATTGCTTTGGCTAAAAATTTGCAGGTTCAAAAAATTAAGGACACAAAGCTTGAGGGTAAGAATGTTCAAATTTTTCAAAATTTGAAAATTACTATGGATAAATATGTCTTACACTCATATTTTTATGTCATTAAGAGTGATGATATGGATATTATTTCGGGTTATCCTTGGTTGTATACTTTGGGTAATATTAAAATTAATCTACAAAAGAAGTTTATGGAACTATGGTACAAGAAAAAAAAGATAACACCATAGGATATTTCTCAAAATAAGGAACAAGGATCCAAATAAAAATAGGTAACTATTATAGGAGAACAAATAGAAGAACCTGAAACAAAATATCAGGAGGAGGTAGTACCAAAAATCAAAGAAAAACAAAATAAAATGATGAACCAAAAGAAGGGAGCAAGAGAGAAGAGATAAAAAACATAGAACATGCTAAGTTTGGGGTATATCGCCATCCACACCACCATGAGAGGCATAAATCATGGAGATAAGACATATAACAACAAGAGAACTACAATGGACATATATGGAGGTATATGAGTAACAACTATGAATATTCAAGTGGCAAAAGGGTAGCTTGGCAGCATTGCAAACCACCACCAGTCAAAGTTTCACTAGGATGGACAGATGATCAAGATTGGTACCAATTCTTATCTTCACTTAGAATATCATATTATTTAGTTTCTTCCTATGTTTTGATGACGAAACATTCTTGTAAGGGGGTGGAATGTTAGGTACCTGAGGATAATAATGTGGGGGATATAATATAATATTTTATTTTGGCATGGGTCACACATAAAATTATAATAATATTTAACATAATACCATATTATAATATTATGCACTTTGTAACTCATGGAAGGTGAACCACCACATGGGTGACCTTGTAATTCATGGAAGGTGAACCATCACATTCATGTATAAAGAGATATGTACCCCCATTGAAGAAGTCATATATGAAGTAATCCTTATAGAAATATTGTCTTGTGGAGCTAAAGATCTTGTGGAGTGGCTTCCATCTAATAAGGAGCATTGTACATTGTTACACTACTTCAAGGGTATTATAAATCTCTATTTTATTGTGTGGATTGTTATTGTGGATGCATGCTATATATTCTTACATATTAGTGAATTAATTATTTTTAATGAGAATAATGGTTTTTAACAAAGTTAGAATACACATCATGCAACACCTTACAACATTCGTTTGTTCTATCCAAGTTGTTAGAAGCATAAATGTTGGTGATAGTGTAAACTTGACCAATAGGGACTTTAAGCATTGTTGTTAGCTAGTGTTTGGTGGCCTCTATAAAAATTAACTCCCACTTAGTTTTGAAGGTTGTTAAAACCCCTCCAAAACTCCCCTTGACTATTATGGCTAAGTGTTTGTATGAGGGCCAACAAAATCCAATTGTTGTATTGACTCTTTCTAGATCCAGTTTGGTTTCCTAGACCAAAAGTACATTTGTCTTTATTTAGATTACCAAGTTCTTTACTCCTTTTTTTTTATCCCTCTAATATTTGAGGTAATATATTTTATCATTGATAATTATGGGCCCATAAGAGTTCCCACATAGATATATCCTAGCAAGTTTTGTCAGACTATCAATTTTGTAAAATATTATTTATTAATTATCAAGAAATTATGGGATACAAAAAGGTGCATGAGGATGTTGACCTTAGATACGTTCCCTCGAGGGTTGTCCACACTCATAAAGGAGAGCACTATTGCTAACCTATCATTATGGCTATGCATTTTGTGTAGTGTTTTATATTTGGTGGGAAACATTTAGGTTCACCAAGGGCTTATAGATTTCTCTAATCTAATTGTGTTTAATTTAGCAACACATCTAGGTTTTATATTCTATCCTAGGAACTAATGCAAGATATAATAATACAATGCAATATGAATACAAGTGCTATCCTATATGTGATTCAAATTTTGATGATTATTAACCATGTTGTGGAAATATATTTTTCTTTTCTTCTTTTTGAAGGCAAGGGTACAAGGAGAATGCAATAATACATTTTATCCTAATACAAAATACATGCAATTTGGATCAAATGCTTAAAGAAATAGAAATAAAATGCTATGATATGGTTCTTTTGATTTTTTTCTTTTTGTAAGTATTTCGTAAGATACATTAAAAGCTAAAAAATAAACAATCAACGATCAGCCTATGCTAATGTTTGAAAATTGGAGGATTTAGGGTACCTACCTATTCTAGTGCATGGTGCAAATATGTTGTCTGGATGTAAATACACTTCTTGACAAATATATTGCTTAGAAATCCTACACTTGGTTTATTTGCTAAAACCTAGAAAATAGACACAAAAAGGGATGGATTATGATTTGGGGGCCTACCAAACAACAAGAAGGTTGTAAATTCCTAATTGGCATAATCAGGCCCCCTGTCTATAAAAAAATTAAAATGATTAACCTTTGGAAATTGATGATGAAATATATGTGGTGAATACGCCACCTAGAGATCCTGTAGCCGATGAATTCGTTAAGATGACACAATAATATTGATAGTGGATAGGGCAAAGGATAGAGGTTAAAGATGTTATTAAAATGATGCGCATAAGTAGGGTTAGCTAGGCTAGATGTTGGGTTGACAGAGAGATTTGATATCTCTTGAATGTATCACAAATATGCGACCTCTAATAGTCATAGGTGGTGTAATTTCTTCTAGATTTTAAAAGAACCAAAGAATGTTAAGTTTGTGAAACTAGGGATTCAACTATCTATAGAGAATATGCCACCTAATTCAGATATAGGTGGAAAATTTCTTATACTAATAGAAAATAAAAAGGATAAGTCATGAAATATTGTGGATAGCCTTTTACTAGTATTTTGGGATCTTGTGAGTGATTCTCTATCCTATAAGCTTCACGAGTTGCCTACAAAATTGAGAGGAAGAGCTCTTTGACAATGCAATTGTTAGATATAAACACAAGAAATAAAAGGATGCATGTAAAAGGGTTATATCATGAAAAAATTAATAAAAATTAAAACTAAACCACAATGAATTCAAAAAACATATCATTTGATGATGCCCCTTTCCTTCCTATGAAGCCTAAATCACTTTATCACTTTGTGGGGGAATTTTGATAGCACTCTATTACTCAAAATTGATATCTTATTTTGATCAAGTTTCAATGTGAGAATGTGTCATTATCAAATGCTATCCTAAGGGGCCAATTTATAGAAACTGGCCCTCCTAGGGGATTCCCAAATGGGAAGGGCAAGGTGATTGGACTTGCTACTTGATTGGACTGAGTGGTTTTTAATGGGGCTAACAATATTGTCTGTAATTAGTGCCCCCTTGATTGAGTTTGATTTGGGTAGGTGGAGGAAGATGGAGGAAATTTGGCTACCTTCGTACCTTCCTACTAATTACCTATGACAAGAAAAGGGTAGGCAGGAGGATTTGTGCCCTAATTGGCTACTACAGGTGTAATTAATTTTTTCTCATGTTAGACATGAATACGTCGCCTAAATGAATATGTTGTCAGCATATTTCTAACTTGATGATTTTGCAAAGTTTTTCGTTAGAGGTCAAATCTAGGAGGGAGCTAGAAATTTTGAACTAGTTGTGAATACACTAGCTAGAATTTGTATTTGCTCTATGATGAATTCACTATTTTTGGGTTTTAATAGAAAATTTTGAAGTTGAGTCAACTGTTATGGTTAAATCAATATTTTGACGCATTTGCATTAAGGATTAGCATAAAGGATGTGGTCCAATTTTATATATCTACATTTACCCCAATTTTTATGTATTTAAAATTTTTTAAATGCATAAAAAATATCTATAAATACCTCCATTTTTCATAAAGACAGGACCGTTAGGATTTTTATCAATTGATACAGGGTAGAACATATCAAAATATTGTTTACAATAGAAACCAAAAAAAATTCCAAGATTTTACTAGGTAATTCTTTTATCAAGATCAATGAAAAAGGTTTGAATTGATTCTTGCCCCCAGCCTAGGTACCCCCTCAAGATTTTGGAGGAAAAATGAGTCCCAAACGAACTCGAATGGGCTAGGTAAAAAGGTAGTGGTAGAATTGTTTTACCCAAATAGGGTAAAATAGGGTGAAGGAGAATGAGTAGAAGTCATTTTAATTGTGCATAAGGAGAGAAAAAGGGGTTTGGAGAAAACCTAGGTTTTCATGAAATGGCACATAAAATGCATCTAACTCACATACTAGACTTAGTACATAGTGGAATAGGCCTCGATGGGTCCCAAGGACAAAGTATGAGCTTTTTTTTGTTAATTTTTCTATTTATTGCTTTTTAAATATTGACACCATGGTCGATGTGTTCACTCCACATGGATGAATACATTGTCTCAAATTTACCACAAAGGTGGTGTGTTCACAATTTTTAGCGGGTCAACAAATTGTTAGAGTATATTACATTATTTAGGTACATGTCAATGTACTACCTTGGGTACATTATTAGACTAGGAGTATATCTTAGGTTACTTGAGGAAGAAGTAATAAATGCACAAGTGTCAATGTGCAATGATGTAAATATAGGAGTCCACTTGTACATAAGTCATAGGAAAGGTAGTTAGGAAGAGTAAGGGCCAAGCAACCTATCTTATTAGATATAGGGCCCATAGTGAGTGTGTGAGAATAAGAATAAGAGTGTGTGTAGCATAAGTGTGATCACTAGTATGTAGTGAGTAAGTACAATGTAGTCTCCATTAGAGGAGTGTTCATTTCCTCCATTGCATTGTATTGTACTATTTTTGCAACTTTCCATTAATAGCAACTTTCAATCATATTGCATAATTCCATTATGTTACTTTTCTACATATTTTACATCTTGTGATTGCTTTCTCCCATATCCTACATTATCAAAAGTTAACAAAAATTTTCTTTTGGTTGGTGAATTTGCTACTCAACAAATTTGCTTTGAGTTGGAAAATTTGCTAAGGGATAAGGAGGGAAGAATTATATGATTTTTATAGAGAAATCTAAATCTATTTTTTTCTTATGCATGTAGGCATTTGATGTTCTATAGTGTCAAGATCGATGCTCATGCACTTTACATTCAATAGTAATGGTGATGACAATGACAGATCGAGATGTCATATATTTTATGGGGTTAGGGTATCTAGCCATGATTCCCACCATCAAGTTAGACCATGCAATCTTGATTGCTCTAATAGAGAGTTGGCACTTAGAGTATGTCATATTTCTTTTAATGACTGGTGAGATGATGGTGATATTGGAGGATGTTCGGACCCCATCCTAACATGATTATGTAGTTCTAATATTATTATGTAATGACCCCATTCCAATATGGGGATCTCATTCTAATGATATTTTATAATATTTTTTAATGATATATTGCACTTGAGGCACCTAAACAAGTGGGGCCATTTCATGTAAATGTTATAAAGAATGTAATTTTTTGTTTGATAGAAGATTCTAGCTTGGATGGCACTTTTCATGTAAGCCAACCCTTGAGCGTTAGGTTAGGGTTGCATGAAATGTATCTTTAAAAGACAAGGGGACATAAAAAAATGTATCTATTTTATTATTTAATCAAATTATTGAATGAGGTTTCCCCCTCGAAGAGGCTAGTGATTATGTATTGTGCTTTTGTGAGATTAATATAGATTTTTGCATTTCCATTTTGTATTGCAATATTTTGTTCTTCATGAATTATTATTTTATTGTAATATTTGTGTGGATGTGCTTATTTTAATTATAAGGTTATGTTGGTCACGAATCTGCCACAGAAAAGGATTTTCTAAAACTATGCACCCTAGACCCGGCCAACATTGAAAGGCTGGGAGAAAGAAATGTCTCCCAGACCAATCTCCAGAGAGGTCTGGTTCCCTTACTAAAACTAAGTTTGATTTCAGATTAAAGTTACTGGAAAGGAATTATAAATGTGCAGAAAGAAACAGGAAATACATGGAAAGAGATGGGAAATATAGCCGTAGGCCGAATTTGTTAGATCGGGAAAGAAACTCAGCAAGAATTAAACCTCAAGTGTATAAACAACATATAATAATAGAATACAGCATAATCCACTTACGACCTTGCACAGACAACCTCCAGTATGGCATTCCAGAACTCACTTTCTTTTAAGCAATATTCAAACTCAAATGCAGAATTTGAATCTAACAGCAGATTGGAAAGACAAGCATAACTGAGAAATACATGGAATAGAAGGAAATCATTATAAAGATGCTTGCAAAATCAGAGGCCAAATATTTCTTATTTACGCAAAGAACTTGAATGTTTCTAGCAAAATGTCTCTCAAACTCCCGATCCCTTTTTCTGAGATCTACATTGATTTATATAGAAGTCTTGCTTCTTTACAACATTAAAAATATGCAACGGACCTCCTCGAGATCTACAACATATGCAACGGAAACAAGGAAATCATCCCCTTAAACCAGCCTCGGAGAACCCAAAAATTGAATGGAACGAGGAGTCGGTCGTCTTCATTAAATGGTCGTTCTTGAAAATATGCTTGAACCGTTAGAAAAGATACGAACAGCAGCCTTGGATAATGGAAATATTTAATTTTGATGGCTTGGACACGTTCTTCTACCTTGCTCGCATCGAAAAGCAGCAAAACATTTAATTCTGGAGTGCTTTTAATCATTGGAAATCACAAAACTTCATCGGACCGTTTGAACTGCTTTCTGGCGCGAAACTATAACAGGTCGCGAAAACGTGACATGTCACGAAATCATGACATCTTTCTACTTCGTACGCTTTGTCACTTTGAAACCACGAAAATCAACCATGTCATGAAATCACGACGTATTTGGCTCCTTTGTCTCCTTCGCTACCTTGAACCGTGAAAACGTGACACATCGTGAAATCGTGACGTTCTGTACCATTCTACTCCTTCTCTGCTCTGTTTTCATGAAAATGTGACGATGCGCGATTTCGCTACACTTTTATTTCTTTCGGCTTCGTCTGACTCATATGTCACGAAAACATGACATGTCACGATTTCGCTACACTTTTCATCCATTTTGTACGGTCCTGCTTCTAACCCGCGAAAACGCGACATTCTTCCTTATGTAGTTCTTTCATCTTCATCATGTCGCAAAATCGCGACAGGTTCTGTCTCCTTGGACTTTGCTGCTCTTCAACCACGAAAATCATCATGTCACGAAATCGTGACAATTCCCTACACTTGGTCTTTCTTGCCCAATGTGTCACGAAATCGTGACGTCTATGTTGCTAGGCTTCATCCCCACAAATGTCATGAAATCATGACGTATTTATGCCTTAAGCCTTTCTGTCTCCACTTTGCCGCGACCACGCAACACGTAGCGATTTCGCTACGTCTTTCGCCCTTTTGTGTGTCATTCACCTTTCTGTCGCGATATCGCTACAAAGTTTATTGTCATCACCCTTTGCGTGGTTATGTCACGATTTCGTGACCTTTTCTAACATTATGCTCCCTGGCCATCGCAAGTCACGAAAACGCGACATGTCACGATTTCACTATGATTTTGCTGCGCTACCCTCGTTGACCACTTTGACCACGAAAATCCAACACGTCGCGATATCGCGACGGTTTTACCCCCTACTGTCGTTGACTGCGTTGACCACGATTTTTTGACACGTCACGAAATCGTGACAACTTTGCATTTGATTTCTCTCTCCTCAACCGACCCGCGATAACGCGACATGTCGCGATATCGCGACGGTTTTCAACTTTGGCTCTCCATGCTATTTTTTGTCGTGATTTCGTGACAGTCTTCGGACTTAGGCATTTTTTGCATCAAAACCTGTATAGGAGTGAGAATTTCAACATCTTATGCATGAATAATCAACAATCAACATAATGTGGCAAAAATGCCAACATTCTTGGCGGCTCATGGGGTATACAGTTTTGCTGTATGCACGAATCCCAGGCCTGAATCCATTGGGCAACAGAGTCAAGAAAAACTGAGAACAAAAAGCTGGCTGATGGGGTACATCTCGACGGACTACTGCAACAACTCTTGCTGAATGACTGAAACTTCAAGTAAATCTGTATTTGGCTTAGCTGACCATGGAATGGAAATGATAAATGATGGAATAATGGAATGGAGGGGGTGATGCGGTAGATACAGTAACCGAGTGCTTCTATGCTACCGACTGCTATGAAAGCGAAATGGAGGTGATGGAATAATGGAATGGAAGTGGAATGAGAATGAAAATATGGATAAATGCTCAAAACAACAATGTAGTTAGAAGAAAAGGAAAAGAAGAACCGGGAATAGTAGAAAAGGGAAAAGAAACAACAACAATGGCTTGATTACTTGCAGAAGAAAAAGGAGTAGGAGAAGGAGGGAATAAAGAGGGAAAGGGAAGAAATAAAGAGGAAGCCACTAACTGCTGGGAAGGAAGAAGAAAAAAGAAAGAAATACGTACCTGCGGGCTCGCATGCAAAAAGAGCCGAAGTTGACAGAGGAAAACAATACTTTTTTTTTTCTTTTTCTATTTTTCTCTTTTTTTTTCTTTATGCAAAAGGTAACTCCCGAATTAGCTATGAACTTTCGGGAAAGACACGAACCCAAACACGGTTCTGTCTCCTGGATCCCAGACCCTTGACAGACACTCAGTAGACTCCTGGTTGATGATCAGCTCAGAGTCACCAAAGATTTGAAACTGCTGCACTCCAAGTGTCCCAGCCATCTTGAGACCTAGGCATGATCGTTCAGTCCCGATGTTAGCACCATTTTTGTATTGTGCTCCATCAAAATAGAGCTGATCTGGCAGAGAATCTTGACCAACTTGATCAGGAGGCAACTTGACTGCAACCTCTTCAGGCTGCTTTGTAATGGAAAAACAGCCAATTTCGGTCTCCAGCATAGCATTGAAATTAAGCATTGAAAACCCGTCTTCCAACTGAAGCTCGTCCAACACCTCATTCATCAAATCAAACCCCTCTAACTCTTCGGTTAGCATGTTGACAGACTGCATGGTTTTTCCTGCTTCATCCAACCTTTCAATATGAAAAGAGGAAGGTTTTTCATTATGAATCCGGAGTCTCTTTCCTTTGAAAGGGATCTCCAAGTGGGAATAATCCAGTGCAAGGTAACCTCCCAACTTTGCAGTAAATTCTCTGGATAAGCACATACTAAAATACGGTTCTAGATCGACCACAACAATCTCCTGAATGACTGTAATCTGGGGCATAGTGTGTAGAACAATCGGGACATCCTTGATTACACCCACCATTTTCATAGGAGTACCATCTAACTACAAAATGCCAGGGCTACTTCTTGTATATTCCATTCCCATTGCTTCACAAACTGCCTTTGGCATGACAGTTGTAGCAGCACCAGAATCGATCAGGCAATTATGTACAATCCAACCCTCCATCCGCAGTGACAGATAAAACGGGGGTGGTCTATTCCTTCCAGTAGTTGAAGAGGTTAATGTTTGAGCCATAACTACCTGGGCTGGAGCTTTCCCCTTACTTTGTATGGTCTTCAAGGATTCTTGTAAGAGATTCACCTGTCCAAGCAACTATAAGGTGTCATACAGACTTACCTTAGCTGGTATCCGTTTGAGTTCTTCAACAATGTTGTACTCCATGGAGATCTGTTCTTTCCCACCACTAGCAGATTCAAATGTGCTCTTATGTTGCTGGATAGCCTCCACTCGTTGTCGTTTGGTCAATGATGGATACCGCAATGTCTCTTTGGCTTGTTCCTTTGTTTCTGCTTGCGGCTGGGAAGTAGAAGCTTGTCCCTTCTCTTTTGCTGGTGGTGGAAGTGGATCCTTCGACAAAATAGGTGATTGTCGTTGCGCTGGGAACTCATGAGCCTTTGTGGGCATTTGTTGCTTCGTTGCTTGTACAGGAGGGACTTTCAATGGCTCCATCTTAGCCGGATCTACCAACATTGGTTTCTTGCCGCTGCATGTCAGTATTGCTATATGTTCCTCCAGAGACTCCATGGAAGTAAGATCCACCTCTCGAATCATGTTTACATGGCTCCTTGTAAGAACTTGCAAATAATTTTGGTGGACCATGCAAGTGGACTCATCATGTGGGTCATTGCAGGAAGAACACCAGTAAGATGGCTCATGTGAAACTTTAGAAGGGCCAGCCTCTTCACTTACCAGGATTGTTGAGTTCCTTTCAGGTGCTTTCTCCATAGCCTTGCTAGGAGCAAGTTGTTCTCTAGTTACTGTCGGCATAAATCTTCATGGCTGGTAGCTTCTTTTCGCCTCTCTCCATTCCATAGATGTCACCTTGTCAGTGAGAGATCTCATAGCCGACTGAATTTCTTGTAACATAGCCAATTGAGGATCTGGGCTTGAGGACACAGGCGATGCCGATAAAGGTAATGGAACCTGTGGGGAAGATAATGCAGGAGTTGGAAGTGGAGGGACTAACCATGGAATGCTCGGTACAGGCAACTGGGGAATAGTTGGAGCAGGAAGCTGTGGAACTGGAATAGGTGCGATCTGAGGCGCACTTGAGCTCCATGATGGGGTAGGGTACATAGATGGCATGGGCTATGGAAGTGAACCAGAGTACAAATACTTAGGCAGATCAGGTATGATAGGCATTGTTACCTTGGGAGGAAGTCTACCTATAGCAATCAAATCAGCTTTCGCCTTTAACGCTTGTTCGAACAACTCTGGAAATGTAGTCACGTTGGACTGTCGGACAGCCCAACCGATGTCTGTGTTAAATGCTCTAAGGTAGTAAAATGCAGCTAGCTCATCAGCAGGCCGAAGACCATCAGGAATTCTCTGCCAGGTTCTGGTAAATCTGACATTAAAATCAGCTATCTCTTCCTACGGGTGCCTCTGGATTGCATTAAACTGATGCAATAATGAAAATGGATCAGCCTGTTCATGAAAATTCTTAACTAACAATTCTCCTAGCTGATCCCATGATGTAATGGTGCCTGGTTGCAAAGTTCAGTACCAGTACAACAATTTACCTCTCAGGGATAACACCAATAACTTCACCATCACATCTTCGTCAGTTATATCATGAATGGCTGCCAGAGAAGCTACATCATTAATATGTTCATATGCAGTCTTACCCATACCATCATAGGTCGGAAAAACTTTCAAAGCGGCCTGAGGAACTGGATTTTGAGCCTGCAGATTCAAGGCTCCTGAGCTGTTCCATGCCAAGAACTTCCTGGGTGGAGGATACTGGGCCATTGGGACTAGTGAATGTAATTGAGAAGATGGAAAACTAGTAACAACACCAGGGATTTGTGTGGATATGGCAGATGATGCAAGCGATGGGGAAACCAACCTAGAGTGTTCACCTCTTTTTGTGATGTCAAGTTCAAAAAACTCAACAAGATCTTCAACTTTTTTAGACTTTGATCTCGTGATCATGAAGTACAACTTTCACTGCATCCACGTTCAAAGATTTTTGGGTACTGTAGAGTCACCAAATGTTCTAACTTTATGGCATGAAGGCGAACATTAAACCCTCAATACTATGGGATCTTTCTGAGACAGAAATAGTCTGTCCCATCGGGCGTGCCAAAAACTGTTGGTCACGAATCTACCACAGGAAAGGATTTTCTAAAACTATGCACCCTAGACCCGACCAACATTGAAAGGCTGGGAGAAAGAGATGTCTCCCAGACCAATCTCCAGAGAGGGCTGGTTCCCTTACTAAAACTAAGTTTGATTTCAGATTAAAGTTACTGGAAAGGAATTATAAATGTGCAGAAAGAAACAGGAAATACATGGAAAGAGATGGGAAATATAGCCGTAGGCCGAATTTGTTAGATCGGGAAAGAAACTCAACAAGAATTAAACCTCAAGTGTATAAACAACATATAATAACAGAATACAACATAATCCACTTACGACCTTGCACAGACAACCTCCAGTATGGCATTCCAGAACTCACTTTCTTTTAAGCAATATTCAAACTCAAATGCAGAATTTGAATCTAACAAGCAGATTGGAAAGACGAGCATAACTGAGAAATACATGGAATAGAAGGAAATCATTATAAAGACGCTTGCAAAATCGGAGGCCAAATATTTCTTATTTACGCAAAGAACTTGAATGTTTCCAAAAAAATGTCTCTCAAACTCCCGATCCCTTTTTCTGAGATCTACATTGATTTATATAGAAGTCTTGCTTCTTTACAACATTAAAAATTTGCAACGGACCTCCTCGAGATCTACAAAATATGCAACGAAAACAAGGAAATCATCCCCTTAAACCAGCCTCGAAGAACCCATAAATTGAATGGAACGAGGAGTCGATCGTCTTCATTAAATGGTCGTTCTTGAAAATATGCTTGAACCGTTAGAAAAACCATGAACAACAACTTTGGATAATGGAAATATTTAATTCTGATGGCTTGGACACGTTCTTCTACCTTGCTCGCATCGAAAAGCAACAAAACATTTAATTCTGGAGTGCTTTTAATCATCGAAAATCGCAAAACTTCATCGGACCGTTTGAACTGCTTTCTGGCGTGAAACTATAACAGGTCGCGAAAACACGACATGTCATGAAATCGCGACGTCTTTCTGCTCCGTACGCTTTTGCACTTTGAAACCGCAAAAATCAACCATGTCACGAAATCATGACGTATTTGGCTCCTTTGTCTCCTTCGCTACCTTGAACCACGAAAACGCGACGCATCGTGAAATCGTGACGTTCCGTACCATTATGCTCCTTCTCTGCTCTATTTCCGTGAAAATGTGACAATGCATGATTTCGCTACACTTTTCTTTCTTTTGGCTTCGTCTCACTTATATGTCACAAAAATCAGACAAGTCACGAAATCGCTACACTATCTCGCCGCTGCTCAATCTTCTCTTCTAAGTCATGAAAATCCGACATGTCACGATTTTGCTACAATTTTCATCCATTTTGTATGGTCCTGCTTCTAACCCGTGAAAACGTGACATTCTTCCTTATGTAGTTCTTTCATCTTCAGCACGTCGTGAAATCGCGACAGTTTTGTCTCCTTGGACTTTGCTGCTCTTCGACCACGAAAATCATCATGTCGCGAAATCGCGACAATTCCTTGCACTTGGTCTTTCTTGCTCAATGTGTCATGAAATCACGACAGGTCTATGTTGCTAGGCTTCATCCCCACAAATGTCGCAAAATCGCGACGTATTCATGCCTTAAGCCTTTCTGTCTCCACTTTGCCGCGACCATGCAACACGTAGCGATTTCGCTACGTCTTTCGCCCTTTTGTGCGTCATTCACCTTTCTGTCGCGATATCGCGACAAGATTCATTGTCATCACCCTTTGCTGAGTTATGTCACGATTTCGCGACCATTTTCTAACATTATGCTCCCTGGCCATCGCAAGTCGCGAAAACGTGACATGTCACGATTTCGCTACGATTTTGTCGCTCTGCCTCGTTGACCACTTTGACCGCGAAAATCCAACACGTCGCGATATCGCGACGGTTTTACCCCCTGCTGCCATTGACTGCGTTGACCGCGATTTTTCGACACGTCGCGAAATCGCGACAACTTTGCGTTTGATTTCTCTCTCCTCAACCGACCCGCGATAACGCGACATGTCGCGATATCGCGACGGTTTTCAACTTTGGCTCTCCATGCTGTTTTTTGTCGTGATTTCGCGATAGTCTTCGGACTTAGGCATTTTTTGCATCAAAACCTATATAGGAGTGAGAATTTCAACATCTTATGCATGAATAATCAACAATCAACACAATGTGGCAAAAATGCCAACAGGTTCCTAAAAAGTGGTATTAGAGAACTTTTTACGATCGTGTTTTGTTATGACTACAACAATTCTTGCTCTACCATTTTGACCCTTAGTTATAAATTTTTTATGTTTTCATTTTTTTACTTGCTATCCTATTTTAAAAAAATAAAGAACTTTTTTTGTTTTAGTTTCATAGGTTAGAAACCTTGTGTTGAGGGTTTTAAAACATCAAGGAGGAACTGTCATTATTGGCTAAGCTAGATTTCTTGTAAAGCTCTAGTGAAGTGAAGGGCGATCAGGCTCCAATACCGAGGCCTCAAAAAGCACCTATATATGGACTTGAGATCCCATGTATCTTCAATTATATTAGGATACCCCCCTAGGATTAGGATAAAACTTTAGCCCGAGGAATATTTTCAACCATGTATCTATGCATAGTGTAACAAGAACAACACTTAAGAAGATCATCCTCCTATACCGCCAAAGAGGTAGGTAGTGTGCTCAAGGGTATGCATGGAATTTTCCTTGAGTAGTGGATTAAAATATTGGTTTAAACATTATCTTTTGTTGCTATGGTATAATAGAGGGCTATGGATAGTACATACACCTTGGCCTAGCGTACCCTAATTCTGTTGAATATTTAACTCAAATGTCATAAATCCTACCATAAAAATTGAGCAACTGAAGAGACTACACTATCATAGATAGACTGAACTAAAATAGATGAAATAAATTATGTGAGAAGTAACAACCAAGATAGGGCCTTTTATTAATAGTAGGGTATCAAATTAGCTAGGGCCATAGTTAGTAACACTTAATATAGAGTCTTTCTATATAGTTGTTAGTTATAGTCAAGAATCATAATGGTTAGAAAATTATCAATCATAGTTTGCCAAGAAATATTTTAGAAACAACATATTATGGAGTCAAAAAAAATAATTATCAGTAACGGTCACTACAAAATATCTTAAGGGGGTTGTTAGATAAAATTTAGTTTTTAGAGTGGAAAGATACTTTAGGAGAAAAATAGATGATACATGAAGACAACACTTCTCTAGATAAAAATTCTAGGGTGCTAAAAAAGGTTGTTGTGGAATATAGCTCATTGTGATCATCTTTAAGACCTAATAATTTTGATATATAGCCCCCATCCACTTTTCTAGAATACCAAAAAATGTCATTATGAGACCTAGAGCACTATATTCATCTTTTCAAGTTGATCATTTTGATATATAGCACCTAAACACTTTTTTATCCATTACTAAAAATAGTAACTCCTGGAACAACACTTCTATTTTTAATAATTCAGTGAGAGTGGTCCAAATCATACATATATGGTTGGAGGTATTAGAGAAGCAATGAAGGAGTTAAAACAAAGCCAATATATGGAGTAGTTAAATCATGCACTTATTAACCTACAAAATTAAATATCCCATATTGCACAAGAACTTACAAAGATGAAAGACTACATGTAGGTTATGAGAACTAGCTAGATTAAATCTAAATATAAAATTAAAGAAAAATTCATAGAGATTGAAGAGAGATTAAAGGAGCCCTTAAAGGTATTCAAACATTTTACACTGAAGTACTAGTTGGTAGTTCAATCAATATAGAGAAAGGACTCTATCATACTCTTTTTGACATGAATACCTTGTTTAAGATGCCCAAACTAGACTTTCCCAAGTTTAACTGAAAAGACATTGATGATTGGTTGTGTCAAGCTGATAAATTCTTCATACTTCATAATATTCCTTGATATTTATGGGTCATTATGACCTCTTTAAATTTTAAATATGAGGCCCTATAATGGTATCAATGGTTACAAAACAACTTTTGAAACTTCTTGGGAAGACTTTGAGTCCTAGTTACTTACTCATTTTGGCTCTAGTGACTATTAGGACTTTTTAGGAGCTTTGAAAAACTAAAACATACCTCTACTAGCTAGGAATATCAAACTCAATTTGAGAAATTAGCTAATAGGATAAAGGGTTTGAATGAGGATTTTTTAGAGTTGTATTATCAGTGGGTTGAAAGATGATATCAAGTTCGAAGTGAAAATGTTCAAACCACAATATATAATGTTAAAATATGTTAATACTTTATATATATTTAATATATATATATATATATATATATATATATATATATATATATATATATATAGTATTTATATAAATTAATCCTAGCCCTCCGCCATGTTCTAATCTTAACCACCCATCCACCTCAATCCATGCCACTTTCCTAGATTTAATCTCCACACTTCTTCATGTTTTAATATTGGCCACACATTTTGTGTCATCAAAACCTTAACATACCCAAGGAAATATTATAAAAGAGTAGTCATTTTGATGATTTAGACCCCTAACATTGCCTAACATTCCTTAAGCTTGATCTTGAGTCTCTAATCTTCGAACGTTGAATTTTGTCGATGAATATTTACAAATAATTCTCATAGATCATTAAGCCCTTCTACCCTAGCCATATCACCATCATTCCTACCCTTCATAATCACCCTTACCTCATTTGCATCCACTGTTGCATAACTAGATTCAACTCTATGATATCTTCTTCAATCCTCGAATGCCTTCGTGCATCCGTTGTCATTGTAGAATACCCCAGTGCATCTATCGCCGTCACATAACACCCTGGTGCATCTGCCATAATTACATAATGCCTCTAGGTGTTTCCTCCAGTAGATCTATAGTCCCTTAACCCTTGGGAGTCATTTGGGTGTCCTCACAACTATCACTGATTGAAGCAGAAAAAAAATCACTATGTTGACAAGGTAAATAGTTTTATGTGTATTTATTTTACATTCTTATGTTCTATTTACAACTTTTATTTCTGCAGCATCTAGGGTTTAGTAATTTTTATTCTTCTGAGGATCTCACATAGTGGAGCCCTCATAGGTATTACTGATCTTTGTTGTTGTTTGTTGTTTACAAGTATAAGGATCATATTGTTCAAAGTTGTTGAAGCTAGGGTGGCCCTTTTAGGATACACAAGCCCACCTGTAACCTCGTTGGGATCGAAGACAAGCGTGAAGACACTAACAATTTCTTTCAAATAGGGTTTAGGATAACCCTAGTATTTGTAATTTGGTATCAACATAAGCATTGTAAAAAGCCCACATTGGGGCATATTGATTGTATCATTTGAGATCTGCCCGCATTAATAAAAAGAGTTTATCTATCTTGTGCAATATTTGTGTATTACTGTGCTTATTATCATTTTATACTTTTGTATTGGTGTTGCTTGATTTTTGATTCACAAATGACGATCACAATGGGACCCCTAAAGTGTTCTCTATGTTAATTTACTTTTTCAACTAATTTTTTGTTTCATTATATAGGGTCCAAAAATTTGATCGTATAATTTTCGCTAAACTAGGATTTTTGGAGATTGCAAAAGTTTATCAGAGGTTGTGTGGATGCCCTGTAGTGCTCGAGGGATGCCCTAGTGCATTTAATAGATGCCCTGGTGCATTTCAATGGCTCTTAGGTGTTCTTCACAGAGTGGGCATGAAATACATAGGCTTTTTGGTAAGCTGCTTCAAACCCTAACCCATTTCTACTTTATTTTTTCAACTTTTTACAAATAAATTGACAAAAAGAAAATCATTTAGTTTATGTTAAAAACAATCACATTTCATTTGCATTTTATGCATTTACATTCATCATACACATTGCATTTATAATTGACTTGAATTCATATTCACCATAGTTCACATTTTCAAGTTTAAATTTTTTGTAGTTATGATGTATTCATTCATTATTTATGCATATTGTTTTCATGTGAAATTACAATTGCATAAAATAGTTGCATGATAGGGTTAAAAATCCCCATTTTTACTTGTCTAAGTTGAAACAATATTAGAATACATAAGTATACTCCTGCATTTGGTAATTCAAGGTGGAAGAATCAAGTGAACCCTCCACTGTTTAGAGTGGGTCTTAAGCGGTGTACCCTAAGTTCTTTTGAGGAACTTGGTATTATTGTTTTTGGCTTCTAATTTAGATCTATGAAATAGATTATTTTTAACATTGTATGAATACAATAGATAACACATATTTTAAAATTAATCACTATAGACACTAAAATGTGGAAAATCCTATTAAGTACCTGCAAATAGTGATCAAATTGACATAATATGGCCCCTTAGGCAGCCCTTAGGAGGCTCACAGTGGTTCTAGCCACTACAGAAAGGGTTTTAGAGGCTACCGACCCAATTTTGGGAGGTTTTGGCCCAAAATTCACCACCATCCCACCCTTGGTTGATGGTATATTCCCATCATCCTACCCTGGGATGGTGGTGAGCCTTCATCCCAGGGTGGGACGGTGGCGAAGTTTGACCCAGAAAAAGTCAAAATTTGGCCAAATGGCACCCAGGAACTGCCATTTGACCACCAAAATAGAGCATGCAAGGTAGAGGACAGGGAATCCTTATGAAATCCATATTTATGAGGGCCAAATTGGGAGATTCTCTTCCACACCTTGTGCATGCCTCCCATTTGACAAGCGACACCTCCTGCCATGCATGCCCTTGCATGCCTTTTTGCACATGAGCCCCTTTGGGCTATAAAATGGATACATGGTCCACACAAAATTAGGGAGAGGAGTTATAGGATATGCAATGGAGTTCTGCTGATATTTCCCCTCACCTTATTGCACCTTTTTGCCCTCATAATCTCCCTTTTGCCAAGGAAGTTATCGAGTGACTTCAAGAAGGTAATCCGAGCGTAACTTTTCCATCTGGGTGAATTTCTTCACAAAATTCAATGATAACACACTTTATATTTTTTAGGAACATCTTCCAGTGTTTTGGTAACAAAAAGAGGCCATATTTTGTGGGTATCCTCTCCTAGGATGCCCCCCAAATAGTTGTAGTCACCATCGCCCCCCCGGGATGAGGGTAAATTCTTAAGCAATTTCTTTACTATTTTTAATTTTTTATTTTCTAAATTATTCCATGATGCTAAATTTCAAATTTCAGGTAATTTTGAGTTAAAATGAATGAGTTATGCTATTTTTAAGTTTCTGCAGGCTCGTAGGGCCCATCCGGGCACCCCAGTTTGATGCAGGTGGATCTAGGCTCCAATTGGAAAATATTATCATATGGGTTGTATTTAAGTTCCAATTTATGCATATTGACCAAATTTCATGAGTTTTAGATGAGTGCAGGTTTGAGATTTTGTTGTCCAACTATGATCGCCACTACTTGTCTAACCCTAACTTCACCTTGAAGTACCTTGACCTATGCAACTGGCATGGTTATGGGTTAGGCTTGTATGAGCAGGGCACCAGAATCCCTTGTCAACCACAATATCAAATGCCCTATGACAAGTCGGGAGTGGGATGCAACAATCCATTGCCTCTAGATGTCCTCTTAGATAGCCTAAATCGCTTGAATATAGGCTACGAGGGTGGGTTGGCCCAAGACCCTTATGCCAATCCCAATATAGTCTACTCCTTGGGAGATTACTTTCCATGGCTAGATGGGAACCCCATGATCCCCAGTGACATTCCCCCACATTTTGAGAGAGGGGAAGGGTCACGGAGTTGTCCCCATGTCTATGATGAGTCAGATCCAGGCACCTCATATGAGTGGACCTCAGAGGATGAGTCGGGTTATGAGGTAGCACCATATGACCCTTTTGAGTCAGACAGTGATCATTCACAAATTGTCCCCATTAATGACCAACAAGAAAGCCTCATACATTTGTTCCCTTTCCCTGATCCTGTCTGGTGGTAGCTCCTTCCTCCTGAAGAGCCGGTTCACCCGTAGGAAGATAGACCTCCTAGGGGGGAGCAGTTAATTTACTTGAGCAGTTGGGCCCTCGGGAGCCTGAGGCACTACAAGATGAGAATGAAGGAATCCTCATCCATGATGATGATTATGAGGAATTAGCATATATGGGACCACACCTACCTGATCGCCCGATCCCAAGGGGCAACAACGAGGTTCCCATATATGACAGTGACTATGAGGATGAAACAGAGAGGGCATACCTGGGTCCTCATTATTTGTGACATCATCACGAGAATATTGACATAGATGAAGTCTATCATCAGTTACATGTTGGCCCATGCTTGAGGGCAAGGCCTATCAATCTAGGCCAGATTCATCATGAGGTCTTCCCTGACCCGCCCACACACATGGAGCTCCTTGAGCCTAATGATCCCATCCTACAGTCTATTCCCAGATAGGATCCAGAGATCCCCATCCCCCCAGAGCCACATCTAGGGGTGAGAGATAACACCAATACATAGTCACATGCACGTGGTCCTGGAGAGCAAACACATTTCATCAATATGATCTCCATTGATTTGACCACACCACTCCACAACCCAGCCGATCCTTCCAAACCACTCCATCTAGACCTAGATGCGATTGATTGGGATCATGCTGATTCACCCCCATCACCCTCTGAGTATTGGGCTTGCGGTGGATTGTTTCACTTCTCCATAGGACCAACTCATGATGTCTTCCATGCTGAGGAGGAACCCGAGGTTCCCATCGAGGATTTAAATCTAGCTAATGACATCCATTTGATACCTACTCCCCATCAGTTGGAGGAGGGGTCTCATATGTCAATCGAGCCTATGGTTGACAGAGATATCGGCTCAGATCCTGAAAACCCGCAATATATCAAGCTAGGGGAAAGCCTATCCCCCAAAGAGCAAGCCGATTATATAGCCCTTCTCACAGAAAATAAGGTAGCTTTTGCATGGTCTTACAAAGACATGCTGGGACTAGATCCAAATCTGGTCACCCATAATCTCATGCTTGACCCCACAGTCAAACCTATCAAGCAAAAGCTGAGAAAGATGCACCCAACAATGGCCTTGATGGTCAAATATGAGCTACAGAAACTATTGGATGCCAAGTTTGTCATTTCTGTAGACTATCCACCATGGTTGTCCAACATGGTTCCCATCAAGAAGCCTGATGGGAGGATTCGCATTTGCACCAACTTTTGAGACCTAAACAAAGTGAGTCCTAAGGATGATTTTCCTTTGCCAAGCATAGATGCCTTGGTAGATGCCACCGCAGGACACGAAATGCTCTCCCTTATGGATGGCTTCTCTGGGTATAATCAGATTCATATCAACCCGAAAGACCAGCTCAAAATGGCGTTCACAATGCCTTGGGGGACATTTTGTTACAAGGTCATGCCATTTGGCCTTAAGAATGTCGGTGCCACCTACCAGCGTGCCATGACATATATCTTCCATGACTACATGCATAAAATTTTGGAAGATTACATGGATGACTTATTGGCAAAATCTTTATTACGTCATGAGCACCTAGATGTCTTGCGCAAAGTCCTCGATCGCCTTATTGAACATAATGTGAGACTGAATCCCAAGAAGTGCGTCTTTGGCATCACATCTGGAAAGCTCTTGGGATTTATAGTTTCCAAATGAGGCATCGAAGTGGACCCTAACAAAGTCAAGGCAATCCTTGAAATGCCTCCCCCGACTACCATCAAGCAGCTTCGTAGCTTGCAGGGGAGGATTGCATCCATCAAATGCTTTATAGCACAACTGTCGGACAAGTGTAGACCCATGAACAAACTTTTACACAAGGGGGTCACATTCCACTGGGACAATGAATGTCAGGATGCCTTTGACACAATTAAACAATACCTGGCTTCACCGCCAGTGTTAGCTCCACCTAGACCAGGGGTGCCATTCCGATTATATATCTCAGCTACTGAGGTCGCATTGGGTGCCATGTTAGCCCAAAATAATGAATTTCATAAGGAATAGGCCACATATTATCTCAGTCGCACCCTGGTGAGCTATGAGATTAAGTACGCATACGTAGAAAAGTTATGTCTAGCGGTGGTTTTTGCTACCAAGAAGCTACGACACTATATGCTCAGCCACACTACGTATGTTGTATCTAAAGAGAATCCATTGCGATACATGATGAGTCATACTTATCATAGTAGTCGCACGGTGAAATGGATCATGTTGTTGACAGAATTTGACCTGGAGTTCATAGGACAAAATTCAATCAAAGGACAGGTCATTGTTGATCAACTTGTAGAGGCTCCTCTCCAGGAGGACCAACCTCTTAGCATGGAGCTTCCCGATGATGGAGTCTTCCAAATATCAGAATCGCCTGATTCTGATGAGCCTGAGTCACAGGCGGATATGACTCTCTTCTTCGATGGCTCCAAATGCGAGCAAGGGGGTGGCACGGGGATCATGTTTTTCACACCGCATGGGGCTCCCATACCCCTATCATTTAAACTCGATTTCCCCTACACCAACAATAATGTCGAGTATGAAGCCTTACTCATAGGGCTTAAAATGGCTATCACCATGAAAATCACCAAGCTCAATATTTTTGGTGACTCCTTGCTCATTGTCAACCAGGTCAAGGGAATCTTCCAGTGCAAGTGCCCAGTTTTGCAAGCCTACAAAGCCCTTGTGGACAAATCCCTAGCAAATTTTGAATGGTATGACATCGAGGCACTCCCTCGATCATCTAATCATTTTGTGGATACAATGGCCTCTTTAGGATCCTTGATTCCACAAGACCCCATAGGGGAGATGACAACCATTCAAGTCAAGATGCTATCGCAATCAATGGTTGAGCGTGAGAGCACTCAAGCCATGCCAGAAGTCCACTTGATTCAAATAGAACCTCATCAAGAGAGATTCTCACACATTCATGAGCGCTTGAATCATGCCGCTTGGGGGACTCTATTCCCCCAAACCCCTTTTGATAGCAGCACAATGCTATTCTTACAAGTTCTATCCCAATCTGCATTTTCTCGGGATGAACTTCATGAGGGACAGGCAATTCATGCAATCGAGGCTTCCACATAGCAGGACTGGTCCACACCAATTAGAGAGTACCTAAAGCTTGGTAACCTCCCTCCTGGATTATCGCACGCTACCAAAAGGACATTTAAATGGAAGGCAACAAATTTTGTCTTGTTAGGAGACATCCTATACCATCGAAGCTATGAAGGAATCCTCCTTCATTGCTTAGAGTATCAAGAATCGACTTGGGCAATGGCCCAAGCACACGACGGTACTTGTGGTGGCCATTTTAGTGGCATGGCCATCGCAAAGCGCATTCTTCGCATGGGCTATTATTGGCCAACTTTAGAGCGATATTGTTGCGCATATGTGAGGAAGTGCATGAAATGTCAACACCATGCTAACTTGACACATGTACCTTCCCAGGCCTTACAACCGATCCAATCGGCTTGGCCATTTTTGCAATGGGGGTTGGATTTAATCAGGAAAATCTCCCCTGCATCCTCGGGCCACCACACATTTATCATCATGGCTATCGAGTATTTTACAAAGTGGGTGGAAGCAATTCCCCTTACCACTATGATAGGACCCCGCATAGCGGAGTTCATATTGCATAATATCATTTGTCATTTTGGTATTCCATCCAAGATCATTTTGGATAATGGGACATCATTCAAGAATAAATATGTGCATGCTTTGACAGCAAAGTATAATATCCAACATAACTTTTCGACACCCTATTATCCACAAGCAAATGGGCAAGCAAAAGCATCAAACAAGACATTAATTGCCATATTGAAGAAAATAGTCAAAGAGAATCATACCGATTGGCATACGCAAATGTCGCTTGCCCTTTGGGCTTACCGCACTAGCATTCGGATGCCCACTAGGGCAACTCCATTTTCACTAGTGTATGGTGCTGAGGCAGTCATGCCTCTAGAGTTAGAAATCCCATCACTACGCATATCCATGCAGGAGTTTATTGATGATGATACTGCATGACAAGCTCACCTAGATCAACTTATGTTGTTGGATGAGCATCACATTAATGCACTTGAGCATCTACGTGTGTATCAAGAGTAGCTCAAAAGAGCCTACAATATGAAAGTCCATCTCAGAGACTTTTAGGTTGGTGATCTCATCCTGAAAGAGAACCAATAGAATTCTAGCTTGCCGCCCCACCTACGGGACAAATTTATGGTAAACTGGTTAGGTCCCTTTGTCATCACTAGTCAAATAGGGCCTAGAACTTATCACCTAGCTTCACTTGAAGGTGTCGAGGATCCTGAACCCTTGAACATCCTTCACTTGCGGCCATTTCATGCTTAGAGAGCACCCAAAAGGCTCCTAGCGGGTTCTCACCATCTAGGTCAAGTAAAAATGCTCCTAGACTATCTACGATCATCTAGGTCAACCCTAAAATCCCCAAAGGCATCCATAAGCCCTTTGGTCATAGCCAAATACCCCTAGGTAGTCGTAGACACTTTTTAAGTGTCATTGCATGTCTAGGTCACCCAAAAGGCTCCTAGTGGGTTCTCACCATCTAGGTCAAGTAAAAATGCTCCTAGACTATCTACGATCATCTAGGTCAACCCTAAAAGCCCCAAAGGCATCCATAAGCCCTTTGGTCATAGCCAAATGCCCCTAGGTAGTCGTAGACACTTTTTAAGTGTCGTTGCATGTCTAGGTCACCCAAAAGGCTCCTAGGGGTTCTCATCATCTAGGTCAAGTAAAAATGCTCCTAGACTATCTATGATCATCTAGGTCAACCCTAAAAGCCCCAAAGGCATCCATAAGCCCTTTGGTCATACAAATGCCCTAGGTAGTGTAGACACTTTTTAAGTGTTGCATGTCTAGGTCACCCAAAAGGTCTGAGGGTTCTCATCATCTAGGTCAAGTAAAAATGCTCCTAGACTATCTATGATCATCTAGGTCAACCCTAAAATCCCCAAAGGCATCCATAAGCCCTTTGGTCATAGCCAAATACCCCTAGGTAGTCGTAGACACTTTTTAAGTGTCGTTGCATGTCTAGGTCACCCAAAAGGCTCCTAGCGGGTTCTCATCATCTAGGTCAAGTAAAAATGCTCCTAGACTATCTACGATCATCTAGGTCAACCCTAAAAGCCCCAAAGGCATCCATAAGCCCTTTGGTCATAGCCAAATACCCCTAGGTAGTCGTAGACACTTTTTAAGTGTCGTTGCATGTCTAGGTCACCCAAAAGGCTCCTAGCGGGTTCTCACCATCTAGGTCAAGTAAAAATGCTCCTAGACTATCTACGATCATCTAGGTCAACCCTAAAAGCCCCAAAGGCATCCCTAAGCCCTTTGGTCATAGCCAAATGCCCCTAGGTAGTCATAGACACTTTTTAAGTGTCGTTGCATGTCTAGGTCACCCAAAAGGCTCCTAGCGGGTTCTCACCATCTAGGTCAAGTAAAAATGCTCCTAGACTATCTATGATCATCTAGGTCAACCCTAAAATCCCCAAAGGCATCCATAAGCCCTTTGGTCATAGCCAAATACCCCTAGGTAGTCGTAGACACTTTTTAAGTGTCGTTGCACGTCTAGGTCACCCAAAAGGCTCCTAGCGGGTTCTCACCATCTAGGTCAAGTAAAAATGCTCCTAGACTATCTACGATCATCTAGGTCAACCCTAAAATCCCCAAAGGCATCCCTAAGCCCTTTGGTCATAGCCAAATGCCCCTAGGTAGTCGTAGACACTTTTTAAGTGTCGTTGCACGTCTAGGTCACCCAAAAGGCTCCTAGCGGGTTCTCACCATCTAGGTCAAGTAAAAATGCTCCTAGACTATCTACGATCATCTAGGTCAACCCTAAAATCCCCAAAGGCATCCCTAAGCCCTTTGGTCATAGCCAAATACCCCTAGGTAGTCGTAGACACTTTTTAAGTGTCGTTGCATGTCTAGGTCACCCAAAAGGCTCCTAGTGGGTTCTCACCATCTAGGTCAAGTAAAAATGCTCCTAGACTATCTACGATCATCTAGGTCAAACCTAAAAGCCCCAAAGGCATCCATAAGCCCTTTGGTCCCCCCAAATGCCCCAATGGCCCCCAAATAAGCCCGTTGGTCACATGTGTATACATATCAATCAAAAATTCAAAAAAATCATCAAAACATCAAAATACAAAAACATTGCATCGCATTGCACTTTCATACATACATATCCATCAAAATTTCAAAAATTCAAAAATATTGCATCCCATTGCATTTTATCATCACTTGCATTTAGGCATATTCATCATTAGCACTTTACATTTTAGAGTTGCTCATACATGTCTAGCACCATGATGGTACATTACTTACCACTCAAAATCAATGTCATGAAAGTACTCATAGTTCAAATACCACAATTAGCATTTTCACCCACATTTTTCACATTTTCATAATCATGTCTATTCCCTTCACTTAGCCATTTGTTTTAGAATGTCAATAGGGTTTTCGGTCACTCAGCCATATCTAGTCTCTACTCAGATTTTGTAGAAGGCTAGCTTGATTTTTAGGAGGTAGAGTCTTGCATTGATTATGCCTTGCGTACATCATATCCCAAACCCAATTAATCATTAACAATCTAAGTTTTGCACAAAGACATATGAAATCCATGAAGTGGTCTAGGTTACCTTAAGCGAAAAGGTCATCCTGCTCATCCCCCTATGCGAATGGTTCAAGAATGTTGAGAGTTGGCAAAAGGACAAGCTCTTCCCCACCCAATTCCCCAAAATCAATAGTGGTTTTCACCACTATCAAAATTTCCAAACACCCTTGATCCCTAAAGTCATAAGGATTCATACTACACGTCCCTATGAAGGATGGGTAGTCATCCCCAAGGCCTAAAATATCAACACCATTCCAAAAAAAATCTCCAAAAGCTTCCCATCAAAATTTCCAAACACCTTTGATCCCTAAAGTCATAAGGATTCATACTACACGTCCCTACGAAGGATGGGTAGTCATCCCCAAGGCCTAAAGGATCAATGCCATCCACAAGCCAAAAATCCCACAAGTTCAACTTTGAAATCAAAATCCTCAAAAAGCAACAATAAAAAATAACAGTGGTTATCACCACTACTCAAACCCCTTGCTCAAGAGAAAAAAAAAAAACTCAAAATAAATAGTGATTATAGTCACTAAAAAGAGAAAAATAAATAGTGATTTTCATCACTATATATGAGAGCAAGTAATCCCAATCAATTGAATAACCAAAAAACACACCTGAGCTTGAATCCCTGGAACTCTCAGCATTTGGAAAACCATTAGGTGATCCTCATTACGGGTTTGGTGGATAGCCTATCCATCAATGGCGGTAGCCTCATGCATGATGATATGTCTATCACATTAGCTTTCGGGCGTATGTGTAGACCAATGTTTGCATGTGGATGAGCTAGCTTTGGTAACCTAGATTGCCTAGTGGTCTAGTCATACTTAGTACAAAACCTATGATGGTGGCATTCATTTGGTGATCCTCAGTACAGGTTTGGTTGAGAGCCTACTTGGCACTGGCGGTATCCTTATGCATCTCACAGGAATGAACTCACTTGCACACACAGGGATATGAAGTACCTTGGTCATCCTAGCAGATTCATACCTTGTCAAAAAGTCTTGCATGGTTAGTATACAACTTTTGATAAGTTGACTAGAGTGTTTGAGTCTCATGAAAACCTAATGAGCATTTCCTAAACAACATATCATTCATATCACTTCACCACATTCATTTCAATTACATTATTCACAAATCCATTATATAAAGTCTCATGACAACATTACATATGAGTTGGTGCAAAATACATCATCTATGGTGCTAGCATAATACAACATGTAGTCTACACATTGCATCCTCTAGATCAAGAAATCATCCATCTCAATATACATCCATGCATGTACAAAATAAAATCAAATCACAATCACAAAATATGCATACATAGGCATTCATCATCATTACATAAATCAAATTGCATACATTTGCATACATTTCATAAAACAATAAACACATGATGATAAACCACATAAAAAGCTCATATATATATATATATATATGGGATAAAAAGATACATCATGTTGCCCATCGGCTACAATAAAGTGAGTCCTCAGACTTCACACTGCTAAAACATCCAAAAACATAAAAAGAGTCATGCGAGCCACTACCATGGTCATGCAGGATCGGTACTATGACTCGCACTCCCACCTGTAGTAGGAGTCCTCTATGAACTCCCATATCTGCTACCACCTACCCTGTCAGCTCTCTACCTAGACCCTGGTGCCTCCCGCCTAGAGGAGGACTACCCTGTCCTACTATGGTGACTCTGGTATGACCCACTGGCACCTCCATCATCTCGTATATGCCCACCAAGGCGTACTACCTCAGTCTCCAGCTCATCCGCATAAGCCTACCCCTATCGACACCATGCCTAGTAAGTCTCCACCATAGAATGGAGTCATGTCACCTCTGCCTATAGCCTAGTCACCTCCCCACTACTAGAATCCTCCCATGTAGGGCTTCAAGATCATAGCTATGCTCGAAGAGATGCTATCTTGGCCTGAGCCACCTGTACCTTGGCTCATTGTGCTGCTAGCTCTACCTGTACATCATGCACCTATGTCCATAGGAGATCTCTCTCCTACCTCACCCTGAGTAGCTCATCTCATAGCTCTACCTCTGTATCCCTCGGTGCCATCGATGGTGCCTACACCTCCTCATCCCCAACATCATCATCCCCCAAGTCACCTTGATCTCCTAAGTCCAGGAGATCCACATGCTCCCCTACCCTGTGTCCCTACCAATCACCTACCTCACCCTGGTCCTCACCAAAAACATCTTGATGTGCCTCCCTAGCTGCACCCCTCCTCAGTGGCCCCTCTCCATGCCCCTGGCCTATCACCCACCAAGCATCATACTCCACTGTAGTCCCGACATCATCCACATCTAGAATGTCCACTACAGGATCTGTATCCCATGCCACTACCTCTACCATCGACCATGCCAATGTCCTCTCATCCCCATGATGTCGATAAGGCATCGACTCACTAGGCACCCCCTAGCATAGCCCAAACTATCGCATCACCCAAGAAAAAGGGAAGTACTCCCACTCTGTGCCATGTCATCCAACTAACCATCTACCTCACCGCACCCTACGGAGCTATACAATAGCATCTGCCCACTCTGGACAATCTCTGTATGGCCTCCAGAATACCTGACCTACCTTAAGTCAGGAAAATAGATCTACATAGTAGGCCACCTCACCTATGAATCATCGACTCTATCCCCTCTCTTGAGCCCTCTACCATAGGATACCATATCCTATCTCCCTGTCTACTAGTTATGCTCGAGTCATCCAGGGTAGCCCCTGTGGTCACCCCATAACTATGTGCTACCATCCCCAACACTACAGCAAAAATCTACACCCAATACCCTTCCATCGATGGTAGCGGATCTCGTACAACTCATCATAGAGTTGTGCCAATAGTGTAGTACCCCATGCCATCACCAGTGGCTCCACCATAGTAGACCTCACCAACGCAAACACTATCTCCACTAGGTTCCATGGGAACCTCACTCTAGAAGAATCTGGTAGTAGCATATTGGATATGAGCATCATGAGTAGTGTATGCCTCACCCCCAATACCTTCACCTCATGCCAGAATCCTACCAGCATACCACCCTTCAAGCAGTCCAACTCTATCATCTCTAGATCATAACTGAAGTACCTCTCGAGCACTGCCTGTCTTCGGTCTCGTGGTGTCATGCGGATCGACCACCCTTCTATCAGAATCTAAAGAATCTGATAGATATCCTCCAGCATCACCATCATCTCCCCAGTGGGTAGGTGGAAGGTATTGGTGCACGGATCCCACAGATCAATCAGGGTAGTCAGATATGCATGGTCTCCTATGATAACCTCTAATCGGGTCACCTGCTTGAGGTCGATGGCATCCAACCACTCCCAGTCCTCTATGGTCAAGGCATCCCTCATGGAATCAAAGAGATTAGGTACTCGATACCGACTCCTCACCACCTGACAGGGATAAGCAACTCAATAATACACCACCAAAATGGCCTCGCATGGCCCCAAAAACATTCAAAAGAAAAGACTCAAAATGGCCCCTCTTTGAGGCCGGTTTGTGGCCATTCCTCCTAGGAATGGCCCCCAACCCTATGGCCAACCCATCAAGGGATGGCCTATGACCAGCCCACACTAGCCATCCCACCTAGGGATGACTCCAAAAAATTGGGCTCAAAAAGGCCTTTCAGGCCATCAAAAATAGCAAAAACAATGCAAAATTGGACCTATAAAATGCAATCTAATTGCACAAAAACATGGGTAAAACACAAAATTTGGTACATATCTCATAAATTAGGTTTAATTACCTACAATTTAGTGTGATATGCTTCCAATCCAAAAACATACCATAAAAGCAAGAAAATCAACTCCTAACACTAGGAAAATGCAATAAGAGAGACTTGGCATACCTGTCTCACACCGGCTCCTCCACTGGCTGAGTCCACCCACTGACTCATGGTGACTATGGGATGAATTTGATAGTGCTCCACTACTCATAATCACTCTCCTACTCCTCACCTCTCAAACTGCCAAAGAAAGCATGCAAAAATGAGCCTAACCTTCATATTTTGGGTTTATATAAAGATGCAGGGGTCACCACCATCCCAGGGTGGTATGAGCACACATTTGGCTGACCGTGCCACCCTAGGATGGTGGTAGAACATGCCCTCATCCCACCCTAGGATGGTGGTAGCAAAAATAGGCCAAAACAACCCAAAATGACCCAAAATAGGTCCAAAATTGCACCAAAATAGCTCAAATTGGGTCCAAATTTCACATAGATCAAAATGCAACCCTGAGGATCCTAGGAGGGATGGAAAATTTGTTAATTCATGCCCTAAGAAGGCCATTGTGGCTGGACCACCCCTTGAACATGCAGTTTTCAGCTCCTTTCCTCTAGGAAAACTCAACAAAGTCACCAAAATCCTCTCCAAATTGCCCTATTTTTCAAGGGACAAAATTGAAGGTAAGCATAACACAAGTCAATTGGGTCAAGTGACTCATCACTTTTCTCACTGGTCATTCCCTCATCGACTCATCACTTGAGGGGGTAGTCATACTCAGTCCAAATCAGCAAGCACACACTCAATTATGCGAATGGCATTCGTTCAATGAATCTTCGATAAAGACAATCATGCTCCTGCTTGGGGCAGCAAACAAGCACACAAAATCACATTATAACGCTTGACATTACTGGCATCATGAATTCATAGGCCCTGACCCTTCATGATAGACAATGTTCAAGCATAAGCACGCTCATTCAATGAGTCAGAAGCAAGGATTCAAGAACACACGCCCTTTTCATGATTGGGGCATCTAAAGTTGGTTAGGTTATCGAGTAACCTTAATCATTCTACATTTTGGTCATCTATTTTTGCTCAATGTTGTGCTACACACAATGCATCTCAAAAATGGGCATCTTTAGACACTAAAATGTGGTAAATCCTGATTAAGCATCCACAAGAAATGATCAAATTGACATCATATGGCCCCTTGGGCAGCCCTCAGGAGGCTCACAGTGGTTCTAGCCACTCCGAAAAGGGTTTTGGAGGCTACCGACCCAATTTTGGGAGGTTTTGGCCCAAAATTCACCACCGTCCCACCCTGGGATGATGGTAGATTCCCATCATCCCACCCTGGGATGGTGGTGAGCCCTCGTCCCAGGGTGGGACGGTGGTGAAGTTTGACCCAGAAAAAGTCAAAATTTGGCCAAATGGCACCCAAAAACTGCCATTTGACCACCCAAATAGAGCATGCAAGGTAGAGGATAGGGAATCCTTATGACATCCATCTTTATGAGGGCAAAATTGGGAGATTCTCTTCCACACCCTGTGCATGCCTCCCATTTGACAAGTGGCACCTCCTGCCATGCATGCCCTTGCATGCCTTTTTGCACATGAGCCCCTTTGGGCTATAAAATGGATACATGGTCCACACAAAATCATAGATAGGAGTTCTAGGATATGCAATGGAGTGCTTCCAAGATTTCCCCTCACCTTATTGCACCTTTTTGCCCTCGTAATCTCCCTTTTGCCAAGGAGGTTATCGGGTGACTTCAAGAAGGTAATCCGAGCATAACTTTTCCATCCGGGTGAATTTCTTCACCAAATTCGATGACAACACACCTTAGGTTGTTTAGGAACATATTCTAGTGGTTTTGTAACAAAAAGTGGCCGGATTTGGTGGGTATCCCCTCCTAGGGTGCCCCCAAATAGTTGTAGTCACCATCGCCCCCCGGGATGAGGGTAAATTATTAAGAAATTTCTTTACTATTTTTAATTATTAATTTTCTAAATTATTCCATGATTCTACAGTTCAAATTTCAGGTCATTTGGAGTTAAAATGAATTAGTTATGCTATTTTTAAGTTTTCGTAGGCTCGTAGGGCCCATCCGGGCACCCTAGTTTGATGCAGGTGGATCCGGGATCCAATTGGAAAATATGATCATATGGGTTGTCTTGAAATGCCAATTTATGCATACTGACCAAATTTCATGAGTTTTGGATGAGTGCAGGTTCGATATTTTGTTGTCTTCCTTTTCGTAGGTTGTAGGCGGGCGACGCTAAATCGAGGGGTCTACGGATGCAATTTCTGATATATTTTGGGTGATATCCTCCCAAAACCTCCTCTTTAACATCTCTACAAATTTTCAAGTCATTTGGATATCATTTGATGCACTTTTAATTCATATGCCATTTTGCCCCTATGGGGATTGCATGTTTTCACCATACACCCTTGCTATTTGACCCCTTTTTGCTTCCTTGTGTGTAGGTGCAGGTCCTCAGAAGGCTTTGGGAAGCAATATCAGACATCAGAGAACCTAGATACAAGTAGCGGTGGCATTGGCTCACCCACCTCGATTGTGGGTACGCGGAGAAACATTGGATGTGCACCCTGATTCCGTGAAAGACTTGGTCTTTGGGCACCCAATATTGTAAAAATTGTATCACCATTTTGAGCCCTCAAGGGGACTTCTGTAACCTTGGATTTGATCCAACAAATTAATGAGAAAAGACTTGCTTTGATTCATTTCCTTTTGTTTGGTATTCTTTCCTTTTGCATGCATGCTTCCTTTTTGATGCTCATTAGCGAGATGGGGTAGATACGCTTATTGTTCCACATAATTTGGTGCACCATTTTTCCCTACTTCAATAACACACACACATCACAATAAACAACCGTGAGTTGGATTTCATCACCAACCACTGTTTGAGATTTGGAAATGGTGGGCTTCATATCCATCCATCAATCTTTGCCCTTAGGAACCGTAGACACCCATGAGAAAACTTTCTAGATTTCATCACCAGGAAGAATATCATTTGCTATCCATCCATATATTTTACCTTGCATAGTTCATATTAGCACATTCATAACACACAAAACTCACAAAAACAAAAAATTTATAAAAGAGAGATAAAAAGAGGTAAGAAAAATATGTTGCAGAAACGTAGGATTGAATTGCTTGTTTAATTTTATAAAAAAATTATTTGCATTTATTTCCTGCACATTTCACATTTGATTCACTAGCTTATGGTTTTAACACAAAATCAAACAAAAGTCTTGAGTCAAAATTCCATCAACCAAGTCACTTCATCCATGGAGTGTTCAACATCTTTCCCTATCACTTTTGTGGTTAACCCTATTAGTGTGATATAGATAAGTTGTTCAGGTTTATTTGTGGGTCCCTCACACACTGTGCATACTTCAAATGTTGATGTTTTGCATAGAGCCATCCATACATCCATTCTAGAAATAGAACCATCATCCTCCACCAACCATAACATAACCTACATAGACATGGCTAAAGTGGAAGTTTTTCAAAGATCCACTAACTATGTTCTAGAACAAGTCCATAGCCCACCTAGGCATGATCCTTCTTTTCAGTAGGAACTTGCCCATTCCTAGTCATCCAGTATTACCTAGGTGTATAAAAACCCTCTTTTTGAGGTGTTAGCTGCACCTTCTGAGTATTGGTCCATTCCACAACAGTCATGTACTCCATGCACCTCCATCCCATATTCATACACCACCACCTATGGAAATCCATTGAATGAAGTACATGTCAATACTGCTTCACAAATATCAATTTCTACCCCATCCAATATCTCTCATCTAGTTGTAATTCCCATTGCAACCTATCCTCCACCTACCTCATCCATTTCATCCACATCCACACCATCTACCTCAGAGGTGGCCATACATAAAACATGGCAACATCTCAATAAATTGCTTATGGCTCAACAAGGTGCTTAATATTGTTCCCAACAAGTACAGGTGACAGAGTTTAAATCCCATCCTATTTCCATCCAACCCACCTTTTTCACTCCAAATCCATCATAGGTATCATAACATGTTGTGGTTTCCATACCCACACTGCCATTAACTCACACCCATGCCATTCCCACAAATCATCAATTTCATAGTCATCACACATCATATCATTTTCAACGTTCACAATCCTTTCTTCATCAACCTCAAAATCACCAAATTCAATTCACTCCACCAAATCATCATCATACCCCAACATCTCACCACTGTACCTTCACAAAATTATCAAGTAATTCAAGTCTTCCATATACTTGGGGAAGACCCTTGAATTCAAGCCATGCAACAATAGATTGACAACCTGATGCAACATATTCTTGGTATGATGAACCAAAATCCAACTCGAAGACAATTAATCAATCAACCAATTCACTTTTCAGTACCATCACTGCCATATCTGATAGATTTTACGATGTCAAAATTTGATAAATTCAAAGGGACTGAGGACCCTACATAGCATATGAGTACATTTATCCACTCATGTTTCAGAATCCAACATCATGATGCTCTAATGCTCCAAAAATTTCTTCAAACATTGGAGGGCATGCCTTAGAGTGGTACAACCATTTACCTCATCACAATATTTACATTTTTGAACAGTTGGTTGACCAGTTTCTTGAAAGGTTTTCCCTCAATGTTAGAAAGAAAGTGTCATTGTCTGAATTGTATGGCTTAAAATAATATGATGATGAGTCAGTATATGATTTTTGCAACCGTTGGAGGGTTGTTATCACAAAATTACCATTCTCCCTACCAATGGAAGAGCTAACCTGATTATTTACCAAGATTTGTCTAAAACTTATTTCTTGGTTATTACAATTATAATGGTACAGATCATATGAGGAAGCTCTTACCCATGCTACCACAATTGAGGAGATAAAAATCCAAGAAGATGTGCTTAGTACCAAAAAGAAAGAATGGTAGAATAAGGGCCAATACAAAGGTAATTATTCTGGCTAAACCAAACAAAATCAGACCAATCAGTCCAATCAGGACAATCAATCCAATCAAGTCAATCAAGTGGTCATGATCCAATCAGTAATGTGTCAACAAAAATCTGTGCAATGACAACCACAAAAAATTGCATATCATGTGGTTCCCTCACCATCACAATCAGTCCAAAACACAATGCCAACTATGGAAAATAACCCACGTCAATAATCTATTTGACAAAACCGTCAATACACCCCTTTAACCGAATTATATGCCTCCATATTTCGTAGGTTGTATGACACTAACCAACTTACCTTGCTTGAGGTTTAACCAAATGACCCTACCAAGCATGGAAAAACTATAGGGAACATTTATTTTGCCCTTATCATAGGTAGAATGAGCATGATATAAACAATTGCTACAACTTCAAATACATAGTGCAAGATCTCATTAACTTAGGGGTCATCAAGCTTGATAGTCCCTTAGCTCAACAGAACCAAAATCTTGGTATTTATCAAACACCACTTCCTCATCATGAGGAGGTACAACCAACAATAGGAGTATCTAACACCAAGACCCCTCCTAATCAATTTAATCATGTGTAACAATACCAAGGTTTTGTGGGTGCTATCCATGTAGTTACCCAAGGTCAAAAATGCACTAACAATCAACAAAGTACCCAACAACAACATGTTCAATCCCCCATAGCACCACAGGCAAGTGTATCTCAACCTACCACATCATCATCATACATTCAATTTTCTATCAATCCTGCCCAACCCATTCATATTCAAAGTCATCCATCTCCACCCATTTATATTCACAATCGTCCAGAAAGGCCAATTATCTCTTTAGGTAGTCAGTTGACCATTAACCTTAAAATGGCTTCAGCCAAACTATCTATCTATGAGCTTATACAACAATATCCCCCATATCTCAAGGCATTAATGGATATTTTAAAATCCATTGAACTTCAATCTCAATATGCTAATGCCTTTAGCAATTTTATGGGGAGCATCCAAACATGCATGGAGCCTTCCATTGCATTCTATGATTTTGAAATTAAACCAATATTGTTGAAATCGATGGACCCTCCATTTTACATCATGGCTCAAATTGACAGGAAGCCATTTAAATGAGTATTTATTGATACCGACTCCTCTATCAACATCATCACCACATAAACTTTCCAACATCTTAAGCTTCTTCCATCTCACATTACCAAATCCAATTTCACCTTGAAAACATTTAATGATGCTCTCTTCTCCATAGTTGGCACTATTATTTTACCCATCGAAGTGGAGATAAAAATGTTCCACACCATGTTTCATATCTTGGATGGATCCATGGCATACAATGTACTCCTTGGACATCCTTGGATGAGGAAAATGAGATGTGTCCCTTCTATACTTCAATGCTTGAAATATGTACATGAGGGACAAGTTCATTGCATACCGACGAATGTTGAACCGTTTAAGTATTGCAATTTCATTTCGAATCCTTATGAATCCATGATTCCTTCCACTCATTTGTTCTTGACACTATCAACCACCTCATCAACCACATTGATGAGGATTGATGTTGTGATCACTCATATGACCCCTCTTTTATTTCCTAGCTAGGTTTGCATAGTTTATTTTATTACAAATTAAATATTGTAAGTGAGTCTTATTCTCACATAGACTCCTAGTTCACTAGTTGACAAGTTATTTATCTTTTCTAAGTCCTAGTTAGGAAGTGTGAACTCAAAGATAGCTTATGCTATTATTTAGCTAACTTCTTATATTCTTGTTATCTAATTTGTTTTACATGAAATTTCTTATGCACTATTATAGCTTTTGCTATATGGTTATGTATTTTTGGACCAATCCATGATTTTGTGGAATTGGTTAAGTATTTTGGGCCTTTCAAAAATAAAGTTTGTATAATATTGAAAGTTAGTTGGATTTTCAATCCCCTTCATTGGTATGAGAGCCTAGTTCATGATTGCACTAGGGCTTGTGAAGTGAGAGGAAATGAGATAATTTTGTTATGAGAAACTCTTTCTCATTGAGGACTCGATTTAAGCTTAAGGGTAGCTTAAAAACCATTCATAGAAGGAAGTTCATTTGGCGAAAAACTCCTCGTTCCAACTTGTTGCTTATGCTCAAGAGGTACAGGAAAAGTTTACCTTGTAGTTCTTCCTACTGTGATCCTTGGAAGGGATTAGATTGTAGTTATGGTCCAATTAGGATTAGGAAGCCATATAACCCTGCTGCCCCCCCCCATTTTTGAGTACTGAAGAGCTCCAGGATTCTTTCCAATACCAGGTCATGTGTCAACTTGGGTCTGGTTGCCTTTCAAACACTGATCGTGTGTCGATCAGATCTTGAAAGGAGTGCTACTGAAGGTGTGTTACTGGTTTGAAGGGAAGATTTCAATTGATTTGAAAATTGTGAGGTAATTTGCCTTCAAAAGTTTACCAATTCTTGTAAATATTAAGTTTTTAATTTTTAAATTAACTATTCTAGTTATTTTAAATTTTTATTTCAAGAACTTAATTAATTAATTAATATATATACCTCATATATATTAATTAATAATTTTTTATAAAAAAAAATTACCCTCGGTCTTTCCTTTTGCCGACCAACAACCATTTTTTTAGCCTTTTTGGCTACCAGGGCCCATTTTGACACGTGACATTTTTGTCCGTGCCTAGCCCTGGGCCCAAGGCTAGACCTACGCAGGCTCATGGTAGGCACTTCCTATTGGAATTTGTGCTACCCAACCTGTTGTGCAGGATGCTAGCAGGTCACCTGCACTGTTGTCAGTACTGACAACAGCTCTGTTAGGCATAGCCTAACAGCATCAGGCGACGTAGAACGGGGCTAAGCGCATACATTTCATGTGTGCTACCCTTGCATTGCTGCATTAACCTGCACATCAGGCAGTAGGTTTGGATCCTGTGCATCAGGCGACGCAGGTCGAACCACAATGCAACCCATTTTGGGGGTGTGTGTTGCCATTAAGGCCCCTATGCCATCTTGCGTAGGTCAATATTCCTACGTCAAGAGGTGGCAGGATTGGTCACCTACCAAGCACATCGTCAGCACAGCGTGTGCTAAATTAGCACGCGTGTGCAGGCCAGTGCAACAGGACTGTACGAAAAAAAAAATTATTGCTACCATGCACATCATGCACTTGGAAATTCGGGAGAGGAGGTCCGTGTTTATTACCAACCATTCTAAAAAAACCTTGCATTTATTCCCTGGAAAAAGTGAACTCAAATATTTCCTCGAGATTTGCAACTAGTAGATATTGGCACTGGAATAGGCACCTTGGGAAACATGTAGTGGCAGTTTACCCAATTTCATGCATTCATCCAATTCTACATGTGCGAGTGACAGGTGACAGTGAAAGGTAACAAAGAGTATATTTAGATTATTTTAAATTTACTAAACTAAGGTTTATAATATACATTGTCTTTTTTTAAATATCTTAATTAAAAATTAAATTAATATTTCATGTTTAATTAATTTTTTTAATTTTTAATTAAGTTGTTTTATTAAAGTTAATAAATTATTAAAAAATTTAAACCTTAGGTTAAGTAGATTTTACAAATTTCCAAAAAAAAATTTCACATTCTTTCTGCAATTTCTTCCAATACCAGCATTCTAACATTGAGAAGACATAATTTTGTAAACCTTTTAATATTTCAAGCAGAAGAACTTGCTTATTTAGCCTTAGGAGTATTTTCACTTAAGGGCACAACATTGTAATAGGGTACCCTCAATTGTACCCTGATTTTAAGTGCTTTCCCTTTTACTCCTAGCTTATACCCGATTCCAAATGGCTTCGAATTTGGCTGCCCAGATGGCAGAATTAGCACATGTTGTAAGCATACTTGTAGAAAAGGCAAATGATACTACACTTAGCCAAGTGGTAAGTAGCCTTGCTGACAAGGTTAGAGACATTAGCATTCAAAATGTAGCTGATGTTAAAATCTACAACAATGATCCTCGATCCAAAGCAAGGTGTGAAGTACCATTGTATGATGGCTCAAGAAACCCAGACATTTTAAATAGCTGGCTACACTCAAACCTTGAATGAGGACAAGGTTCCCTTTGCCAATCTCAAGCTTTCAGGTTTGGCTAAAGTGTTAGTGGAATGCAAGGGGGGACATGATGAAATTACCACTTGGGATAACCTTGTAAAATCTCTTACACAAAATTTTTATCCCTCTAATTATCAAAAGGAGTTGGTAATTAAGTGGTTTAGATTTTGTCAAGGAACTAATATGACTGTGCAAGATTATATCTACCACTTCAATAGGTACAAAATTCTTTTGAGTGTGGAGGATGATGTCAGAACTTTGATTCTCAAATTTCAAAGTGGCTTATTAGAGCATTTATATAGGGAAATCATGTTTGTTAACATGGAAACATTGGATTCAGCTTTCAACCAAGCACAACTTGTTGAGGATAAGTTCAAATCACACTCACAGGTATTCCACGCTCCTGCTACTCCAACGGTTGCTAGCTCATCAAAAGGGAATAATTCTTTCTCTCAATAGAAGAACTTTTCCCAAATGAAGACTTTTTCTTCTTCTCCTTCCTCTCCTTCTCCTTCATCTTCTTCTCCTTCTTCTTCTTCCAACACTTCTTCTTCCAAAAAGTTTTGCAACTATTGTAAGCAAAAGGGCCATGAAAAATCTGATTGTTTCAAACTTAAGAAAATAAGTTTGGTTGTAACAACTCAAGATGAGTACAAAGAGCAAGATCCTCTTGAGTTGGTAGGAGATAATAGAGAATACATGGAATTACAAGGTAAACTCAATGATGTTACCTTAGTAAATTTTAATTCCTCAAGGAGAGCTCGTGATGTTTTATTCCTCACTCGAGCTCATTTGCTCTATAACTTTGCAACATATTGTATAGTGGATAATGGCTCGCAGAAGAACCTAATTGCAAAGTCCATTTTCGAGAGATTGAAATTACCAATGGAGCCTCATCCTCAACCTTACTCTTTGGGTTGGAAGGATCATGGTCGTGGCTTAGAGATCACTCACACTTGCACATTGAAATTTGCACTCGGACCACATTTCATAGATCAAGTCACTTGTGATATGACTCCTATGGATTATTGTGGGCTCTTGCTTGGGCAACCATTTTAGTATGATAGGAGAGATGTTTATGATGCTTTTAAAAGAACCTATACATTTCAAAAATATGGTAAGGTATATCTCATAAAAAACACCAACACTCCTAATATGGTTTTTAATTCCATGCCCACAAACAAGGCAATAAAACAAGTTAGTGAGGTTGCTCTACTATTCATTAGCTCCAAACACACTTCTCCATCGTATTCCCCTTCACATCGGTATTCTACTATGGATCCCATGTTGCAAAGTTACCCACATCTATTTCAGGCCATGGATCGACATCAAATTCCTCATCCATTTCAGGTTGGTGACAAAGTATGGTTGCACCTCAACAAGCGACATTTTTTTGATAAGACTCATAGCAAAATCAACCCAATTTGCTATGGACCTTGTACTATCCTTCAACAGGTGTCCAAAAATGATTTTCGCCTTGATCTTCCTGTACACTTTGGGATTCATGACGTTGTCAATGTAGATATTTTGAAGTTGTATCATTACTCTACATTGGATACCGCACCAGCTATTTCTCATCCTATGGATATGGTTCCTGATTCTCAGTTACCATTGGCTTCTGATCAGATCTATGACATGAAGCCTCAATAGAATCGCTAGGGGTCTACCACCTCTTATCTTGTGGCTCTGCGAGGACAGTTGTCACATCAGGCTCATTGGATTTCTTTTCATCAGATGTCCCATGACTTTCCTACTCTTCTAAAATAATTGGAATCCAATGCTTCTATTGTGGGAAGGCATGATGAGGATTGATGTTGTGATCACTCATATGACCCCTCTTTTATTTCCTAGCTAGTTTTACATAGTTTATTTTATTGCAAATTAAATATTGTGAGTCTTATTCTCACATAGCCTCCTAGTTAAGTAGTTGAAAAGTTAGTTGTCATTTCTAAGTCCTAGTTAGGAAGTGTGAACTCAAAGATAGCTTATGCTCTTATTTAGCTAACTTCTTATCTTCTTGTTAGCTAAGTTGTTTTACATGCAATTTCTTTGCACTATTATAACTTTTGCTATATGGTTATGTATTTTTGGACCAATCCATGATTTTGTAGAATTGGCTAATTATATTGGGCCTTTCAAGCCTATAAATACAGTTTGTATAATATTAAAACTTAGTTGGATTTTCAATCCTCTTCACACACCATCCACTTCTTCATCAAAAGCTCCTATTCCTGAGGAGCTCCCCATCATCACTTCACATCAAGCCTCCACTTCCATACCTCCATATTCATCACCTTTGACTACATGCACATGTGGTCAAACACAATCCACATTAGCTACATCATCAACATCAACATCCTCCACTATCATTCCTTCTATATCATCACCAATTCAACAACCACCTTAGACAAATCAACCTCCATCCACATTAGTCGACATCTCACAAGTTCCATTAACAGATTGTGAGGTGCCATCCCAGTCCACACCGCTATCATTTTTGGAGTTATCAACAAACCATGAGGTTTCCACATCCATATCCACTTCCACATCAGCATCCACATTATCCCAAGTTGTGTTCCACCTCACTAATATTGGCATTGGTGAATATGTGGTCCAAAAAATCACCATTACTGCTTAGCATCCAAACTGCTAAGGATTATGGTCACCCACATGACCTACCCTTATCTATAGGAGAAATTTACAACATGGGTTAAATGCCCAATAATATTAATTTTGTGTATAGGTGGATTGATTCATCATCCAATCTATCTTCCCTAGATGAACCCAAGCAACCAACTCTTGCCAATATACAACACATGTCGGATTTTCCATCCCGATATTTTCATATAGTTAATTGGCAAGGACATGGTCTAGGATGGTATGAATAGGAAATGCATGAGATAATCAATGTTTCATATCGAGAAGCGCATGACCGTTCAATTTTAGGCTATCATCCACTTCTTCTTTTGAACAAGCTTTTCAAAGTTTACATTTGAATTTAAAAGGAGATATCCATCAAATTGATGAATCTGAAGATGAAATTTATGAAGAATTTAATGTTATATCAATAACTTTTGCTGAATCTAATGAGAATCAGAACCCATCATTCCGTTCACTGAATAAGATGAGTATTATCTCAGAATTTTCCCCATCGATCAACCCATCCTTTGCTTGCTTCTTCCATAAGAGAGAGCCAAACCAACCAATTGTTAGCATTTAACCTAGAGAGAATTCACCTTTATGGTTGGCAAGGAGGTGGATGGCAGGCGATGAGAGAAAGACAATCAGTTTTTAAATTTTCCTTCTCTCCCCTATCTTCTCTCCCCTATTTTTGAGTTAGCTGTTAGTTTTTCTAAGCTATTTAAACATTGTAATATTATATTGCATTTTAATTATACTTCCACAATTTTCAATTGGTATCAGAGTGCACGGTTAGGTTAGGGTTTTTTGAGGCATCCAAAAGGCTTGCAGATCGAGGAGGACCCATAGGCACGCATCTTGAGGAGCATACCATAGAGGAGCCGAACCCCCAAGCATGCATCCCGAGGAGTAGCCCATAGAGGAGCTACATAGCTGATGTGGTAGCACCAGGCTTGAATCTCAAGAATAGAGAAGAGGACATGTGGCACCGAGGTTGCACGTAGCTCAAACACCTAATGTGGTGGACGGATGAGGATCCGGATAGTAGAGCTACCTTGGTAGGCACATGGCGATGAGCCACTGGACTAGAGGTGGACATGTGGTAAACAAAGAAGAGGACAAGTGGCGAGCTGATGTAGCAAGGACACGTGAATCGATGCAAGTAGGGTGATGTGGCACAATTTGATTGGTCGAGTCTACGATAAAATGGAGGCTATTGATTTCTTGAAGGTAATCGATATGCATTGTGCGCGTTGAAGTTTTTAAACGGCAAGATGAACTCCCTCCTGGTGAATGTGGGATATTAGATCCCGATTTTTTTTTTTAAATTGATGTGAGGCCGACTCTACATAGAGAAGGCATTCCCTTTGCCTTCACGTCGGGCACAGTAGCCCGACTGGCTCGAGGAGCCAGCCGAAAGTTGTTTGCCCCCGCCCGGTCGCAGGTTCGAGTCTCCGCGGCATCAAAAAGGTTAAAATTTATTTATATTTATTAAAAAGGTTTTGGCTTTGGTTTAAGGGGGAGTGTCTTCCCCTTTGCTCACGGTAGGTGAGCTACCGCAGCGGTAGAAGGCCGGGCGGTAAGGCCCAGGGCCATAAGGTCGAGGGTTCGAAACCCTCCGACCCACAAAAAGGTAAATTTTTTATATTTTTTTATTTTTGCAAAATATAAAAAATTAATTTTATTAAATTAGTTAATAATTTAATATTAATTTTAATTAAAATGCATTTTTAAAGTTCTTTTTTAAATGTTTTTTAATTAAATATTAAATTTTATTATTAATTAAAATTAGTGATAAAATTTTTTTTTTTATTTTGCAATATTAAAAAAAAGGAGGACATTTCCTAAGAGGAAATTTTTGTAATAGCCTGAGAGGCTTTAAGAGTGAAATTTTTTTGTAATAGCCTAAGAGGCTTTAAGGGGGGATATTTTTTGCATCTAAGGGGAATATTTTTGTAATCATTCATGATAAGGTCAACCGGATGCTATCATGCCCTTTGTTCTCTTTTAGTAAGAGAAAACCTCGAATCCTTTGATGAAAAAGTTCGAATGTATGGATTGAATATTGTATTCAGTCAACTACAAAATGTTGTAATAGCCCATCAAAGAGCACCAGATGCAGGATATGACGCTGATTCAGAAGACAATTCCTTTGGTAGCAGATTTGAGGAGTCAGAATCTGTAGGAGTTGCACCACAGGAGCCAGAGAATACTCATCTCAGTGACAGTGACTCAGTTGAAATACTGGAGCCAGAACCGTATTCACCTGAAATCATTCTTATTAGTGACGACGGTGATTCAGTTGCTGACAACTTTGTCAATCCAGTGATAGGAGAACCTCTGTAGGTAGAACAGGATATCTACGAGAGAGTAGATCAAGTTAGATTTGATTTAAATCTGTAATTTTTCCTTTGAAAAGCATAGTGCTTTGATTGTAATTGAGAAATAAAAAGTGTGTTTCTAGTTTATTTCCAAAAGCTATGGCATCCAATAATAATCTACCCATTCCAGAATTTAATGGGTTTGATTATGAGTATTGGTCCATCAAGATGAGGACCTTACTCATAGGCAAGGGACTATGGGATATAGTCGAAGAAGGTTACACAGAACCTTCAGATTGGACCACTTTGAGTGCAACCGATAAGAAGACAAAGAAAGATGCCCAAAAGAGCAATTCCTCTGCTCTCTATCATCTCCAAGCAGCATTGGAGAAGAGCATCTTCTCGAGGATTACCTCTTGTTTAACTGCCCAAGATGCATGGAAAGCATTGAAAGAAGGTTTCCAAGGAAGTGATCAAGTGAAGCAAGTAAGGCTTCAAACCCTGAAACGAGATTTTGAGAATCTCAAAATGAATGAAGATGAGAAAGTTGGAGACTACTGCGTAAGAGTCAAAGCAGTTGTCAACAAGATGGAAACTCTTGGCGAAGAAGTCAAACCTGAAGCGGTTGTGAAGAAAGTGTTGAGAACACTTCTTCATAAATGGAACCACATTGCTATCATCATTGAAGAATCTAAAGACCTTTCCACTCTAACTTTTGATGCACTAATCGGTTCATTAATGTCTCATGAAGAGAGATTACAAGGGTCTACTTCAACAAGCTATGGAGGCGATGATAAAGCTTTCTCATCCAATGAGGGTGCAGGAAGAGGACAAGGAAGAGGCCAAGGCAGAGGACAAAGAAGAGGAAGAGGCAGAAGCAGCTCAAGAGGAGGAAATCCAAGCAGAGGTGGCAATCAAAGCAGAGGTAGCAATCAAGGCAGAGGTGGAAATCAAGGTCGAAATGGCAATCAAGGAAGAGGAGGTGACAAAACAAAGAAAGCTTGTTTCAATTGTGGCAAGCCCGGTCATTTTGCTCGAGACTGTTGGTCCAAGACTTCTCAAGGAGGCAGCGGTCAATATGGCAACTATGGTGAAGAAGAAGGAACATCAAATCTGTTTCTTTCTTATGGAAAATCAGATCAAAATCTGAATGACACTTGGATTTTGGATACTGGTTGTTCCAATCACATGAGTGGCAAAGAAGAGCTCTTTGCTACAATGGATTCCACCTATAAATCTCGAATCAAGTTGGGAGATGATAAAGCTTTGCAAGTTGAAGGCATTGGAGCCATGGAGGTTCCAACAAAAGAAGGCACCAAAAAGGTAAATGACATCTATTACACCCCCAAACTCCAACATAATTTGCTTAGTGTTGGACAAATGATGGAGAAAAATTATAGACTTGTTTTTGATGAAGGCAAATGTGTAATTTTTGATAAGAACAATTGTAATAGAGTCATTACACAAGTACCTATGACAAAGAATAGGTTGTTTCCCCTTAAGTTTGGGGAACCAGGGGGAGCTCAACTTGCTAGTATTGCTATAGCAAATCCAAGTGTGCTTTGGCACTTGAGATATGGTCACCTAAATTCTGCAAGCTTGAAATTGTTAACTTCTCAAGCTATGGTATGTGGACTTCCCAAAATTGATGAACACAAGGAGGTCTGTGAAGGATGTGCTTTGGGAAAGCACTCAAGATCCAAGTTCCCAAAAGGACAAGCGTGGAGGGCCAGTCATCCACTCCAATTAGTGCATTCGGACATTTGTGGTCCAATGCAGACAAAAAGCATAGGTAATAATTCTTATTTTCTCACTTTTATAGATGATTTCTCTAGGATGTGTTGGATCTATTTCTTGAAAACCAAAGATGAAGCTTTTGATTGCTTCATAGATTTCAAAAATAATGTAGAGAAACAAAGTGAGTTCATTGTAAAATGTCTAAGGACAGATAGAGGAGGAGAGTATTCCTCAAATGCATTTCTAAAATATTGTAAAGAATGTGGGATAAAAAGGCAATTCACCACTGCCTATACTCCACAACAGAATGGTGTGGCGGAAAGAAAGAACCGCACCATAGTAGAAATGGCAAGATCGATGCTTCAAACTAAGCATCTCAGTAATATGTATTGGGCCGATGTTGTTAGAACTAGTGTTTACATTTTGAATAGGAGTCCTACTTCTAGTTTGGATGGGATCACTCCTTATGAAGGATGGTATGGCAAAAAGCCAAATGTAAAACACTTTAAGGTTTTTGGTTCTCTTGCATATGCTCACATTCCTGATGAGAAAAGAAAGAAACTTGACCCCAAGAGTCAAGCATGTATTTTTGTTGGATATTGTGAGTCTACCAAAGCATATAGGCTCTACAATCCCAAAACACATAAAATTGTTCTTTCCAGGGATGTAATTTTTGATGAAGGGGGAGAATGGGGTCATCAAAAACTTTTTGTTGATGATGGATCTCATGATGCAAGTACCTCTCAAGTGCAGCAAGTGCAGCCCAAAAACAGCAAAGGAAGTCCTCCAAGCCCAAGTATGAGTACTACTTCAAGTACATCAGCAGCTACTCCAAGTCCTTCTCCACAAAGATCAGTAAGTTCTTCACCTATGGATATTGATTCTCCATCAAGAGGTAAAAGAACACTACAGCATCATCCATCTTTTCAAATGTTGGATAAGAATTTCCAGAAAAGATACACTAGAAGTCAAGCTAGTGAAATGAATGCAGTTTTACAAAGACTTGAAAATCTGCATATGTATGGTGATGATGACTCCAATGATCCTAAGGGAGATGTAGTTAATTATGCTTTAATGACTAGTGCACAGCTAGAGCCATCTAGCTATGAGAAAGCATGCACTCATGATGTATGGCAGCAAGCCATGGAAGAGGAAATCACCTCTATAAAAAAGAATGATACTTGGGAGCTAGTGAAGCTTCCTAAGGGTAAAAAATGTGTTGGATGCAAATGGGTCTACAAGACCAAATTCAATGCTGATGGAAGCATTGAAAGACACAAGGCAAGACTTGTAGCAAAAGGCTTCACTCAGAAATATGGCATTGATTATGAGGAGACCTTTGCTCCTGTTGCTAGACAGGAAACTATCAGATCAGTACTTTCCTTGGCTGCCCACAAAGGGTGGAAAATTCAGCACATGGATGTAAAGAGTGCCTTTCTCAATGGGTACTTGACTGAAGAGGTTTATGTCCAACAACCTCAAGGTTTTAAAGAACAAGGTAAGGAGAACCTTGTTTACAAACTGAAAAAAGCACTATATGGCCTCAAGCAAGCACCAAGAGCATGGTACTCTCGCATTGATGGCTACTTTAAGGAGTATGGATTCACTCGGAGCAAAAGTGAACCTACTCTCTACTACCTAAAGCAAGGTAAAGACATTCTCATAGTTTGTTTATATGTGGATGATCTCATATTTATGGGTAGTAATGATAAGATGAATAAGGAGTTCAAACACTCCATGATGAAACAATTTGAGATGAAAGATCTAGGCTTAATGCATTACTTCCTAGGCATGGAAGTTCATCAAACAGATAGAGGGATCTTCATATGTCAACACAAATATGCTCAAGATATGATTAAGAAATTTGCCATGGAGCAATGCAAATCTGTTGCAACTCCAACGGGTCATGGGATCCAATTGAGCAAAGATGATGGAGCACCAAAGGTTGACATGACCACTTACAGGAGCATGGTTGGGAGTTTGATGTTTCTCACCAACACAAGACCTGATATTCAGTATGTTGTTTCTCTTGTTTCAAGGTTTATGGCTGATCCATCCGAACTACATTTTCAAGCAACTAAGAGAATTCTGAGATATGTAAAGGGTACATTGGATTTTGGGATCCATTACCACAAATGTAATTCTGTAAAGTTAGTTGGCTTCAGTGATAGTGATTGGGGCAGCAATATAGATGATAGAAAATCTACTTCAGGGAACTGTTTTAGTCTTGGGTCAGGACTAATTACATGGAGTTCCAAAAAGCAGACTGTTGTAGCATTGTCATCTACTGAGGCTGAGTATATAGCAATCACATATGCTAGTACTCAAGCTCTATGGTTGAGAAAAGTCCTTGAAGAGATTGGAGAGCGACAAAGTGGTCCTACCAGATTGTACTGTGACAATATGAGTGCCATTCAATTGGCATATAATCCTATCCACCATAGCAGATCAAAACACTTTGATATGAAGTATCACTTCATCCGAGACATGGTGGAGAACCAGGTAGTTGAGCTTAAACATTGCAGCACTTTGGACAACATGGCGGACATCTTCACCAAAGGCATTGCTAAAGCTCAATATATAAAGCTGAGAGACTGTCTTGTCAGCCCTCTCAACTTTAAGGGGGAGAATGTTAGCATTTAACCTCGAGAGCATTCACCTTTGTGTTGACGGCAAGGAGGTTGACGGCAAGGAGGTGGACGGCAGGCGATGAGAGAGAGAGTTAGTTTTTAATTTTTCCTTCTCTCCCTTATCTTCTCTCCCCTATTTTCTAGTTAGTTGTTAATAGTTTTTCCTAAGCTATTTAAACATTGTAATGTTTCTATTGAATGTTAATGAGACTTCTACAATTTTCACCAATGAACCACCACCTCCACTTCATTGATCCATCTCACCGGCCAAACTTGTAATATATGTACATAATTCATAAATTCAAAAAAAAAAATCACAAAAATTCAAAAAAAAATTATTTGCATTGCATAAACATGGCTTTTTGCCAATTGCATTTATTTGTGTTGCCTATTGTTGTTCAGGTTCCTAGAGTTCTAGCATCGGTTCTAGAGAAAGGATCCATCCATCCTCCACCTTGCCAACCACCATTTTCCCCTTTAATTCAACATGAATCCTGTTGACTTATTCACCCCACTCCATAATCCATATGATTTGGCAAAGCCAATTCCAATTGACATGAGCCTTATTGATATGGACCAGATTTCCTCACCACCATCCTTTTCTAAATTTGTCCTTTCTGAGGAATTGTTAAGGGCTTCAGCCAACTACATTCCTCCATCACCTCCACCTTCGCCTTCACCTTCACCTTCAGATCTTGAGGTTTTCCAGGCAGACATAGAAGAGGTTGAGTCAGAAGAGTTTGATAATGTCATAGATGACATTCATCTGATCCCAATGCCCCATCATCTTGAGGAAGGTTCTCACATGTCCATTGAAGATACCATCGATGTGAACCTTAGTTCAGACGTAGACAATCCCTAAATTGTCAAACTTGGTAAAATTTTATCCATAAATGAACAAGAGCAATTAATTGCTCTCCTCAAGAAGAAGAAGGGTATTTTTGCATGGTCCTACAAAGACATGCCTGGTCTTGACCCTAACTTGGTTGTCCACAATCTCACCTTGCATTCTGATGCTAAGTCGATCAAACAAAAACTTAGAAGGATGCATCCTACCATTGCCCTCTTGGTCAAATAAGAGCTTCAAAAGCTATTAGATGTGGGTTTCATTATCCCCATTGACTATCCTGAGTGGATTTCAAACATGGTACCCATTCGCAAGCCTAACGGGGCGATACACATTTGCACTGATTTTTGAGACCTTAACAAAGCGTGTCCTAAGGATGATTTTCCTCTACCAAACATTGATACTCTTGTCGACACTTGCGTTGGCCATGAAATGCTTTCTCTAATGGATAGTTTTTTAGGATACAACCAGATTCGAATCAATCCTGATGACCAACACAAAACAACATTCACTACACCTTGGGGGACTTTTTGTTACAAGGTGATGCCCTTTGGCCTCAAAAATATAGGTGCCACTTATCAACATGCCATGACATACATCTTCCATGATTACATGCATAAGATCATCAAATATTATGTGGATGATCTCTTGGAAAAATCTAAAACTCGACAAGAGCACATTGGTGTCTTGGAAAAAGTCTTTGATCGACTTCTAGAGCATAATGTAAGGTTGAACCCCAAAAATGTGTCTTTGGTGTTACCTTTGGCAAACTACTAGGATTCATTATCTCCAAAAGAGGCATTGAGGTGGACCCAAACAAATTCAAGGCCATCATGGAGATGCCTCCCCCAACAAACTTGAAGGAATTGCATAGTTTACAAGGAAATATTCAATCGATCCATCATTTCATTGCGCAACTTTCTGACAAATGCAGGCCATTCAATCACCTACTACAAAAGGGGGTGACATTTTCATGGACAGATGAATGCCAAAAATCTTTTGATGATATCAAGCAATACCTGGCTTCTCCACCAGTCTTAACTCCTCCTCATTCGGGGTCCCCTTCCATATTTATGTTTCAGCAATGGACTTTGCATTAGGGACAATGCTTGCACAAAAGAATGAGAACAATCAAGAGCAAGTTGTCTATTACATTAGTCAAACATTGGTAAGCTATGAAACCAGATATGCTTACATGGAAAAATTGTGCTTAGCAGTGGTTTTTGCCACTAAGAAACTCAGACATTACATGCTTAGTCACACCACATATGTCATAGCTCATAAAAATCCTCTGCGTTATATGATATCTCACACTTACAATAACACCCGCACCGCTAAATGGATAATGCTTCTCACTAAATTCGATCTTGAGTTCATTAGCCAAAAATCCATTAAAGGTTAGGTCATAGCCGATCAGCTTGTGGAAGCTCCACTTCCTAGTGATCAACCCTTGATTATTGAGCTCCCAGATGATTCGGTATTCACTATCACTAAACAAGAAGAAGATGTCATTCCAGAGGAAGATGTCGATATCACACTATTCTTTGATGGTTCTAAGTGCAAAAAAGGTCAAGGTGTTGGAGTCATGTTTCATACACCCCAAGGGATACCTATCCCCTTATCATTCAAACTTGACTTCCAATGCACAAACAACAATGTAGAGTATGAAGCCTTAATCTTAGGTCTTCAAGCAGCCATAGCTATGGGCATAAAGCGTATCAGGATATTTGGTGATTCTCAACTTGTTGTTAGACAAATAAACGAAGAATACCAATGCAAAGAACCTACCATAAAGCTTTACCATGAAGTAGCAATGAAATTGCTCACCAAATTTGATTGGTATGAAATTGATAGTTTGCCACGTTTGACTAATAGATTTGTAGATGTGATGGCCTCTCTAGGATCATTGATTCCAAAGAACTCCGAAGGAGAGGTACAACCACTCATTGTTACAATGATCTCTAAATTTGCAATTGTCCATGTTGAATCTAAGGATGAGAAATGATGTTTTCTTTATCCATTCGAAGCCATATGAGCCTTGGTCAAACCAAATAATAGCCTTCCTCAAGTTTGGAACACTCCCATCAGATATGTCATGGACTACTAAATGCACTTTCAAGAAAAAGGTAGCTCATTTTACTCTCTTGGGGGACGTGTTGTATAGACATGGTTATGATGGAATCCTCCTTCATTATCTTGAGCTTGTAGAGGCACAAAGAGCCATAGTTGAAGCTCATGATGGTACTTGTGGTGGTCATTTTAGTGGAATGGCCATTGCAAAGTGTATTTTATGCATGGGTTACTATTGGCCCACCATGGAACGTGATTGTTGCACTTATGTCAAGCATTGTAAGCAATGTCAAGAGCATGCTAATTTAACTCATGTGCCATCACAAGCATTACAACCTATTCAAAGCCTTTGGCCCTTTTCACAATGGGGTCTTGATTTGATTGGAAAAATATTACCTCCTTCCTTGGGATAACATACATTCATCATCACAACCACTGAATACTTCACAAAGTGGGTTGAGGCAATTCCTCTAACCAGTACGACAGGACCTAGAATTGTGGAGTTTATACTTCATCATATCATCTATCATTTTGGTATTCCCTCGAAAATCATCTCTGACAATGGCAAGTCTTTCAAGAACAAGGATGTTCGAGCACTTTGCGAGAAATATAATATCCAACATAGTTTCTCGACTCCTTATTACCCACAAGAAAATGGACAAGTTGAGGCTACCAACAAGACCTTAATTGCTATTCTCAAGAAACTAGTCAAAGAAAATCATAGAGATTGGCATACTCAAATCCCCTTGGCATTATGGGCTTATCGAACAAGCATCCACATGCCTACTGGGGCAACACCATTTTCATTGGTCTATGGAGCCGAAGCAATCATGCCTCTTGAGCTTGAGATCCCCTCATTGCAAATTTCATTGCAAGAATTCATAGATGACGATACTTCTAGACAAGCACATTTTGACCAACTCACACTTCTTGATGAAAGGTGAGTTAATGCTTTAGAGCATTTACGAGTTTATCAAGACCGCCTAAAGCATGCTTACAATGCCAAAGTTCATCTACGTGAATTCCAAGTAGGAGATCTTGTTCTTAAAGAGAATCAACAAAACACCAATGCATTACCGCATCTTCGTGATAAATTCATGGCTAATTGGTTAGGTCCATACATTATCACTCAAAAAGTGGGTAAAGGAACTTATAGGCTTGCCAGTCTAGAGGGAGTTGAAGAGCCCGAACCACTTAACATCATCCACTTGAGAGCATTCTATGCTTAATGTGATTTATATATATGTATATATACATGGCTAATACACAAAAACAACATTGCATTTCACACATTTCATTTCACACATTGCATTGCACACATTGCATTTCACACATTGCATTCACATTGCATTGCACACATTTCATTTCACAAATTGCATTTCATACATTGCATTCACAACCACATTCACACATTTCACCATATTAGGGATCATTTATTCAGTTTAGATAATAATTGGTCCAATAAAGTTTGTTGCCTTAATCAGGGGCACCTTCAAATCATCATCCATTTCATTGCACCATTCCATAAAGTCAAATTATCATTTGCAAACCACATTTCCATAATCCCTAGGTGTTTTTGGTCACTCAACCACTCCTAGTGTTTCTAGCAACCTCCAATACATGTCAAGTTTTCTTTAGGACCAAGACACATTTTCACTAAGAAAATATTGAGTTCTGGGAATTGACTCTAAACACTCTTGAACCAAACACAATCACACATCTTAAAAACATCTTGTGTCAAAGAGGGATAACACCATACTTGGGTTGAACCTCAAAGTGAAAAGGGTATTCCTTGCTTGTCCCATTATGCACATAGTCCAAAAAAATAGTGGTTTTCACTACTATCACAAATTCAAAATAAAAGAAAGAGTAGGGAAAAATCCCCAAAACTCTAAATATTTTACACATCACACACCACAGATCCTCAAGTTGTAAGGATAGAACTACATTTCTAGTCAGACGGTTAGGTAGTCCGAATCCCCAAAGCTTAGAGATCAAATTCTTGGACTATGGAGCTAATCTCCATCGAGGCTATAGACGCTTGACTGGCAGTGGAGTACGCTCATGCATGGTGACACATCTCTTTTAAAGAGACCTCTGACCGCACATAAGGACAAGCTAGCTTCTTGGTCTCCTCCATAATAGGTTTCATCTCAATTTACTCAAGATGGGTTAATGAACTCACTTGCACACACATTGGTTCTTGATTACCTCGAGTCATTACCATACTCATGATTCGGTAAATGAATTCACTGCACACACATTTGGTCTTAGAGAAAATTAGGTAGTATTTAGTGAGTTTGTTTGATACCACTAGTATGTCTGAGTCTCTGCAAAATAATCAATTTTCCATATCAACATCCATATCTTCTTCCATATCAACATCTTCTTCTTCCTCTCCTTCCTCTTCCTTTGTTCATATCATTACATGAGTCTTCCATTTCACATGCCACCAGTTTGGTGCCCCTGATTAAACAACAATGCTATACATGGTCAAGAAAAATCTAAACTATAAATGATCATTAGAGCATTAATTCATTTGCATTCATAACACATTATCATTTGCATTATCATCCATCACACATATACACATGCATTCACACAAAACATAACACAAAAGTAATAGCCATGTATATATATATATATCGCATGTACAATGAATGCCCAAAGGCTAGATACAATGGAGCACCAAGGCTCATATACAAAAAGTGCATCTAAGCACTAGCTAACACCTATAAGAGGACCCTTGTGACCCTGAAGGAGCCCTAGACCTAGAGCTATGCCTAGACTCACTATGCCTAATAGACCTAGATATGGATGAGGAGGGTGGATCTAGTAGCCCAATATGGTGCTCCATCAATTGATCCTTCAAAATTTGGATATATCCATCTGTCGAAGGTGTAGTACATCATGTCTTTGATGATGGTCCCTCTCAAGTAGCTCTACCTAGAGCCTCATGATCCTATCCTCGCCTCTACATGCAGTCATACATACCTCTAGCTCCACCTGCAACTGAGCTATCTCCACATCCTCTAAACACTTCCACTAATCATCCCATAATACCTTTCTCACCCTTGGAATGTAGGGTGAGAACCAATGTCTAGGCTCCAAAATCTTCAACTACAACACAACACATAAACAAAGCAAGAACATTAATGTCACATTCATTTGCATACACTCAAAAAAAAAATTGCACAAGATCAAAATAAAGAGTGCCAAGGACACTTACCTTAGCAACATGCACCTCTGCTCCTACTACCACATCCACACCCTCCATCGCCATAGCTTCCACACCACCACACTCCTTCACTCCACTCCATTTCACTTCCTTAGATGCAACTTCTAGAATTCATGAATGCAAGAATGAATCTGATTTCACTTCTGCAAATTATTTATAGCTATTTATGGTACACTATAATGCCCATGGGTGTTCACAAGTGCATTGGAATGCACACCAATATTTAGAGATGATAAATGTCCCATGTAGCATCTAAGGTTGCTACGGATGCGCTCACAATGTTTGGCATCAAAATTTGTAGAAAGACTAAAATGATCCAAAAATGTAGCTTACCTCCATAAAATCACTTCAAATTGCATCCATACATTCATTTCATCATCATATCATATTTTGTGAAAACAAAAATCGATTTGGAAAGGCATAAAATCACTTTACAAGCTCTCAAAACACACCAAAATGGTCCAAATTTTCATAAAATGACCATAATCATCATTTTACAAAAAAAAAAATCTCATCATCAAATATTCATTTCAACATCATATTCATCCATCAATCATTACATTTTCAATATTTTCCAAGTTCATCTACAATTTCAAGTGAACCTTGTATCTAGTGGTCTATTCTATCTCCTTGGTGATTGTAGTGATTGGTTGTCCATGCAATTTGGTAAGATGAGTAAATCACCATAAGGACACTTGGTCATCTTCATCATCCAATATCTCCTTGTTCAAAAACAAAATCACTTTTGGTCCCTCACCTTTTGAGTGAGACTATGCCAAGACCAATTTGCTCAACAGCTGTCATTGATGCCCTTTTCCATGGGGTTCCCAACATGGATAACTTTCATCATTTCCTTTGCAATTACACCAGTCTTCGAGGATACATGCTGAGTAAAGTGATTGAGCAACCATTTAGGAATTCCATGTGGGAATTAGCTACAATCATGAGTGGCCTCGAGGTCAAACTATTTTCTCTTTTTATGCATGTGCATCTTTGCATTTCAATGATGCCAAAAGGCACTTTCTTCAATAACATGGAATCACCCCAAACTTGGGGTAACCACATTTGATTTTGATTTCCCATAATGGGATACATCTTACATGATCATGGCATTTACACTTGGCAAAAACCCTTTCTCTGTTGGGGAAAAATAGAATCACAATTGCATTTCACAACAACCCCTTTCCTCCATTGGGGCAAAAATAGAATCATTTTACATCATTCATATCATCCGCATTTACATCATACACTTACACTTACACCATACATTTGCACTTACACCATTCAATTGCATTTTTCACCACACAATTCTGTCAATTGGCTTGTGAGATTCATTCTTCACTCATTCACCAATTGAGGGGGTAAGCTACACATTCAAATTCTTTTGTCTTCAAGATCATCTTCGCATTCCAAGGAAAGAAAGTTGCTTCTTCATCAGGCCAAACCAGGTGTCTTGTATTTTTGCACCACATTGTGTTTCACGCAACACGATACAAAAAGGGGCATCTGTAGACACCAAAATCTAGCCACTTGTCATCCATCCATGTCCTCCAATCACAACCACCCATTATATATATATATATATATATATATATATATATATATATATATATATATTTTTGTATTTGTTTAATATATATTTAAATATTAATATTTTATATATATATATTATATATATATTTAATAAATATATATGTATTTATATAAATTAATCCTAGCCCTCCACCACATTTTAATCTTAGCCATCCATCCACCTTAATCCATGCCACTTACCCAGATTTAATCTCCACCCTTCCTCATGTTTTAATCTTGGCCACACATTTTGTGTCATCGAAACCCTAACATGTCCAAGGGAAGATTATAAAAGAGGAGTCATTTTGATGACTCAAAGCCCTAACCTTTAACCCCTAACAATCCTTAATATTACTGAGGCTAAATCTTGAGTCCCTGATTTTTTGAGATTGAATTATGTCGATGAATATTTGCAAAGAATTCTCAGATATCATTAAGCCCTTCTACCCTAGCCATCTCGTCATCATTCCTACCCTCCATCATCACCCTCACCTTGTTTGCATCCACCATTGCATAACCCGTGTAGAACTAGATCTAGTTCTGTGACACCTTCCTCAACCCTCAAATGCCCTGGTGCATCTACTGTCATCACAGAATGCCCTGGTGCATCCATCGCCATCACAGAACACCCTGGTGCATCTATCACCATCATAGAATACCTCTAGGTATTTCTTGTAGTAGATCTATAGTCCCCTAACCCTCGAGCATCGTTCGGGCATCCTCGCGACCATCACTGATTGAAGTAGAAACAAAAATTACTAAGTTGACAAGGTAAATTATTTTATGTACATTTATTTCATATTCTTGCACTTTTTTTTTAGTATTATATTCAACATCTAGGGTTTAGTTGATTTATTTTTCTAAGGGCCTCACATTGTGGAGCCCTCACAGGTATTACTAATCTCTATTTTTTATTGTTTTGTAGGTATAAGAATCATATATCTGGAAGTTGTTGAAGCTAGGGTGGCCCTTTTAGGATACACAAGCCCACCCGCAACCTCGTTGGGATTGAAGACAAGCATGAAGACACCAACCATTCTTTTCAACTAGGGTTTCGGAGAACCCTAGTATCTGTAATTTTGTATCAACATAAGCATTGTAAAACCCCACATTGGGGCATATTGATTGTATCATTTGAGATCCACTCGCATTAATAAAAAGATTTTATCTATCTTGTGCAATATTTGTGTATTATTGTGCTTATTGTCATTTTATACTTTTGTATTGGTGTTGCTTGATTTTTGATTCACACTAGCAGAGGAAATTTTGTTTACCCAAAGGTGACCATCTAAATTTCCATAGGAAAAACCCACATTTCCCTCCAAGTTTACACTAAATACTAGTAATAAATATTTTCCAATCAAAATATTAACTAGGGAGGAAATGGTTGTCTATAGAGCACATGACTTATGTTGTAATTGTCATGAGAAATATGTTGTAGGGCATATATGCATGTAATAGAAATTTTTTTGTTGGATGTGGATGAGCCAATAACCATCAATTATTCTAAGGAGGAATACGATCATCATGAAGGGGAACATATATAATAGCCAAATGTCCTAGAAGAATCCCAACCAAAAATTTCAATGCATGCCTTAGTAGGTGTATCAAATCCCCAAAACATGAAGGTGATAGGACACTTCAAATGATAATGGGTTATAATTCTCATCGACTCCAGGACCACACATAATTTCACTGACCCAAGGATGGCCAAATAGGGGAATTTTTATATTAATATTGGTAACTCCTTTGAAGTCATGATCATCAATGAAGGAACTTTGCCTTGTAAGGGAAAGTGTTGAAATGTTAAAATACAAATAGGGAAATATAATCTTAAGGTATAAATGTTTTACCTACCCCTATGTTGGTGTGATGTTATTTTGGGGGTTCATTGGTTGAGACTATTGGGTCTAATATTATGGTATTTCATTGAATTATGGATGAAATTCAACCAAAAGTGAACAATATACATCTTAAAGGGCTTGAAGGTGAGGGTTACTCAAATTGTTATATCTTATAGAATGGAAAAACTCTGAAAAATTCCATCCATGGCATTGTGGCCCAACTATTTTCTATACAAGACTTAGATAGTAGATACAATGACCATTAGGAGAAATTATAGTTATTGCAAACATATGCCATAGGTTTTGGGGAACCTAAAGGACTACCCCATTTTCATACTCATGATCATGAAATTCAACATATTCCATGTAGTCTTCCTTCAAATGTATACCCTTGTAGGTATCCTATGCATAGAAATCATAAAAAGATAAAATGTTGTAGGAACTTCTTGCTATAGGGGTTATTTGACTCAGTGTCAGTCCCTATTCTTCCCCAGTATTATTGGTATGGAAAAAATATAGATTTTGGTGTTTTTTTGTGGATTTCAGAGAACTCAATAAAATTAATGTCAAGGATAAATTCCTCATTCCAGTAATTAATGAGTTAGATGAATTGCATGGTGCCCAATATTTCTCAAAACTAGATTTATGATCAGGATACCATCAGATTAGAATCAAGGATGACATTCCTAAAAATACTTTTAGGAATCATGAAAGGCACTATGAATTCTTGGTTATGCCGTTTGGTTCGACCAATGCACCCTCTACTTTTTAAAGTTTTATGAATCCTATTTTTGGCCCTTCCTTCGTGAATTTATTCTATTTTTATTTTATGATATTTTGATTTATAGTTACTCTTAGGAGCAGCACCTCGAACATTTGGATCAAAATCTACAACGTTTTTCTAAGAATCAACATTATGCCAAGATGTCTAAGTATTCCTTTGGGTTGCAAGAAGTGGAGTATGGGGTTCACATTGTCACCAGATATAGAGTTAAAGTTAATCCTAAAAATATTAATGTTGTTCAAGAATGGCCAAATCCTCATGCCCTCAAGCGACTTCAAGGATTTTTAGAACTTATAGGGTATTACTGTAAATTAGTATAGAACTATGGAAATATTGTAGCTCCTTTAACTTCCATGTTAAAAAACAATTATTTTAGTTAGTAAAAACCAATGGAGAAGGCTTTCAATGAATTAAATTAAGCCATGACAACCACCCCTATGTCAGCAATGTCTATTCTTTTAAACCTTTTGTAATTGAAAGTGATGCTTTAGGCAATGCAATTAGGGTCATTTTGATGCAAGAAGGAATACCATTGGTCTTCACTAGTAAAATATTTTTAGGCTAAAATTTGGGCCAATCTAGTTATGAAAATAAAATGCTAGTAAATTTACATGTTTTTAATCATTGTAGGCCATATCTCATTGGGTATAATTTTTCAATCAAAACCAACCACCAATGTCTCAAGTACTTCTTGGAACAATAGGTAGACACACCTAAACAAAAAAAGTGGATCTCTAAATTGATGGGCTAATATTATGAAATTGCATATAAAAAAGAAAAGGAGAATATCATGGTTGATTCACTATCTTGATATTTTGAAGATCATAGTATGTTAAATGTTGTCTCTTCACAAATTCCTCAATGGATTAATAATATTAGAGAAGAAATGGCCAAGGATTCTGGGTTACAAACTTTGAACAAACTTCAAGCAAAGCCTAGCTCATGCCTTGGATACACTTGGGATGGACAATAATTAAGATATTATAACCAACTTGTTATTACCCAAACCTCACAAATACAAGAATTTATCTTAAAGAAAATGCATGCCTCACCAACAATGGGACATTCTAGGTTTCTAAAAACTTATGAAACGACCAACACACTTTCTTTTGGAATTGAATTATCAAGGATATTCAAAATTTTGTGGTTGAATGTGATAAGTGCCAAAGAATGAAAGGACAAATTTTATGTTCCCATGGAACCCTTTAGACCGTACCAATTTTGTATCAAGTATGGATAAATATTTATATGAATTTTATTGTAGGGTTATCCAAACTAGGAGGAAAATACGTTATTTTGGTGGGAGTGAATTGTCTCACAAAGCATGCTCATTTTTATTCCTTATCCCATCTCTACACAACCTTTATAGTACCACAAATATTTTTAGACTCCATATTTTGCCTTCATGGAATGCCCAAATCTATTATGTGAAACAAAGACCCTATATTTACTAGTCATTTTTATAGAAATTGTTTAAGTTGTAGGGAACTCATCTCAAAATGAATTTGGCCTATCATCCTTAGACTGATGGCTAAACAAAATTATGAACAAATGTTTGGAAACCTACCATTGTTGCTTTGAATCTAAACATCCTACATAGTGGCAAAGTGGCTTCCTTTGGTCGAATGGTGGTATAATACTTTATATCACATTGTGACCAAGGTCACACCCTTTCAAGTAGTATACAATTATCCTCCATCAACACCCTCCTCATACATTCCAAGAAGATCCAAGGTTCATGTTGTAGAAATCACTCTTAGCTAGCATACCACCATCCCACGATAACTTAAGACAAATCTTGAATTGGCCTAGAATCGTATGCATCAACAAGCTCATAAAAACAATTCTAAGTGTAGTTTTGAAGAAAGGGATATGTTTTTTCTCTGCCTACAACCCTATAAACAATCATCACTCCATATATGTAAATGTCAAAAACTAGTTGTCATGTACTATTAACCCTACCAAGAATTACAACAAATTGGTTCAACAACCTACAAATTGGCCCTTTTGACTACATCCAAGCTCCATCTAGTTTTTCATGTCTCTTCTCTCAAGAAGATTGTTGGAAACAAGGTACAAATTTAATCCACTTTACTAGAGTTGGATGAATAAGGTTATATCATGCTCAAGCTTGAACAAATTTTGGACCGAATACAGTGTACCCTTCATAATTGCATCATCATTGAGGTTCTTTTTGAATGGTGAAGAATAAAACTAGAACATGCCACATGGGAGTCTCTCCAACAACTACAACAACATTTTCCTCATCTCCAAATTTGAGGATAAAGCTTTTTGAATGGGAAGGGCATGTTAAGAATCCATCCTAACATTATTATGTAGTTCTAAAATTATTATGTAATGACCACTTTCCAATATGGTAACCCCATTCTAATGATATTTTATAATATTTTGTAATGATATGTTTCACTTGAGATTCTTAAACAAGTGGGGCTATTTCATGTAACCATTATACTGAATGTAACTATTTTTTTGGTAGAATATTCTATCTTGGTTGGCACTTTGCATGTAGGTCAACCTGGAGCGTTAGGTTAGGGTTGCATAAAATGTATCTTTAAATACAAGGGGCTTAAAAAAATATATTTTTTTGTATTTTGAATCAAAGTATTGAAGGAGGTTGCCCCCTTCAAGAGGCCAACAATTCTATATTGTTCTTTTCTAAGATTAGTATAAATTTTTGCATTTCCATTTCGTATTACAATATTTTGTTCTTCATGAATTAATATTTTATTGAAATATTTGTATGAATTTTCTTATTTTAGTTAGAAGGTTCCTAAAAAAGGATGTTTGGAGGATCCTCTAGGTACCAGTTTGAGGTGCCCAAATATAGAGGAGCCATAACAGGCTTGTGTCATCCTAGGATAAACTCATGGTCGACAATTTGAGTTGAGATGGTAAAACATTGACATCAATACCATGTATTAGGTAGGACTGCTAGATTGACTTACAATGCTACTATGTGATGTTGCAAGCTTGCTAGTTGGAGACACTAGTAAGATGTTGTTGCATTAGGTATGGTTTGAGATCATTATCCATATGAGATATGAGTAAGTGTAATTTGCATGGGACCCTGTTTATTCTACACCAATTGTATCAAACTCTCCACCTTGTTGCTTACAATGAGGGGAAGATTCTAATTTGCTATCACCTATCATAAATTTTGGCATAGGATCACTTAGCCATTAGATAATTGGTTTATCTATCCATAGATCCAATTGACCAACATATTTTGGCTAGTTTTATATGGGATCATGCTTATGAGATTAGTAGGAGAGATTTTAAAGGAGCAATGATGAAAGCCTGACGAGTCATTGATGACCTACAACTATACCAAGCAATGTGGCACCCATGGAGAGAGAACCCAGGATGGGCCAACGATAGTTTCTAGTTGGCTAGGGTATGGAGGATCAAGTGGTTATGAGGACCTCATGGAGAGTTTGAGCTTTATCGCCCAAACAGGGTTCTAAGGAAGTTTAGCCTTGTATAAGGGATCATAATGATGGAAGAGTTAGTTCTATCATGTTACTTAGGAGAGATAGAGAGGATTTGGTGACCTTCTAGATCTTGGGGGTTTTACTAAGGATGATGTAGATAATTTTCCTATCATAGATCTTATGATAGATGATGCAGGGGTCACTCTATGTTATCTCCAATGGTACAAATAGATTTATCTTGTACAGGTTACACTAATGATGAGGTAACCATGGATGGGGTTAATATTGAGCAATATGGTTCATCATCATGTCTAGATAGCATGGGAGATATCTAGATGGGATAATTCAAAATAAAATTTTGATTTCAAAGTTGATCTAGATTTTTTAACAAATTAATTTTTATTTGAAGAAATCCAATATATTGAAATTTTAATGGAAATTTTGATATAATTTCACAAGTAATTTTTTGTATAATAATGGTGTGAAAGTTAGGTATGATAGGGAAAATGTGGTTGATAAATAGGTATAGAATTTATTTAGATGATAATGGATGTGATACATGATTTGAAGAATTTTGATTAGTCCCTTAACATGTGATAGTCAAAGTTTCAAAATTAAAAATTGAAAGATGACTTGATTTTCAAGTTTTGAGATGTGTGTCATGTTAGATGATGTTGAAAATTACTTTTAGCATGATTTGCCATGAATTACAAAGAGGAGAAGTATTTTTCACAAATTTATTTTGTTTGTGCAAAAGAAGGGTTAATACCAGCATTTAGACATGATTTTAAAACAAAAGATTCTTTGGAAATAAACTATTTTACATTATGCATATAAATTTGGAATATTAATTTAATAGTGCTTTCCAAACTGATATTTATTTATTTGTTTCATCAATAGACCCTAAACAATGGCCTCTTAGCCTGACAAATAGACAAGTGCTTAGGTGATTATGAATGATAGCATTTTTAGATAGTCAATGTCATAGGAAAATTTATGTCCTTTAAAATATTATTGTTTAATACTAAATGATGGCTCTTCCTAATCCCCAAGATTTCCTTTGCAAGAATTTTTTGTCACTAAATATTGTCACTAAGTCCTCAACATTCCTTTGATTAGTAATCTAAAGTTAAATTCTTACACAAAAGAGTCTACAAAGAAGAGGATATCATGGACCTTTCAAATGTGCCCTATGTTAGAAGACTTTATAAACATTAGACCATTTACTTCTTTATTGTCTCTTTGCTTACACTATTTCAGGATGTGTTTCTAAAAACATGAGAATTTGTTGGATTGCTCCATCTATGTTAGAAGTGTTAATGAAATGCTAGATAAATTGTGCCAAAGCTAAAACATTATGTGGAGGATTGTTTCTATTGAAATTTATATCTTGAATAACATATTTTTTAATATATATCTCAAAATCATATCCAAGTTTGGATTCATATTGACATTTTCTATTATATAATGTTAAAAAAGCATGTGAATCATGGAAATTCTATGGAAAAATGTATTAACCACTTGGTTACTTGTTTTTTCTCAATAATCAAGGTAAAACTATGTCTCGTCCATTAAAAAATTAAATGGAAATTAGTCCTAATAGATGGGTGGATTGGTGAGTTCTAGGCACTCACCAAGAGGAGACCCAAGTTCAAAACCTTGGAGGCTAGCCTTGTCTTGAGATAGAGGTAGTAGACTGACCTGACTCTGCTGAGTGCTCGCTAGCTCGATGATGATGGTTTCAATCCCGAGCCATTGGGAGTCTCCCTCACTCTGAATCACGTTTATCGAGAGAACTTTGCAATAATAAAAAATTATATGAAAATTCAACAACTATATAGAGACTAGACTACTCCTTATAGAAATAAAGATGCCTATAAAAAAAGAATAAAAAGATGTTTTAATTAAAAGTAATTTAAATATTATTATTATTAATGTTGTAAAAAATATAAGAATAAATCAACGATAGAATTATTCTAGATGACCATCAATCAATATCTTAAAAATAAGAATATATCTAGATAGAAGAAATAGAATGATATAGCCTACAATTTAGTTAGTTGCGGGTTGATAAGTATATATTTTTTAAATAATTGAATAGTTAAAATTTTCTCTTACTAAAATTAAAAAAAATAATAATAATTTTAAAGAAATAAAAAAACTTATTTTAAAAAAAAAATAATAATCTAATTAACCTCATAATGTGTGAGAGATTGTGAAGACTCTATCAAGTATCTAGAGGATAAAAAAGTTAGCAACTGGTAAAGCCCGTGACATAGACAATCTTCAAGCAAAGCATATAAAATGGGGGTAGATATCTTGGCACCGCAAATCAAATAAATTTTCAATGAGGTCATACAAAATGGCTTCCCTACTGAGTGGACAACTAGCTTGACCATTCCTTTGTTTAAAAGTGGAGATGTAAATAATCCCTCAAACTATCGAACTATCATGATCAACCTTCTCTTTGCAAAGTTGTTTGGGAGTATGATATAGCGTAGGATCAGCATATGGGTAGAAGAAAAGGGAAAGAGAGCAAAGGGGCAAGCAGGTTTTAAGCCTAAGCACTCAACTATTGATTACTGTATCACGGTCAGACACAGTGGAAAAAATATGGGACAAAAAAGAGGAGGCTTTTTGTTGTTTTGTAGACTTCAAAAAGGCATTTGACATAGTGCCAAGGAAAAAATTATGGAGTAGAATGGAAGAGCTAGAGGTTCCAATTCACTACAGGGCAACAATTCACAGACTATATGAGCATGTAAAGGCTAGAATCAGAACACAGGAAGGGTTATATGAATGTTTTGGTAGTGACATAGGTGTCAAACAAGGTTACCCTCTATCTTCGACCTTATTTGGGCTGTACATTGACAAGTTAGAAGAATGGATAAATAAATTTGGGGGAGAGGGTGTGCATTTAGCCAAATATGTGGTAAAATTCCTCATGTATGCAGATGATGTAATTCTTGTGGCCAAAATAGCCAAATATCTAGAAGATCACCTTCAAGCTCTAAAACTCTTTTGTAAATAAGTTGGGATGGAGGTGAACACAAGCAAAACAAAAATTATGATTTTTTCAGCAAAAAAGAAGCAACAACTCAAATTTCAGTTTGCACGAGAACTACTTGATGTAGTAGTAGAATACAAATACCTGGGCATAGAATTTCATGACAAACTTAATTGGAAGACATGTAGGATGAAAATAACTCAAAGTGGTTGGAGAGCACTATATGCACTTCAAAACAGGTGTAGGAATGCCGAGTTGTGGGACTGGAAGACCACCAAGGTCTTATTTGACCTACTTGTTACACCTGTTTTGTTGTATGGTTGTGAGGTGTGGGCTAGTGGCACAACAAATGCAAAATGGAGGTAAATAGAAAGGATTCAAAAATATCTAATCACAAACTTTCTCAAAATTAAGGCCACAACCCCTTATGAAATTATTCTAGCTGAAACTGGAATGTTCCCTTTAGAAGCAATTGCTATGACCAAGTTGTTATGTTTCTTGAAAAAAATAGAAAACATGACAAATGATAGATGGCCTAGGGCAGCTAGGGACGAAGAGTTGCATAGGCGAAAGAATACATGGATGAAACAAAATCAGAAATGGATGAAACATTGGGAAATCAACATAAATGAATGTCCAAATGTCAACAAAGACATAAAAAATTATGTGAATGAAAAGTTCATAAGTGGAATGTGGAAAAATGCAAGCAGGAAAAGATAATATTATATTGCAAATTTTAACCCAACGTATGACCACAAGGAAAAAGTGTATATAGGCGCTGAAATCAAGTGGAAGGAAAAAATACTCATTGCTCAAATAAGGACTAGCTCTCATAGGCTTAGATGTGAAGAGGGAGATGGACAACGCCCAAAGAACAATGGGAAGAAAGGATATGTACTCTATGTCGGCACGGGGGCAGTAGAGACAGAGGAACACTTCATCTATAAATGCCCGATTTTTTCAGATATCGATGAGAAATACAAGGAAACACTTGGAAACGAGTTTATGGCAGATTTATTTGAAGACAGTAAAATAAAAAAAATTGGGGAATTGCTAACACAAATTAGCAGGGAGAAGGAACAACCTTCTCAAAGATATTAAAGATCATATGATATGATTTGAGTAATTGTACTTCCATATTTGAGGTCCCATAGACCATATTTGGGTCTCGCGGATGTAATTAAAATCTTTCATTTCATTTCATTGCAATATTTTTATAAATAAATTTATTTGTTTGAGTAGTGTGATAAACCTTTACAACTCTCTGGTCTGTCCGATCGGCTAAGCAGTCTTCTCCCAATTAGGACCTCTTGCAAAGCTACGCTTATCAATAAGCCACAAACCACGATTTGAACTTTAAACCTCTTAAAAAATAAAACCCCAAACCGTTATACTTAAAAAAAACTAATTATTATTATTATTTTTTAATACACTTTTATAAGAAGATTGAGAAAACATGAAGTAAAGTTGATAAAACTTGTGAAGTTATCGGAACGAGAGTTCAATACAATGCCTCACGACTCCACTAACAAGATTAGCATTCTCTATATGTCGATTTTTATTTTTTTAAATAAGAGCAAAGGTGGGAAAACATTAGTCAATATTCCCACTAACAAGATTGGCATTCTCTATATGTCGATTTTTATTTTTTTTAATAAGAGTAAAGGTGGGAAAACATTAGTCAATATTCCCACAAAAGATAAAGCAAACATATTGGTGCACGAAAAATCAAAAGGTGGAGCAGTAAACAGAAGTCCAATAGGAATCTATGGCTTTCTCTTTACAATTCACCTCGTTCCATCTTTCCGTATGGACTCCGCTACTCCGGGTGTGTACAAAAGTGCCGAGAATGTACGTCTTGCTGTAAGCGAATGTGAAATTTGATATAAAGCCAAGGAGGAGGCAACCAAAGCATAAGCATGCAGAAGAACCAAGCGGTTCATAGGAGATGTTCAACAATCTTACTGTCTCTCTTATTTCCTCTCTTGACATTCAAGGCCGAAAGAATTCGGGGGTCATGCTGTCTATTCAAATCCGTCCTGGTTTTCATGCCATTCAGAATAACTAGAACACCAGAATCGGGAGTGAAGAGGGGTAGCATTTCGTCGCATCATGTCCTCTACTTTCATTAACCCTTGGAATTTTGGTTATGACAGTAAATTCTGGAATGAAGAGGGTGGCAATTAGTTGCATCATGTCCTCTAATTTCATTAACCCTTAGAATTTTGGTATAGTAGAAGGAATTCTGTAACACAGATGTGGAATAACTCAAATGCGATTATTATGGTTTCATATTGGTTTCACAAGATGTAGAAATTGATCTCTACGTATTCGAGGGTATTGTTGGATGAACAATGAAGCTTGTTATCGTATAGATATATCAATGTTCGGATCGGTATGTTGAAGCTGTTGTTGATTAACTTAAATTTCGTTTAGTTTCTTTTGCTAAAAGAAGAAGATGAAAAAAAAAAGAGTTAATTATTTAATTGTTTTATAAATGATATAAGTTTGACACATTGATGGTAAGTTGAGTGGATCCAAGGTTGTCCCAAAAGGAGACTACTGTTTAGTTCATAGGGCATCATAAAAAACAATGTGTTTAAAATGTAAGGACCTATATCTATAGGCAAAATTATAGTTTTGATAGCTTCTCATTGTCATAGGCCTTAATGACAATGTCCAACTTTTCTAAGTTTTTCTTATTGAGCTCTATTTTATGGATGAATCTAAGGTTGTAAATGTTGATTGATGAACTATTATCAATGAGAATCCTTTTAATAGATTGCTCGCCATAAGCGATATACAAGGGGATATCCTCAAGCATAGAGGTAGGTGGAATGCCATCCTTAAAGAAGGATATGGTGGCATGGTTCATACTTAGGGACCCTACTATATTAGCCAAATCATTAGAGCTAATATAGAAATTGGCTCTCTTGGGGGTTTCCCATATTGGAGGGGTGAGGTGGCTAGATTTGTTGATGATTTGCTACTTGATTGGATCGACTGGTTATTAATGGGGCTAATAGGATTACTTGCAATCAATTGCCTCCTTGATTGGATCTGATTCGGGTAGGTGGAGGAAAGTTAGTCATCTCCCTCCTTGTCTACTGATTACCTACGGTGACAAAGGGGTAGGTAGGAGGGATTTGTGCCTTGATTGGCTGTTGTATGTGTAATATAGGTTTTCCTACATCAAACACAAATATGTTGCTTGTACGAATACACCACTAGCATATTCGCTAACTTGATGATTTTATAAATTTGATCATTCGAGGTCAAATATGGTAGGGAGCTAGAAATTTTGAACTGCTTGTGAGTACTCCAGCTTGAAATCATATTCAATTTTTGGAGAATTTGCAATAATGTGGTGAATTCATTGTTGTTGGGTTTTGATTATAAATTTTGAAGTCGATTCAGTCGTTATGGTTAAATCAATATTTTTATGGATTTTCATCAAGGATTGGCATAAATGAGGTGGTCTAGTTTTACGTATCTGCAAAAACCTCACCAGTCTTGATGTCCTTTGCATAAAACATGGCCAACAATCAAAAGGCAGCTTATTGGACCTAAAATTTGGCTAAGACAAGAAAATTTAACCACTTTAGAGTTTGGGACAAGGGTGGTCAAAGGTTTGTAGAAATGATGTTAGCAAAAGCACATTAAGGACTTGGGTTGTCCAGAATAGAGTGATCGGGGATCTTCAAAAGTAATGTCAACCTAAATATACAAATATTTTCGCCACCAAGAAAGAAATAAAGTAGGAGTGGTTGGAAGCAACTATGACTAGAAGCATGGATGACCAAAAGCATGAGTGGCTAAAATCACAAGTAATTGGTTTGAACGATAATGTCAAGGTCTCCTAAAGGTCTCGGCCAGGTCCTTGAGACCTTGATGACAAGCAAAAGCCTATAACAAATAATGACAAAAGAAAGAGACTCTCAGATAGGTCTCTTTCATAAGATATCATGTGCATCAAAGGCATGGGCCACCTGAACACTTCTCAACCATATAGAATGAAGTAGTTAGATAAGAAAATGATATCCATTCTTTTGGAGCCTACAATAGTATTAATTTCCACAAATAGAGATACTTGCAAATCTAATAGTTAATGCAATAATAATACATAGTGGGAGGAGTTGAGCATGCTCAAGGGACTTGAGCTTACTGAAGACACGCAACAATTGAAGGTGGTGATTGGTCACTGAATCAAAACAACTAGCAATGCTAAAGTAGGAGAGTGACATCCACTTCTTGAAGCATGTTGATTGAGCATGAGCCCTAAACTGGGCTAGGCTATGTTTGTTCTTGTTAGGCCTATGATAGGCTATCCTTGTAATCATTAGCTAGGATAGTATAGTAAACTATAAGTATCACAATTTACCTCAGTATGAGGGTCAACGATTTGAGTGTTTGCTTGTTGTATGCTATGCAATTTTATTCTACTTCTTAATAAATCAACTTGTTGTTTGATCTTTGCTAGTAATATGTTGTTGAATTCTTTCAATTATCACTATGGACTATTGGAATATTATGGATGCATAGTATTAATTATTGTAGCTTTGATTTCTTATATAAAAATATGTCAATGGTTTATTTTGTTAGGTCTAGATGTGAGGCTAGGAGTAGTAGAGGGCACAATATGAGCTTAATTTACATTCTGTAATGCTTTGCTTGGTTATTGGTTTGTTAGGCCTTGTATGTAGTCAAGTTGTAGTGTGCTTTGCATAGGATGTGGCAATGTTGTTAGTTGAATGTCGTCCACCTTTTAAATCTATATTTCTCTCCCTTCTCTCTTTCTAACCCTCCATTTCTCTCTTTAGTCTTCTTCCATTTGTTTTATTTGTCTTTGGATAACAAGGAATTGGTCTTCTTTGGATGTTGGCTCAGGAAACAATTCTTGACCATCCAATATTTATTGTGGTCCAAGGCACACTTCTCATCACTAGGCATATCATAGACCAAGATTTTTTCACCATGAATCATTCAATATTTATCTCATATCCCTAGAGGACCAATATTTTGGTGAATTTCTTGACCTCACAACTAGAAAAAATGCATTCACCTATCAACTCCACTAAATGAAGAACTTGAGATTGGTGACTCTGTTGAAGGAACAAGCTCTATAATCATGTGTTAACAAGATCAAAAGCCATAAACCTCAAATAACTTGTGCAATTTTTTGAATTGCTTTCCCAAAGTGTTCATAGAAGACCAAGCAAGTCCTCCTCTCTAGTCAAGGTTTTATCTATTCAAAGTCTTATCCCCTTGCAAATATTTCCCAAACAATATCCTAATAGTCCCCTCCTATAAAGTATGGTTGGATGAATTTATCCAAGGTAAAATAGTAATGGACCCCTTGATCTTGTAGATCTCCATGAAATTCCTTATTCTGCTCTTAAGTGTTTACCAACCTATGATAGGTCTGATAAAACTGCCTATGAACACTGTCAAGATGTAGCCACTCTAGCCACTATTCATAATATCCAACATGAAGATGGTATGGTGAGGTTACTAGCCATATCCTTCAAATAAAAGGTGTTAACTTGGTATATATCCTTAGACGATAGCAATATTACTTCATGGGATTAGTTGGCCAAGCCATTCATATTGGAATTTAATGAGGTAGAAGATCCATTTTTACTGCTCGCCTAATTCACCTCCATTCAGAGGAATCCACAAGAAAATTTCATTGATTTAAATATCAAATTTGACAAGATCTAGAAGTAGATTTCTCAATACATCAGGCCTTCCCAACCTCAAACATACATTTATTATAATTGAGCCTTTTTCCTAGATATAGGTCTCTATATCTAACTAGCCAACAAGATGATATTCCAACAAGTTTTTCAAGTTGCAATTGCTATAGAAAATGCATTGACTTCCTCCTAAAGTCACCATGCCATATTTTCTAGAGTTATTATAGCCAACTCAACATACCATAGCTTCGACCACCTCTATGCTTCAAATTGCTCCTATCCCACTACCTAAATATTTGCTTTAGTTGTTAGCACCAACATTACCCCTCTTACCAACTCTAGAATCCAAAGAATACATAGAGTTGTTAGAGCTAGGATCCATGTTGAATAATACAAATAATAAATTCATTGTGTCGAAAATACATAATGTTGAGAAGTGGTATGAGGGCTATTAGCCCAAAAGGTTCCCATATGTCACAAAGGACCAAGGGACCTCTAAAATCAACGTGGTCAAAAGAATAAATGTTATATATACTAAGAAAGAGGAGTCACCTTCCATTTTTGCTTCTCAAGAAAGCTACTGGTGTTTGACCTACAATGATTCCCACAATGCAGATGCATGTATAGTCTACTAGGACCAAGCTTAGCTAGAAACAACACAAAAGGTAAAAAGGCTAGAGAAGGCATAGAAAGGAGTAATGAGCATTTTGATGGACGTAGAAAAAGTCATGCTAGCTAAATAACCTATAGAAGAAGAATGCATTCAAGTCTTGACAAGTTATAGGAAGAGACCTCTACAAATAGAGCCATAGAAAATGGAGCCCTTCAAAGTCCCTACTTAACCTTATAAGGAACAAGCAAAGGAGTAGCTAAGGCTGGAGCTAGCAGAATAAAAGGCTACTTGATAAGATCTCAAGGAGCAAGTTTTAAGAAAGCTAAGGTATCCCTCTACGACCAAAATATAAATGATGGAATCCATTGAGAAATATCACAAAAGGTTCGAGGAACTTGACTGGAAGGATAAAAACCTTCTAAAAATAAGTGGATATATCATAGTTGAATAAAACTCCTTGGGCAAGCATGTATGATGCATTGCTAATCCCTATTCAGATAGAATTTCTCACTGTGATATTAAAAGGTGCCTTCTTGGAGAAATGAATATGTTAAGACCTTATCTTGGCTCAGGACCAGCAAAACCCCAACATGGGCAAGAATTGATCATCACCATTTTATATTGTGTTGCAAATGGAAATGTGGATAGTTAATAATTGCATGGTCAAATCTAGAGCAACAACTATTGTCATGCCAAAGGCAATATGTGAAGAAATGGAAATAAAATATACTTTCTCAATCCATGGAGTTCTATAATTAGATGGTACTCTAGTCTAGATAGTTAAGGTGGTCAAGGATAAACTGATGGTACTCCACAAGCTTTGGAGGTTACAATCATTCAAGAAGTGGTGGTGGTTGACCTTCTAACATACTTTGGTCTCTACATTTCGATAGAATTCACTTCCAAGTTGGGGGGGTAATTTTCCTTAGATTATTCTCACATGGTCATCCCCACAAGGGTATAAAGGTTAGGATTTATGTGGTAAAGTCATCTCCCTTCCACATTGAGAAGATCAAAGAAGAAAAGGTTAACCTTGTAGAAGATGATTTGGATTACTCGGAGAATGTGACTGGTCAATTTCAAATAGAGTATGTGTTTCCTTTGGATAACTTTAATACTATATTAGAGGCTTGACCAACATTTTATGGTACTACAAGGTTAGGAGGTTAGGAGTTCCCGACCATTTCAAATATAGAATTTCAATGAATAAGGACAATTGAATTGTTGTTTATGGAGGAACAAAGAGAGAAAGCATATGATAACCTCTAGAAATAATAAGACTACTAGAAACTACTTTAACATGAGAGAATGGTCACAAGAGTAATTAAATGGTAACCCAATGCATTGGGATAAGAAAAATCCAGGTTAGGAAAACATAAAAAATTTGATCCAATAGGGTTTGGGCCTTAATGAAGTACCTAAAGGTATGAATGCAATGTGCGTGAGTTAATTATAATCAACAACCAAAATTTTCCAATAATGATAAAATGACTACTGCATGGAGCACTTTGCATAAAACAAGAAACACATTTATTTGTATTATGAATGTACATAGAAAATCACAATCATATAAGCCCATGATAATTTTGAAAAGCAATAGGTGGCATGTGACAAATTTTTAATTGTAAATAAGTTATTGGTCCAAAATGTAGTAGCAATTAATGTTAGTATGCACTTTAAGGTGCTCGCACATGCCAACAACTTTGGAAAGCAATCTTGGTAACAAAGGTAGAGCACACAAATTTTTAGCATTAAAAATACCAGTAGTTAGCCCTAATCTATAAAGCAAAGCCCCACGATGTCATTTACACATTGGGCAATCAAGTATTTGGGCATTCAAGAAATAGAGTACCCAGACGGAGAAAACATTGAATCAAAATTAGAAAGTGCTATTATTACTTAAAAATTGAGCTAAGCAACCATGGCCAACAAAAATATTGAGCTCCAAGATAGGATGACTGATATATATGACCCAGAGCTCACTAGAACTTTGGGAGAAAAGCAAAACATAAATCCATTGAGCACCCAAGGGAGCATCCAACCATAACCACATGGCAATATTTGTTGCCACTATAGATGCCTAGGTGTGTGCATCCTTTCCTGGAGCTCGTAATATCTATAGTAGATCACTACATAAAACATAGACCACTCTACAATAATGAAGGTCAAGTATTTTTTCTCTTTTAGCTAATATTTGCATTAGGAACTCGTAGGCATCCTAAAAAAAAAAATACCCTCAATAAAGAGAAACAAAAGGGTTTTTATGAAAAGAACATGTTTCCTTGGCTCAACTACCAATTGTGCCACCACCTCACTGAATTCCCCAAGGGCCCTATTAAAATTACTGAGTTCAAATTATTAAAAGACATGTTTGCCATGCTAGTAGTCATCTTTGGTCTAAATAGTGATGAAAATGTGTATGACATCCAAATAACTATGGCATACGCCTTCAACTATCCCAAGATCCATTATTGTTTTGACTGGGCCCAACACCTTAGTGATGCAATGCATAACCAGCTAGTACATTTTAAGAAGAATGAATATGGGGCATTTAGGTATCCTTTGTACTTGGCTTGGTTGTTTGTGTACCATAAGGCAGATATTTTCCCGAACCTAAAAATAAGCCAACAAACCCCAGAGGGGGAAGCTCTTTCAGTGGTAGACTAGACCCCAACTCTTAGAACTTCAAGTTCCTATATGGAATTTAACAAATATTTTTTGGGTCCTGCTCTGGAATGCATCTTTGGAGAAGTGCCCCAACTAAAAAAAGAAGCAATAACCATGTCTTTAGACTTGTGGGAAAGAAACCAAAGATTGGTATTTTCTAAAGAATGGCACAATAATAAAAATGTATAGCTTTGATGGGGAACCTTATCTACTTCCATATTATGTAACAGATTGGGTCTTTGGAATGGAGTTTTGTCGATAGTTGGACTATGCTAATGCTAGTTTTGGGTCAGGGATAAACAAGGGTTTTACATATGACCTGCCCCTAAACTATGGGCGCATTACTATAAGAGCCTAGAAGAAGCATGAAGCTTTGAATGCAAAGCTTAAAGGCCTTAAGCATAAGGTGATTCAAGATATATGGAGGTATGATCCATAAGGTATTTTCAAGGCTAAGTTACAAGATGTAAATAATAAGCCTCCTACATTTGAGCATGTCCAAAGACCAAAGATAGAGGTATTTCAAAACAAACCAAAAGCAAAGGAGGCTAACATAAATATATGCCAAGCAGAGAAAAGGCCTCCATGGAGGAATTTTTATGTTGTTGTGAAGCCATATGACCCAACTAAGAACAAAGACTAGGTCTTAAGCAAACAAAGAAAATAAATGATGCAAAATAGGCATAAATGGTCAAAAGAAAAAATTCAAGAGTGGTGGATTTTTAGGTGTGAAAATGGTCTCTAGAAAAAGGGCTTTATTAACTTGGACCAACAATTTTCATCTCTCTATGATAATAATTACCAAATATGGAAAGATGGAGATGATGAAGAAGATGGGCCTCAAAATCAAAATACTGGAGAATACTTTTTAGAGGAGGAAGTTGATTCTCAAGAGCAAGATGAGCAAGCCTCTAAAAAACATGGAGCAGAAGAACATCGGGCTTTGGAGGAAGTACAAACTAACATCGAGCATTGGAGGAAGTATAAACTAAAAAAAAAGAGGATGAGAGCCTAGGAGAAACAAGGACATCAACAAGAGGAGGAGGTCCCAGTATGGCAATTAGAAGAAATAGGTCTCCGTCACCGCAAGAGCTCCAAAAAATATATGAGCTCTGATCAAGACATATAGTAGGAGCAGAGCTCATACAAAAATGGGTTATGCAAAAGGAATCTTTGGTGAAACTTCATTAGGCATTACTAGACCCACTCAATTGGTACAAAGGAAGAAACACATTGAACTTGGAGCTAGTAGTTCTTATACCTGGAACAACATAAAAGAAGCAAGGGAAATTCCACCACTCATGGAACAAGTATTTGTGCTTGAGAGATCTAAAGAGCAATCAAAATATAAAAAGGAATGAAAAAGAAAGAGCTCCCTACTACAACAACACATGAAAAGGTAAATAGTGCCAAATTCCAGCATAATCCCAATAACTTAGGAGTAGACCAGAGTGAAAGGCATTGGTGCACTCTCTTATGGCCTTAATATTTCTTCTTCTATACCACCTCCACCACATTCATATCCCCCTGAACAACTTCCACCCCATTAGTGGAGGTTCATCCTTAATCACCTACCAAAAGCATCACTTCCACTAGATCCCCACAACATGAGCAAGATCCTAGAATCTCACAAACTCTAACTTCTAAATATGTTGCTACGACAATCCAAAATCCCTCCCTTACCTCATTACCCCTCTTCTCTTCCCATCTTACCTTGCTCTCATGCCCTTGTCCACCCTCACCTAGCTCCAGACATCCTGAATCAAGTCCTAGCAGGCTCAGGCTGACACACAAAAATGGATGAGTGAGCACATGCTAATAAAAGAGAAAAAAGAGAGCAGAACCGAATCAAGTATTGTGAACTGATGAAAGGGAAGTATATGGTGACCACAATTACCCCCATTGCTAACATAACTACCTCTGAATTAGCAGCAAAATATTATGTGAGAACTATGCAAGAGGTAGATATTACTAAAGTTCCATTGGATGATGTGGCACAAAACGCTCACACAACAATTGAACTAATGCGTGTGAAAGCAATCCCGATGGAAGAAAAGTATTGCAGGGAGAAGCAGACGATAGAACACCTGGCCAAATATTTAGATAAAGAGCAAGTTGAAAAGAAGGCCCTACAGATACAAGTTGAAATGCTGCAACAGAACCTTGATAATGCTCCCACTAAAGCACAACTACAAGAGAAAGATGAGAAAATTCAAGCCTTGGAGGAAGAGTTAAGAGGGCTAAAATAGGAGCTTACTAAAGAAAAGAAGAAGACATAAGCTTCCCTTTTCTCCAAATAAGCCTTAATTCAGATCAAGAAGGATAGTTGGAATAAAATGTTTGAGACCACCAAGTCACTCCAGCCAATCCTAAAATTCTTAACTTTCAACTTGCAAGCCATCAAGGAAGCCCAAACTGAGTTCAAAAATATTTGGAGCCAAATGGGCACAAAAGTGCAATGATAAAACAATGGTATGAGGATCTTGAAGGAGGGTTCTGAGACACATCTAAAAATATTGATAGCTTAGGAAAGGGTTAAATCAATGGTGCTAGCTAATAAACTCATTTAATGGTATCAATTGATTTAGAAAGGATGAGAGATATCTAAATCATTGGGTGATAAAGGGAATAAATTAATTGCTCCATTATGAGAAGTTGTTTTCCTTGGATTTCATTGTCTGGTGAACCAAAATAGAAAAATCATTACTATAGAGCAACTGAAGTCAAAATTTGATCTTATAAGCAGTAGTGAGGAGGAGTTCAACAAGTGGTCAAAACATGGTGGAGAAGGGGAGGTCTTTGAATTCCTTAACAAGCTAGCCACTATGCATGCTAAAATACAAGAGCTAGCAAGAAGATATCTGGATCCCTCCTACAAAAAGGTCTACAAACTTAAAGGCATCTATAAGAAGCTCAAAGGATTCAAGCTCCTAACACAATAGGTTTGGGATGTGGCTTGTTGAATATTGCAGCCTAGGAAGGATACCCCAACTAACCAAGAGGTACACAAATATGGCTAAGGAGAGGACCCAATTTTAGAAGAATGAGGGCAAACAAGTGCAAGGTGAAGTATTCAAAGTTTAGAAATCCTAATTTTATTAGGTGTTGTTCATTTGAATTTTTGTGTTGATCCTTTTCTCCAACTAAGCATCCTTTCTCCCATTTTTTACTCTAATACCCAATTAATAAGGCTTTATGGGTTTCCAAATTTGCAAGAAAAAATCCCTAGGAGGTGCCAATAATGTGGGCCCATGAGAGTCCCCACATAGATCCTATAAATTTTTTTTGGACTATCAATTTTATAAAATTTTGTTGATTATAAATTGCAAGGAAATATTTCTAGGCTTAATGTCCTTTGCATAAAATATGGTCATTAATCAAAAGGCAGCTTATTAGGCCTAAAACTTGTCTAAGGTATGAAAATTTGGCCACTCTAGAATCTGGCACAAGGTTGGCCATAGGCTTAAAAAAATGACATTAGCAAAAGGATAATAAGGACCCGACTAGTCTAGGATAGAGTGATCAAGGGTTTAAAATTAATGTTAGCCTAAGTCTACAAAGGTACTTACCATAAAGAGTGAAGTAAATCAAGAGTGGCCAAGAGAAATAGTGACAAAAATTATGAGTGGATAGAATCATGAGTGGTTAGTTTAAATGATAATGATAGCAAGGTCTCCTAAAGGTCTTGACTAGGTCCTTGAGACCCTGACAACAAGAAAAAGCTTACAATATATAATAATAAAAGTCTGCATGTCTCTTCTAGCAAATATCACGCACATAAAAGGCATGGGAAACTTAGACACTTCTCACCCATCCAGAAAGAAGTACTTAGATAAGAAAAAAATAACTATTATTTAGGAGCTTTCAATAGCATCAGTCGCCATTGATAGAGGTGTCTACAAATTTGATAACTAGCACAACAATAAGGTATAGTAGGAGGATTTGACTATGCTCAAGGGACTTGAACCTACTAAATACATGTGGATATTAAATATGGTGATTTTTTCGTTCAAAACAATTGGCAATGACAAAGCAGAAGAGTGACATCAACTTCCTCAAGCATGTTGATCAAGCACAAGCCCCAGACTAGACTAGGTTGTATCTATTCTTGCTAGGCCTATGATAGGTTATCCTTCTAATAATTAGCTAGGCTAGTATATTAAACTATATGTATCACAATTTACCGTAGTATGAGGGTCAAAAATTTGAGTGTTTTCCTATTGTATACTATTCAATTTCATTCTACTTCTTAATGAATTGACATTTTTTTTACCTTTACCAGTATTGTGTTGCTGAATTCTTTCATGTATGCATGCTTTGTGTTGTTGAATTATTTCATGTATTCTATTGTGGTAGGGTAAATCACCTCTTGTATTATCTTCTTTGTCATGGATTCATTTATTTTATTAAGTATTTGCTTTTAATATATAATGCATTCCTGCTTCCTTTGATCTTCGACATGATGTGCTACCATGCATTCTATATTGATCATTGAATTTATCTGTTGTCAATATTTTTTATTTGTCATATCTTCTATGTGGACCAATTTCCATTTTATGTTTTTATTGTATCTTGATGTAGTGAGATAAATCATCTTTTACTTTTTCTTTGCATTATTCATATGAAGACATTTATGCTAAGTGCCGTTGTTTTACAATGCACCCATCAAACTTGGGTCCAACGGACCAACAAGATAAATGTGCCCATGCTCGTGTAGAGAAAAATAATAGGAAGTACCAAGGATTGGGAACTTCCTATGGGGTGACCTCTAGGGTTTTAATCAAGGCCCTCTCCTTGTCAGACCTAAATTTTTAATGCATAGTGACTTTTGCAAGATGAGGCCCATAATGAATTGCAATGAAAGTAAAATTAAATGCTTTGTAGGAAAATTAAATTCCTAATCTATGGGGTTTATGCACCAAAGAATTAGGGCCTCCAATTTTCAATTGTAAGAAGTGGTAATTGAACAAAAAAAATGTCACCTATGGCTAGTGAACATAACCAAGCAAATACACTGCTAGAAATCGAGACAAGTCAAGAGAAGGAGGACAGAGCAAAATTAATCATAAATTTTATTAACATGCTTAAAATCATTATGAGGTACAAAGGGTTTGATGCTTCCTAGGTAGGATTAAAGGTTTGGGCTCCTCTTGTTACAATAGGAAAGAAAGGTGAAAGGAAGATCCCACAAGGTCAGGTACCAAGCACAAGCAAACAACTTCTAATGCATTTTACAATGAAATTGGACCTATTTATGAGCCAAGAAGAGGGTTCCTTCCCTTTGAAGATCTATGTAGAAGGCTTTAAAATATATTCTATCCTGTAGTTGAAAAAAATTTCTACAACTTATGTGATTCTCTATATATGGGGTCATAAATGCTAAAATATTTTAGGCATTTGGATGATCAAATGTGGTTGACTCAACTCTCTACTACTATGTTGGGGTGGATACACTATTACTTTTCTATCGTATTTCTCCTAGTGTATGTAGCCTTGATAACATAGTGGGAATGCCCTCTCTAATTAGTGTAGGCAGACAAGGTAGGCTCACACGTATGGTGGGCAGTGGCCACGACTAATGTGTGATTGGATCTAATAGGCTTGTCCATAAAAGTTAAGCTTTGTGACCACTGGAAAATGTCTTCTTTAATGTCCCTTTGTCTATTTTCATCTTTGCATGTATGGAAACTACATGTCCTCAAATGAGGTGGAACCTCTTTTGCCAATTGTGAGCCTTCATTAAGTGTTGGTTCTTGTCTCTTGGGTTCTCGATTGGTCACCACACATCCTATTTTAGCCTTTGTCATAGATTCCTCTTCTCATATGCACTTTCTTCCATTGGAAGGGCTACACATATCATTGGATTGAAAATAAATGGTTTGTAGGCCTTAGCACCCTTGATGTAGCTAGGTCAAGTAGAAGATGAGTGCTGATCATAGATGGAATATCTAATGATCGGTGTAACTCCTAAGTTTGTCCACCTTTCCTTGAAGATATTTTATTTTGATTGAATGTGGGAAGCACCTTCTGATAGTCTAGCCTTGGTCTAAGGTTGTAGGAAAAATTTCCCTATAGCTTTGGTGGATCCTAGGGATCCTCAGCCCACTAAAGGAGAAAATCCAAACTTCTTGCCTTGTCCATTGGATGCATAGTTAAAATTTGAAAGATTGAGAGCTAACAAAATGTAAAATAATAAAGAAATATAAGACAAGTGGGAAGGGGAGGAGGAAGTTCATTGCCTTAGGCTCAAGACTTATGAATGAAGACTACCATTTACTTAGGCTTTGCTCCTTACTTAATTCTTAATATTCTATGGAAGTATTTCCATTAGGATCATTGGACATATGGTGAGTAGACCTGAATTTTATTTTCACATATTTTACCATGTCCTTTAGGAGGGGAATCATTTTATGGCTTGGTATGCTTTTGGTAAGCTTATTGACCTTGTCTTTGTAGGTTTGGACCTACTCCCTTTTGCTTCCATCCATTCTTTATGTTCCTTGGGTCTTGCCTTGTAAGTAGGCAAAACCCAAATGTTAGGAAGAGATATTTTATTCCCAAAATCCACCCTTCTATGGGGAGAGTGGATTTAGGATCGTTAGTCAGGCTATGACCTTGCTGATGACAAAGCCCTCAAACACCACAAAATAGGTTTTGATGAGGTTTGTATTGGATACCATCCGAAAGGTTGTGTCCCTTGACTCATCTAGTACAAGTGGTCATCATTACCTCATGGCATGGAAAGCTTTAAAATTTTCAATTTTAGGCACAAATTACCCTTTGTTGGCTTGGTTAATATTTCCATAACATTGATGTCTTGATGAACTAAAGCTTTAATCATCTCCATCTTTCCTAGCTTGGTTCCTCCTCCTTTACATTCAACTATGATGGTTATCTCTATTCATTACGTCTTGCAAGAAACAAACGTTGGAAATATGTTGAATATTTTCCATTTTATTCTAGTGGGGTTAACTCTAAAAGGTATTAGACACTCTCTATGTATCCTCATCGGGGTTCAGGAGCGGCAACCCTTGGTGAAATTTTTAGGGTTTCTTAAGATATTTTTAGACTTATATGGGTTTTTTAGGGTTAAATATTTGAACCCATGGTTTTTTGCCCATGGTATTGTAAAATCCATTCTTATTTTGTTATTTAATTGCACTTGCATCAGGGTTTGATGATAGATGAGAGATGAACATTATTGTATTAGATATGATTAAGTTTATACAATAAGGAGATATTACTATGCTAGGTTTTTCTCTTGTAAGGGTTTTCTAGGTGAAATACTATATTATGTGTTTATATGTTATCTTCTTCTTCTTTTTTCCTTTAATTTTGTATTTATTTCTTTCCTAGATTTAATTTATCAGGGTTGTTTGGTCTTCATTTGGTATTAGAGCTAGGATTTTTTTAGCTTTGTTTGAGGATTAAGGGTTTCAAACCTTTAATAAATTAATTCTTTAGTGGGAGCCGTATGCAAAAAGAATATGGGCAAAGGAAACTGGTGGGAAGCACATGGGTAGAGATTAAAAATTTAATGGACAAAATTTTGAGTTATGGAAACTCAAGATGGAGGATCTGTTGGTTGATAGAGATAAATGGATTGTAGTCTCAAGAATAAAATCAACATCAATGATAGATGAGATTGGGTGAATATCAATAGGAAGGCAAGGAGTTCTATCATATTATGCTTATATGATTCAGTATTGTTGAATGTATCGATAGATACCACGATAAATTTGTTATGGAATAATCTGGGAACTTTGTATTATATAAATTCATTGGTAAATAAACTCTTTCTTTAAAATAATTTGTATTCACTTTGTATGAATGATGGTGACTCTATGTCTGAACATCTGAATGCTTTTAACACTATGGTAAGTCAATTAAACTTTGTTGAAGTAAAAATGGATGAAGAGGAAAAGTGCATTACTCTACTTTGTTCATTACTTGATTCATGAAATAACCTAGTTATGACTATCACCAATACTATTTCTACATTGAAAGTAGAGGATATAGTAGGAACATTTCTATCTAATAAAATGAGACAAAAATATTTTGAGGATCATCACTAGAAGGGTGCCTTGGTTGTGAGAGGTTTTTCTCAATAAAGAAACAAAAATAAATTAGGAGAAATAAAATCGAGATCTAGGGATAAATATGTTGCTCCAAAAAAGAGGAAATGTTGGAAGTGTGGTAAAATAGAGCATTATAAAAGAGAGACTACAGATCTAAAAATACTGATAATAGCCAATCATCTAATGAAGGAACTTTTGTAGAAATGAAGATCACAAATGAAGATTCAAGGGACTTATTATTAGTTGTAGCATGCTCAAGTGAATGCCATGACTCATGGTTGATTGACTCAGGTTCTTCCTTTCATATGACTCCTCATAGGGAGGGGTTATATGAATATGAAAATATAAATGAAGGTGAAGTCTTCTTGGGAGACAATTCGACATATAAAATAATAGGTCGAGGAAGATTCAATTTGAGGTTAAAATATGGAAGAATTAAAACCCTTCTTGGTGTGTTGTATATTTTGGGTTTGGTAAGGAATCTGATATTTGTGAGTAAGATGAATGAAACGGGTGTAGTTTTGGTATTCAATAAGGATAGCTACAAGATGGTTCATGGAGTCTTGGTGTTGGCAAGGGGATTTCGTACAGGAACTTTGTTCAAAATTAAGGCTAGCACTATAAGTATTGATTGCAATAACTCTTTATTTGTAGAGGAGAATAACAATGTAAAAGCATCTTTGAGTATTCTTGTAGCAAATACAATGTTGTGGGATCAACGCAAGGGGCATATTGGTGAGAAAGGCCTTTGAACATTAAAAATGAAAGGTATGGTTGAAGGAATTTTTGATTGCCCATTAAATTTTAATTTTTGTGAGCATTGTGTTTTTGGAAAACAAACTTGAGTCAAGTTTCATAGTAGTGCTACAAGATCTAAAGGAATTTTGCATCTAGTTCACAGTGATGTGTTTAGACCTCCAAAAGTATTATCATTAGCTAAATCTATCTATTTTATTACATTTATAGATGACTTTTCAAGAAATACCTGGGTATATTTTTTATGGAACAAATTTGATGTTTTCAATAAATTTAAAGAGTTTAAGGCTCTTGTAGAAAATTAGATAGAGAAAAATATAAAGGTTTTGAGAAGTGACAATGGTTATGAGTATTGCTCTAATGAATTTGAGCAATTTTTCACAGATTGTGGAATAGAAAGGCAGAAAACAACTCCATATACTCCACAACGGAATTGAGTTGCAGAACAGATGAATAGAATATTTATGGATAAATCCATAAGCATGCTAAGTGGTGCAAGGTTAGAAAGCAAATTCTAGGCAGAATTCGTGTTACCTACTTGTTATCTTATCAATAGATCTTCTACCTCAACTTTTGTGGGCAAGACTCCACAGGAAGTGTTGACGGGTAAGAAACCCTCTCTTGGTCATATAAGGGTTTTTGGTTGTGATGCTTATATGTATGTCCCAAAAGAGAAAAGAACTATGCTAGACTATAAATCTAAAAAATACATATTTGTGGGTTATAGTATTGGTGTTAAAGGATATAAGTCATGGAACCCAGAAACACAGAATATTATTTACGATTGTAATGTGATCTTTAAAGAAACAAAAAGGGTTCTAAAATAGGAAATGCAACCAAGCAAAGAACCTAAAATAGTTCAAGTAAAATTGGAATAGGTGGAAGAACTTGTGGTAGAACCAGGTGCTATAGAAGAATATGAACTATAGAGAGAGTCTTAAGAGGAAAAATCAAAGGAAGAAGGTGAGGAGAAAGATGAATATGTAGGACCTGGAAATCCAAGTTTGAGGAGATCATATCGAGTGAGAAGACTCCCAAAAAGGTATAGCCCTTCAAATATTTGTTTTGCATTTAATATATCAGTTACTGATGAAGAACCCAAGTTGTAACAAGTTGCATTGGAAGTTCAAGGGAAGCTCTTATTATTATTTGGACTACTTGACCCTAATTTTATGGTGCAGCTTATACTAGAGGGCTCCTCTAATTGTTTGCTTATCTCCTTTAAGGTCTAACATCAATCAGTATGGGTGTTCCCTAATTTTTAATGACCCTTCTTTTGGTCCATGTATTATATTTCAATCGAACTTACAACCTCTTGCTTGAGGGACTTGCTTCTTTTTATATAATGTATACTTCTACTTCATCCTAGGTAACAAAGATCTGTTCTAAGGTTGATGAGTCAACAACTGATAGCATGATTGGAGATTGAGTAATAGGTTCTCGACTCAACATAAATACTTCTAATTAAGAAGGATGAGTATCATTGTGGTTAGAAGAGGAAGCATCAATACCATGAGATTTTGTTCGAATATAGCAGTCAAAACGAGGATGTTTAAAAGTAGGATAGTACCATCCACTAGGATCTTTGATGTAGTTGTGTCGGGTGGTTACTAGGTCCCTAGATAAGCTTGTAGGCACTTGATGGGTTAGGATTGATGGATACTATCTTTTGAGTTTGGGTTTAGGGATGACCAAGATTCTTATTGGAAAAATATGGGGGCTTATGATATCCAACCAAGGGTGATCGAAAGCCCAAGTTTTCTTTTTGGACTGGTAAGAAATCCTCTCTCAGTCATGTAAGGGTTTTTGGTTGTGATGCTTATATGTATATACCAAAAGAGAAAAGGACTACGCTATAATATAAATCTAAAAAATGCATATTTTTGGGTTATAGTATTGGTTTTAAAGGATATAAGTTGTGGAACTTTGCAATCATAATGTAATCTTTAGAGAAACAAAAGGGGTTCCAAAACAAGAAATGCAACCAAGCAAAGAACCTGAAATAGTTCAAGTAAAATTGGAATAGGAGGAAGAACCTATGGTAGAAACTGGTGCTACATAGAAGATGAACTATAGAGAGAGTTTGAAGAGGAAAATTTAGAGGAATAAGGTGAGGAGGAAGCTGAAGATGCAAGACCTAGAAATCCAAGTTTGAGGAGATCAGATCGAGTGGAAAGACTCCCAAAAATATATAGCCCTTCAAATTTTTGTTCTACATTTAATATATCAGTCTGATGAAGAACTCAAGATTGTAAAGGAGGCACTTTAGTCAAGTGACAATAAGTCTTGGAAAAGGGCTATGGAGGAATAAATGGAGTCCCTGGATAAAAATAAGATATGGGACTTGGTGAAATTACCCCTTGAAGAAAACCGGTTGGTTGTAAGTGGGTATTCAAGAAGTACAATGTAGAAGGAAAGTTGGAGAAGTACAAGGTTTTCCTAGTAGCAAAAGGATTTTCTCAATTTGAGGGAAGTTACTTTGGTGAAATTTTTTCTCCTATGGATAAACTAACTTCAATTAGATTTTTGTTGGCTATTTCTATTGTGTCTGATCTTGAAATAGAATAGATGGATGTAAAGACAACATTTCTACATGTTGAACTTGATGAAGACATATATATGTCACAACCAGAATGCTTTAGGGTAACAGGTAAGGAGGACTTGGTATGCAAGTTGAAAAAGTCTCTTTACGACTTGAAGCAATATTTAAGAATGTGGAACCAAAAATTTTATAGGTTTGTTTTGACACTTGGTCTTGGAAAAAGTAAAGCAAATCCGTGTGTGTGTTTTAAACAAGAAGATAAAAATGTTGTTATCATTGTTTTGTATTTGGATGACATGTTAATTGGTCACAATAAGGATATGATAAAGTTACTAAAATATTAGTTATCTTCTGAATTTGACGTGAAGGATTTAGGTGCTGCAAATTTGATTTTGGATATGGAAAAAATAAGATATCATACAAATAGAAAGTTGTGGTTAAATCAAATGATGCATGATTGTAAACTAGTATGTACTCTATATCTTGTTGGTCAAAAGTAATCTATTGAATAGTGTTCTAAAATAGATGAGGAAATTGAAAAAATGCATTATGTTCCTTATGCTAGCGCTATTGGTAGTCTGATGTATGTAATAGTTTGTACTAGACCTGATATTGCACATGCAGTGGGAGTAGTTAGCAGATATATATCCAATCCAGGAAATGAACATTGGACTATTGTTAAGAGGATCTTCAGAGGATTAGCAAAATATTCTATTTGTTACCAAGGAAAATATGGAGATAGTATATAATAAATCTATAATATTTTGTGAATGTTGATAGGGCTAGAGATCTAGACAAGAGAAGATCCATGAGTGCTTATATGTTTAGACTATTTAGAGAGGCAGTAAGTTGGATGAGTAAAAAGCAATCAGTGGTTGCTTTATCCACAATAGAGGTAAAGTATATTACAACAACTCATACCTATAAATAAATAGTGTGGCTATAGAGGTTTTGTTTAACATTTGGTCTTAAGAAGAAAGCTGTGAGAATTGATGGTGACATTTAGAGTGCAATATTTTTGGTCAACAATCCTAGTTTTCATGATCGGTCAAAACATATTGATATTAAGTACCATTTTGTGAGAGATATGATTGAAGGGAATCAGGTGATGTTGGAGAAATTTGATACATAGAATAACGTTAGTGATTCATTAAAAAAGGTTGTAGCTGCTCAAAAAAATTCTTGGTGTAGAAGATCTATGGGTATGGTTGCTCTTGACAATTGACAATGGCAGTTTTCAACCCCTATGGAAAGTATTCAACAAGTGGTAGAATGTTGTAAATATGTTGAATATTTTCCATGTTATTTTGGCAAGGTTAACTCTAAAAGGTATTGGAAACTCTCTTTGTATCCTCATCAGGGTTCGGGACTGGGTCGAGCCCTGAGCAAGGGTTTGAGGGTGATAGCCCTTAATAAAATTTTTAGGGTTTCTTAAGCTATTTTTAGATCCATATGGATTTATTTAGGGTTAAATATTTAAACCCATGGTATTGTAAAATTAATTCTTGTGTTGTTATTTAATTACACTTGAATCAGGGTTTGATGATAGATGAGAGATAAATATTATTGTATTAGATACGGTTAAATTTATACAATAAAGAGATATTACTATGTTGGTTTTTTCTCGTAAGGGTTTCCCAAGTGAAATATTGTGTTATGTGTGTATCTATTATCTTATTTTTTCCTTTGATTATGTATTTACTATTTTTCTAGATTTAGTTTATCGAGGTCTTTTGCTCTTCAAAAATTGGTGATTTTGATGAGGTGACCAACTTGAAGTAGTCTTATTGATCGTTGGTTACCCATGAACTATTGACATACATCGTAAAATGTGGCATTATTTTTCATCTTGAGCTATGAAGTATGTTCTTGAATTTGTTGTGTTTCCCAAGTATTAATTTCCCATGGATAAGCCTCCTAATTGGGTTATGGAGGGAGTCACAATATTCCATGTTCCCTTTTGAGGAGATGCTATCTTCTGATTGGGTGTGTCGTCAATACTATCTAAAGTTCCACCCTTGAACGCTTTCATTCCCTAAGTATCAAAAAAATTCTCGATCGTCCTTCCCAAAGTTTTATTCTCCACACATAGATATATATATATATATATATATATATATATATATATATATATATATATATATGTTTGATATCTACAAAGGAAAATACTTGGTGATAAATCACCCCATGCAAGCTAGCTTGAATGTTTTTTTAGGATCCAGTCTCCATGTCTCGAATCTCCACTACTTGAGGTAGTCATTGGGAATATAAGGGTGCATCTCACCGATGAAGAAGTCAGAGTCCAACAAATATTCTTTTGCTAAGTAGGCATACTCTAAGTTCATCTATTTTAGAATAAAGAGGACCTTCTAAAGAGCCATAACTATAATAGACTTCCTTAGGTGTTCCACCATGTTGAAGGTTCTAATAGAAGGGGCTCTTAGAATGGTTGGCATTGTCGAAATCCTGGTCCTTTTTGTCATTGGAGGTGGCCTTGAAAAAGCTATAACAAGTTTCCTTAGAAGCTTAGGGGAAGCTCTTATTATTGTTTGGACTGTTTGACCCTAATTTTTTGGTGTAGCTTGTGCTAGAGGATTCCTCCAATTGTTTGCTTCTATCCTGTGAGGTCTAACCTTAATCAGGCTAGGTGTTATCTGCTTTTTAATGGCCCTTCTTTTAGCCCATGTATTATATTCTGATTGGACTCGTGACCTTCTACTTGAGGTGCCTGATTCGTCTGACATAATGTATACTTCTACTTCATCCTAGGTAACAAATGTCTGCTCCAAGGTTGATAAGTAGCAACTGGTGGCATGATCGAAGATTGAGTAATAGGTTCCCGACTCAACATAGATATTTCTAATTGAGAAGTATGAGTATCATTGTGGTTGGAAGAGGAAGTCTAAATAGCATGATATTTTGTTCAAATATAGTAGTCAAAGGGAGGATATTCAAAAGTAGGATAATACCATCTACTAAGATCTTTTATGTGGTTGTTTTGGGTGGTGAATAGGTCCCTAGCTAAGCTTATAGGCACTTTATGGGTTAGGAATTATGGATACTTGAGTTGGGACCTAGGGATGACCATTCTTATTGGAAAAAATGGGGGTTTATGATATCCAGCTAAGGGTGATCCAAAGCTCGGGTTTCCTTGTTGGAAAGAAGATTCTGGATAACTTTTGTAGAGAAGCCTTTGGATATTAGATTACCTTTTGAGGGTTATGGCATCATTAGTGAGGGTCCTCGTAGTTTTAAAAATTTCATCAATTTTAGCTCCTAGAAGGGATAAAGCTTGATTTTACTTTGGATATGCAAGAGGATAAGTCATACTAGTGGTAGGTTGTATGGTCAAAGAGTAATGGTAGGGGTGTTGAATGGAGGGAAACAATGGTGGAGGTGGTCTAGGAGCTAGCCTTCCTATTTGGATTAGGTATTTCTCAGCTTGAATAGTTATCCCATAGGCCTCTGGTAGTGAATTACCACCCTTAGACTTAACCGTCATATAAAATAAAATCTTTTAGATAGTAAATAAATGTCATATGTGAAGGTGGTTGGATATCTTCAAGGATCCTTTGTCAAGTCTTGTAGAATTGATATTGAAATTATTCATTGCCTCTACAAGTACCCTCTTGATAGTTGTGAGTTACTCTAGGAGGGACGCTCCATTTACCTTCTCTTTGAACCATTTTACCAAGAACTCTACCAATTGGTCCCATATTTTTACTAATCATGTGTTGAGACTAAGGTATCATTTGTGATATCTCCCTCGAAAAGAAGTTGTTAATAGCCTCAGGGCTATATCTTGCTTTTCAATAAAATGCACAATGCATATTGTTACTAGGTGTAAATATTTTATTAGAGTGATAGCATCTTCTCTCGAGAAGTAGGGTAAGGATTTGAGCACCAAGACAGGAATTGGATTCCATGTGTTAGGTGGAATTGGTGGAATTAGGGGACATTTTTCATTCCATGTCAAAAATAGTTTGGTAGGTTGATGTACTATGGTTGCCTTGTCACACCATCAATTCCTTCTTCTTTGTCTTCAATTTAGAGGTGGTACCAGCTCTTGTTGATTGGCTCTAGTAAAGGCTCTAGTTATAGACATTTAGCTCATATAACTCTAGGCCTTCCCTTTGAGAATGGATTCACTAGGTGGGGATATTTTGCCTCAACAATATTATGAGACAGAGACCCCCACTAGAATCTCTATCTGTATTTTGTTGGATGACTTCTTCAAAATGTCTTTTCAATTTGAGTTGCCAAGCAAAGTCTCCAGGTTAATTATCCAAGTGCTTTTCTTCAAGAAAAAATACTATGACCTTCACTAGAATCACAATCATACCTTTTCAATCTTAGTGGGGTGAATGTAGAAGCTTATCCCATGAGGTATGCTAGAAAAACTATTGTCATCTCAGAATGCACCCACCAAACCTTAGCCTAGAGGTCCAACAAGATAAATGTGTATGTACCTCACGTAAAATGAAACTACAAGAAGCATCATGTATGGACGACCAAATATGGGATTTTTAATTAAGGCTAGCTCCTCATCAGATCTAAATACTTGATGCACAATGATCTCTACGAGCTAATGCTAGGAAATAACTGTAATAAAAGTAAAAAATGACAAATTAAATCCTTTGTAGGAAAAGTAAAGTCCTAAGTTATGGGGGCAATGCACCAAAGAATTAAAGCCCTCAATTTTTAACTATAACAAGTGGCAATTGAACATGATAAATGTCACCCATGGCTAGTGAACATAACCAATCAAACACATCGTTAAGAATCAAGACAAGTTAGGAGGAAGACAAAGAGAAATTAGTCAAAACTTCCATTAACATGCTTAAAATGATTATAATACAATGAGACTTGAAGGGTATGATGATCCCTAGGCACAATAAAAATTTTGGGCTCCCCTTATTATAGTAACAAAGAAGGATGAAAGGAAGATCCCAAAAGACTCAGTACCAGGAACAAGCAAACAACTTCCAATGACTTTTACAATGATATTGGACCTATTTATAAGTTGAGAGGAGGGTGCCTTTGATGAGGACATATTATTCACATGAGACTTCACTCACGATTTTGTTGTTAAGTTAACTGTTATTTTTTGTTATGTAATTTGGTACTATTTAAGCACTCATGAATAATAGAAAACCAGTTCGATGTGATTCCACATCAGTTGGTATCAGAGCCTCGTGGCTCCTGAACTATGAGGGGAAATTTTCCTTGTGGAAATTCTCCCTCCCCCATTTTGCATTCATACCTTTTATTTATTCTGTATAGATCCATATTTTCCTTTGGTTTAGTTACATCTCTGTTTACATTATCTGCATGCTCCGTATTTTCTGTGTCTAAGCATATAAAATTAACACATTATTGGCATCGAGGAATTGTATCACAAGCTTGTGCATAGAATTTGTAGCCCTACAATGAGGTATCACTACGTAGAAGAGTAGCTAATGATCTTCATTGGATATCATTTGTATTGAAGTAAAAATTCGATCGAGTCAACTTAGATTCGACTCAAATAGGTGGTCACAGTCCACACCCTATCCGCTGTGTGACATGAACTTCGTGAGTAGCCATTGTTGTGCTTGTGTAATAATGGCAAAACATTATCATAGATTTGTAAAACGCAAGCTAACATTTCATTATTCAGCAGGCTTGATTAAATAACAATTACAGGTGCCGGGAATAGCACTAAGCTGAACGGCGTAAACAAAGAACTGTTACACTGTTGTAACAGTACGCTAAATGCCTAATACAGACAATAACAGTATAGTACGCTAACATCCCCCTTTATTACATTATTTGGGTAATGTAATAACTAATAGCTATACTAGACTACTAACATCCCCTTACATTATTTTGCAATACAAAGTGAGCTGCGAAACAATTCAAATTTGACACGTCCAAGTGCCTTAGTGAAAATGTATGCAACTTGCTGAAGCTGAATTCGGTGCTTTGGAACTTCATCTCGAATGAAATGACATTGTGTGTCAATGTGCTTTGTTCTTTCATGATGGGCTGGATTCTTGACGAGGTTCAGAACACCACGATTGTCGCAAAACAAGTGTATTGGAGATTTTGATGGATGGCCCATACTTGTCCGAATGCGACGTAACCATATCACTTCGCACACGGCTTCACGTGCGGCGCGATATTCTGCCTCTGTTGATGAAATAGCAACCACCTGTTGCTTCTTGCTTGTGCCAAGAGACGGGACCGGATCCCGGATGAAAAATGTATCCAGAAGTTGACTTGCGATCATCAAATGATCCGGCATAGTCGGAGTCCGTGTATCCTTGCAAGAAGAATTTGTTGTTCCTCTTGTATTCTAGGCCATATTCCATAGTACCACGGACATAGTGAAGAACACGTTTTTTTGCTTTCCAATGAGTGGTCTTAGGCTCCTGCATGAACCTCGAAAGATAGTTGACAGCAAATACGAGATCCGGCCTAGTATTGGTCAGATATATGAGACTCCCAATCAGTTGTCGATAGAGAGTACCATCTACCTGAGGTGAGTCATCATATCGCGATAGCTGAAGTCCATTCTCCATAGGAGTTGCCATTGGCTTGCAGTTAGTCATGCGATATTTATCCGAGCAATGTCTTGGCATACTTTTTACGAGACACTTTGATGGAGTGCTCCTTACGGCTGAATTCCGGACCAAGACGGTAATGGAGAAGTCCGAGATCTGTCATCTCAAAATATTTGCACAAGTTTCTTTTGACGGTAGAGATCATAGTTTACGAACTCCCTGTAATGAGCGAGATCATCCACATAGAGTACAAGCAACACTATCTCGGAACCCTGTTTCTTGAAATAGAGGTTTGCATCGACGGACATCTCTTAAATCCATCTTTGCATAAGGTGATTGTCCATTTTTATATACCAAGCTCGAGGAGCTTGTTTCAGACCATACAAGGATTTGACCAATTTGCAAACTTTCTGCTGTTGGCCTTCCACTTCAAATCCTTTAGGATGAGTCATATAGACTTCTTCTTGGAGATCACCATTTAGAAAGGCACTTTTGACATCCATCTGGTGAACTTTCCACCCATATTGTGCTGCCATAGCACACATAACCCGAATTGTGGTCATCCGAGGCAAAAGTTTCCTCATAGTCGATGCCTTCCTTTTGAGCATAGCCCTTTGCAACAAGACGGGCCTTATGCTTATCAATTGTTCCATCTGCCTTGTACTTGACTTTGTATACCCATTTGCGGCCAATGGGTTTCTTTCCATGCGGGAGATCAACAAGCTTCCAAGTTTTATTCTTCATCGAGAGACTCATACTCTGTATCCATAGCGGCCTTCCATGAGGCTCACTGAGAGCATCTTGCAGCGATGCGAGGTTCAAGACTATCTATGGTAGACATGAATGCCCTGTCATCATCAATATCCATATCCTCAACTTATGTACTTGGAGTCACAGAAAGTTCCTCAAAAGATTGACAAAGATCATCAACCTCACCAATTTCTCTGGCTTCTCTTTCCTTTTGAGCCATACTTGCGTGTACGAGGTCTATCCAAATTCAAATTGGGAGGAGTGGATAAATTTGTGTCTCCGATTGTATTTGTACACCATTTAGGATTCTTCTTCGGTGGTGGTGAAGAAGATGTAGAAGGACCTCCTGTCTGTGTTGACGAAGGAATCTTCTCTTCCTTAGGTTCCACAATATCTTGGTGTACTTTAGATGTGCTCTGTGATGTGAAAGCTTCATCAAAGACAACATCTCTGCTGATATGAATTTTCTTGGTCAAAGGATCTATCAACCGATATCCTTTAGAGTGCTCCAGAATAACCAAGAAAAATACATCTCAGTGTTTTCTCATCTAGCTTCTTCCTTTTCTCTTTCGGTATGTGCATGAAAGCTTGACATCCGAAAATACGTAGATGAGATATGGAGGGTTTTCGACCACTCCATGCTTCCTGTGGAGTCATTCCTTTTAGGGCCTTTGTGGGTGCCCTATTCAACGAGATACATCTGCGGTGGTGACGGCTTACGCCCAATATTGTTGCCCAAGAGTAGCTCCTGTGAGCATACAACGAACCATTTCCATGATAGAACGGTTCCTTCTCTCGGCAACTCCATTTCTTTGAGGAGTATAGGCGGTTGTTAAGCTGTCTCTTGATCCCATGCTTATCTAGGAATGCAGAAAATTCATTAGAGGTAAACTCTCCCCCTCGATACGAGCGGAGGGTTTTAATAGAAGCCCACGACTCCTTCTCAACGGATTTCTTGAGCTGCTGGAAGAATGCGAAAGCTTGATTTCGGTTGGAGAAAGAAAACCCACATCTTTCGTGAGTAGTCATCTACGAATAACTGAAAGTACCTCTTCCCTCCAACACTGTTGGGTGTGAAAGGACCGCATAGATCGGTGTGAATTAGCTCCAGAGGTTTTCGTGCTCTTGTAGAGCTCTTCTCAAATGGTACTCTATGTTGCTTTCCTGCCAAGCAGTCAGAGCACAACGGCAATGTGGCGAAAGGGAAGGAAGACCCTTTACCATCTCATACTTGCTGAGCTCAAGTAAGTAGCCCGAACTAAGATGCCCATATCTCTTGTGCCATAGGGAAGTTGCCTCCTTGGTAGAGGCAGTCATGGCAACATGTGGAGTAGAGATAGCATCTAGTGCAAATAAGCCGTGCTTATATGAAGCTGTTGCAATCTGCTTACCCTTCCTGGTAATGGTACAACACTTCTTTCCATTCTCAACACGAAAGTTGACAACCATATTTCTGTCCAGGATTTGTGTCACTGACAACAAATTGTTAGCCAATCCCGGAACATAGAGGACTTTGTCAATCGACACTTGCCATCGGGAAGAGTGGCTGAAGCTGTACCCTCTCCACTGAACCACTGTAGGTTTTATCATCGGCAATGGTGACGGGTTTGCCCTCTTTGGCCTCAAATGATTCAAACCACGATCTGTCGCCAATCATGTGCTTACTAGCTCCGGAATCGACATACCAAATAGGATCCCTCCGTGTGGAATCTGTGGTAGTCATGAGCACCTTGTGTGCCCATTCGAGAATACGAGTCGGATTCTTCAACGACAACATTCACCTGGGGTTGCTTGTTCTTATTTTGTGGTTTGTTTTGGCCTTTCCGCTTGTTCTTATGCCAACACTTGTTGGTGTCATGGTTGTCTTTCTCCACGGATCTTGCACCACCTCTTGTTCTGTTGAGGTTGTTTGCCTTTTCCTTTCGTATCTTGTTGAGAATTTCCTCCTTTCCGAAAGTTGCCTCCTTTTTGCCCATTACCTTTCTTCCTAGAACCACTGCTGTTGGTGTATAGGGCTGTATTGGAAGAATCATCCTTGTGAAGTTGGCGTGCCTCCTGTTGTTGGACCAGATTGACCAACTCGATGTAGGTAATTTGTCGTTGAGACACCTGGATGGAGGTTATCAACATATCAAATGAAGAAGGTAAAGCTCTCATCACAAGTGAAATGAGAAGCTTTTCGTCCACGGTATCTCCCGAGAGAACTCAATTTCTCTTTCAACTCGGACACTCTGCACGAGAAAGAGTTCAAGCTGTTTCACCCTGCCTCAAACTCAGGTTATGAAGTTGTTGTTGAAGATGAAGAATGGTGGATTCATTCTTCCCCTCATAGATGGTTCTAAGGGCATCCCATGCCTCTTTACCACTTGCTTTGTCGGCTATATGAGGTTGCACTTCATCTGAAACAGCAAACAAAATGAGCACCTTTGCTCTATTGTCTTTCTTGTCAAAAGCTATCCGATCTGTTTGAAGGACACTGTGGATCCTGCTTGTTGGTGAAGGCCTAGTTGCTACTCGAGTAACAATATCCCACAAATCTTCCATTTGGAGAATAGCCTTCATCTTATGTTTCCATGGTGTATAATTTGGACCTTTCAATAAGCGATGCGGATCGGTCATCAACTTTGCAACAGCGGCCATAGTGAAGGTTCCTTATATCACCAATTGGTCCCCCTTTCGATATACCTTTTGCTAGGCCAATATACCGTACAAAATACCCGCCCTTACGTGAGGGAAACTATAGGTATTTAGAAAGATCAACAAAAATCACCCGCCCTTACGTGAGGGAGACTATAGGTGAGTTTTAGAGATCATACGATACGTGGAACATAAGCGGTGCTGAAAGGGAATCGCCTTGTTGATGGCACCTACCATAGAAGATTCTTCTCATGCGTGGGGCGTAACTTCCCCTAAACACTATGAAGAATACTTCGTCAGGATTTACGCCTAAACACAAGTGCGATAAAGGGTAGTGGATGGAGTAAAAAAATGCAAAAATGGCGTACTTATTCCTCCCCGACGATTTATAGAGAACAAGCTCAGACGTCGTTATAGCGGCTATATTAGGCGGCGGATACGGTAGCCAAATCACGACGGCTTTACCTGTAAGTGTGGGCCGGAGGTATCACAAATACCGAACGTCTGCGGTGCAATAAAATTGCACGAGATGGGTTTTATATTCCGGGGACTTAGGGAGTGTTTTGATTTTAATTTTTAATGTTATAGTGCAAAAATGAAAAATGCAACATACAACAAAAAAAATTGCCCACAAGAATAACCCACAAGGTGTCGGTCACGACCGAAAATGCACCTTTTACAATTTGCCAAATTGCTATTTTTCGAAAAATTACTCACTATCCCCCTTTGATTTTTTGAAAAAAATATCCCCCCTTAAAAGGCTTTCTTTAACAAAGCATTTTTAATAATTATTATAAATTTAAAATTAAAATAAATAATTTTAATTTATATAGTTTTAAAACTTATAAAAAAATAAATTAAAATTAAAATTTTAATTTATAAAGTTTAAAAACTATATTAAAAAAAATTAAAATTAAAAATTTTAATTAAAAAAATAATAATTAAAAAAACAACTTTGAAAAAAAATTATACCTTGGGGGGAGTCGGCGGGATTTGAACCCCCGACCTGCAGGCTCCCTGAGCCTTACCGCACGGCTCACGACCACGTGAGCCAGCGGGCTGATCCGAAAGGATCAGTGAGCCTCCTCCTTTTTCAACCCAAATGGTCCTCCTCCTCGGCCTCACGCGCTGCTGCTCTGCGGCTCCCGCCACTTCGAAAAATTTTCAGTTTTTCTTTTCTTTTCTTTTCTTTTTTCGAAAAAAAAATGCGGGTGGCCTGGGCCGTCTGAAAAAAAACACAGCGGCAAATTTCGGGGGGGGCTGTGCCGTCTGTAAAAAAAACACAGCGGCAAATTTCTGTCCGCCCTTCTTCCCTGCCACCTGCGCGCGCGTCCCTCCTGGACGCGTCTGCGCAGCGCGGATGTCCCGGGGGGGGGTTTATACTCCCCCAATTCCCGCGCGGGCGGGAATTTAAAAATCCCGCGCGGGGGGGGGGGTTCTCCCCTCCTCGTCTACCACACACGGGAGGGAATCCTGCCGCGGCAGGCCTCCTCGCGCACTGTCGCGCGGGTCCAGGCCGGAAGGGCTACGCGCGCACTGTCGCAATAGTCCTGTCACGCGCTTGTCGCGACAGTCCCCTGAGCGACGCGTGGCGCTCGCGCGTGTGGGCGCGTCGCGGCCTGCGGAGCGCGGGCTCGCGGCCTGCGCTCTATCGTGCGTGGGCGCGTCGCGGCCTGCGGAGCGCGGGCTCGCTGCCTGTGTCTACGTGCGGCCTGCGCGCAGCAGATTGCCTGCTGCATTTTTTTTTTTTTTTTTTTTTTTTTTTTAAATTAATCACGCTATGCCGTGATTTCAAAAATCACGTCGCGGAATAATTTAAAAAAAAAACTTTCGCCTCCAGACAGCTTTCGCCTCCAAACAGCTTCTCACGCCTCCCTGCACAGAATTTCCATAGCTGGCTCTGATACCATGTAAAACGCAAGCTAACATTTCATTATTCAACAGGCTTGATTAAATAACAATTACAGGTGTCGGGAATAGCACTAAGCTGAACGGCGTAAACAAAGAACTGTTACACTGTTTTAACAGTACGCTAAATGCCTAATACAAACAATAACAGTATAGTACGCTAACAAGATTGTTATTGCAGACTAGATTTATTCCTTTTGTTTGCTTTCTACCCGGCTCAATTGTCTGCAATACTTTGTACAAATTTTGGACTAGCACGTTCTCCCATGGCACTCGATCCTGTAGAAGACTATTTCTATGAGCCATGCGCTATATTTTAAAGGCCGCAACTTCCAATCCATCATGGTTTTTGGCCCTTTTGGTATTTAAAACCAAATATCTACAAGTTATTCCCCCTAGAGGTGACGTTAATTTTTAGCATCATAGCTGACAATTTTTGGTGTATGAGATTTTTGGCAGTGCATTTTCAAAAGAAGCCCACTAGGATTGACGCCAACAAAATTGAGTATATCTTGATGCAACAATCTAAAGATAAAAATTCTGCTCATGACCACTACATTACTCCATTGATGGGGAGCTTTCAATGCTAGACTGTGTTGTGCACCTTGCTACCTCGAGCTGGACGAACTAGCCTGATCCACATTGATCAAGATATCTCTTTGTCATTGTTTGTGCAGGACATCATCTCCAACTATCGAACAAATATGCCATGGTGGAAGGCAACATAGAAGGACCCCCCTTGCTACAGTTGTGAGATGGTCACCCTCATCCTTAGTCTATTTTTCTACATCGTGATTCACTGGATTTTGACGGATACAACAATACATGTGGATAGGTGATCACCATGTGCTCCACTTTAGATGACAATTCATAGTGAAGATAGACCCTGACGATGATGTGGACTTGGCTCCACCATGTGGTGATTCATGGAAAAATACCTCAAAATAAGTGAGCAACAGTATTCGTACATGTGGCAATGGGTGATTAGTCGGTGGAACTGCATGGTTGGTGTAATGGTGCTATGTGTGAAATAGTGTGGGTTTAATACCACATTCCATTAGCTCCTGATTGTGTGAGGAAGAGGTTCATCACTATGCTTCCAAAGAATACATACACACCCTTATATAGGGCAATGATCCATGACAATTGATAGAATTTCTCTAGGTGGCACTGCTAAAGACCATTACTCCATCGTGCAAAGACCAATAGTGTCTCACCGCATCACAACATTGACACGGACATAGGATTTACTCCTATCGTAACCTTTGGAGAACTACAACCACATGGCATCCATGAACTCTGTGGACTTGTTGAGTTTTGCATTTGACTCCATTTGGAGCTTTTCATTGGCGGATCTACACTTCAAAAGTGTGGTTGAAGAATGACAAGTTGGATCGCAAATCGCGGTACACTTTTTGGTAATCATTGGTGCCCGTTTGATGGCGTGTATTTTCTAAACTGCCTATTATTTTAATTTTTGTAAATTTTATATTTAAATTGATTAATTTATTTAATCAATTTAAAATTTAATTAATTAAACATCACATTAATTTATTTATTTATTTATGGCACCTTTAATTAATTACTTTGAAAAATAATTAATTGATTTTAAAAACTCCTTGAATTAAGGTGCATTGTCAAGCCCTTTTTGTATGCTTTATGCATTTGTATCCACTTGCAATTGTGGATGTTGTAATAAGATCCATGAGATCTTTGAGGAGATAAATTTTACTCCTCCCATTTTGGGTTTTTGAAACCTTTGTATTAGTCCTATTGTGGACTTTATTTTTGGCTCAAAGCCATTTGTAAGCTTTGTAAGCTTTTGTCCTCATGGATTTTTAATATGGAGTGCATGATCGATGGTACCCGACACTCCTCAATACAAGTGAACCTCGTAAGTAGTAATATCCTCTATAACACTTGGTGGTTGCAACGACTGGTTATCCATGCAATCTGGTAAGATGGGAAGATTACCATAAGGACACTTGGAGGATTTGTGCCTTTGTTATTTTATTCTCTTGTTGCAATTTGCCCCACAATAACTCAACCGCAATACTCAGGTGCCTATTTGATAGGAGGGTAGAGGTTGCTAGTTGAGGAGCATGCTTCAAGTCATAGGGGGGTTAGCAAGAAGGTGTGGCAAAAATTGACCAACTTTGTTTGTTGCCTAGTGCTTAGTTTTGGGTTATTGCCAACTAAAGCACAAATTTTGTGGCTAGGTGATATGTTGGATTTTGTTTCAAGCCAACTTGTATCACCATATTTTTGGAAGCATGATTGATGTGAGGAGCAAGCAACATTTTGAGAAAGAATAAAATAGCCCCTAGAGAATAGTTTCCTTGGGTACTCCCTTTGTAGGAGTGGTATTGATTCCTTGGTGGTGATGGTTGATCTTTGTGATAGAGTAGAGCCTTCCAAAGGATCTTCATTTTCTTTAGCAGTTTGAGGACTGCATTTTGGGCACTTGTACACTCCCATGTTCACTCCCACTTTCTTGTAAAAGCATTGGAGTCTAATGCTTCTATGGTTGGGAGGAATGATGAGGACATATTATTCACGTGAGACTTCACTCATGATTTGGTTGTTAATTTTAGTAGTAAGTTACTAGCTCAAGTTAGCTAACTGTTATTTTTGTTATGTAATTTGGTGCTATTTAAGCACTCACAAATAATGGAAAATCAATTTGATGTGATTAACATCATCCTTCCCTTCAAATATCTATGTAGAAGACCTAAAAATATATTATATTCATGTATTAAATAAATCCTTCTACAACTTGCACAATAGTAGCTTTGAGGTCTCTAGATCTAGGGCCATAAATATTGAAAGCTTTTAGGTGTTTGGATGACCAAGTGTGGTTGAATAACTTCTCTACTACTCCATTGGGGTGGTTGCACCATTAATGTTTTTGCATTTATCCTAGGGTGCATAGCCTAGTTGATATAGCGGTCATGACCTCTCTAACTGGTGCAAGTGGATAGGGTAGGCTCACACGAATGATGGGCAGTGGTCGTGATTGATGTGTGATTGGCTCTGAAAGGCTTAGCCATGAAATTCAAGCTTTGTGACCACTCGAGGATATATTATTTAATGTTATTTCATCTATTTTCATATTTACACACATGACAACCATGTGTCCTTAGATGAGGTAGAATCTCCTTTAGACATTGGCAAGCCTTCTTCATTAAGAGTTGGTTTTTTCCTCTCTTGGGATCCTGATTAGTCACCATGTGTCATGTTTTGGCCTCTACTAGAGCTTCCTCTTCTTTTATGCACTTTATTTTGTCAAAAGTATTGCATAGGCCATTGGATTGAAAATCTACAATCCACGGGCCTTGGTGCCCTTGATGTAGCTAGATCAGAAAAAAGATGAGAGTTGACCATAGATGGAAGATCTAATGGATGGAATGGCTCCTAAGTTTTTCTTCCTATCCTTGAAGCTCTTTTATTTTAATTTAAGGTGGAAATCAACTTCTAATAGTGTAGCCTTAGCCTATCCCACTTTCAAATGGTCTAGCTTGGAGTGAAGTAGGGCTATAAGGAAATGTTCCCTATAGTAACCAATACATTAACACTATATTTGGTATGATATTGATGGTTGAATCTTAAATATCTGCTACATTGATTCTTCATTCACTTTGCTATCTTCTTCTTCAAATTCTTCTATGTATGGTGAAGATTCACATTTAGAATTTATATTTTCACTTTTAGATGCTTAAATTATATTTTTAGCTAGGCTCTTGATGTCCTTGGTTGCATGGAACCAATTTTCTTTATTTATCGTTTGTTTAGAGTCATACCAAAGACTATTGTGTTGTCTCAATTGTGCTTGTGCAGTAGACACATATTCTTCTTCTTCTTGATCTTTTTTTTCTTCTTTAACTTGATTTACCTTGGCTACATCATTTTGTTGTGCATTTTTCTAATTTTGAGTTTGTTTGTATAAAAGATGACATGTCTTGCTGTTGTTTTGTCTCTCATGAAGAAGATCTATTTTTTAATATATTATGACAACATTCCTTCATGGTGTGACTGTTTCTGCTGCAATGTTCACACATATTTTACATGTGGAAAGTATTTCTTTGAGAATAATTTCTTTTATTATGATATCTTTGGAAATTGTTTCTTTTTTGGAAGCATTTTGGAGGTCTTATACCTCTTCTAAATGGATGCTTTCCTCTCTGATTGTAAGAAGTAATTGTTCTTCTTCATTTGTTTTATATGAGGTCTCTACTTATTGAAGTGAATTCACTAGCTTTCTAAAGCTTGGTATTTGTTCAATGTTATTTAATGTTGTTATAAAAATATTGTACTTTTATGGGGGAGATCTCAAAATAATGGAAACAAGAGTTTCATTAGATACCCTTTCTCTAAAGCTACGAGTGATGCTCTTAGTTATACAATTCTCAAGAAATATTCTAGTTTATCTCCACTCTTCATATTCAAACAATGGAGTTGGCTCTGGAGGAATAGAATTTGATTTTGATTCTTTTCTTCAAAGACTATTTTTAGCTTCTCTCATGCATCTTTGCTCATGGTTGAATACCAAATGTATGTTTGAAATTTATATGCTACTTCAAACATGATGATTAATCTTGTATTTTTGTTTGCCTTGTTAAATTTTATTGGTCTTCAGTTTTTTTTTTAGGATATGCTACTTCCTACAATTTTATTAAAGGAAAGAATAAACCTTTATTTTCTTTCAATGTTGCTTTCACCACAAATTTTTCCTACAATTTTATTTTAGATATATTTGGTGCACATCTAGACTTCAATCGTCCACATGTCACATGCAAATATTTTGAACGCTTTGATTTTTCTTGTATCAGGATGCTTGAGATATACTTTGAGTACTCAATTCTCTTGTTAAAAGGGGAAGGGACCTCTAATATTTTGAACACTTTGCTTTACTTCAAACAAAGTATTTTTTGTGTGTTGGAGCCCTAGTTGATGTCTGAATAAGATTTGATTGACGACTATTCGTAGAGTTCTAAATTTTGTAGAGATTTCTTTTTTGATGATGCAATTTTTCCAAATTGATGGTAGCTCAATCTAAGTTTATATTTCTTAGTTGAAGCATTTATATTTGTGCAAAAGATCCAGAGTTTCCTTTTGGAGGTAATGTCCTAATTTTTCATGTCTTGGCTTCTTCTTGTATCAACTATTGTCTAGTTTGTTTTGCTTAGACACCTTTGTATTTTGGTTTTGCACTTGAGTCATCCTTGACATAAAATTTCAAAATTAAGCTTTTGCTTATTTGATCTAGAATCTCCTTTGAATGAAATATTCTAGACTCTTTTCACAAATCTTTCACTGGTGTATTTGTTGACATTACCAAGACCTATGTTGTTGGTTTGCACTTCAGCTTTTCTACTGATCCTTTGAGATTTTTCCCTTGGAAATTCTTCGAATGCTTTGAGGTTTAACATGCAATCCGATTCTTACCAAATATTGTTATATATTTTATCAATTGCAATCACGTAGACTTCATGCCTTGGATGTTTATATATTTTTAAGCATTCATGCGATGCTTGCACTTTTCCATTACAAATAAACATTCACAAGTTACTTCCACTTCTTGTCATTTCTTTAAGTATTTGATGTTTTGGACTTTAGTTTCTCATGCACCTCACAAATTTTTTAATATTGAATATTAGTTTTGGGTATTTTTTTTGTACATGCAAAGTCTACTTTTCTTATTCAATCAATAGTTGTTCCAATTGGAATGTTCACATTAATGCCTTGAAAAAAATTATTTCCAATCGGTTTATGGCTTATGCTCCTTTACCTTTGTAAGTATTTTGGATTTTTAGGATTATCCTGTCATACTATAGGCTTTTGTTGATCTTCTTTGGACTGATTGTTTTTTATTGAAGGGCATTTTTTTTTAGTTGCACTTTTTTTGTATATGTTTTATTTTTGCAACTTTGTATAATGGTGCTTCTCTTCACCTTTAGATAACCCCTTGCAATTTGGAAAGGTTTCAATAACCTTTTAATGCTTCAAATAATATGTTTGAAGCTGCTTGGTAGGAATTTTATCCTTTACCTTTGTTCTTGGAGGTTTTCTCTATTCTTTGTGAGCTCTCAATGCTCTTTGATTTAGCTGCTTGAAAATTTCTTGCAATTCTTTGTGAAGCTTCAATGGCTTCCTAAGTCTTCTTGTAATTTTTAAGGAACTTCTATGGCTTCCTTAACTTCTTGTAATTTTTAAGGAGCTTTTATGGCTTCCTTAATGCCTTTTGAAATGGTAATTCTTTAGGGGAAACTTATGACCCCTTTTCTTTCTTGCTAAAATTGACCTTATTGTTCCTTGTAGGCTTATGCCCTTATTAGTCTTAGAAGGGATTGAGACCCTTTAAATTTTTGAAGGCTTTTACCTTTTTGGTCTTTAGTGAGGATTTTTCACCCCAAGGCCTTTGAATCTAGTGTGAAATTTTTCTTCACAGAAGTTATTACCTCTCTTTTGAGGTTTTCTTTAATCAATGTTCAATAGGGTTGTATACTTAATTTCTCAAACAAAGTGCTTTTAGAGGTTTCTCTATGTCAAAGCTAGAGGAGGATCAGAAGGAGAATTTTTGTTTCTTCTACATACTATGATACCACATGTTAGAACTCAATGCTTCGATGATTGTATTATGAGAGTAATAGGTATTTAAATACATAGAATGCATATTTCAGGCATAAAAAACTTTTAACCAAACTTGCAACTACCTTTGTCCTATACTACATGCATATACCTTGTGAGGGATGGTTATACTACTTGCCATTTCACATGGGCTATGATGTAATAATTCCTAACAAGAAGAAGAGTCAAACCTACCTCTTTTTGAGATTTTTATTTGTTGTCTTCTTAAACGCGTCCTTGATTGGGGTCTACTTTTCTTTCACTATATTTTTGGAGCTTCTCTCTCTTTGAGCTCTATGTGGAATACATCCTGCTCTGGTTTTGGTTTTGGTCGTTAGAGAAGAGGTGATGTTCTCATTTGTTTGCGTATGTGCTTCCTATTCTAGCCTTGGGATTTTAGAGACTCTTTCTTCCTTTGTTTTTTCCTTCTTTTGAGTTGGAGTGCATTGATTCCTCTTCACTATGCTTTTCTTCTAAGACTACTATGTTTAGTAGAGGGTCTTGTTTGGAGGCTTCTTCTTGATGTTTGAGAGTAGCTACTGTTGTTTCCTCCATATCTTCTTCAACTAAACTTATTTTGAAATTGTATTTTCTCTTTAGATTTTTATTTTTATGGATGTAGACATTCTTTTCTCTTTTCCTTTGGACTTTTGTAAATTCTTCTTATTGTTGAACTTGAGTTGCAGGTTTTGCAGGGTAATATCTCTAGAAGTGCTCATATTCATGACATCTAGAACACTTAAAAGGTATATGGTCATAGTCTAGATTTTGGGTATGTTGCAACCCCTTGAATGACAACATGATGGTTTTTGGTAGCCTCTCAACCAAGTTTTACTTCAACACATATTTGAGCTACCAAGTAATTTTGATCTTTTGGCCCCGCTTTCATTTTATAGATTTCGATCTTATTTCCAAAGGCCTTCAATGTTTCTTCCTTTGAAAAATGCAAAGAAGACAGATCCATACTCGAATTTTGGAAGAAGTCTCTTCCAAGAGGTTAAAGTGAGGATTCCACATATTCATGTATAGACCACAAAGACCCATAAACCATGGACCAAACCTGAAAATCATATTTTTATCCCTTAGAGGTGAAGATGATGATAAAAAAACGTCTTCCACATAGTTTGATTTCTATTTCCCCTCTTACCTTAGCTTTCCATTCTTTATCAATCTAACCTTCAATGGTTTTCACTGAAGGCCATAAACCTATAAATCAACATAAAACCAATACCAATAAACCATAAATTTCTTCTCTAAAAGCTTCATCTACTATCTCTATTGTGGAAACTTCCTCCCATCTTTTGACCATTCTCAAATCATCCCTAACCTCTAAAAACTTTTTTTTATGCCTTGACTTTTGCTATTAGAACTTCGATTGGTTTTAAATGGGACTACATTTTCTCCACGTAAGGCTTCCTTGAAGGAAGTCATCATTACCTAAGAAGTAGACGAGTAATAACTAAAGGTTTTACCTTGAGTTTTACGTGCTCAATTCCAACTACCTATTTTTTTTTTTAAATTTAACTTTTTTAATTATTAGCAGATTTTTAATATATAATTTATATATATGTAAAATAAAATAATTTTGTGTCCATGTGCAAACCAAAAAAAATCATTTCCATCCTTTGCAAGGGTATTATTAGAAATTGGTAGTTATTAAAAACTACAAAAGATAAAGAGAAGCTTTTTAATTTTAAGATTGCGTAGTTTTGACCGAGAGCGACGAGGCCACAAGTTTCTTCCCTCATATATATGCTTTGACATCTACGCACCAAATATTTCCATTTCTTTTCATACTGCGTTTATGAGACATGAAATCAAGCATTAAGAAAAACACTAGAACTCTATGCGCCGTATAAAAGGGAGCACTGTATCTATCATTTTGACGGCTCACGAGCTTCTGGATAGATGTGTCTACAAAACTTTAATATAAAAGAATTAATTAATTAACATTTTTTTTTATCTTCTTCCTTTACCAAAAGAAACTAAATGAAATTTAACTTAATCAACAGCAGCTTCAACATGCGGAGTGACTGCACTATCCGAACATTGATAATACATTGATATTGATAGATACACAGTTTTGTGGATTAGAAGAGATCTAAATTTAAACTTTGAGTATATTTAATAAGAATAAAGATAGTAGTCTGATTTGATTTGAGTCTTTTGAGTGCTTGTCAGCTTGCCCGAGGGCAACCCTGGAGCTCCCTCACTCCTAACCTCATTTACCAAAAAAAAAAAAAATTATAAAAGTAACTTTAATGAAAGAAGTAAGTAGAAACCCTCGAAAAAAAAGATATTATCAATTAAAAGTACTTAAAACACCCTTGAATTCGTAGAGATCGGTTTCTACATCTTGTGAAACCATAAAAATCGCATTTGAGTTATTCCACGTATGTGTTACAGAATTCCTTCTACTATTTAAATATAAAAGTCATTGCTTTGTATTCATTATGCAATGAAAACATAATAGATAGTAAATTCATGTGTATAACCATTATCATACAACATCTCATGTTCTGAGGAACATGTAACACTCGCCCATTAATTAACTCTACATAACCAAGATTCCAAGGGTTAATGAAAGTAGAGGACATGATTCAACAACGAACTGCTACCCCTCTTCACTCCGGAATTTACTGTCAAATAACTAAAAGTCCAAGGGTTAATGAAAGTAGAGAACATGATGCCACGAACTGCTACCCCTCTTCATTCCCGATTCCGGTGTTCTTATTATTCTGAATGGCATGAACACCAGGACCGATTTGAATAGACAGCTTTACTTAAAAAACTGCAATATTACTCCACCGCTCTCCAGAGCCAGCATGACCCATTGTGGAGTATAAATAACCCCCGAATTCTTTCGGCCTTGAATGTCAAGAGAGGAAATAAGAGAGACCGTATGATTATAGAACATCTCCTTTGAACCGCTTGGCTTTTCTCCATGCTTATGCTTGGTTGCCTCCTCCATTTCCTTGGCTTTATATCTATTTTCCCATTCACTTACAGCAAGACTTATATTCTCGGCACTTTTGTGCACACCTTTGGAAGTGGAGTCGACGGAAAGATGGAACACGGTGAATTGTAAAGAGAAAGCCATAGATTCATATTCGACTTCTGTTTACTGCTCCATCTTTTGAGTTTTCATGCACCAATATGTTTGCTTTATCTTCTGTAGGAAGATTGACTAATACCCAACCTTGCTTTTATTTAAAAAATAAAAACCGAGACATAGAGAATGCTAATCTTGGTAGTGGAGTAGTGAGGCATTGTATTGAACTCCTATTCCCATAACTTCACAAGTTTTATCAACTTTACAATATGTTTTCTTCAATCCTTTTGTAAAAGTGTTTTTTTTTTTAATTACTTAATTTTATCTATAAAAATATTGCAGAGAACATTTTTATTCTCATTCACTTTTGTACACACCCTTAGTAGTGGAGTCCATATGGAAAGATGGAACATGGTGAATTGTAAAGAGAAAGCCATAGATTCATATTCGACTTCTGTTTATTGTTCCACCTTTTGAGTTTTCGTGCACCAATATGTTTGCTTTATCTTTTGTGGGAATATTTACTCATGCTTTCCCAACATTGTTTTTATTTTAGAAAATAAAAAACGAGACATAGAGAATGCTAATCTTGGTAGTGGAGTAGTGAGGCATTGCATTCCCATAACTTCACAAGTTTCATTTTATCTATAAAAATATTGCAAGCGAACATTTTTAATGATGAAGTTAAAGGCTAGAGTCCTCTAAATGTTTGTTGAATTTTCATATAATTTTTAATGGATGAGACATAATTTTGTCTTGATTATCCTTAAAAAAACAAGTAACCAAGTGGTTAATGCATTTTTCCATACTTAGACTTCCCATGATTAGCACATGTTTTTTAAACATTATATAAGAGAAAATGTCAATATGAATCCAAACTTGAATATGATTTTGAGATATGTTTTGAAAATTCTGTTATTGAGAACATCAATTTCAATAGGAACAATCCTTCATATAATGTTTTAACTTTGACACAATTTATCTAGCATTTCATTACCACTTCTAACATAGATTTAGCAACCCAACAAATTCTCATATTTAAAAAAAAAAAACATCCCTAAATGGTGTAAGCAAAGGGACAATAAAGAAGTAAATGACCTAATATTTATAGATCCCTCTAACAAAGGGTGCATCTGAAAGGCTCATGATATCCTCTTCTTTGTGGACTCTTTTATTTAAGAATTTAACTTTAGATTACTAACCAAAGGAATGTTAAGGACTTAGTGACAACATTTAGTGGCCAAACATTCTTATAAAGGAAATCGTGGGGAGCAAGAAATTTTAATTGCTCTAAATCCTCATATACCATGTTGACCAAGTATCTACCATCTTTTGATAAATTCTAAACCAAAACATCCTTTCATGTGAAAATAGGTAAAAATACACTCTAGAAGGATATTTTGAAGCTCATATACTATTCATTTGAGTTTATTTCTTCGACCATGTTACTAATAGAAATCCACTATCTAAAACTATTGCTAACATTAATATAATATTTGAATTTTGGACCTTTACAAGCTATATATGCCCAAGTCAAAGATTACCATTTTGGATAAAAATAAAAGGATAACGCTTCAACCAAAGCATTAAACCATAAATTTGTATAATTCCCCTCATTTATTGATCATCTAATATGTTTCTTGATCAATTGCAAACTATTTAATATAAATTTCCATGTGGGCAATAAGTTGGATAGGGTCTGTTTCTTGAAGAATTTCATTGCACTATGATAACCTATATATTTTTGAAGTAACATTTTCACCCAATTATTTGCTTTATCTTTGAATAATATCCAAAAAGTGTTGTCCCTAAGGCCAAACTCATAAGTCTATAATTTTGCAAGCCTACCTCTCCATTATTATTTCATTTATAACCCTATCCTACTTATAAAGATGAAACCTAAATTTTTCCTCACATCCTTTTTGTCAGCAATTCAACCATACTCTGACAGGATCTAACAATATAAAAAATAAAATGTTCACATAATTCAATAAAAACTCAAAAAATATATTATTGATGAAAATATATATATCAACTCAAACAATGCAAATACAATGTATTTCAAATCTTGTTCTCACATGCCATATTACAATGTTTTATCTTCAATATATACAACTTGAACAAGAGACTCTTCACATTCACAAAACTTTTGACCTTTCTACTTTCACTAACTCTTCATCTCCTCAAACTCACGGAGATCTAACTCTTCATATTTCTCATAATTAGAAATGTATTTTATTGACTCCTAATAGTGACAAACCTAACATGATTTTTTTAATAAGCTATCCATGGTAACTATTGGGGGCCACTCTCATTACGAAAACAAAATATTACATTGTTTCCATTACATTTCTAACAAGTTAATTAAAGCATATCCAACTTTGTCTTTCTATCAGAGTTATTCTTCATTTACCCTTGTATCAAATATATTTTTCATCTTCCTCAAACTGCTAAGTTTCCACAATCAACTCCTTTTATATCAAATGCCTTCAAAAATTTAAATTGTATCAAGATGAAATTCAACACTGCGAATGGCTAAAATATTTATTGCCCAACTTCTATATCCAAAAATATCTTGTCTATAACAACCTCTTAATTTCTTAATACCTTTTTTTAGGGTTCTTATTTCCCCTAATATTCCAAGATATTATTTTTATTGTAACTTTTTTTATTTTATTTGTGGTTTTAGCCCCACTTCTTGTTAACACTTGTGATATTTAATTTTATTTTCCCATATCAATATCTCTTTGTGTTTCTTTTTCTCTTTATTTTTGCTTCTTAGGCCTTCCTCTATTTTTCATTTCTAACAACACTTTCGTCTTCATCAATCTCTTCAATATTCTCACACTGCTCATAGTAAGACTTGTCATCTTTAGGTTTGCCTTGTTCTGAAGGATATGAAGTGCAAGTAATAACCTCAAAAGCACAATCTCCTTTATGTTTCTCTACAAACCCTAAAGTGCAAGGATGCTCTTCTATTGCAATTACCTTCTTATTCTATCCTAAACACCCTAAATGATGAGTAAGGTGCAACCAAAGTATTGTCATTGTTGTCAACATAATTAGGTTGATCAGTTGATGCAATGGATAGGAGTTCATTGATGAGCAAGGTGCAGCCAAAGTATTGTCATTGTTGTCAACACAGACAGGAGATCGGTTGATGCAGTGGAAAATAGATCGGTTGATGCAATGGACAAGAGTTCAGTGGTCATATAGAGCATGTATAATGATTCTCCAAGAAGACAAAAGTGGCCCAGATTCAAAGGATCAAAGAAAAAGACAAGTAAGAAAACTATCGCGATATCGCGACATGTTTTCTGTCGCAATTTCATGACATATCGAAGGAGAGAGAAAAAGTTGGAAAAGTTGTCACGATTTCGCGACATATCGGAGGAGAGAGAAAAAGCTAGAAAAGCTGTCGCGATTTCGCGACATATCGGAGGAGAGAGAAAAAGCTGGCAAAACTGTCGCGATTTCGCGACATGTTAGAAGAGAGAGAAGAAGAAAGAAAAACTGTCGTGATTTCGTGACATGTTTCATTTTTGCGATCCAAAGCGAAGGAAAGAGGAGAGAGAAAAAGATGTCACGATTTCGTGACATGTTTCAATTTTGCGGTCCAAAACGAAGGAAATAGGAGAGAGAAAAAGATGTCGTGATTTTGCGACATGTTTCATTTTCGCGGTCCAAAGTGAAGGAAAGAGGAGAGAGAAAAATATGTCGCGATTTTGCGACATGTTGGCAAAGAAAAAGCCAAGTGGAAAAATTGTCGCAATTTTGCGACATGTTGGCAGAGAAAAAGCCAAGTGGAAAAACTGTCACGATTTCGCGACATGTTCGAAGAAGAAGCGCATGCAGAGAAAACTGTCACGATTTCGTGACATGTTTGGAGAGAAGGTGCAAGCAAAGAAAATTGTCATGATTTTACGACATGTTCGGAGAGAAGGCGCAAGCAAAGAAAACTGTCGCAATTTCGTGACATGTTCAGGGAGAAGAAGCTCACAAAGAAAAGTGTCGCGATTTTGCGACAATCTACAAGAGAGGCAGTACGGACGAAAATGTGTCGCAATTTCATGACATGTTTGAGAGAAAGAGCTTGCAAGGAAAAGTGTCATGATTTCGTGACAATTTGCAAGAAGAAGAGCTAAGGAGAAAAGATGTCGTGATATCACGACATGTCACGTTTTCGCGACCTGAAGAGAAGAGAAGAGCTAAGGAGAAAAGATGTCGCGATATCGCGACATGTCGCATTTTCATGACTAAGAGAGGAGAGAGAATGTACGAAGATAGAAATGTCACGATATCGCAACAACAGTAGAGAGGAAGACTCCGAAGGATGAAGTGTCATGATTTCGTGACAGAAGCAAAACGAAAGAGCATGGAAGCAGAAGCATCGTGATTTCATGACAAATTCAAGGAGGAAGAGCTCAAAGGCGAAAGTGTCATGATTTTGTGACATGTTCTATTTTCATGAGCATAAGGCAGAGAAAAGCACAAGGCAGCAAAAGTGTCGCGATTTCGTGACATGTTTCATTTTTGCTAGTGCATGCAAAGAAGAGTGTATGGTAGCAAAAAGTGTCACGATTTTGCAACATGTCATGTTTTCACTGGTGCATGCAGAGAAGAGTGTATGTCAGTGAAAAGTGTCATGATTTCGTAACATGTCATGTTTTCGTTGATGCATTCAGAGAAGAGTGTATGGCAGTGAAAAGTGTCATGATTTTGTGACATGTCATGTTTTCGCTGGTGCATGCAGAGAAGAGTGTACGACAGTGAAAAGTGTCATGATTTCGTGACATGTCATGTTTTCGTTGGTGCATGCAGAGAAGAGTGTACGAGAGCAAAAAGTGTCACGATTTTGTGACATGTCTTGTTTTCACAGGTGCATGCTGAGAAGAGTGCAAGGAAGCAAAAAGTGTCACGATTTCGTGACATGTCATGTTTTCGTGGGTGCATGTCGAGAAGAGTGCAAGGAAGCAAAAAGTTTCACGATTTCGTGACATGTCATAGTTTCGTGGGTAAAAGCCGAGAAGCATACACAGGGACAGTTGCAGAATAAGTTCATGCAGCAAAATAAGAACTGTTACAGGTGGAGTTACAGTGAGATCATGTAAGCTATAATAAGAAATGTGAAAAAGAGTGTGGCGGTTACAGAAATACTACAGAGTAACAGGCAGATAGTTAACTGGAGTCAGAACTGCAGTTGCAGGGGGTGTTGCAAAGAAAATCATGCAAGAAAAATAAAGAAGAGTTAACTGGAGTAGAACATCAGTTACAGGGGCAGTTGCAGAGGAAAATCATGCAACCAAAATAAGAAGAGTTAACTGGATTTAGTGCGACAGTTACAGGTGCAGTGACAGATAAAATAAGAACAAAGCATTAAAGGAAGAACGGTAGTTACAGGGCATGTGTCACAGTGAAACCATCGAGCAGCGGTTATACTGTCAGTCTGAAATAAGAGACAAATCCATTAATATATTGCGTATAAGAATAGTGTGTCAGAAAGGAGTTACTCATAGGAGTAGCTATGAATAAGCTGCATGTAGGTTAATGGCAGTTACAGAAGACTTAGGGTTTCAAGATGAAAATATTGTTATAAAAGGGCAGTTGTGTGCAGAAGTGAAAAGGTAGCTTAGAATTGAAAAGTGAGCAGATAAGACTGTCAGAGCTGTAAGAAAGCAGATAAGAATGATAGAGCGTCGAAATGCGTAGAGAAGGCTGTCAGAGCGCAGAGAAGGCTATCAGAGCACAGTAAGCAGAGCGGTAAGAGTGATCCGTTAGGTTGAGCTCTATGTGGGTAGAGATATATTAGAAGAAGCCAAAGAGAGATAGTGCAGAGAAAGAGCACTACTGAGAGAAGAGCGGTGAAGAAAGAGCGTAGCTGATAGAGCACAACTGAGAGAGTGCAACAGCAAGTGCGTAGAAGGAATATGTGTTTCTTGAATTAAAAGAGAGGTTGGATGAGCAATAGACCAGTAAGGGTCTTGTAGAATTGAAGGCATATTTATGTCAATCTAAGATTCAAAATAGAAATCCAAGTTGGTGCTTGGAATCAGGGGTTGATGCTCCTTCGAGTTGGTGCTAGTAAATCAGGGGTTGGTGCTCCTTTCTGTTGGTGCAGATAAATTAGGGGTTGGTTCTCCTTCTAGTTGGTGTCGATAAATCAGGGGTTGGTGCTCCTTTTTGTTGGTGCAGATAAATTAGGGGTTGGTGCTCCTTCTAGTGGGTGTTGGTAAACTATTTGTAAAGTGGGTGCTTTACAAAGGCTAGATTTGGATGGGTGTCCAAGTAGTCTATTTTTGAGGAGTAGCCAAAACTGGTGAACCTCGTTACATCTTGTGTTATGTGATGCTCTCATGTGATATTTGCTTTATCTATTTTAAGTTCTCCTTGCTTCAGCTTTAAGAGTTAAGTTTTTAAGTTTTAAATAGCTACACTGATTCACCCCCCCTCTTAGTGCCATTGTAAGACTAACAATTGGTATCATAGCAAAGTTTCCATTTCAAGCTAAATCAGTCAGGGTTGATCTTGGATTAGTATGCAATGGGTAAGAAGAATAGATCCTCCTCCAAAAGGACATCTCAGTCAGTTTCAGTTCCTGTGGAAGAGAAAATTGATCCAAAAAAAGTAGAAGTGATTTCTAAAGTTTGTGTTGAAAACCTTGAGATTGATGTAGATCTAGAAGGTGAGTTGATCGTCGCACTTGAAGAGTTAAGTATACAAAATAAAAAGAACAACAGACTGTCCAAAAAGTTGGAAGAATACGGGGATGAGATTGAAAATCTCTTCTTACAATTTCAAACGGCCAAGAAAATAGAAGATGCCCTGAAGACACAACTGGATAATAAAGTTGAGGTATATAACAAATGTGAAGAGGAATCTAACAAAGTTGTTAGTAATTTGAAGCTACAAGTAGAAGATTCCAAAAGGACTGAAGAAATTCTCAGGTCGTAGATCAATGAGAAAGAGACTGTTTGCCACAAACAAGAAGAAGAGATTGTTGTATTGAAGAAACAACTAGAAAAATCCAATATAAATCTCAAATTTGAGAATAGCACAGAGTTGCTAGAAAAAATAATAAGCCAACAAAGAAGTTCCATAGATAAGCGTGGTCTTGGATATGAAGCTGAACAACCTTCATCCTCCAAATATGCAGAGAAGAAGAAGTTCACAGTTGAAGGATCTAAGTGAGAAAAGTCTGAAGTTGAACAACCCTCATCTTACAAATATGCAGAGAAGAAGAAGTTCAAGGTTGAAGCTGAATCTTCAAAAGGAAGAAAGTATCAAAGGAAATCTACAGCAAAGCAACCATAGCAAAAGAGGTTCTCTCACTCTCACTCTTTTCATAATAATGCTTTTAATGGCTATTGTTTTAGATGCAACCATTATGGTCACAAGGCATTTTATTGTGGACAACATAATAGAACAAAGAATTATGCTGTTAGAAATACATCTGCATTCCTGAGTGAACACCATGTGCGATGTTTTAAATGTAATGGCCATGGGCACATAGCAAGGTTCTATCCAAGCACTTATGTATCTAATCTAAGGCAAAACCCTAGATTTCATCAGACTCAAAGAGTGCAACACAGACAGGGAACATATCCTGTGCATAAAAGAAAGGAAAATCTTCATCCATCAAGGATGCACAAGAGACAACCACGCAAGAGAAATGATCAAGTTCATGAAAAGGTGCAAAATAGGGATGCAGTTGAAAATCTCAAGCCCAAGTTCAAGAAAGTCTGGAGAAAGATAGAAGAACGGGAATCCTGTCTCCTTGGACTGAAGGAGACTACTCCGCTATTGCACTAAGCCACTCCAGGTGGCACATCCTTAGGGGGAGCAATTTTAAAATCTTATTTTTATGCTCCTATGTATGTGTTTGGTTATCTGAGGATGAAAGAAAAGTAGTCGGGTTATTATTGTATAGTTGTCAAGTGTGTTGTCAGTTCATGTAAATTGTGTGTGGAAGTGCCGTGAAGGGTGATGATTAAATTGAGTATTGTCACCATTGGTAGTATTACTATACGTCATTGTTGTTCTATTGATAGTTCTTACTGCCACTGTTCAAAGCGTCGGATTATAACAGACAGTTTCGTTTTAACTGTTGATAAAATGCCAATCCGAGATTACGAAGTATGAGGTTGAGTAAGGTGCACCATGGTTGGCCGTAAAGTGTTTGACTAAATTTCTTCTCCTGATTTGCATAGTTGAAAGTAAGGTGTGATCTGCAGTAACTGTAGAAAACTCAGATCAGGTTGTAAATATAAAAATGAATTTGGTTATGCTATAGTACAGTATTTGATGCTTACACAAAGTTGAAAGTGGATTGAGGTAGCCTGCTGGACTCTCATTGAAGAGAGAGACAAACAGCTGACTTTAGGTTCAAGCTTGTTGAGAATATCCAATATGCATTTGCAGATGCTGCCAACATTGTAGAACAAATAGTTGGATATATGCAATCAGTGTATGCCTTCACTAATAGTGGACAAGTTTGAGATTGTAGAGCAACAGAGGGTTGATGCTCAGAAGACAGTGTTTGATGCTTACACAAATTTGGTTGATACATGCTTCGACTAAGGCCTGTGATAAAGGGATGTTCATTGAGGTGATTGGTTGATTTGAGTTGATATTGAGATTCAAGTATAGAACATATTGAGTCTCTAACAATTCTCTTTATGCTTCTATGATATTTAGTTGATATATTGATTGAGCATTAAGTATAGAACATATTGAGTCTCTAACAATTCTTTTTATGATTCTATAAGATCTAGGCAAGTTCTTGGTGAGCTTGCTAGAGCAGATTCTATGTGTGTCTTTTGACAGGGTACAGAGGACAGAGTCTCAATGGATAGAGATCCAGTAGCCAACACAGTTGAAGATAGATCTGAGTGATGCCTATTATGCTTATCATGATGTTGTCAAACAGTGAAATGAAGTGGTCACATATTCCCAAGAATAGACTAAGAATTGACTAGCCATCGAGATCAAATTCTCAGGGGGAGCATTTATGCATCTGTTTATCATATTGCTCCTGTTTATGCTTTTTTGCTAACTGTAATAATTTTTGCCTGAGAATGTTGTGCATGGACTCAGGGGGAGTTTGCAGCCACCCTTTGGTATTATTGTCAAAGGGGGAGAAGAATTATAGGTAATTGCACGCAATTACGTGTGTTGCCAACAATTCCAAAGGGGGAGATTGATGAGCAAGGTGCAACCAAAGTATTGTCATTATTGTCAACACAGTCAGGTTGATCAGTTGATGCAATGGACAGGAGTTCATTGATGAGCAAGGTGCAGCCAAAGTATTGTCATTGTTGTCAACATAGACAGGGAGATCGGTTGATGCAATGGACAATAGATCGGTTGATGCAATGGACAGGAGTTCAGTGGTCATACAGAGCATGTATAATGATTCTCCAAGAAGACAGAAGTGGCCCAAATTCAAAGGATCAACGAAAAAGACAAGTAAGAAAACTATCGCGATTTCGTGACATATCAGAGGAGAGAGAAAAAGCTGGAAAAGCTATCGCGATTTCACGACATATCGAAGGAGAGAGAAAAAGCTGGAAAAGTTGTCATGATTTCGCGACATATCGAAGGAGAGAGAAAAAGTTGGAAAAGCTGTCATGATTTCGCGACATATCAAAGGAGAGAGAAAAAGCTGGCAAAACTGTCGTGATTTTGCGGTCCAAAGCGAAGGAAAGAGGAGAGAGAAAAAGATGTCGCAATTTCGTGACATGTTTCATTTTCACGGTCCAAAGCGAAGGAAAGAGGAGAGAGAAAAATATGTCATGATTTCGTGACATGTTGGCAGAGAAAAAGCCAAGTGGAAAAACTGTCGCGATTTCACGACATGTTGGCAGAGAAAAGCCAAGTGGAAAAACTGTCGCAATTTCATGACATGTTCGAAGAAGAAGTGCATGCAGAGAAAACTGTCGCGATTTCACGATATGTTTGGAGAGAATGTGAAAGCAAAGAAAACTGTCATGATTTCGTGACATGTTCGGAGAGAAGGCGCAAGCAAAGAAAACTATCACGATTTTGTGACATGTTCGGGGAGAAGAAGCTCGCAAAGAAAAGTGTTGCGATTTCACAACAATCTGCAAGAGAGGCAGTACGGATGAAAATGTGTCACGATTTCGTGACATGTTTGAGTAATCAATCCCTTATTTTTGAGTAAAACCATTTACATCCAATCATATCTTATATTTATCTGTGGAACCATCTCTTTTAGTACTTTATCTTGTAAATCCATTTGCATCCTATAGTTTTTTTGCTTTTGTATTGATCAAGTAGATTCCATGTATTATTTTTTATTAAGGATGGAGGAGTTGTGGTCTCCTATGTTGGATAGGATTCAACATAGGTTAAATGGATGGAGAGGTTATATCCTAAGCCAAGCAGAATTGCAATTGCTTCAAGCTACCCTCCAAAGTATTCATGTCTATTATATATCTCTTTTCAAAATGTCCTTCAAAGTTAGGAGGAGGATTGATTAGATATTTAGAATATTTCTATGGGTTGGGGTGGAGGATAAACAGAGGGTATCCCTTGTCTCTTAGGATAGAATCTACTCTTCTAAGAAAGAAGGTGGCCCTAGGATTAGAAAATTGTTGTTGTTCAATAAGACAATGATTGGAAAAATAGCTTGGATATTATGTGTTGAGTTGGATCAACTGTAGAAAGATATTATGAGAGATAAGTATCTATAAATTCACATTCTATTTTTTAGAAGTGTTGCTTCTCCTAGGGGTATTGTGATTTAGAATGGTTTATTGGGGGTTATAATTTTGGTTATGGAGGGGGAGTGGTGGCAGATTGAGAATGGCAAGGATGTGTTCTTCTGAGAGGATACTTGGATTCTCCTTGAATCTCTCTTTCTTAGTCTTGAGTTTTATGAGTTGAAGGCTCCTTTATCACTAAAATATGGGAAAAAAGTAATTGATTATATAATCATCACTAATGGCAAGAGGATCTAGAAGCATCTGAATTTACATATAGTTGATCTTCAGATCCTTTAAAGTTTGGCAAATTTAAACATGTTGTAACAGTACTTTCTTCCTCAACAGAATGATAGGGATTTCCTTCTATGGACTCATTTATCTAAAGATTTTTTTTCTATAAGGACTACATATGAGGCTCAAACATTGTCTAGGGAAGGATATTTTCTAGTGGAAAGAGTTTGGTATCCTCATTTGATCCCTAATATTACATTTTTTTTGTTGTATTTACAAAATAGGATTTTGACTTTTGATAATTTATGCAAGAAAGGCTTCCATATTCCCAAAAATTTCTCTTGTGTTCTAAGGATGTCGAATCTATGGATCATATTTTCATCCATTGTGATATCTCAAATAAGGTGCTCAATGCTTTACTGGATCCTTTTTCTATCAAGTGGATATTACCTCAAACTTTCAAGAAAATTTTCACTCATTGGAATTCCCCCTTCATCAGTCATAGCCTCACTAGGGTGTGGGATCTGGTTCTTTCTCATTTTTTATGGGGTATCTAGTGGGAGAGGAATAGAAGAACTTTCAAGGATATTTCTAGGGATGAATCCTTTGTCTTTAGAAGGATTAAAGTTGCTATTGAGAATAACTTAGTTATTTTTTCTGCTAGAAATGGTAGGGAGAAAGATGTGGAGAAAAGGGTTTTTGTTAGTTGGAAATTGAATCTAGGGTCTTCTACTTTTGTATCCATTGTTCAAAAAATATTGGCTACTAGATGGCATAAACCAGATAAAGGGTGGATCATTTTGAACTTTTATGGGGCTACCAAAGGTAACCTTAGGAGGGTTGGTGGAGGAGGTGTTGTTAGAAATGATAATGATGAGGTCATTTGGGCTTATGCCAAAGATTATGGTATTCAAACCAACCACCTAGCTGAAGCTAAGGTACTTTTCTCATGTGTTCATTAGGTTTTTGAGAGGGGCTTTAGAAGACTTCTTGCACAAGGTGACTCCTTGAACATCATTTGGGATTTGCAGGCTCAAAATACTAATAATTATTTCATCTTGAATATTATTAAAGACACCTCAAAAATTTTGGAAGGTATGTTAGAAGTTAAAATTGAGCATATTTATAGGGAAGGTAACTCGGCTATTGATGTTATGGCCAATTTTAGGGTGGATATTGGCCAATTTAGAATTTGGGAAGATAATTTTCCTTTGTGGTTTATGATAATTATTATTTTGGAAGCTTGGGTCTATCTATATAGTAGACCTTTTTATTGAATTTCTGCTTGGTTGAGGTCTCCTTTGTGTTGTAGTGATCCTCTCTCTAGGGGGTCTTTTTTGGGGGGGTTGGTCCTTTTTCTCCTTGGTGGTTTCCATTCTTAGGGAATATGCTTGGTGGTTTGTCCTCACCCTTGTTCTCTGGGATTGGGGTTTTATTATATGCATCTTGATGTATTTTATTCCCTTCTAATCTTATGCAAAAATAGAGCAGGATCATTGGTGCCTCTAAAATAAAGTTGAATAAAAAATTCTCCTATGCCCTATTGGGTGGTGGGTTGGTCTATGTTCTTGGGTGGCTATTAGGGTTTAATTTTTGTTCTTTTGGTCTTGTAGGTTGGACTGTGCTTAATTGGCCTTCTTTTTCTCTTCCTCCTCTAATGTAAAAGGTTTTGGGACCTTTCAAAACCCTACTTTTTCACCATTAATAAAAAATATTGTATATTTTGATTCCATTATTACTTTCCTTTCTAGTTGACTTATTGCATCTTGTATAGAGGTTGTTTCTATTATTGAGCTCATCATTCCACAAATGCAACAAAATGGGTAAATATAGACATCCAATTTTGAGCATATCATCAAGATCTCCAAACTTACCAACACCCTCATCAATTAGTCAATCAAGCATACAAACTAGTAATTATTTCCAAGCTCAAATAAGGAGCATTTATTGCTTCAAAATCAAAAGCATCAATACCTATAAAATAGTTCTAGCAACTTTAAATTTTTTATAATTTCCTACTCAAATTGCATAGCAATGGTCATCTTGGCAAAAGCACTAGGATCATTAGTGTCGCCAATGTTATTGCCTCTAATGTTATTGAATGCCAAACACTAAAAAGGAAAAAGGTTGATAGTTATTACCTTCCAAGATTCCCACCAATCATATTTCATCATAAATACTAGCAATAACAAATCTATCTATCTCAAAATTTGGGCATTAATGTTGGTTTTTGAAGCACTCATAATTCAATAAATGCATTAAAAAGATGTAAATGTATACACCTAATTTCAAACACATCTTCAAGATATCCAAACTTATCAACACCCTTATAAATTTTCCAATCAAGCATCCAAACCAAGCAATTATCTCCAAGCTCAACTTCAAAATCAAAAGTACTAGGATCTAAATAATAGCACTAGTGACACTTTTGCTCCCTACAACACTGTTGCACAACTTTAAATTTTTTATCATTTTTCTAAATTGACTGGCAACTATCATCTTGGCAAAAGTGTTGGGATCATTAGTGTTGCAAGAATTGGGATCATTAGCATTGCCAACACTATTGCCTCTATTTATACTAATTGTTAGACTCAAAAAGGAAAAATGTTGATAGTTAGTACCTTCTAAGTCACCTATAAAAATAGACCTAATCACAAGAGTTTGATTTGTAGCCCTATTACAATTCCAAAACCCAAGAATTTCTATTTTCTATATTCTATCTATTAATTGCATCTTGAGACCATTTTAAAATATTATCCTAAACAATCCTATCAACTTCAATGCAACTATTCCCCAAGGAGCCGTGGATTCCTATAAAGTAAACACTTGAGAGTCCAATTGAGATCATGATTTAATGAATAACAAGACTTTGAAAAATTCATATCAATCAATATTCAACCATAAGAAAATTATGCCATGATTTTTTGAAGCCAACAAGGCTTTATGGATCTCATAAAACTAAGATGCTCTCAATCATCCCTAGCAACAAGCAAACTCATGTACATCATCAATGAAGGGGATATCAACCATGATATCTTGAGTCTACAAGCACACTTGGTTATGCTTTCTTTACTTAGATTTTATCATTTATCTTCATTTTATAGCTTTGTAATCTCTAATTCATTGCACACTAATTTTGTTTTGACTCATTACATTTGCATCTACTTGTTATCTTGTTTTCTTACAATATTATTCATACCTTGTATAATCATTTAGCTTGTCATATTGTTTCTAATAAGTCATTTGCACCTCTTGGTTAAGGATTCTTATTACACCATTTATTAAATCATAAATATCCTCACAAAGTATATTTTGCTATATACATGGGCAAAAAATTTACCAAATTGAAGGTTTCATGGCACTAGCATTCTCTATTTTTTATACAACCAAAACAGAGTTCACAATTGTAGAAGGTGAAATCATTGCAAGTTAATAAAAATGCCAACAATATTATTGCTCACCTTATGGTGCTTTTATCACTAATCCAATACTCCTTGTTTTATCATTCTATAGATTTGTATCTAATCACTAAAAAGGGGTTTGATGTTTGTCAAGGGAGCCGCGTAGTCTCCTCTAGTCTAGAAAAACACCTTTATTATTAATCCCCCTCTTTTTTTATCTAATTTTTAGGCTAACAAAAGCACCATTAGGAAGTAGTAGCGATAATAGCACTTTTGCAAGACCAATAGTGCTTTTATAAAACAATAATACTTCTACCTATGAGGCATAAAAACTAGGTTTCAAGTTCCAACTCTTGTTTTTAGTATTTAGATCATAGGGCTGTTTGTTTTTTGTTTCAAGTCTATTTCTATTTCATTATTTGATATTATTCATTAGAGATAAAATGAAAAGAAAGAACTAATTAATATTAATCATTAGGGGACCAACTTAAATCTTGTATATGATTAAAACAAAAGTGCATATGGTCATACAAGATCCTTGCTTGTTGCATTACCCTCTTGAACCCTTACCCTCAAAAGAAAAATAATATTCATTTATCATCAAAATTAAGATCATTTTAGTTTATTAGGACTTGTTTGTTGCATTGCTCGACACATTTGTAGATAGTAGAGGACTAGATTAAGTTTAAGCTATTCAAAGAAGAATCTTAGGAGAAATTTAGGTATTCTCCAACTAATCCACTAAATCTTAAACTTAAGCTCATAAGTTGCCTGTATCTTCAATGTGAGAAAAGAGGAAAGCATCATGTCAAATTCCCTAAGATACCCCTAGTAATTCTTTTTTCCATCTCCTTCTCATAGTATGATCATCATTAAAAGGTCTATATACGGGTAAATATCAAATTTTAAATAAAATATGCCCATGATGCAACAAAGGATCAATTCACACCAACTTGGATGTAAGACAAGTAGATATAAGAACTAAAAAAAGATTGAGAGGAGAATATTTGTAGCTTTTGTACATCAAGGATAGTTGAAAAAAAGAAGCATTTTATTTTGGAATGCAACAAATATAGTGACATTCAAGTTAACTATGTTTATAATTCAGCAATGGAATCATTGTAAGAATTATTTACAGATGAGAAAGTAGGAAAATATGGAGAATTCATCATCAAAGTCAATAGCAAAAAATCAACATTATAGAAAGAAAATATTATTAGATCAAACTTTGAAGTTGGCAACTATAATTATTATAAGAATATTGTCCTATAAACTACTTTTGGCCTCATAGAAATTAAGAACTTTCTATTTTATTTGACAAATTTTATAAAAATTATAATGGTTTAATGTTCCTTTATCTCACCCTAGCTCATGTCCTAGGCATTCTATACACTACCTCACTTGAAATATCTAAGACCTTATTTGTATCTCTTTAATTTATATTATTTTTGTACTAATATGTTAAACTTAAAAAATATAATTTTGAACTCTATTTTTGTTAAAGTAAATTTTTATATTATTTATCATTTTATTAAAATATTATTATTTTCTAATAACTTAAATTAACTTAAAATTAAAACTTTACAAATAAAAAGGTTCAAGCTTTAAAAAATGCATATTATTTTGTAGATCAAAATGTTGATAAAATTTTATAAATTTATATGTTTGTCTATACTTTACCACTAAGGTTGTTTTTATAAGTTTTAAACTATCAAGTATGACATAGAATAGGTCAAATTATCTTGTTTTCTTTTCTTACTTTCCATTTAATTTTTTTTTTCCTTCTTAAAAATTTACTTCTCTTCTACTATCTTAGCCCCAACTATTTTTTCATTGACACCCGTTAAATATATTTCTACCATTTAATGTAAAAATACACTTTAATTTGTACCCATTTTTAATACAATTTTTTTTTACAATTAAATATATAAAATAATACTTTTCAGGTTTTACATCTATAACAGACCATGATAAAAGTATTTTTAAATAGTAGATATTGTAGATTTATTATTATTATTATTTATAAGTAAATAAGAAAGCTATGTCATCTTCATGCAAACAAGGCTTTTATCCAAAATTTTATAAAAGAGCAACAACTATATCTTTATGTCTTAAGCACATTCTATTAATACAAAGACAAATAAATTTACGACTTTACTTTTGGTCACAACATATAAGAACAGAGTTATCTTTATCAATATATAATATAAAGTAGCAAAAAAATATGAGCAGAGGGGAGTCAAAGGGCTTTGCGAAAAAAATCTGAGTAGCAGCGTCAGAGGGTTTTTGTGGAAAAAAATCTAAGCAACGACATTAGAGGGTTTTGAGAAAAAAATTTGAGGAACGACATCAGAGGGTTTTTGTGGAAAAAACTTGAGCAACAATGTTAGAGGATTTTGCAAAAAAAAATTGAGCAACAGCATCAGAGGGTTTTGTGAAAAAATCTGAGTGGCAGGAAGTCAAAGGGCTTTACAAAAAAAAGTTTGAGCATCGGTGTCAAAGGGTTTCTGTGGAAAAAATTTGGGCAGTGGTGTTAGAGGTTTTTCCAAAAACTTTGAGCATTGGGGCATTACAGGGTTTTGCAAACAAAATCTGAGCAGCGACATTAGAGGGTTTATGTGGAAAAAATTTGAGCATTGGAGTTAGAGGGTTTTGAAACAAAAATCTAAGCAATGGCGTTAGAGGGTTTTGAAACAAAAATCTAAGCAGTGGTGTTAGAGGGGAGGTCAATAATGACACACCCTTGCAAATGGTAAAAACTTTATTGTCTCAACATGGCAAAGGGTTTGATGGAGGAGCGAGAACTATAATTTGAATGGTGGTAATTAGCATGGGAAAGGGTGGGAGTGGGAGACTTTGAATCTGATTTGTGCAAGTTTATGGAAGAGCGGTGGGAGCTATCAAAATATGTGGAGGTGGCGACTAGCTTGGATGTGAATGTGGTAATTCTGGATCATCCAGATGGCATATCTGCAGAAGGTCTCAGTATTGGCTTCACAGGTCCTTTGGGAAGCCATAGGCCATCAAACAATAAACTAGAGGTTCGGGCCTATTTGCATGGCCCATAGTTTTCCCCTGAAAACTCAAGTCTCAGCATTTTGTATGTTGCGATGACATCTCAAGGTGCAAGGAAGACCTTCAAACCTATTTACATTATATCCCCTATGGGAAATACCATTAGCATCTCAAGTGAATCGATTAAGTTCACCATGGGTGATGGCGGTTGTGACCTTGTGGGAAAGTTCTAAGGGACAAGGCTAGACATGGATTCAATTCAAATATGGGTGCTAGTGAAGTGGAAACCTCTAGGCTCCATGGAAATTATAGGGGCCCCTAAAGTTTTTTTATATCATATTAAATTGTATAGAAGATGCAAACCATATCCTAGGGGGAGGCCCCTTGTTTTATGGCAAAAGAGGTATATTTTTGTGAAAGCTGGAACCTGATTTCAATCCTCATACATAAAGGGTTAACTTTGTACCTCTGTGGGTTCATCAATGATATTTAAGTTATCTAAGCATTTGTAAACCTCTTTGATATGGGGAAACCACCAATGGTTCAAGAGGAATACTTAGGGATCATGACAACTCTAGATGCAATGCAATTTAAAACATGCCATTTTCTATTATGCAAGCAACCATGCATAAAAACATAATGAAAATAAGCTAACATGGAGAGAATCCCATACTTCTCTTTATAATGATCCCTTAACCCACACGAGTCTCAGGAATCATTATAATAGTTTCTCTTTCAAAACCTACATGCAAACTTCCATTAAAACAAACAAGAGAATCCCATACTTCTCTTATAAATATTTCCTAACCCACAAGAGTCTAGGAAAACATTATCATAGTTTCTCTTTCAAAACCCACATTCAATAATTCATTTTATTAAAGAGAATCTCATACTTCTCTTTATAATGATATCTTAACCCACATAGATCTCAGAAATCATTATAATAGTTTCTCTTTCAAAACCATATAAATCATTCATCAAATAACTTAAGGTTCTAATAAAAACCATTAATACATTTATTCTAAGGTTCTTTTCTTATAATTCATTCTTCAATTCAAAACTATCAATATAACTCTGAAGTGCATTCCTTATCATTCTTTACAACAAAGAAGATTCTTCAATAATAAATGCTAACAAAAATCTCTCAAAGTAAATACTTTAATAGCACAAAAATTTAATAAAATACCTTAGTAACTCCTATCCTTTCTTTCTTAAAGTTATTTGCTCCTTATTTTCCTCTATGGCTATTGCCTGGGTTCCTCTCTTTTCTTTGAATGACCTCTATTTACAATGGCCTAATCTCTTTAAAATTTTTCATGTCAAAACCTTTTGGACCTTCTATATCCCCTATTTCCTGTGGGAAGTTTAGCATGAACAAAATTCTAGAGCCTTCAATAAATCCATCCATGATTCCAACTATTTTATTTCCAAATTTATCCACACGAAAACTAAAAATCTCTCTGTTATTTAGGGCACTAGGTGTCTAGAGTCCCCAAGTGAAGCTCAGTTAGCCAAGTTCCTCCAACTCCCTTCCTGTAATCTTTCTTCTCCCTCTTATGCGGTTGATTGCTTGATTATCAAGTGGTCTCTTCCACCTTTGGGATGGATCAAGTATAATTTTTATGGTGCTACCATGGGCAACCCAAGGCCGGCTGGAGCAGGAGGTATCTTTTGAGATCATACATGGAAGATATTGTTGGCCTTTACAGAAAATCTCAGCATCCAAACCAACCATTTTGCTAAAGTTTGAGCTCTCTTCCAAGGTTTGTCTCTCTTGTTCATAACAAATTACCCTAACCTTATTATCTAACGTGACTCTATGAACATTATTAGAAGCATTGGAGGCACCTAGTCAGCATTTTGGAACATTTCTAGTTTAATATTTGAGGCAAATTTTTTTTTGAGCTCTTCTCCTAATGTCACTGTCCAACATGTCTTTAGGGAAGGAAGCCAAGCTACTGACTTTATAGCTAACCTGGTGTTTCTTTGCTTAACCTCACCATTTGGAATGAAAGTTATCCTCCCCTCTAGTCGATGGCAATCCCATGCTTGTATCTCTTTTGTGAGTTTTCCCAAGATTTGGGTTTCTTGGGTAGCCACATCTTCTCCATGTTATGGGAATCCTCCTTAGATTGGATAGCATTTTCAGAACACATCATTGGAGGTTTCATCAATCCGTGAAAATTTTCTAAGTTCATAGGATCTATTTTCAACATACACTTTCTTGCATGGCTTCACCTTGACAAAATAAATGTTCGAGGCATGTGGAGCTTATGTCTCAACATGGAGAATATATTTGTGAGTCATACGTGGAGATATTGTACTGCACCATCTTCAATGAACACCTCCTACAAGTTTTGCATTGCGTGATGGATGATAAAATAGAGCCATCTGTTTTTTTACCCAAACACATGATCAGGCTTTGTGTGAGCCCATTGAAGCTTCCTCTTTTGCCCCTACAAGGGTTTCTCTATCTATTATTATCTTTCTTCTTGGTTTTTTTGAATAAGGTTCTTCCTTTTTTTTAAATGGTTGGGAGTATTTTCCTAACTAGAACTTTTCTGTAAAATGTTATGAGATCCTTTCAAAACCCCTCTTACCAATAAAAAAAATATAAGGTATTTATTAAACATAATTAATATCTAACTTAAAATAAAGACGCACCACCTATATAAGCAAAATTTCACTAAAACTAAGGATGCAACCCTACAACAAACCTCTACTAGCAATGAACCACACACCAAAGAAACTAAGCCAAGTAGCTAAACAATAAAATAGGGGCTAAGGGCCCGACTCAACCTAAAAGAGCAAATTTGATCAATTCCAAAAGTAGCACGGATGTTCTCTTGAGGTATCAATAAAGGAGGAACTAACAGGGCAAAGCAAAGCACTATCTCACAAAGAATACATGAAACATTCTCCTAAAGCCACATAGGGAGCATATCACAAAATAGCAAGAGAAATACCACATCTGTAAGATGATTTTGAGGATAATAAAAGGTAAAACCCGAATCATACTAGCCTCACAACAATTTAGACTGACCATAATAAATAACTAGTTGAGAGAGAAATAAAACCAAGTCGATTGCCTCACAAGAGTGCACAAGGTGGCAAAACTAAAGGAACTGAAAGCAACAAAAGCATTAACAAACTAGCAAGAACATAAGACAACCACACTAAAGGAAAATAGTCTTGAACAAGTCATCTAACATAGTGTCGAGCTTAAAACAAGAGCACCATTTCTATTTAATGAAATGTAACCAAAAAAATCTTGATTTTTTGGAAACATGTCTCAAGCATAGTCGATGTCTGGTTGAAGTGCTACCCTTCCACAGACGTGCTATGCTCCCTTTCCTAAGCTTGTTGTATTCTTCTCCTCTCAAAAATCCCACAACAAACATCTAATTCCAACTCCCTTCTAAAGCAAGGAGCTTGAGTGCATATGCATGGTAACATTCATCTCCCAAGAACATTACTTTCATTTCCAACTTGTAAGATAGTGCACCGCTCATGCACGATAGCGAAGAAGGCTAGCATTACCACTTTTTTAGATCAATTAAATTTGTGTATTGTCTTAATTGACTTTTATTTCAAAAATTATATTTCCACTAAGCTAATTAATATTTAGTTAAAAGTGCTAAATTCACTAATTAATTTAGCTCTATAATTTATGAACAATAATATTAACAACTCATGCATCTAAGAAAACAAAGTTGTCAAATATTATTGAATAAAACTTGCACACCATGAGCAAACATAGACTCTTGCAAATAATGTTTTCACACCATTTTTTTATCCCTAGATATATTCTAATGTTATCGCCAACCTAATAAGGAGACTCATTGCTCAAGCAACTTCCTGGTTCAATGGTGTGAACATGATAACAAAAAAAATGCAAATGCATCTACATGAAGGGTGATTTATTACCCTGAGTTGTCAATGATCAAGTCATCACCATCATTTTTCCAAATATCTCTCTTTGTAGGTGGTTCACCCTTATGATCCCACCAATGAGAGAGCACTTGATCCTACATCCACAATTATGTCAATAGTACCATATTCCAAGCTCAAAAGAATGTAATCATTCCATCATATAGATACCAATATGAGTGCATTGTCCATAAGAGTTCTACCAAGGAGGGTTGTTATAGTTGCACCCTCAAAGAGGCTTGCGATTCTATAATGTGTTCTTGTTTTTTGCAATAATCTATTGCATTTCTATTTCGTATTGCAATATTGTTAATTTCAAGCTTATTTGTAGTTATTATTGCAATATCATGTTTCATCATATAGATATCAATATGAGTTCATTGTCCATAAGAGTTCTACCAAGGAGGGTTGTTATAGTTGCACCCTCAAAGAGGATTGTGATTCTATAATGTGTTCTTGTTTTTTGCAATATAATCTATTACATTTCTATTTCATATTGTAATATTGTTAATTTCAAGCTTATTTTTAGTTATTATTGCAATATCGTGTGGATGTGTTTTTATTTTACTACAATATTTCTAACATGGTATGTCGTTGGACTATTATCAAGGCTACCCAAGTTCGAATCACAAGGAGGGAGGCCCTTTTTGTGACCCAAGAAGTGTGGCCATTGTTGTTCCCCAAGGAGTGTGACCCTAGTTGTGCCACACGTTGTACTTTGACTCACTTTTAAAACAAAAAAGTGACAAAGTAATTTGAATTCAATACCACTTCCACTTGATCAATTTTGAATCTCCAAAAATTGGCCAGTATCGATGGAACTTACATATTAACCTTCTATTTTAAGTACCATTATATCATGTTTGATTATCTCATCCTTGATAATCACTTACGGTGTAACATCTTCTCCCATGGTCAAACTTGCCATATATTTGCTCTTCCTCTTATCTCCAACGTGGGCATCCATGCTTCTAGCTAGGACATCTTGACTTCCCATTAGGGCTTTCAAATATGACTTTCCTTCCATCATACCTAGTGGAGGCCACTCCTAGCTCACACTCACTCCCCATCTTAAAATATCTTATAACTATATTGTCAAAAAAAAAATTAACATTGTTTTAATAATGTATCATATTGTACTAGGGGAACAATGCAACAATTCGGGCTTTGGCTCTTTTTCGAGAGGTCCAAAGTTTAAACCATAGCATGTGTATGTGGTTGTGTGTTAAATTTCTTGTTGATAAGCTCAGTTCTTCCCCTTATGATAGGTCATGGTGGGATGAGGATGTCTGGCCCTAAGCATCGGTCGTAGGGGTTTCTCATACTAACCAAATAAAAAAATTATCATTACTATCATACCTAAAAATGTGTATTTTATTTATTTATTTGATTATATGGGATTGAAAGAGTCTCCACCCTATATTGTCAAAAGATAATGTTTATGTTTTGATATTCATACCCTAAAAGGCTCACCCTTATTACAGAGTGACTACATAGTGGTATTACAATAGTACAAGGAGTTCACAAGTAATTATTCATGTATAATTTTACAAGATTCTAACCTAGGTCTCCTTTTTAAAGTTTAAAATTTTAATTGTTTAATCTCATGTCATTTAATAGAATATCAATGTTTATTAATAAAATTTAAATCTTGATTTATAACAAGATTCTAACCTAGGTCTCCTCTCTAAAGTTTAAAAATTTAATTGTTTAAGCTCATGTCATTTAATAGAATATCAAAGTTCATTAATAAAATTTAAACCTTGGTTTATAAGTGAAACTTATAGCTTTTGAAGCTTGATACTTAATGTAAATCACCACAAAATTGTATATAATAACATTGCAGTAAAATAAACTCAATAAAGATAACTCAGAAAATAATCACATGAAAAATGCTCATGAAAATACTAAAAATGTTATAGAATGAAGTTTACTAATGCATGCTATGTGCAATATATTTTCGATAATAATTACAATGCTTTGTCACAAGTATATAATAGTATGTGGCTATTCATATGAAGCACTCTTGACTTTCACTCTTCTTTGAGACTCTTCACTTTCCTATTCTAAGGACACGTGTGCAGTCTTACATAATGGACACTTATGCACATCCACACTCACAACACTTGCACACTTAATTATATGACACTTGTGCATTTCCTACACATTATTACATTACATGAAATATAATCTCACACTCTAATATAAGACACATATCTAATCTAATATTGTACCAAGGTGGTACATTGTCATGTACCAAATAATGTAATATTATCCAACACCCCCCTGTATTATATTATTTGGTTATTGAAGACTTTAGTCTTCAATACAATCTTCATCCTGATCTTGGGACATGTGTTATCCTTTCTTTCTTTCTTCATCTTGTTGCCTCTTTGTATTTTGATGTCTTTGATATGGTCTTCGTCCTTGAAATTGAACAAGATATCTCATTATCTTACAAGTCAATATCAGAGATAATTCGATTTTATTTTCCTGTTTCTTCTTATAACTCTTCTTTTTATTCTTCAGAAATTTCAAACTTGAATCTATAGTTAATAAAGGCTTCAGAAATAAGATCCTAAAAAATATAGTCTAATATGAATATTAATATCTTTTCAAATATTTTGTATTACTTGTCCTTATAGTAGCAAAAAATAGATGAGTGATATTTTCCCCACAATAGTTACATGGATGGAGATTCCAACAATTTGCTTTCTCATGACCAATCTTATTGCAATAAGCACATTTTGAAGATATCTTCACTTCCTTATTAATCTCTTTTGAAGTTTCAAGTTTATCTATTTTCTTGATAAAATAATAAAACCATTTGTGTATGACTGTAACTATTCTATCTTTATTTTCTTTATATATATGTTGTAGATGATAAAGATCTTCAATATTTCTGGTACACTCCATTTTTTAAATAACGGACTTCAAAGGTATGTCTACTTGATTATCATAAAACCTTATTGTTTCCTCAATTGTATTTCTAAACCACATTGGAGCTTTATTCTCTTCATTTAGTCTTTGATAATAATATTTAAACTCATGCAAAATATCTTTTCTTTCCTTATTAAATGCATTCTCAACGAATTTATCCATTTTTTTAATGTAAACTACCTTGTGTCTCACTCGTTTTTGAATGACAAAGTGTAAGTTTCCAAGTTTGTCAAGAACATTTGTAGTTTAATACCTTATGTCTCCGTAATTGAATATAAACTAGAAAACTTAAGAATTTTGCAAATATAAATTTTTTAATTTTGATGAAAAATTCCTTATTCCTCCAAAGTATTTTTTGCAAATATTCCTTTTACTTTAAACTTTCATTTTTAAATAAATCCTTCAAATAGAAAATTCTATCACTCCTTATTTCTCCAAAACTTAAGAAACAAATATCTTAATCCTCAATTAATGCTTTAGTTCATTAAATAACTATCTAAGGTATTAAATCAATAATAAAGACCTTATCCCTCCAATTAAACTTCTAAAACCTTAGAAATAATTAAAAAATTAAACTTAATTAAACCTTATCTCTCCCTTAACCTTAGGAATATTTAAATTTAAATTGAACTCAAACCTGGTACCTATCCAGGTGTTTCACTGCAATGATTTACTGAGCACTCTGGTCTCTAATCGATGGTGCTTTTACACGTCCTCCAATGAACATTATGGGCATTGTCTTCTACGTATCTCGATGAGCATTATGATATCTTCCTCCTATGTCTTTCAGTGTGCATTATGGACTCTTCATTAAGCATTATGGACATTGCCTTATCTCTAACAAAATGTTGCCTCTCAATCAACGTTAAGGGTGCTAAAACTATGTCCTCCAATGGACACTCTCCCTTCGGCAAGCAATGTTCACCTTCTCTCAATAAAAAATGCTTCAATATTCCTTCCTTATGCTGGAAAAAATACTTTGAGCTTCTGTCGATTAATTCACATGCATAGACATTTTATTGGAAGTAGAAAATAATTTCACTCCTATCTATTTGCTTGTCCTTCGTGAACGTGGCTTTGCATGGGTTAACCAAACGTTTCACTTCTCCTACGCTCTAGAATGTTATTTGTATTCAAAATTTGAAATGATACTTGACACTTCAAATTTTGCTTCATCTTCTTTCTGGCACTTGTTTTTCATTGTCAATAATTAGATATTCTCTTGGCTTTCTGGTTCCATGTTGGCACTTTGAATTCGCTCAGATAGCGCTCTTCTCTTAGCACTCTATTTTCCTTGTCTTTCTTTCTCTGGTGATTGGTTAGCTTTGTCTTGGGCTGCACTCGATGTCACTTAGTATTTTAGTTGGTCAACTCTCATCTCTAGTACTTGACTTTTGTACAACATTGAGTTGACTTCCTCTTAGAGTTCATATTTATCTTCTTGTATGATATTTCTAATAATCTGAATTTTCTGCAACTAGGTGCAGGTTTAGTGGCGATGAGACTACCTTGGATTTCAACCTGAAATTAACACTTCATTGCCTCCTTTATGTTGTCTTCTATTTTTTTTTACGTTGTCTTCTATTGTGTTGTCTTCAATGTTGACTATGGTACTTATACTTGCTCAGGTTTGGCGCTTACTATGACTCTCATTTATTTTACTACAAATGTTTTCATTGTAATACTTTTAAGATAAAACTTCTTTAATGTTTTAATAAGATGCTTCTAAACATAAACTTGTTGTCCTTCGATGTTTAAACTCTTACTACCTTCTTGTGTTTTGTTCTTAGTTTCTTATAGCTTCATTTACATTTTCTAGGCTATATGTTTCACATTGTTCAATCTATTTAGCTAACTCCTACTCTTCTTGTCTTCAAGTTTGTTGGGCTAGTGGCTCCAGAGTGGAGCTAGCTATTGCTCCCCTTTGTGCTCTATTGCTTGTTTTTTATCTTCAACACTATTCTGCCTTGAAAAATATTTCTCTTGCTAAGTCTTTATCTCTGTAGTATGCTTTCAAACTGTCAATATTTAGCCAAATCTATCCTCTAATTCATCTTGATTTCAATCAATCCTTTGATTGAATATTTTCTCTATTCAAATAGTATGTTGACCTCTTCCTTTATCTCAAGCCTACTTCCTTATCAAATGGCTTGTAGTACAATCCCTTCTATCTTATGGGCTTATCGTTGAAGGGCGACGATTATCCTAAATTGAGTGAGATCTTTCTTGAAACTCCTTTTTGTCTCTTGAAACTCTTCTCTCTCTTTTTCGATCTTCAATGTTGTTCTTGAATATTTCAATATTTTTTCTTGATTGAATATACTACCTTCTCTAGATTTAAATATTTTGTCTTTGATGTTATTGTAATGCTTCACTTGCTTTCAATATTGCCCTTGTGGCCTTCAAATGCTACCTTTCTCTTTAATGTTGTCCTTGTGACATTCAAATATTTTCAATATTGCCTTTGTGGCATTCACTCGCTTTCAATATTGCCCTTGTGGCCTTCACTCTTTTCTTTCCAAATACTACCTTATTCTTTTGTTGTTCTAAATTCTTTGACTTTGTTGTCCAATGTGGACTACCAGTATGCTTCCTTTGATGTGTTATATGTTGTCCTTTAACTAGGATTGTCCTCAAGACTTTACGTTGTCTTGAAGTCTCTTGAAGTCTTCTTCTACCTTCAAGTTTGCTTTACCTATCAATATTTTCAGTAGGACCTCTTTCTTGGGTCTCTTAATCTGCCTTTAATGGGAATTTTTCCAAGTCTCCTTTGTCTGCTTCTATGGGACCTCTTTTCTCTTGGGTCTCCTTACTCTTGTCAATATCAAGGTCTATCTTCAAAACCTGAAACTATAATGTAGATTGCCTTCTATTTCGAAATTATTCTTGGAATAGGTAAACTCAATCTATTTGAAACTTTCCAATATTGTATCTTTAATCTTCACTAATTGTCCTTCAACCTAGTGGTATTAATTCTTGCCTTCATTGGTCTTTCTCTTAGCTAGTGGAAATACTATCTTCTCTAGTTTTTCTTATCCAGAGGTAATATCCTTAACTTCACTGGTATTTCCTTAGCTAGTGGAAATATCCTTGGACTATTTGCAACTTTTGAAAATATGTGCAAGAAAACTTGTTGTGGCTTTGATACCACTGATAGCTTTTGAAGCTTGATACTTAATGTAAATCACCACATAATTGTATATAATAAAGTTGCAATAAAATGAACTCGATAAAGATAACTCAGAAAATAATCACATGAGAAATACTCGTGAAAAATATTGAAAATGTTATAGAATAAATGTCTAATAATTCATGTTATGTGCAATGCATTCTCGATAACAATTATAATGCTTTGTCACAAGTATATAATAGTATGTGACTCTTCATATGAAGCACTTTTGACCTTCACTCTTCTTTGAAATTATTCACTTTTCTATTCTAAGGACACATGTGCACTCTTACATAATGGACACTTGTGCACATCGACACTCACAACACTTGCACACTTAATTACATGGCACTTGTGCATTTCCTGCACATTATTACATTACATGAAACATAATCACACACTCTAATATAAGAAACACACCTAATCTAATATTGGACCAAGGTGGTACATTGACATGTATTAAATAATATAATATTCTCCAAGATAAACTATTTACTTCTTTTTTATTAGATGGATGAAGGAGTTTTGAAAGGATCTCCAAACCTTGTACAAAAGAGACTAAGCCCTGCCCAAAAAGAGGGAGCCAAAATTACTTACATCCGATAATAATCAAGGAATGACCAATCAGAGGAGTTACCCCTTCCAAAGCTAGACCAGTGCATAGGTAATACCATACATAATTTTAAACTTAAAACAAATTGAAACCAAATTAGCATGTTAGACATAACCATCTGAACACAGATCAGTAGTAGGACCTGAACCACGAACCAAGCCATGCACCAGTCCCATTCTTCCCATGAGTTCATTGTTTTCCTAGGCCTTGCATCCCATCAGGGCAAGAATTTCTTCTGCATTGGAGATTGTGGCTTGCAAGGAGGAAATAGTAGCTTGGAGATATGGAATTTGGTGAAAAACATAAAATCAACAAGCGCCCCTAAGTTTTACAGCCAAGTCATCAACAACAAATAAACCATAGCAGAACAAAGGCTAATTGTGTATGAGGTAATTATCAATAGAAGTAATATCCACTAGGAAATTATCTTGCCACATCACTAAACCATTCTGAATAACTCCTTTATTAGCCAATAGATCGGTCGCTCGATTACCTTCCCTGTATGTATGCTTAAACTGAATCTCTTCCAGATTTTGGATGTATCTCTAAACTTCTAGAAGAAGGTTTGAAATAGTCCAGGTAGGATATTGAGTCCCTCTTGCCCTATTTATAATATTAAGGGAGTCCCCTTTAATGATTAGTTTTCTGCAACTTATAGAATCCAATAGAGAAACTCCTTGGAATAGGACCTTGGCTTCAGCGAAGTGACTGGTTTGATGGCCCATATTATTAACAAAGGCTAAAATTATCAAGCCGTCATGGTTCCTGTTGGAATTGATTCTTGCATCCATAGGAAATCAATTGTCATGCTATAAAAATTTGTTTGAAACCAATGAGCTATTACAGACTCTGGTCGACCTGCCTCATGTTCTGCTAAACCCAAATATTGCTAAAGAAGACGACAGAACGGGTAAGGAAACCCTAGTGGCAATTCTATAATTAAGCTTCTAATTTGCATGCTCTAGAATTATATTAAATATAAGTATTTTTATTAAAATTACCAAGCATGAAAATAACCAACTGTTATGCCTTATGTAGACCGGTGCCTAGATTCATTGGGTTGTTATTGCAATTTAACAATAATTTTAATATGAAACCAAGAGAAGGGGAGAAGAAAATTGATGTTCTTAATCTCATTCGAATATCGTAATAAAATCAAGAGTTAACCAACAAAAGAAACGTATATAATATGTTCAAATAATGTAACCCATCATACAGATACACACAATACTGAGACAAATAAATGATAGGAATAAAACCTAGAATTGTATTGATTTCATAAAATATTACATGTAGAGTGGACGAGATGCCTTTTAACTCTGTTTTTCTTAAAGAAATACATCAATACAATGAAGAGGAATTTGTTCAAATAATGTAACAGGTCTCTCCAACTCTCCTTATTCCAATCTGGTAACAGAAGAATCTCTTAATCCTAGGCTCAATAAGGCTGGAAATATTCTCAGCTTCTTGAACGCTTTTCGATCATACAATATTGCACAACAATGGGAGGAAAAAATAATGAATAAAAGAAAATAGACACAAAGAAATACAACAGCACAACTAATAGGGCACTCAAGTATACCTCTTAGCAAAAATGCTATTATCTAATTGCTTGATCCATAATCTAGACCTGCCTGCTTCCTTTTATAGTTGTTGGTTCTTGATTATGTTATTCTTGGTTTACTTTTGATTGTACACTTGGCAGCTTCTGATTGAATTTCCAAAATTGATGCTATCCAGCTGGATGTGTTTCGAACTGACTGTGCTCTCTTATTTGACTTGTTCAAACATATTCCCACTCAACTAGTGATTTAAGTATGAGGAGAACTTTTGCTTGTTTCTGCTATTTCTTGGTGCGTTTAGTTGCTGCTCTCTGAACTAGTTTCTTTTGAGTTGTCTTTCCTTGATCCTTTGACCCTTTGACTGCCCCAGATATGTCTCCTATTATTGCAGTTGTCTATGGTGCAGAATCTACTTTTTGTTGAGTGCAAGTATTGACCCTTTTTTCCTTCAACCCTTTAATATGCTCATCAATCAACTTCCATATTTCTGTGTCAAAAGTGGCTACAATCCTGAGCATATTCATTTCTTACAGAATTTTATTTTTTTGTATAACAATAACAGGTATGTTTTTGTCATACTGAAGTAGTAAGGCTTCTGTAGCATTCACCATGAGTGTAGTTTATTTAATCATCTCCTCCTCATCACCTTGTTCACAATCAAATCTCTCAAGGGTTTTTTTGAATATTCCTTCTATGTTTGATGCTTCCAGTCATTGATCTAAGGACAAGCCAATATCTATCAGTTTATCTATAGCATCCTTTATCAGATCATTCATCTCAATCACAGAATTTGTCCATTTGTCTTGGTTTTATCCAAACAAGGTTGCTTTGAAAAATTCAAAATTGATTTGAATTTTATTGCCTTCAGGTGTTGTTATTTCTTGTCCTTGCAGTTCTTCAAAATGATACCCTATGTAGTCCAATTTTGGGTGAATGAATTTAAAATCTTTTTCTCTTTCATGTATCAAGGTCATAATTTCTTGAGCAGTTATTTGAATCACCCTTATTTGCTAGAAAATTTTAGTAAAACCTTTGGCCTGAGCTTTTATTTTTTTGTACATGTATTTCCTCATTACATTCAAATAATATACATGATCTTGAACTTTGGTCACTATAGGTGGTTGGGTAATTGAAGCATTTTTCTTATTTAATTCTTCATGTTGCTTACTTATCACAACTTTCAATTATGCTTTTTCTTCTTCCTCTTGACTCAATTTCTTTTTGAGTGTTTCAATGTTTTCAAAAAACTGGTCTATGACTTGATTACTCATAGTTTTGGCAAGCTTTGTCATATTAGCTTCTTTACCCAGTAGTGATGATCCTCCTGTTTCCTCATTGGTATTGAATACTAGTGGGTTTTGCAGAGGAGAGATATCAACCTTAGCAATATCTGACACAGTTGTCCCAATTTTTGCCTTTTTTTAATATTGTTCTTCTGTATTTCCCATTCCTGCTACTAACTGTAACTCTTGTTCATTTGTAGCAGTAAAGACCGCATGTTCATCTGTTCTTTCCAAAACAACCTTGGCAATAGGTAGAGATAATCTGGGTTTCTTAGCTTCTACTAGAGCTATTCTATTTGACTTTTTACTGAGTAGCTTCGAAAGAGGCCACCCAGTCCACCTTTTACTTGTATTACTATTGGAATTTTTATCTCCTGTCCCTTTATGTTTATAGAAGTCGGGATGACCATGGGTGCCAATTTCTTCACACTGGTCATAGCTAAAACATTATCAGGTATAGGAACTACAACCTGCTTTGTTTATGGTGCTTTTTGAGAGGATGAAGTTACTATGTTTTTGCCCTTATCTGTACAGGTTTGTTGAGGATCTTCTTTTGGTGTTGCCTTTATTCTGGGCTAGTCATTCACTGGGAGTTTAACCTGTTGTTCTACTATATCAACAGTTCTAACAATGACCTCCATTAAGTCTATGTCTCGCTCCTCTATCAATTCTAGCAGAGGGTCTTCTTTAATTTTTGGGTCTGTCCTTGGCATAACATGTGTTGTAGTATCCATTGAAATCTCCCGAAGCCTTCTTAGTTCGGTTGGGTAGTCATAGGCTTCACAAACCTGTGTGCTACCTCTCTTTTCTAGAGGGAAATTATCCCATACTGTTTGTAAATCTGATTTTTTCTCTATAGCTTCTAATAAGCTCTCTTCAAAATCATCTTCTCGGTGCTTGATTCGAGCATACTCTCTCTTCTCCATCAAATTGCTGTAAGTTCCTTTTGGATAATAAAACCTCCATGACACTTCATCGAATCCTATATTGTCCAGTTCAAACTTTCCCTTGAGTAGGGAAGGATATCCAACAAATACATAATCTCCAAAATGACAAGGAACATCAAGCCAGGGGACTTTCCCATGTTTCTTAACTAGTCTCATTTTAGCATCTTCTACCACTTGTCTGCATAATTCTAGGGTTGCTATTGACAGTGGGTATTATTGGGGTAACACCTTGGGAGGGATTTTAGCTCCATATAATCTAATGTAAGTAAAACCCTCTATGAAGAAGAAATCTTCTATCTCTTTTTCTTTAATGAATGCCCTTACCCCTAGCCCTAATATTTTTGGAATTAACCCAGTTAAGGCCCAATGGATTTCTACTAGGAAGCGATCACAAAACCATCCCATGTGAGTTCGTCCTTCATGAAGTCTTCAAAAGCTATTCTATACATAGGGGCTATCTATGGATTTTAATCTCTTATGAGCTTCTTCCCCCAATTGGCCTGATATTAAGTGAGTGAGAAAAAAATATTGTGAAAAACGAGGCATCTCCTTCCTCTATTCGAATATTGCTCTCTTTAGTTCTATCATTTCTCTGTGTATTTGTGAGCTCAATTCCAGTTCCCAGGCATAGATAGGGGTGTTATGTCCTCTATTACATTGCGCAGCTAAATACAAAACTCTTTTCGTTATTCTACTCATATCCTATACTCCTAATACTATGTTTATCATGTCACAAAGGTCTTGTACCCAGGGTTTAAAACTATTGCTGCATGTGTATCAAATAATTTTTTAAAAATTTCCATATCAGTGAACATGCGAGATTGGTGTTCGATTACCTGGTCCACCAGAAATGTGGTATACTTCGTCAGATTGAATACTTCCTGGATATCTTCAACTTTGGTACTGAACACCTTTCGATTATTCTGGTCTCGAAGGGTCCGTGTTCTTTCATCATATGCCACTACTAACCAAGCCATCAAATCTGAGGAGAAATGCACTTTTGGGAATATCAGCTTTCCAAGGTTACTGTTCCATTTGTTGTCTCTGGGGAAACCCTTGTACTGCTAGCTTCGAGCTTTATGGAACAAATATGCCATTATCCACGGGGTTTTGTTATCGCCTTCCATTACTCGGGTAAAACTCTTAATGCAGGCATTGTCGATCTCGTACAGTTGAGCTAAGTTGGGTTTTTTATCTGCCCCACATTTTTAGGTAAAATCATACATAGTGGTACCAAGAACAGGCAGTCCAAAAATCATAGAATATGGTAATTTATTTGTTATAACCTTTACGGCTTCTCGTGTATCTGTAGGTACGAACACATCTCCCCATGATGCCATTGCTCTTGTGATTACTGGTAAAGTTCTTCTTCGAGTTCTCAAAAAATAAATACTCTTCTCGTTCTGTGCTTCTGATGTATCAATTCTAATTCTTGGTATACCAGTGGAGTGGCCTTGATTGGTTTTGTAAGTTCATATACAGGGTGGTGGAGCGAACTTGATAAATTTGCACATTTCATTATTGACCCAATGCCACCAACCGTTGTTCAAAATTGGCCAATGGAATCGTGCCAACTCAATATTTTTTGGAGTTTTGTGCTTTATGATGGGCGATATCTGTTAACTTGCGAGCCTGGGTCCCTTTGATACGTGTGCCTACAATCATTCATGCTTTCTATTCATTCGTTAATGAGGATATTTTAATCTGACGTGGAATGATATGTTTTGGACCTCGTGCCATCTCAGATCCGAGTGATAACTACATCTTCGGGATCCATTATGTCTCCCTTGGGGTCTTCGTGATATCCGACTCTTGGTGTGAGTGTAGGTTTTTACCTATGATGTCCCTTTTTCCCTAAGTCAACCGTGATTAATCACAACCGTCGGATTGATCTGAGATGAAGCACAATCGTTGATCTCCCGAAAATTTTATTTTGCAATCGTCGTTGGATCTTATGGTGGTGAGGCACGACTGTTGGATTATACATATGCACGTATTCTTTAATAAATGGGAAAAATTCATACATACCTCGACTAAATTATGGGTGGTCAACCCAATAATTTAGATTAACCCAATGCTTAGATTAACCTTTGATTATCTTCCCATATGTGCATCGTTGGATATGGGTGGTCAATGACCGTCGTCGTTCGATTTGTGTGTTATAAGGTCTTTATTTAGCCTTTGGATCTTTGTCACAAGTTACAGGCCTTCGCGTCCGTTGATTCTTGATTTAGTTTGTGCGCTGCCATTTGATCACTAACAAGATGCATGCTAGATAATGAAGTTATAGACCTTTGCTTTTCTATTAATTATGATTAAGGCAAAAAGGGGGAATATTAGTCAATGTATTAAACCCTTACTAAACACGATTAATGTCAATTAATTTCGTTCTTAGCCATGTCTTTTACCTTCCATCTTGCGATTTTGGCGCGGTCGTCGGATCTGAGTGGATACAAGTGCAGCCATTGGATCTAATCAACCTGCAAGTTAGTTTAATCAAGCATTTATAATATTAATCATGATTAGAGTAAAAGGGGGAAAATTAGCCAACATATTAAACCCTTGCTAATCATGATTAACTTTAATTAATTTCTCCTGATCCTTAACCCTCTTTAATGCATCTTTAATTAGTGTGCCACTATTAGATTTAAGATCGATCGAGCGCGGTCGTTCAATTTTGGTAACTAGCACGATGATTAATCAAATGGGATGTGTTCTCTTAATATTAATTTTAAAGTTCATTTTAATCAAAGAAGTCATGACCGTTGATCTAATCTTTGTTCAACGCAATCGTCCGATCTGTCGGACTTGCTCGAATTTTAACTTGACATTTGACTTATGACGACTTTACTTTAAACCTTTGACTCTTTAGAGGACACACAACCGTTGATTTTATGGATGATTGAGCATTTTCATCCGATTTGTTTAGACTTACTCACTGCTTAATCGAAACGTTGACCATTATGACCCATGCTTAAACTTTTGACTTTTTGGATAGCGCGCGGCCATTGATTTGATCCTCAACGAAGCGCTGTCGTTGATCTTGTTAAAGGTGCAAGGATTATAACTTTATTAGAGCCTTAGGTTTAACCTTTGGAGTTTTTAGTGAGCGCGCGTCCGTTGGGTTTGATCCTCGACGAAGCGCTGCCATTAGATTGAAGACAACTTGCTCGATTTTTAAATCTTAGGTTAAGCTTTATGGACCTTTTGACTTATCTTTCAGACTATTTCGTGAGTGCGCATGCATCATATTTTATCAGGCGATGCGCTTCCGTCCGATTAAGTCTAAGGTGCAACCTTTTTACTTCTTGACTACACTTGACTTTTGAATTATCTTTGATTTGATTTAATTAAAGCGCTATCGTCCAATTTCTCTGGATTGTGCACGGCCCTTGGATTAAATCTAAGGTGCTCACCAATTAGCTTAGAGGGGTGCATACCCTTAGGCTTTTAGTCAATTAATATTTATTTTAACCTTAGGTTTTTCAGACTTTGAGACCATGGTGAAATGACTTAACCGACTTTAGATTAGAATATTTATTTGTCGGTTTAGGCCCAAGGAAAATATTTAGGAAGGTCGAACTTTGAATTGGGGATTTAATTTTAAATTTTCGTCCCTAACCATTTGAGGTACTTTGATCAATACCATGAAGCCCACATTATTAAAAAGGCTAAGGTTAGACTTTATCAAACCAACCAATGAAAAATTGAATTACTCACAACAACTTTAAGCAATGACCAACAGTATAAGCAATTTGATCGAAACCAAAAATTTAAATTTGGGGGTTTCAAATTTGAGTCAAATTTAGCTCCAACAGTTCCTTACAATACCTCCAATACCTGTAGGACCCAAATTCCCTTTAGATGCACCGTCGAAATTCAACTTCAGCCAAACAATTGGAGGTGGATCCCACTTAACCCTAGCTCTGTCTAGAGGCATAGCAAGTCTGACTAGTTGAGTATTGGTATTGAATCCAAGATATCTCCATTGATTGTTCCTTCTCTACAATCATAATATTCAAATTTAGGGTTCTAATGTTCTCTACAGAAAAATAAATCGCTTGCAAAGCCACAACTTTAATCGAATGAGTAGCATCCTTAAACGCCCTTGAGTTTCTTTCCTTCCAAATCCACCACCAGATATGAGGAAGGTTGAATTTCTAAAACCAACAAAGGTGGAGAGACAAGAAGGGAGAAACCCATTGGGTCAACACATCCTCTAGGTTGTTTGAAAACACCCATTGGATGTTCAAATATTTGAAAAAGTAGCTAAAAACCTCCTACAATAAAGAACATCTAGAAAGAATATGGAGCGAGGATTCCTTCGCATTTCTGCACAATAAACAAGCATTAGGTAAAATCATACCTCTTTTTTTTTAATTGTTTAAAGTTAGAAATTTTCCTTGTACAATCAACCAGAAGAAAATGTTGATTTTCGAAGTCAGTCCTTTCAGCCAAATTTTATCTGCCAGAAACCAAGGATCAAAAGGACCATCTATTGTTAAATAAGCTAATTTGACAGATTTTACCATCCTTGTCTAATCCCTAGATGAATCTATCCATAATTTCTCTTCTAATAATTATAATCCATTTAATGATATTGAAAATTTCATCAAATGCCCTCCTTTCCTCCACCAAAATTCCTAGGAAGTCAAATGGTTTCCATCAGGGGTGATCTTCAATCCTTTCAATGAAATCACAAACCTTATTCCCCCAAAAATGATCTGTAATTGGTTTGACTAAAGTCAGCTCTAATCTTGACTCCAACAGAACCTCAATCGTCCACACGTCACTCCAGAAGTCGACAAACCTACCATCTTCCAAACACCACCTACCCCCTCTACGGATATCCTATCTGTACCATATCAGGCTAGACTAAAACGTTAAACCCTAGAGGGGTAACAAGTCTCTAATAAACTGCTTCCCATAATTTAGGTATTTAGCTTTGACAATATCAACCCATCCCACTTTCTCCTCTTGAACCAGTCTTCAACCCTGCTTGGCAACAAGAGCTTTGTTCATGGATTTCAATCTTCTAAGGCCTAAATCACCCTCCTCCTTCTTGCTACATACTTGGTCCCACGCCACTATATGAAATTTATTTTTCTCACTTGATCCTGACCAAAGAAATGAGCATTGGATAGAGAAAGGAAATATACCAGGATGCTTTGAAGGGTGGCTTAACTAACATCACTTTTCCTGCTTGGCTCATGAGAGCCCCTTTCTAGCTTGTAAGTTTTCTTTGGACATGCTCCACAATCGGTTCCCATAGGGATGATCTTGAAGCCCCAAAAAACATTGGCATCCCTAGGTAGGCTGAAGGGAGAGATCCAATATTACATCCCAAAATATCTGCAATCCTCAACTGCCTTGTTGGAGGAGTATTGAAGAAAAAAATAACACTTTTCTTGAAATTAACCTTTTGACCCGTCGCCTATTCATAATCTTCCAAAATACTTCTAATTGATTTTGCTTACGAAATTGAAGCTTGAAAGGACATAAGAGTATCATCAACAAACTGATGATGGGATATGGGACTAATGGGCGTAGCCAGATTAAGGCCTACAATAGAATAGTTATCTTTGATGGCCCACCCTAGACATTCTGCCAACAAAATAAAAAGGTATGGGGACAACAGATCTTCGAATTCCCCTGTAGCTCCTAAAATATCCCATTAGAGAGCCATTCATCAAAACCAAGAACTTGGTTGAAGAGACACATGATTTGACCAAACCTATCCACTCCTGACTAAAGCCAAATTTATGCAAAGACTTTGAAGAGAAACTCCCAATCAACCCTGTCGTAAGCTTTTTTCATATCCATCTTGAGAAAGGTCCCAAAATTACTACTTTTGGTCGTCAAATGGATGATTTCATGGAACTGCAATAATTCCATCCAAAATTTACCTCCCAGCCACAAAATCGCTCTATGGGATATCAATGATGTCTGGTAATAAAAGTTTCCATCTGTTCACGAGGGTCTTCATCAAAATTTTAAAAATAGTATTGCACATACTGATAGGCCTATAAGATGAAAAATCCTTAGCATCAACCATTTTAGGGATAAGCACCAAAAATGTAGAGTTGACATCTGAAGGGATCCGTTTCGAAGACAGAACATCTCTAATGGCATCACAAATCTCCAGCTTCAAAATATGCCAAAATTTTTGAAAAATATTGGGAAAAATCCATCAGGTCCCGATGTTTTGAGCCTACCCATTGCAAAAACTGCTTTACTAATTTCATCATCTGAAAATGGAGTATCCAAACCATTATTCATATATGCAGAGACCAGAGGTGGTATGTTATTCAATAAGCGAGCTTCAACCTATTGATTTTTTGTTGTTGTGGAACATAGGAGGTCCTTAAAAAAATTCACTGCCTCAAATATAATCTCTTCGATGTCTTCAAAGAGTTCTCCATTTGCTTTCGTAATTACTCTGATCCTATTGTTACTCCTATGCCTCAGCATAATGGAGTGAAAATATTTTGTGTTCTGATCACCCTCTTTAAGCCACAGGACCCTAGCTTTCTGCCTTCACATAATTTCTTCCTCTGCCAGAACATTATGGAGCTCTGTGAGAATGGATAGTTCTTGCCTATTTAATTTCACAGAGTAACCCTAAGTTCCAGCTATCCTCTCAACCTCCTGCAACTGGTTGCGAATCTCCATCTTTCTGGCGACAATATTTCCAAAAACCTGCTTATTCCAATCCTTCAACTTAGTGTTTATAAATCTCAACTTGGAGGCTATTTGTGCCATTCGAGAACCTGAAAACCTGTGACTCCACCATTCCTCAATGTTGGATTCTAGACTAGGGTGTTGAAGCCACATTGCTTCAAATCTAAATGGCCGGAGAAAGAAGGTTGAATCCTGTGTCTTCTTCAGAAAAATTGGATTATGATCAGAGGCCAGCTTAGGGAGAGAGCATAAGGATGCACCACCAAAAAACAAGATACCTTCTTTAGACACCAGCATTATTTCCAGCCTAATCTAAATGTTTTGACTCTCAATTCGCCTGTTACTCCATGTAAATCTTGACCCTTTTAGGTCCAAATCCATCAGCTCCTAGGAGTAAATAAAAGAGGTAAATTCATCCATGCTACTGAGCACCGGGGTTCCTCCTTTTTTATCATACGGATATAAGGGTGTATTGAAATCGCTCACCAAAAGCCAGACCTCTCCTTTAAAACGTTCTCTCATAAAACCAAGGAAATCCCAAAGCATGGTTCTAAAGGGTCTCGAATTTAGGGTGTAAATATTCAAGGTTATCCATTTAAACCCTGACTCCTTGGAACAAAACAGGATGCTAATCACTCGGTCAGATATGAACATAGTCAACCCATCAATGGTTTTAAGGTCCCACATGCACAGGAGACCTCCCAAGACGTCGTTAGCCGAGTTAGCTATGAACTCAGCCTCCTTCCAAACCTTCTTCTTAACTATTTCAATACTACTACTATCTATTTTTGTTTCTTGCAACAAAATTATATCTGATTTAAAATCTTTTATGATGGATTCCAATGCACAATATTTAGGTAACCCATTAAAGCCTTTAATGTTTCACGATAAAATTTTTATTTATAATTTTTGAAAAAAAAACCTCATCTTAAATTAAAAGGCCTAACAAAATTACCACTTATTTAAATATATAGTATTTTAAAATGTGATAAAAAAAAAACAAAATATAAAATATTTTTTAGATTATAGGCTTAAACCAAATACTTTAAGTAAAACGCTTTATCTAATACTACTTATCTCAAATCCGTAGATTAAATATAAAATATTTTTTTAGATTATAGGTTTGCCCTACTACTCTAAGTTCAAAATATAAAATATAAAACCCTAAAAAAACACATCCACCTTATCCTAAATATTTAAACAATTAACCAAACTTAATATTTACAGTAACCTTGCTTGGACTGTACTATAATATGATATATATAAAACATTGCTACTAGTGATCAAACTTTGAAGGACTTTTAACATAACCATGCCTTAAATCCTGGCATTTAACCTCGAGTATTGATGTGAGTGTTAATATTTAAGCTAGTGTTAATTTTTTTTTTTTAATTTGTTGGGTATTTGACCAACTGATTTATCTTATATGAATTAAAAATTGAACCTTTGACCTTTTAGAAATTGCATCGAAACCATCCACCAACAAACGTTCAATCGGCCTACTTTTTTAGACTAAAATTTTTGAGCAACTACCAATCCACTTATTTTATTTGGGCTAAAAATTTGACTCTGCCCCATGATACCTACCTATCCCTTTCTAGGCCAAAATAATTGAGCCCCTACCAATTGCCTTATTTTTTTTGGGATAAAATTTAACTCTTGACTAAAAAATTTGAGCCACTACCAATTGACTCATCTTTTGTTGGGCTAAAAATTTGGTCCTTGCCCCGTCAACAAGCACTCGGTTGCTACCAATCGTCTATCTACACTAAAATTTTGAGTCGCTATCAATTGACTTATTATTTTTTTTTGATAAAAATTAACCCTTGATTAAAAATTTTGAGCCGCTACCAGTTGACTTATCCTCGTTGAGCTAAAAATTTGACCCTTGCTCCATTGACAAGCACTTATTGCTACCAACCAACATCTCCATTTTTGTTTTAAATTTTTTGAGTTAAAATACTAGTTTTTATAAGGGATCTTAGTTCCTTTGTACTGGGGTTTGACTTGGGTTTTTTTGGATGAATACTCAAAGACTTATCGGAAAAAAAAATAGGAGAAAGTCCATGTTTTTTGAAATGGGTTTGGTTTTCTTGTAACAAGGTTTGAACTTAGGTTTTTAGGTGGATTGGTAAGCTTGGGCACTTACCAAGAGGAGACCTAGGTTCAAAACTCGTGGGTGCGCCCAGCTTAGCGTAGGCAGTAATCTGATTCAACTCTTCTGAGTGATGCATAAGATCGATGACGACGGTACGAACCCTATGTAACCGACGGTCCCCATCTCACGTCGGGTTAACGTTAACGAGACGGTGGGTTTGTTGGAAGCAGTCATTGATGGTTTGAACCCTGCACTGGTAGTTACTAAAAATCGTGGTTGTAACCAATTCACCTATGTAACCAAAAAAAAAAAAAAATCCAAAGACATACCATTGGAGTATTTTTGATAAGAAAAAAAAAAATTAACTTACTAAAAATCGTGGTTGTAACCAATTCACCTATATAACCAAAAAAAAAAAATCCAAAGACATACCATTGTAGTTTTTTTGATAGGAAAAAAAAAATAAAGTTAACAACAAATATTTTTATGAGGAGTTCGTTCCTGGTTTAAACTTGGTCTCCTTAATGGAAACCCAAAAACATACCACTACATTGGGCTTTGGCTCTTTGAAAAGTTCAAAGTTCAAACCATGACGTGTGTGGGCAGTGTGTTATAAACTCAACTGTGTTATAAACTCAGCTCTCCCCTTGCTAAAGGTCATGGTGGTTATAAAAAGCCCAACCCCAAAACTTTAGTTTTTGAAGAAGTTCAAAGTTCAAACCACGACGTATGTGGCTGCATGTTAAATTCCCTAATAAACTTAGCTCTTCCCCTATTAAAAATCATGGTAATTGTGGAAAACCCAACCCTAAACATTATTCGTGAGAGTTTCTCACTCTAACCAAAACCAAAAAAATACATATATAAAACTCGAGGGTCTGGGTTCCATCGATAATCCAATGCCACCCAAGAAGTTTGCTTGCCAATTGTAAGACCTTGTTTCTTAGCTTCCCACTCCGCGTTCAGAATGTTCAAAAAGGTTCTCCACGTCTCACGTGGCTTAATTCTTCCTTTCCTTGTCTCTCAAGAAATCTCTCGCTTCTTTTCTTTTCTCCTATATATATATACACAAGAGGAGAAGCATCTTTCATCGGTCGGACAGACAAATCGTGAGGCAAAGCGAACTTGAATCGCAAACCAGGAAGAGGGAATTTGATTCCGAATTTGCAGCGGTCTAAGTGGAATGATGGGAGGAGGAACGCCTCTGTTTCCAGATCTGGGGGATCACTGCAGCGAAAAGTCGTGCAGACAGCTGGACTTCTTGCCTTTCCGGTGCGACGGCTACGAAGAGATGTTCTGCCCGGAGCATCGCAGTTACAGCAATCACCGGTGCCCCAACGCCAACGCAAAAGAGAAGGTGGTTCTCATTTGCCCCGCCTGTTCGTCTTCGGTACCCAAAGTGTTTAAAGAGGACCCGTCCCTCACCCTCCGCAAGCACAGGGAATCCGCAGACTGCAATCGAGTTGAAGAGGCGGGGGAAGTGCCCCGTGAAACGGTGCAGGGAAATTCTGACAATTTCGAACACGCAGGAGTGTAAATCGTGCGGGCAGAAGACGTGTATGAGGCACCGCTTTCCGTCGGACCACGGGTGTCAAAACCGAAGCGGCGGGGGTGCGGCGGGTCAAAGATTTCTGGCCGCCTTGGAGAAAAGGCAGGCAAAAGGAAAGGGGAACGAGTGCGGAGCCAGCGGTGGCAATTCCACCAAAGTTGAAAAGGCGTCGAGCCCTCCTCTTGTGAAAGCTAATTGATCCCGTCTACTTTATCTGGAATTGAATCAGATTTGACTTCCCCTGATACTCTTCAATGCTATTTATGATTTCAGCTTTCTGCATAACTTCTTTCAAAAATGAAAATTGGATTCAGATTTCTTCTTTGAAGATTGTGTTTATGTGTTCCTGAGTAATGTCGCATTTTGTGGCCTGCAGTGCTCGTTAATTGTGTGCACTCTATTGTACCATTGATCATTTTTTTCATATTTGTTAAATATCTCGGGTCTATTGATATTTTTTTTCTTCCTTCTCAAAATTTATTGGGGCTATTGATTTTTTTTTAACTTTTAAGATGATGTTGCGGATATCTTCCTATTAAAAATAAAAGTAAAAATTATTAATATGATATGATATGTTTTTTTTCTTAAATAATTTGGAAAAACTTGTATTAAAACAAAGATCATTTACAAGTTGGATGAGACTTCTCCATCTTTAGTCAAAGAGAACTTTAGTCAAAGAGAACACATGTTTACAACAGTAAAAGTAGATTTGCATTGGAGCCAAATCTCTTAAACCATATTTCTACAATGGTTGTTCACCTATTTACAACTATAAAAGGAGATCTACTTTGGAGCACAAATTTTCTAAACCATATTCTGGAATGGTTGTCCAAATTATCTAAACACTGTATTTGTTCACCAACCTGTCTAATCATCTCATCCTCAATAGCCATGTCACTATGCCACTGAACCCCTACTTCCTTCTCAGTGCCCATCTTAACCAGGAAGTTTGCCACTTTATTTAGATCTTTACTCATATAAACTGGAATCACATCATCCAATTCTCTCCACAATTCCTTAATTTGAGTGACAAGAATCCTCAACCTCTATGTCTTCAAAGCAAAGTTTTGCATGCAATCTAGAGCTTCAACCATTATTTGAGAATTTGATTCTCAAATTATCCTCCTTTAACCTTGTTTTATTGTCTAAATAGAAGCAGATTTGATAGCTAAGGCTTTCGCTTCATTGTTTATGGCTCTTCCCAAGCCTTGCAACTCCCAATAGAGCATTGTTCCAACATGATTCCGGCCAACCACTCCAATTCCAACTCTACCTGGATTGCCTTTTGCAACTCCATTAGTATTAATTTTAATCCAACCTTCTAGGGGTGGTTTCTAACTAGCTTTGTCCTGCCCCTCTTGCATTTCAACTTCCTTCTCCATTGCCTCTATAACAACCTAAGTTTCCTCTTTAGCATACACTACCACAATTTCTATGACTTTGCTCCAAATGACATGCTAAACTCCATCTAAAGAAGAAAAGGTTTCTCTAAAAATTTTGCCATTTCTCTCCAACCACACTTGCCACCAAATGAAGTTTAATCCAAGATCCCAACCAATACAAAGAGCTTTATATTTAAAGCTACCCTCTTCCATATTTCCCAAATATTAATCCGATTCAAATCACCATTAACTTGAATTTTATAATATAAAAAACATCTCTTTCAGATCTGGCGCGTGAATGGGCACTCAAACATCAAATGATCAGTTGTTTCCTCACTCTTGTAGCATAAAACACATTGAGATGGACCAATGATTCCCCTACATCTGAGATTATCAAAAGTAAGAATTTCATTATGCATGAACTGCCAAGCAAAAAATTTTAATTTTTGCCAACCCTTGGACTGCCAAATCTTTCTCCAATCCTCAACCTGATATGCATGAGGAGGAGGCTCTAGAAGGATCTTATCATATCCATCCTTCACCGTGTAGACACCAAGGCTCCCATAGCCCCAAGCTAATTCATCATCCTCATCTCTACTTGTGAGAAATATTTCTTCCAATATTTTAGTCATGATGGATGTCAAATCCAGAGGAATTGAAATTGGCCAGTCTTCCAACTTCTTAAACTGCTTAAACTTATAATCCCCCAGTTGACTAGTTTTGAAATAACTTTCAATTTGGACCCAACCCTTGGTTTCCATGGCTATTTTTATTGGTTGTAGTTCAGAAAATTCAACAATGATAGGTGGGTATTGATCCCATGAATCTGTCCAAAATTGTGCCTTCTCCCCTCTCCCCACTTTCCAAAATAATCCATATTTTACTACCTGAGATCCTAACTTAAGAGCTTGCCACACTAAGGATCCATTACCATCCAAATGGAAACGACCCACCTCATTTGGGTTTACCTGTCCCAAATATTTACTAGTTAAGATTCTATTGAATAAAGAAGTTGGCTGGGAAATCCACCTCCAGTAAAGCTTTCCAACCAAAGCTTTATTATTTAACTTTGATCTTCTCAATCCCAAACCTCCTTTTACCTTGGGTTGGCTTACTTTCTCCCAACCTACTAAGGCCTATTTCCTCTCTCCTTTTACTCCTTCCCATAAAAAATTTCTAGCCATCTTGTCCAACTCTTTCCATATGGTATGTGGGGCAGCAAGGATAGAAAATTTATAAATTGGCATGGCTTGAATGATTGATTGTAAAAAAGTTAATCTACCCCCATAGCTTAACCATTTGTGAGACCAATGATTAATTATTTCCTTGATACAGTCCAAAAGATTCCTCCATATATCTATTTTTAGTTTTTTTAAATGCAAAGGGACCCCCAAGTATACCACTGGGAGAGAAGTCCTTGTGAATCCCAAGATCTCTAAAATTTTGTCTTGAAGCCTTTGATCAAGATTGAAAAAGACCACTTTGGATTTTTTTATCATTGATGACTTGGTTTGTATCCCTAAGGTAGACATTAAGTGTATCTCTAATAATTCTTGCTTCCTTGAAGCTGGCCACTCCCACCAATCCTGTGTCATCCAAAAATTGTAGGTGAGTCAAAACTTCCTCACCCACCTTGATACTTGTTAGCAAACCTTGTTATCTTCTCCTCAAGATGAGTCTACCCAAGCCTTTAGCCAATATGAGAAAAATATAGGGAGAACAAGAATCTCCTTGACAAAGGCCTCGAGTAGCTCCGAACGGTTGCGAGGGAAGATCCTTTATTAACATTGAGTATGTCGAAGTAGAAACACAACTCATGACCCATTCTATCCAATCCTGAGAGAAACCAAAGGCTGCCATCATCTTTGACAAGAAGCTCCACTCCACCCTATCATAAGCCTTTGAGATATCCAATTTTATGAACATTCCTCTATTACCAGATGTTTGCATTAAATGGATTGCCTCCTGAGCTAGAACTACACCATCCAAGATCTACCTACCCTTTACAAAACCCCCTTGCTCCGAGGGATAATGTTATGTAGAAGAGGTTTTAGCCGCTCAGCCATTACCTTTGTGATTATTTTATATATGACATTGCATAAGGTAATAGGTCTATAATCTGAAATATGCATCCCCTCCTTCCCTTTTGGAATTAAGTCAATGAAAGTATGATTTAATGCTTTAAGCATTCTTTTACTACCTTTGGACTCCTCTATAACGACCATTACATCCTCCTCCAAGTTGTCCCAAAAGGCCTAAAAAAACTCATTTGGAAAGCCATCTGGACTTGGTGTTTTTTCTGTGCTCATTCCAAAGACTACATTCTTCAGTTCCTCTATATCAATGGGTTTAAGTAGGGCCCGATTTTCTTCTTTAGAGATAACAGAGGGTATGACAACAAAAACTTCTTTTTGAGCCTCTTCATCTTGCACCATACTTTCCTTAAATAGTTTAGAAAAATAATCCATTGAATGGAAATGCATACCTGGAATTGTATCAAAGGAGTTTTTGTTCTCATCTTGAAGAGCTTCCATGTTGTTCGTTTATATCCTAGCACAGGCAGCCCGATGAAAAAATTTGGCATTTTTATCACCTTCTAATAACCAAGTGGTTCTTGCTCTATGTTTCCAGTATGTCTCCTCTTGGTTTTCAATGTCCTAAATCTCTTTACGCAATGCATCATCCTCTTATATGAGTTGCTTTGTAATTGTTCCTTCCCTAAAGTGTTTCTGAACCTCATCCCATCTGGCCACCAATGAAGCTCTTTGGACCTGGAAGTTTGTCTTGTTAGCTCGCATCGATTGTTTTAGTTGATTTTTGACGTAATGAAGATGTTTTTGGAATCTAAACATTGTTGTCCCATATGTTGGGCAACCTTCTTCCCACCACTGTGATGCAGGAGAATCCGATGGCAGCAGAGCAATCTCGCATCAACAAAAAAAAAATTAAGTGTTTGCCTTGGTGTCGCGATATCGCGACATGTATTTTCACGACTTGGGAAGGAGAAAGAAGGCGCGAAGCAAAAATGTTGCGATTTTGCGACATGTCACAAAATCGCGACCGAAAGAGGACAGGAAATGCGCAAAGAAGAAAATGTCGTGATTTCGCGACATGTCACAAAATCGCGACCAAAGAAGCGAGAAGGAGGCAAGGAAGGAAAATGTCGCGAAATCGCGACCGAAGAAGCGGGAAGGAAGCAAGGAAGGAAAATGTCATGATTTCGCGACATGTCGCGAAATCGCGACCAAGGAAGCAGAAAGGGAGCAAGGAAGGAAACTGTCGCGATATCGCGACATGTCGCGAAATCGCGACCGAAGAGGCAGAAAGGAAGCAAGGAAGGAAACTGTCGCGATATCGCGACATGTCGCGATTTCGCGACCCGAGAGGCGAGGAGGAGACAGAAAGGAAAGATGTTGCGATATCGCGACATGTCGCGATTTCGCGACCAGAAAAGAGAAAGAAGAGCTAGAAGGAAAAGATGTCGCGATATCGCGACATGTCACATTTTCGCGACCAAGAGGCAAGAGAAGGCTCAAGAGAGAAAAAGTGTCGCGATATCACGACATGTCACATTTTCGTGACCAAGAGGCGAGAGAAGGCTCAAGAGAGAAAAAGTGTCGCGACATGTCGCATTTTCGCGACCAAAAGATGATGGGAGGTGCAAGAGAGAAAAGTGTCGCGATATCACAACATGTCGCATTTTCGCGACCAGAAGACGATGGGAGGCGCAAGAGAGAAAAGTGTCGCGATATCGTGACATGTCGCATTTTCGTGACTCGAGAAAGGCAGGAAGGCCGAAAAGCAAAAGTGTCGCGATATCGCGACATGTCGCATTTTCGCGACTCGGACAGAACAGGAAGGCAAAGAAGCCAAAAGTGTCGCGATATCGCGACATGTCGCATTTTCGCGACTCAAAGAGAGCTGGAAGGCAGAGGAGTCGAAAGTGTCGCGATATCGCGACATGTCGCATTTTCGTGACCCGAAGAGAGTAGGAAGGCAGAGGAGCCGAAAGTGTCGCGATATCGCGACATGTCGCATTTTCGTGACTCGAAGGGGGCAAGAAGGCAGGGAAGCCGAAAGTGTCGCGATATCGCGACATGCCGCATTTTCGTGACCAACGAAAGAAAAGAAAGCACAGGCGGTTACAAGGACCGTTACAGAGAAATCTACCACACGGTGGTATACCGAACGTCATCAATGGTTGACAGGTGGACAGAGCCTATAGTGGCAGCACTGAAAGCACGTGGCACCGAGGTGTAGTGAAAGCAGACAAGATCAAGGATCGGAAAGAAAGGCGTTCGAAAAGGTGAAGACAACGAAGAGGCACGGGAAATGAAACGAAGGGTCAAGCAAGGGAAATGAAGAGTCATGCCAGAGATTTTAAAAGGGCGAGTGAAGGCATGCACAAGGGTCGAAAAACCGTTGGAACAGAGTTGCAGATGTGAAGGCAAGAGGGCCATTCTGAACCCGTGTAGGCTATTTTTTTGTCGAGTTGGAAATACTGTAATGTATTAGAAAATTCTTCCTGGGAGCACAGGCAGATCGCCGAACGTGAGGCAGCTTGCAGCAGGAAAAGAAAACTACGCCTGTGGGCTAGTGTTGTAATTGGTTTTGTTTAAATTGTTTAATGAGAATTGAGAATTTAGCAAAAGCAAATTTTGGCTCATGAATGAGTTTTTGTGAGTTTGGGGTGAGCGATATTTTTTTTTGAGTCTCCATCAGGTGGTATCAGAGCGAAAGTTCCTGAGTGTGTGAGCAAATCACCAAAAGTGAGGTAGCTTGCACCAGGATCTGTAGAAGGATTGCAAGAAGAGAGTGAAGAAGAATGCCTCCACGAAGAAACTGTGGTGGTGGAAGGAATGTGGTACTTGAAGAAGATTTTAAAGTTTTGCAGAGGCAAGTGCAAGCCCTGCAAGAGGAATTACGAAGAGGGATTGAACCAAGGAGAGAATACCATAGTGAAGATGAAGCTTGGGAGGTTGATGATCCATCGGTTGAAGAAGAAGCAACGGATCCTATAGAAGCCAGATTAATTAAGGTCATATCTCGGATCAGAAAGAAGGCGAAGTTTGAGGTCTCCACGTATTCTAAGAGTCTCAATTCAGAGGAGTTAATTGACTGGATCAATGATATGTAGGAATATTTTGAGTATGAGGAGATTGTAGATCCAGATCGGATCAAGTTTGCAAAAACAAAGTTGAAAGGCCATGCTTGCATATGGTGGAAAGAAGTGCAGCTAGAAAGAAATAGAGGAGGAAAGGAAAAGATAACCAAATGGGATCGAATGGTAGAAAAATTAAAGAGACAGTTTATCCCTGTAGATTACGAATTGGACCTGTTGAGAAAAATGCAGATTTTGAGGCAGGTAAACAGATCTGTCAAAGAATATACAGAGGAGTTCTACCAGATCTCAATCAGAACTAGCCATGCAGAGGCTGGCAGGGAGAAGGTGGCCCATTACATCAATGGGTTGAGAACCAGTATTCAAGAAGAATTGAGTCTGGTTAGGATGAGCACCATAGAGGATGCTTACCAGTTTGCCCTAAGGGTTGAAGAGAAACTGAATAGAAGGTTTGAAAGCAAGCAAAGAGGAAGGGGTCATGGTGGAAGAACTAGTGGAAGAATAGATGGAGGACAAGATGAGAAGAAAGAAGAAGCTAGCAGCAGCTAGGATCAGAAAGGAGATAATGATTACAGATCCCGTAATCAGAACCATGGCTACCAAAGAGGAAGAGGTAGATATGGAAGAGGAGAATTTTATGGAACCTATTTCCTTTGTGGGGAAGAAGGACATCGGTCATACGAGTGTCCACAACACCGAGAAAGGACGAATCAGAGACCTGAGGGTCCTGCCAGAGCTGCTATAGCAGATGAAAGAGCTGAATCAGAACATTCTGAAGAGGCAGAGAGAGGAGAAGTGATGTTCACAAGGAAAACCTTGTTGGATGAGGAGAAGGGATCAGACCAGAGAAGGATCCTGTTTCGCACAAGGTGCAAAATTTCGGGTAAGGTCTGTAACATTATTATAGATAATGGTAGCATTGATAACTTGGTCTAAGAAGAAATGGTTACCAAGTTACAGTTAAAGAGAAGGGGACACCCGCATCCATATCGGATTGCGTGGTTACAGAAGAACCATAGGACATTGGTCAGTGAACAGTCCTTGGTCAAATTTAATATTGGGAATTACTGTGATGAGGTCCTGTGTGACATCCTGCCTATGGATGCTTGCCATTTGTTGTTGGGAAGGCCATGGTAGTTTCATCGGTGTGCAGTGCATGATGGGCGTGCCAACACTTACTCAATGACAAAGAATGGAGTGCGCCATAAGTTGAAGCCCTTGAATGAGGCGAGCGAAAGAGTATGTAGCAGCACTAGAACCTGTTTGCTGAAGGGGATGGATGAAAAGAGGTTGCTAACAACAATGAGGGTGGAGGTTGAAGAGGTTGAAGATTTTGCAAGTTGTGAGAAGGTGACAGAACAATACAGAAGTGAAGGTCACTTCTCAATCCACCCCGGTTGTTTGATGCAGGAGCATCCGGTGGCAGCAGAGCAATCAACAAAAAAAAATTTAAGTGTTTGCCTTGGTGTCGCGATATCGCGACATGTCGCATTTTCGCGACTCAGAAAGGAGAGAGAAGGCGCGGAGCAAAAATGTCGTGATTTCGCGACATGTCACGAAATCTCGACCGAAAGAGGACAGGAAAGGCGTAGAGGAGAAAATGTCGTGATTTCGCGACATGTCGTGAAATCATGACCGAAGAAGCGAGAAGGAGGCAAGGAAGGAAAATGTCACGATTTCGCGACATGTCGCGAAATCACGATTGAAGAAGCGGGAAGGAAGCAAGGAAGGAAAATGTCGCGATTTTGCGACATGTCGCGAAATCATGACCAAGGAAGCAGAAAGGGAGCAAGGAAGGAAATTGTCGCGAAATCGCGACCGAAGAGGCAGAAAGGAAGCAAGGAAGGAAACTATCGCGAAATCGCAACATGTCGCGATTTCGCGACCCGAGAGGCGAGGAGGAGACAGAAAGGAAATATGTCGCGATATCGCGACATGTCGCGATTTCACGACCGAAAAAGAGAAAAAAGAGTCGGAAGGAAAAGATGTCGCGATATCGCGACATGTCGCATTTTCGTGACCAAGAGGCGAGAGAAGGCTCAAGAGAGAAAAGTGTCGTGATATTGCGACATGTCGCATTTTCGCGACCAAGAGGCGAGAGAAGGCTCAAGAGATAAAAAGTGTCGCGATATCGTGACATGTCACATTTTCGCGACCAGAAGACGATGGGAGGCGCAAGAGAGAAAAGTGTCGCGATATCGTGACATGTCGCATTTTCGCGACCAGAAGACGATGGGAGGCGCAAGAGAGAAAAGTGTCGCGATATCGCGACATGTCGCATTTTTGCGACTCGAGAAAGGCAGGAAGGCCGAAAAGCAAAAGTGTCGCGATATCGCGACATGTCGCATTTTCGTGACTCGAACAGGACAGGAAGGCAGAGAAGCCAAAAGTGTCGCGATATCGTGACATGTCACATTTTCGCGACTCAAAGAGAGCTGGAAGGCAGAGGAGCTGAAAGTGTCGCGATATCGCGACATGTCGCATTTTCGTGACCCGAAGAGAGAAGGAAGGTAGAGGAGTCGAAAGTGTCGTGATATCACGACATGTCGCATTTTCACGACTCGAAGGGGACAGGAAGGCAGGGAAGCTGAAAGTGTCGCGATATCGTGACATGTCGCATTTTCGTGACCAACGAAAGAAAAGAAAGCGCAGGCGGTTACAAGGACCATTACAGAGGAATCTATCGCACGGTGGTATACCGAACGTCATCAATGGTTGACAGGTGGACAGAGCCTACAGTGGCAGCACTGAAAGCACGTGGCACCGAGGTGCAGTGAAAGCAGACAAGATCAAGGATCGGAAAGAAAGGCGTTCGAAAATGCGAAGACAACAAAGAGGCACGAGAAATGAAATGAAGGGTCAGGCAAGGGAAACGAAGAGTCATGCCAGAGATTTTAAAAGGGCGAGTGAAGGCATGCACAAGGGTCAAAAAACCGCTGGAACAGAGTTACAAACATGAAGGCAAGAGGGCCATTCTGAACCCGTGTAGGCTGTTTTTCCATCGGAGTTGAAAATACTGTAATGTATTAGAAAATTCTTCCTAAGAGCGTAGGCAGATCGCCGAACGTGAGGCTGCTTGCAGCAGGAAAAGAAAACTACACTTGCGGGCTAGTGTTGTAATTGGTTTTGTTTAAATTGTTTAATGAGAATTGAGAATTTAGCAAAAGCAAATTTTTGGCTCATGAATGAGAGTTTGTGAGTTTGGGGTGAGCGATTTTTTTTTTTAGTCCCCATCACACTGTGGAATTTTCTTTCGAAGTTCCTCTTTTTGTAACCAAAATTTTTCAAATTTAGATGGTTTGTGATGCTGCACTGTCTTGATTCCCCTTCCAACAAAATGAGAAGGTGATCTGAAACTAGATCCTCCAAAATCTAAAATTTTATATTTCATTTTACAAATGCCTCCTCTGAAACCAAAAAACGATCTAACTTCACCTTCCTGCTATGTGGCTCCCTCCTCTTATTAGTCCAAGTATAGTTGGTTCAAGGGCATTTAATATCCCTCTTACTCTTCCCTTGAGACTCTCATGTTATGCACAACTTTCCATTGATGCATCTGACCATCTAAGTTTTGATCCCCATAAAAATTTGTGTTTAAAACATGTTTAGCTGTGACATTGTTCCTAAAATGTGATGTGAAAACACCCCTCGAAGCTATATGTTCTATTGCAATCCATTCAAGAAAGTTCCAAAAAGTAATTATCCCCCCTGAGGCCCCTTGGGCAACCACTTCCATATGACTAGCACCCCTCCAAAGTCTATTTATTGTTTTACACATAAGATCCAATGACATTTTTGTCTCCTGGATAAACAAAAAAATTGTTTTACATTTTTTAAAGAGTCTTAGAACATCATATTTATGGGTTCTACTGTTTAAACCCCTAACATTACATGATTGTATAATCATTGGTTACCTTGAGAGCAGTAAAAATCTATTGGTCTCATCGATCCTTTAGTGATCAGTTTATCTCCTTAAACTGCTATCAATTTCTTATTTGATTTTCTACCCAATCCTTGAGAGCTGCTATTTTTTATCTCTTTTCCACTTGAGTTATCCCTAGTGTTGGCCTTTCTTTTTTCTTTTCTGCTATGCCCATGATGACATCTTTAATTATCGATTGCTCTTGGTTATGCACTACTAATGCCCCTGCACTCTCTGATTGCGATACTATACTCAATTACCTACTCTATGGTGGAAGAAGATGAAAGAGGGGATTGAACATGGTTGTTATTATTTTCATTATTCCCATCCACTCCTTCCAAGAATTATTATTCTTCTTGGTCCATTAGTGTCTTAAAGATCTCATACCTATTGGAGGGTTTGCTCTTTACCATCTTTTTTCTTTTACCTTCTTCTTTTAGATTGTTCAAAACCATCTCCCTGTGCTTCTTTGCCTTGAGAAATATTGGTTGTTTCTTTATTGATTGTTGACTTACCCTCCTTAGGAATATTTGACATTCCTAGAGGAGCCTCCATTTTTATGTTCATATTATTTTGACAAGATCGGGCCAAATGCCCATATTTGTGGCAAACTCTGCATTTGAAGGGCAATGTCTCATAATCCAGTTGTTGAATCCAAGATAGTCTTGCAAGTTCGAGTTCCACCTCTATCGGCAAAGGTTGGCTAAGATCCATTTCCACACATAATCTTGCATAAACAACTGTGTTTCCTTCCATTGTATCTTTGGAAACACCCAAATGTCTTCAAAGGGAATTGATGATAATTTCCAATACATGCTCACTCCAAAAATTCATTGGAAGTGCATACAAACGGATCCAAATCGGGATAGCAGTGGGTTCCATTCGAGGATCAAATCCCACTCTCCAGGGTTGAACAAATAATCTTGTCGGACCATGATTCCTCTTTTTTGATTCAAAAGCCCTATTTCTATCGGTAAGTGAAGAAAAACTAACAATAAAATATCCATTGCTAATAAACCACAAATAATACTCACCAAGAGGCTCCTAGTTTTTTCGGACCCAAGAATACAAAAAATTTAGGATGGGGCGAATACCCATGAATTTATAGATCAAAACATGTTTGGCTCTATATAAAACTGTATCTTCAACCATCCTTTGCTCAATGACAATCTTTGGCCTTGATTTTTACTGTGGCAAGCATCCATTAACTCGTTGAGATGTTGATCTATTTCCAGCAGCCGTAAAGAGCATTTTTAATGCAACAATCTTGTCTTCAAATCCATAGTAACCAGAAATCTCTTTGACTACCCAACTGATGCCCTAGTTTTCTCTTCCAGAGCTCTCCATTCTTACAACTATTAAGATGATATGCTATTTTGTGCGCACTTTAAATTTAAAAAAAATAGTTTGAAATGTATACGAAGAATGATTATGTTCATATATTAATATTCGATTTTATATTTGAATTGTTGGAAAAAAATAAAAAATAAGAATTGAAAGAAAATTTATTGGCCAAATCAGCAATAAAAATTAGTTTTTAACAATATATATTTTTAAAAACTAATTTTTATAAAAATATATTTTATATAAAATTGTCCCGAGGGACAACGTAATGGTATAGGCTTTGGCTCTTCTTCGGGAGGTTCAAGATTCAAACCGCGGCGTGGGCGAGTGTGTGAGAGGATGGGTGTGTGGTGGTTGTGTTAAATTCCCCATTGATAAGCATAGCTCTCGGATTTGTGAGGGGTCATGGTTGGGGAGAGCCTGCCCAACCCTATGCTTTGGTCGTAGGGGTTTCTCACCCTAACAATATATATATATATATATATATATATATATATATAATTTTTAGAAAAAAAATTAAGATTATCTTGTAAAAGGATATATATCCTAGGGGGACAACACAACACAACAATTTGGGCTTTGGCTCTTCTTTGAGAGGCCAAGGTTCAAATTGTGGCGTGGGCGAGTGTATGAGGGGTAGGTGTGTGGTGGCTATGTGTTAAATTCCCTATTGATAAGCATAACTCTCGACTTTAGGAGGGGTCATGGTTGGGGAGAGCTTGCCCAACCCTGTGCATTGGTCGTAGGGGTTTCTCACACTAACAAAATCAATATATATATATATATATGAAGTAATATTATTTGTTTTAATTGAAGACACCTAGGTTCAAACCCTCTAAGTGAGTGTGTGTCAAACTGACGATGATGAAATGAACCTCGAGCGACCGATGGTTCCCTTCACGCTGGGTCAACAATAATGAAGCGAAATAGGTTTGGTGCAAGCAGTCCCTGTGGTTCGAACCCCTCTAAGTGAGTGCGTGTCAAACTGATGATGACGAAATGAACCCCGAGCGGTCAATGGTTCCCTTCATGCAGGGTCAACAATAATGAAGTGGAATAGGTTTGGTGTAAGCAGCCCCTGTGATTTGAACCCAAAGACTTGTCAGTTACTAAAAATAGTGTGGTTGTGACCAAATCTCCTATGTAACCCAAAAAATATTATTTTTTTTAATTTTATATAATCACTTAATAAAATAGTTTATAAAATTAAGAGCAAATGATGGGGCACAATAATTTTATACCATAATAATATATTTTTTTGAATTTACATGGTGAAATCCACCACAAATCCAAGCAAGTTGTCAGGATTTTATGTCTGCCATAGTATTCTGTGGTGTTCGTCCTGAAAGCTGTCACACACAAATATTTGTGCAATCCGCCCTTATAACCACCATGCCATAATCCTTTTAAACCTTTTATGCCGCTGAAAGCGTTAAGAAAGGGACAAGCATTTAGTCTAGCAAGGCCCGATTTGAACCTTGGACCTTTACCCTTACGGGATTTGGTCGAACCAATTGGTCTAAACCTCGACTTAGTTTTATACCATAAATTAAAATTCAACTTTTATGAATAAATTTTAATATTACATATATATATATATATATGAAGTAATATTATTTGTTTTAATCTTATATAATTATTTAATAAAATATAGTTGATAAAGGTCCAAGGTGTAGACCAATTGGTTCGACCAAACTCGCAAGGGGGCAGAGGTCCAAGGTTCAAATCCCGGGCTTCGTAGGACTGAACGCTTGTCCCTTTTCTAGTGCTTTCAACGACATAAAAAATTTAAAATTATTGTGGCATGGTGGTTATAAGGGCAGATTACACGAATATCTGTGTGGCGGCTTTCGAGGTAGACAACGCAGAATACTATGGCGGCTATAAAAACCAGATAGCCTGCTCGGATTCATGGCAACTACCGATTCCACCAGGTAAAATAAAAAATATATATAATTTATAAAATTTAGAGCAAATGGTGGGGCACAACAGTTTCATACCATAAATTAAAATTTAACTTTTATGAATAAATTTTTAGTTTAAAGTTGGGACACCAAAAGTGGTAAGGGTTTGGGGCTCTCTTTTATGAACCTTGGACCTCTCTAAGAGAGGCCTTACTACTACAATAACCTTGCAACTATTTGTTTTTTTAATTGGTTATATGAGATTGAAACAAATTCATATGGTATTACATCACAGCTTGGATATTATCTATGTATAGTTTGTCAAGATTTGAACCTAAATCTTTTCCTTAAATGTTGAGAAATCTAACAAATTAAGCTAATGTCCCTTGATTGTTTTTTAAATTTATTGAGATATGTTAAGATTTTTTTTATATTTTAAATGTATTACCATTATGTATTTAAAATATATCATTGAAATTGAAACAATGTTATATTTTGAATACATAATGGTAATACAATAGCTTAGCTATTATACATGTATGGTAATATTTGAAACTAGGTCTCCTAAAAAGTGTAGAGATTTAAACCAAATAAAATATTTAATTTAAGTTTTTTTTGGCCTTTAAAATGCTAAAAGTTTTCTTTTCTAATTTTGGTTGAGATATATTATTGCTTTGAGGATAAACCAAACATAACTTTCTGTTTTAATTTCTTGAGATATGTTATTAATTAGAATATAAAGGGTAGAACAACTTTTATGGAGAAGAAATGTTATATGTACCATCGAAGTAAGTGTTTTTTGCTTTTGCATTTGGGTGCAGCGCAACGGTTTGGGCTTTGGCTCTTCTTTGGAAAGTTCAAGGTTCAAACCATGGTGTATGTGAGGGGGTGGGTGTGTCTCCCTGGTAGAGTAGTTAAGAGATTCTTGATTAAAACCCCATTACATAATATTACCAAAAATAAAAATAAAATAAAATAATAATAATAATAATATTCTTTACTCTGAGTTTATATAAACAGGGTTGGCACAACTTTTATTTAGAGAAAATGTATAGCATTGCAATAATTGTATAGCATAAGGAGGATTACTTTTCTGTCCTTCTACACAAATAAATAATATTTTATTCCACAAAATAAAAAGTAATACATATTTTTTTCAGGAGTTTCAGATCTAACAATATTAATACATCCGTAACTTCTTTTGAATTTGTTAAGTAGGCGGCAGCTTCACCACTGGTAAGAGTGGTAATGTCAATCTTACTTCACTGGTGGGGCGTTGTGAATCTTATCCACTGCAAAAAGAAGAAAATACGACAGTCAATCGTAGATAAGGTGTGTAATGCCTGTCACAAATCCCAATGTCCACAGAGGTGTGGGATAGTAGATTTGGTATGTGATCTCTGCCCTGTGCATGTTTATGTATACCATCCATGAAACAATCAAAATTCATCCAAATTAATATTTGCCTTTTTTTCACATTGAAAATGTGCAAGCCGATGTAATTCCAGCAAGTCTAGTGGAATTGATCACAGCTGCCTCAAGCATCTCCAATAGACCATAGAGGTAAAGTCAATACGATAGAAATGATTATGCAAAAATAAATTTAATTTACATTCTTCCGATAAGTATTACAATCCCTTTCTTTTGTTGGGATTATAAAATATAAATTATAATCAATGACAAAAGCTGTCTTCTGCGGATTTGCGTGCAGCTGTGGTAGTACATGGTTAGGGTTCTTTACTTTCACTATGTAATCATGAACAAGTCACGAATGAAGGATCCATTCTCTAGTTTTACAAGTTCAGATCAAGGAGAAGGCCTTGGGCATCCCTTAAAAGATGTAAATTGTTCTGTTTTGGAATATACATCCTCGTTCGTTACCCATTGATTGGACTGTAAGGCACCTGTGTGAAGAGAACAATTTGAATGTGCCCCCTAATAGTTGGAAGCGTCATCTAATCCTCTGGTCCTTTGGATTTCGGAATTCTTTATGTGTGATCTTTAATTTTTTATGGCTTATATGTTGTTCTCTGCTTCGTCTGACATTCCGCTGTCATTTCCACTGAGAAGAAATTCTAAACCTAGCCTGCACTGTCCTTGCATAATGTGTGATTGAGATGTATAAGCTCCTTAATGAACAAAGAAATTATCCAGGATTACAAGCGCTTATATTAAAATATTTTCGCTGTCATGGGTTCTTATAAGTCAAGCACATTTGTTGTAACTTGTATTAAAATAGGTACTGTTTGCTTGCCATGATTACAATAGATTACAATATTCTTATCCAACTGGACTTGGCAATGTTTACAAGATTCAGAGCTTCGGTCTTTGGTGATCATCTCGTACCACAACCAACAAAAGGAGCTGAGCAGAACACAATGTGTGGCTTTATAAAAATTGCTGTCTTTTGCAGTAAATAAGCATTGACCTCAAGGCCATAAGATATAATGGCTGGTCATTTAAATAGATAGGACTTGGAACATTACTGTATCCTCTATCATTATGTATCTCTCCAAGCTTGACATCTAGGAGTCAAACCATGAGGCAATTATCTTTACACATGCCAAATGGACAGTCGCACACATACCATTCACTGAACACCCGACCTTCTTTGTGCAATCAGTACCTGGCATTCTTGCACACTGGAAATGAACATCTGTGGTTGTGTATGGAGTTGAAGCCATTAAACACCTCAACAATCCTAATTATTGACAACTACCATCAATCACCATAATTCAGTGTTACAAGATGAGTATTGGGTGGAAAAGTCCGATTCACTATATAAAGGCAAGCAGTGACAAAGGAATAAACAGAAGCATGAATAAGGAAGACCAAGGTAATAGACAAAGTCAATGACACAGATAAATACTAATTAGGATTGGATTAATTGATGAAAATCTTTGGCAATGAAGCCTGATCGATAAGTTTAGTCATTTAGCAATGTAGAAGGGATGTTGTCTGCCTAGTTCGCTGGCACACATGAAACTATTCTCCTAAGGTACCATGATGCTGGTATTGATGATTTGATAAATGCACTTACAAAAGATCATCTGATCACATCGACACTAAATAGCCTTGGGTATTAGTAGGAGTCGTAGGACACAGGCCTAGCATTCATCTGTGCCAAGTGGATTGAAGGCATCTACTATGATAATCAAAGAAGAAATTATCCGACATGCCCTATTAAATCTTCTTGCATGTGATTCAAATAACAGACAAGGCAACAATCTTTATAGTGCGTTTGGCCAGGGCATGTAGATGGAATATGTAAAGGTTATTTCCAATAAACACCACATGATGACTACGAAAATTAGAGAAGCTAGAGAAATTGAGAGATAATAACAATAATGGGCATGGATTAAGCCATATTTGGAGACCCATTCTTCAGCATCAAATGATATGGGACTGGTGCTCCATATATACATTATTTCTATCCATCATGATCATTCAGGGTTTGAATTTTACAGATTGTGGGTTTGGTTCTGTAGACACCAAAACAGCACCAATCCGATTATGTGACAACAAGCACTGATCACACTAACACACACAACCCCCAAGGCAGCCCCCAGAGGTTAAACAGTGGTTCTAACCACTCACACAACAGTTTTACAAGTCAGGGATCAATTTGGCATCTTTAAGACACTCAGCTACTTACTCGTCCTACCCAGGGACGAGTGCGGATTTGTACTCGTCCTACCCAGGGACGAGTGTGGATTTATACTCGTCTCACCCAGGGACGATTACCAGCGCTCGCTTCGGGGTGGGACGAACGCCAGGTTTGACCAAAAAAAAGTCAGATCTCGGCGCATGACAACTCGGAACTGCCACTTAGCTTTTCCTGCATGGTATAGGAGTGCGAGTGAGTTCTTTTGACAACTCATATCTGCCAATTGACTTTCCCTTCATTGCATGGGAATGAGAGTGAGCTTTTTAAGACAACTCAGATTTGCCACTTAGCTATTCCTTCATTGCATGGAAGTGCAAGTGAGTTTTTCTAAAACATACAAAGACATGCACAGAGGCAGTTAAGAAGCCCTTGATCAAGAAGAAGTCTTCTCTTCACAAAAAGCATTCATGCAAAGAAACACTTTTGCATGTTAATTCAAAGAGACCCCTTGGGTCTATAAAATGGTGAGTTTCCTCACCCAAAAGATATACAGAGAAGGAGCATTTTGAGCGACGAAGTGCTGCTAATTCACTTACTTGCGATTTGTGCTTTTAACATCCATAATCTCTTAATCGAAAGAGAGATTATTGGGTGAATTTTGAAGGCACGAATCAAGAACCAACCCCGATTTTTCTGACCATAATATCCTACCAATTTGCCGACAACACATCACATCAGATTTCAGACCCATCCCAAGAGGATTGGTGTCGAAGCAAAGTTTCACCCACGGGTGGTTTGCCTTCGGGCACCCCCCGCTTTATTGCTTTTGGTGACTATTTCTTTTGCATTATTTAGCTAGTTTCATGTTTATGCTTTTATCAAGTTTTCAGTTTATTTAGACTCATTTTAACCATCGTTAGATTTATCTTTTATTTTTCATACACAGGTGCTACTGATTCTTTGTTTGTTTCTTTGAACACAGATTTGTAGCATTAGAGGAGCAGCGAGGAATCGACCTTTACCAACGCAAGCGGCGACAACGTGTTGGTTCGCCCATCTTACATGTGGGCACGCGGAAGAAGGAATTCTGAAACAAGTTGTAAAAGACCAACATTTAACGCTCCTATCCCTTAAAAAGGAAGGAGACGCATTGTAACACGAATTTGTAAAGCATATCAATAAAAGGGCCGTTCTTTTTATATTGCTTTGATATCTTGTGTTTATGTTCTTTCTTTTTACGCATTTTTCAATAACATAGGGTTTAAGCGTTATTTTAGTTTCGTTTACATTGCATTTCTAGTTTATCCTTTTTGTTTCCGGAATCTCGTGTTTTCAATGGCAATCACGGTGGGACCTCTGGCCTCTGTTTTTTTTGGTTAGGTTAGATTCCTAATCTGAAATTGCTTGTTTTTTTACAGGTACCTGTTTTTCAACATCAGACTATTATTCGTTTCTGCAAGTGACGATTACATAATTGGTATTCGTTTCACCCCGAGACGAATAAACTATTCGTCTCACCCTGGAACGATTATTGTTCTGATATTCGCCTCACCTAGGGACGAGTATAGTTCTGTGCATTTTTTTAGAGCAAATCAGAAACATCTTGTTGGGCAGAGAAGAGGTAGGGGTTTTAAAGCTTCTGTCAAATTTTTGTTTTTCTGTTTTCTAGTTTTTAGTTTTGTATGGCTTAGGGAAAGATTTCTTTTTCGTTTGCCTGTTTCAATTTTTGCAAATTAAAATGAACCCCACACATCACGTGGTATTTTAAACCAAGGCGTTGGTCGTAAAACCCCAACCCTTGAGCAAGACCAAATGTGGATTCCGTTATCACTTTGGCTTGAGATATTGCATCCTTTACCTCGATCGCAACTGTTGCTAGACGTAAATCCTGACGAAAGCTGACCGAGTGTAGCTAGGGTGATTCCTAGCGCATGAGGATAAGTCTTCTATGGTAGGTGTCATAAACAAAGTGATTCCCCATCCGTACCGCCTATGTTCCACGTATCATCTGCTCTCACATACCTATAGTCTCCCTCACGTAAGGGCGGATATATAGAGAGGTTGGTATATCGGTCCGACAATGGTATATTGAAGGGGCGACCATTTTGGGAGTCATAAGAGCCTTCATAATTGCATTTAAACGTTTCACAAAATTTTCAAAAACAAAACAAACAACAAAACACACTAAACCAGATTTAGGGCACACTATTAATATTTAAAAGAGATAATCATTGCTTGTGTGTGTGTGCTACTTTCTGTTTAGACAAAAAAATCATAAAAAGAATTTTTGAATCTTTAGGTTAGCATTACCATGGTGAATACTCGTAGCCAAGCCCAATCACGGGCAAAAGCTGCAAAAAATGCACCAAGAGAGACAAATCATCTCCGATATAGCCTTGAAGACTTGGCCATCCCGCCTCGACGGCAGGGTACACCAGTTAGTTCACACCATGCAGAACATGGCTCTAGAGGCCCCTCCTTGAGGGGCACTCCAACCCATACAGTCATAGAACATGGCTCTAGAGGCACCTTCTTGAGGGGCTCTCCAACTCAGGCCATCAATAGACAAGACTTTAGAACCCCCTCCCTAAGGGGAACTCCTAAGCAACAAGAATCTTTTCAAGAAAATAACCAATATGTAGCACTTGGTCTAAGTACGAGGCCTCCCTTGGAAGTTCATTATGGGTGGCCTAGTGATGAAGCGATGTGTACTGCTTTAGAACAACAAAGGGTCTAAAAGGAAGAACCATATGATTTTGTTGTTCCTAATTTACCCTCGATTAATGTCGGACACAGTAGACCATATCCAGAACATCAGGTTCTCCCGACAGGGCAAGACAATTCTGCCCACACTTTTTATGCATATCACAGAGAGAGTGAGGAGGATCACTACATTCCTCAAGAACAGTACTCAATGCGAAAATGATGCACGTCTGCACCTGCTTTATATCTAGATTGCTCATTGAGACCAGAGCTTCAAGTTAATGCTGCCAACCTCGACAGAGGGAAGCAACATATAGGGGTCTCAGAGCACCATGCTCGAAACAGATATGTAGGGGAGACATCTAGGCCTCCTAAACAAGAGACGACAAAACAAAATGACTTGGCATTTGCCCAACTAGCCGCCCACCAAGCGCAAATCACGCGACTTAGGCAAGAACAACAGGAATTAGAACATTTGTGTCGCCTTAATCAAGAGCGCATTCAGCGTCAGACAGCTGAATTGCTTCACAACAATGCGCCTAAGAAGGCCCCAGGTCCTCGCACACAACAATCTGAGATGTATGTGAGGCACAATCCCCTAGTGCGATACAGGTCTCCGTGAATTTAGCAAGCACTGCCTCCAAGACCTCCTAGACCTGAGCGGGAGGCCATTCCCCGCAACCGTGATGGGCATCCTCTACGGGCACCCATCCATGTTTACAAGCCTAGGCCAAACACTCCTCAAGAAGATTATGAGGATTATGACCAAGAAGAAGAGCGGGCTGAAATGCCCTATCAAGGCAGAAGGGATGCTACCCATTTATCCATCCAAAGGCCTCAAGTTCCCCGCAACCCACAGTGGGAACAAACCAAGGAGGAGGAGATTACGTCCTCCGATGCATACAAAGTGTTGTTAGAACGCTTGGAGACTATGGAACTCAAGACTGCTGGGCCCCAAAAGCCTACCTTACGCCAACTCCGTAGTCATCCGGTGCATCCATCAGTGCCAGCACCTCCATACCCCGAACATTTCAAGCTGCCCCAGTTGGCACTCTTTAAAGGGGATGAAGATGCTCAAGAGCATGTGACTCGATTTTTGAGCCAATGCTTCGGTATACAAGACAATGATGCATTGTTATTGAGAACATTCATAACCACATTCGTAGGATCTGCCTCGGATTGGTTTACTCATCTATCGAAGCATAGCATCTACAACTTGGATCAACTAGTGGACGCGTTCCTAGAATGTTTTGCTTTCAATACAAAGAAAAAGGCGTCACTCAGTGATCTAGCTAGCCTCAAACAGTATGAGGAGGAATCTATGGTAGCATATGGGAATCGGTGGAGGACGGTGCTTTCAAAGTTGTCCTACCTCCCTCCTATGTTTGACCTAACTCAAATGTTCACAAAGAGCTGTTTGCGAAAGATATTTGTGCTATTGCAGCTGCAGCAATACGCCACTTTAGAAGAAGCTCTGGCGCAAGCTAGAGTTATCGAAGAGATCAAGATACAGGATGGCGAAATTGCCAAACCTAAGAAAAAAGAGTGGAATAAGAGCACCAAAATAGGGAATACGCAACAGACACCCGCCGCGGTCAATCAAGTTGCTATCAATGCCCCTACGCCTGCCCAAGCAACACAGCATTCAAAGGCTAATTATCAGGCGGTGCCTCACAATAATTATGAGAAAGATAACAAAAAGTAGGATCAAAATCAACAGCGTCGCCCTAAGCGACAATTTACACCATACACTGAGTCTAGGGACTCCTTTTTTGACCGTTTGTCAACGACAAACTTTATTAATCTGCCAGATATTCCAACAATTGATCCTAATGCGCCAAAGCCTAAGGGCTACAGAGAGGATCTTTTCTATAGATTCCATAGAAGGAAATAGCATGACCTTAATTTTTGTTGGACGTTTAAAGGTCTAGTGCAAGACCTCATTGACAATCACACATTGGTAGTGGATAACCCCATCGCACCCAACAACCAACAAATGGGTGTTTTCAAAGATCCTTTACCCGCACATGATGCACAAACAAAACCTCTGCATGTCAACGAAGTGCAACGGAGTTGCCCCATGGAGGGGTATGTTGGGATGATTAGCATTGTGACAAGAAACAAGAGACACCCAGGAGTTGCCCCCGCGACAGCCACTAGGGAAGTTCCATCCATGTCACAACCTCAACCAAATCCTACACAATTGCCCCCACCGAGACCAGTGGCCATGATTCGAACTAGACTTACTCAAAGTCTACGGACCACATCGGCTAGGCTCTCCATTTATGAGCTTATTCAACAATCGACGCCCCATCGAGAAGCTCTTATGGAGATATTAAAGGCAATTGAATTGCAACCCCACGAAGCGGATTCGTTCAACAATTTTGTGGGGCATGTCAAATAGTGTACCAAACCAGTCATTACCTTCAGGGAAGATGAGCTAAAAAGGGTGACTAGAGATGTTGCGGATCCACCCCTGCACGTTATTGCGCGAGTCAACGAGACTCCGTACAAGCGAGTGTTGGTAGACACTGGTTCGTCCAGTAACATTATTACAACCGCTGCACTGAAACATTTGAAACTGCCAACCTCTCACATTGCACCTTCCACTTATACCCTTCAAGCATTTAATGATGTGATATGCTCGACAGTTGGCACAATTGTCCTGCCCATACAAGTGGGACAAAAGACCATTCATACGTTGTGCCACATTTTAGAAGGTGAGATGGCTTACAATATCTTGCTTGGGTAGCCTTGGATCCGGGATATGAAGTGTGTCCCTTCAATTTCTCATCAATGTTTGAAATATACATTTGAAGGACAAGTGCACGTGGTCCCTGCAGATTTGGAACCTTTTAAATATTGCAAATCATGCCGCAGTCGACCCTCCCTTCAACGCATGTAGATTTCCAGTTAAATCCATCTACAAGAGGTCTGACTAAGCAAGAATATCCATTACCAAATCAATCAAATTCTCAGGCAGGTTCATCTTCTTCATCCGATCCTCCCACAATGACGCTACTTACGGTGGCCACACCAATGGACGAAGGAAAGAAGCCCCTGGAAGCGGAACCACCTCTAGTCTCCAATATCTCTACAGAAGAGACGCCTAATAGAATGGAAGTTGAAACGCCTAGTTCACCCCACATGGAGTGGACTCAAGGAGAACTACCATTCGCTTCCTCTCAATCGCCAACGATTACTATTGAGATGTCTAACACAGGCATGGGGGAGTATATAGTGTGCAATGTTGTTGCAACGCCCACACTTTAGTCTATGCAAGACATGGGAAGACCTCGACTCCCCATAGGCTCCGTGGTTCCTTTAGGCTACCCACCTAATCAGACAAACTTTATTTTTGGGGGCCTGGATCATGGCGTTGAACCTTCCCAACAAGAAGAGGAAGATGAAGATCCCTTTGTGGAATATGTCAACTATCTGGCTAACCCAGAATTCACATTACGATATCTTAGCCAATGCAATTGGCATGGATACGGGTTAGGCAGGTATGAACAAGGAATGCGTGTTTTGTGCCAACCAAGATACCAAATGCCTTATGATAAGTCAGGAGTAGGGTTTAATCACCCTTTTCCCCTTGACATCTTGGTCAAAAACATGCAAAGCCTAGGGATAGGCAACAAGGATGGGTTGGCATCAAATCCATATGCTAATCCAAATACAACTTATACATTGGGGGATTATTTCCCATTACAAACAAATAACCTTGTTGACCTCAACAACCCTTTCCCTATGGCCAAACAAGGAGAAACCTCATGGACTCACCCATAAGGGGAATATGGACAAGACCACGAAGGGTCTTCTGAAGATGAGTCGGAGTACGATCATTCGCACGAATATCCAATGAATGAAAGCTTCCTGATGATGTTCCCATTGAATGATCCCAGTAAGCATAGGTTACCTCAACAACAACAATATCCTTTGGACATAGATGACATGTTTGAACAATTACACATAGGTCCAAGACATAGGAGGCATTTCAACCTGGCGTAGTTATAGCAATTACTGCACCCGCCACTCCAGGAATATAGAGAGCATCTTTCGCCTGGAAACCCTATCAAACCATTAGTGCCGACGACCGACCTGATGCGTCATCGTTATACCATCATTAATTCTCAATGAATCTGTCAATCCAGGGCAGTGTACAAGGCTATCTGCGGGAGAAGAAGTGAAACAGCTATAACTTAGGTCAATCTAGGGCAACAAGTCTTATTGGTGGAACTGATTGTGTGGGGGGTTTTGGAACATTCCTATCTCTAAATTGCATAAATTAAATCTGAATCTAAGTTGCAGAATTGGAAACTAATCATTAACTGCAGAAATGAAGTCCTAATTACAATTGCAGAATGAGACCTAATTATATTGCAGAATTAACAGTTGCGGAATTGAAAGTCTAATCCTAATTGCGAAAGGAAATATAATTACTTTTGCAGGTAATGAAAGTTTAGATCTAATGTGGAAATAAAAACTATCAAAGTTCCGTAATGGAAGGTTGTCAATCTTCCGTTCGATTTTGACAAGGCAAAACATAAAATGCAAGAAATTGCTAAAAAACAGTAAATTTTGGAAATAACAATCTGAAAATAAAGTGGAAACTTTGCTGAAAGTAAGATTGCAACTAAAACTTTAAGCACAATATTAATCTAAGCATAAATAAACTAATACTGCAAATATTGTCAACTATTTACAAGCAATTGACATAACAAGTTCTACAACTCATTCTGCTGCAGCAAAATCAGAATAAAAACCTGCTTTGTTAGTCCTCCTCCTAGGTCTGGAAGTGGCCAGCCTCTTTGTCCAGAAGAAGGTGTAAGTCTCTCTCTTTTTCTAAATCTTAATCACATTCATTTACAAGTAATTTGAAATAGAATTGGTGCACTTTATTGATCAAAAGACATGATTACAAGAATTCTACTGAAAAACTGTTACAGGACATAACAGTCAATTTCTAGTTATACTCTGTATTTTCTGCTAGCTTCCTTACTCTATTTTCTACCTCTTTTTCTATCTACCTCTTTTTCTATCTACCTCGCTCAACCTAAATGGGAGCAATATTTATAGCTATCCTATGATCTGATTACAAACAAAGAATATCAAAAAGATCTAATCCTACAATGCTGCAACAAATTCTGGTTTTATCCTAGAAGAGGACTAAAACTTGATCTTTTCCTTAATGATGGCTTTGGTCGGAAATGACGGCAAAGACAGATGGAAGATATTTCTCTTTACTTTTTCCAACCTTTATTTCCCTTTTTTTGGCTTCAAAAATCGGTCAAAAGGTCAAAAACACATTCTGTTCTTCATTCCAAAGATAAGTGGCTTCATTCCGAAGACAATGCAGTTTTCATTTCGAAGATCGCTCATTCCGAAGATACTACATTCTCATTCCGAAGATCGCTCATTTCGAAGATACTGCATGCTTCATTCCGAAGATCCGCTCATTTCGAAGATGTTGCATTCTTCATTCCGAAGATCCGCTCATTTCGAAGATGTTGTGTTCCTTCATTTCGAAGATATCTGTTCATTTCGAAGATATCTTGGTATGAACAAATATATGCTTTTCCATTGATTTCTTCTACATCTCTCAGGTGGGTTATCTCCTAAGATCAAATTCTAATGGTCTTCATCCCTTTCCTCATGTGAATTCCATGCCTTGCTATTTATGGATAGCTTGCTGGAATTTACATGGGAAAGACCAGTTTTTGCTGCACAGCAACAGTTTGCTTGCACTGTTGCCAGATATAGGTGAAGTAAATGCTTGAGACAAATCAAAATATGATTAGTGAAATTCTGCTATTATTCTAAGCATATCCCATTGTAGCAAATCATAGCAAAAATAACACAAAACTATGCAAAAAGTTGTAAAATCAACATATAATATTTCAAATACATTGATCATGCAAAATGGTTAATATACAACATATTAAATCAACTTAACTAACATATCAGATAAAACATAAGAGTTTATAGGCATTTTTAGTGTACAAAACATGTTATGATTGAGGAATTTCCAGGCCTCATCATTTTCCCCCCAACTTATATTAATGCATGCCCTCATGCATTCTGTTGGGCTATGGAATCGCATATGTCCATGTTTAGATTCCATGACCTGTAGAATAACTTCTTGCCTATGTAATACCCCCTGTTTTCCTGAATGTTTCTGAGCCAATCTTCAAATTGTTCATCAAGCTGGGCATCTTCCTCAAAGTAGAATGGAACTAGAGTAATGATGGTTGGAGGCCTGAACCTGAGACCTATCCAGTTATGTTGCATGATCTGGATCAGTTGGACTACACCTTCTGCTCTTCTTCTGGACCATTCTAGATTGATGGGGGAGATAGGTTCTCTTTTCCTCAAAGACATGGAAAGTTCATTCCATCTGTCTCTGCATACTGACAATGTTGGGAAGAAATTGTGATCACAAAAATTGTTAAATCTAGCCACACAGTCCCTCAAATTGTTCAAGTACATTCTCTTAATATCATCCAAGTTCATCATTGAGAAGTGTTGCTGAGTGATATTTAGGTGATTTGGCTGGATTGCTCTGACTAACAACTCAGCCCTTGTTTCAATCACTTTATTCTACCTTTTCTCGTGATCCCAATAAAGCTAATTTTGCAAAGTAGACATAAATGCTCTCAACTAAACATCTCCAATGTAGATTTGAGGATGAGAGTCAACTTCCTCTGGAATGAAGAAACTGTGTAAAAACAGTTCACACAGGAGATTTTTTTGCTCAAAAGGACTGTTAAAATATGCTTCTAGAAAATCTTCAATAGTGTCCAATTTATAGGGAAGATTTGAAGTAATCCTCATGACCTGCCATCTGAGGTACTTTTCCTTCAAAATAAGGCTATAAAACCTGGCTGGTCGTCTAAATTGGACTAAAAATTTAGCAATTTGACATAAGTCAGACACCTTTTCTTTCAATGCCTGAATTTCTGTGTCCTTGGCTTCTAGCTGTTTTGCTTCCAATTTGAATTTTTCAGTTTTATTGGCAAGTTGTTCATATCTAAGCATCCAGCTAGCTATGTCTGCATTGTACTGCTCTAGAGACACAGTATTAGGTGGTCTTACTATAGGGGGGATCCTAGGCAACAGATTTGTCTGAACTCATTTTTCTGCCACTTCCACTGGCTGTTCATCTGTCAATAACTCTACTTGCACCCCCTTATTTGCTATTTCTATGGGGTTGTCATCAGATAGTATTTCTACTTGTACCCCCTTATCTGTTGTTTCTACTGGAAGTGTAGCAAGTTGAAATGCAGGGACCTCAGTAGGAGTACTTACTTGAACATTTTCTTGCTGTTGGGACTGTTTCTGTGTTGGTGGCTCATTTTCAACATCCTCTCGCAATATTCCTCACCATTTTTGAAGTATCTTCTGAACAAGAAGGCAATGCTTCAGAATAAGATGGTGCTGCTTCAGAATGAACAGGCACTTCTTCAGAATGAAGGAGTGCTATTTCAGGATGGACTCCCATGTCTGCTTCATCAGAATCATCTGCTCTTGATAAACCCAGAAGAAATTGAGCCAAATTATCTTCATCATGGGATATAACTGGTTGTTTTTCATATTGTGACAACAACAATTTTTTTAGTTCTGCCACTTTCTGCTGAAGTTTTGCAATTTTTCTTTCTTGCATCTCAATGATGCTTTCTTTCTCTGTGATCCATTTGGTCTGTGTTTTGACAATACTTCTTGCTACCCTCAACTACTCAGTGATGTCTTCCACTTCTATTTCTGCTTCAGAAGCTGATACAGACAAATCAGTTGCAATTGGCTGCTCAACCAATATCTCTTCTTCCGCAACAGGTTGTTCTTGTTCAAGAGGCTTTGTGAGACTGTCTATAAGGATATCTACCATATCTGTAGCCTGTTGAAATGTAGCCTCTTCCAAACCAACTTGCTCGGTTTACGCCTCGCCTATTTGTTCAGTGGAATTCTGGAAAGTTGTCAGATGCTGGTTGTATCTATGTGACATCTGGGCTACTTGGTCTATCTTCTTCCTCCATGACCCGTTCCGTAGTTTCTTTCAAATGGATTCTTGTAGACCTCCTAGTTCCGGATGCAAACTTCTTCTTTTTGCTCTATTTTCCGGTGACAGTAGGGGTCATGGGGTCAGTTTTAGATGCCTCTGTTTCCCTTGTTTCACTTCTCTGTTCTGACAAATCAGTTGCAGTTTCAGCAAATCGAACTTTCTTTTGTTTTTTTGCTCTGCTGCTAAGGCTGTATTGTGAAAGTAAATCGTCATTCCGAAGACAGACCCCCATTTCAAAGACAGATCTTTATTCCGAAGACATATCTTCATTCCGAAGATGATGCAGCAAGTCGTCATTCTGAAAACCAAGTTTCATTCTGCAGAAAAATTGTCATTTCGAAGACAGTTTCTTTCTGAAGACAAAGTGCAAAATTCATTCTGCTGTCATTTCGAAGACAATTTCATTTCGAAGATAATACAACGAGTATTGTTTTTGGCATTCTTGTTCCGAATATTAGGCGGAAATCAATATTTTCATTCTCAAAACATGTTTTTAAGTATGCCAACTCTTATGAATACCTTTTATGCTAATGGTTAATTGTCACATACTATATACCAATCATTTTACAATGAAGAAATGTAAGAAATATATACCTGATAAAAACAGTTAATGCCAGTTTTTGAAGAATGACTGCTTTTGTTGATATTCTGCTGAGATTTTCTACAACATTTCAAAACAAGTGCACTAGGTGAATTTGTACAATGATGGTTCAGAAATTTCTCAAGGTTATGCATGCCAAAAAACTGGTTTTCATGCACACCAACTCAGTAGTGCCTTAAGAAAAGGTTTTCACTGCTGGGTTATTCATTTTTTTTTTTTTTTTTTTCTTCATTTTTTTTATTTTTACCTCTCCTTTTCTCTCTTTTTTTTTTTCTTGATCCTGACTATGCCCATGAAGGAATTCATACTCAGAATTTATTCATCTTTTTGTTTTCTATTTTTCTGATTTTTTTTTATTTTCTGTTTTTTTTTGAAATCCACTGATCATGTTGATTGTTTTGAAGTGGAAGAAGGAATCTCTTCCACCTGCTGTGTATCCAAACTATCAAGTTGTTGCAAGAATTCTTCTTTAGTCAGAGGTGTATGGTATACCCTGAGGCGATGTCCATTCACTACCAACTTTCTTTGTGACCCATCAATGGGGGATAAACGAGCTGCTCCGTTGTTAAATACCTCTTCAATCCAGTAAGGTCCCAACCATCTAGTTTTTAGTTTTCCAAGGAAGTCTTCATATTGAGAATCGAACAGTAAAGCCCAATCTCCTTGTTGAAGTTTCCTCTGCTGAATGTGACTGTCATGCCACAACTTCCTCTGCTCCTGAATTACCTTAGTTTGGTGCAGAGCATCCAATCTAAGTTCATCCAATGCATTCAGCTGCAGAATCCTGTTTGTCTGTGCCTACGACAATTCAATTCCAATTTCCAGTGTTGTGCACAATGTTAGTAGCTCAAATTCAATAGGTAAGAGAGGCTTTTTACCAAAGACTAGTTCATAAGGTGTGAATCCAGTAGTGGACTTCCAAGTAGTATTGTAGGCCCAAACTGCTTCAGGTAATTTGTCTAGCCAATTTTTCCTATGAAAAGCTACTGTTTTTGTCAAGATGCGTTCTAGTTCCCTGTTTGTTACTTCAACTTGGCCATTTTCTTGTGGGTGGTAAGGTGATGATTTCCTATGTTTGATTTCATACAATTCTGTAAATGCTTTTATGACTTTGGATGCAAATTGGGGTCCTTGGTCTGTGGTGATAGACCGTGGAGCTCCAAATCTCTGAAAAATTTGAGTATACAAGAAATCAGCTGACCTTCTCTTCACGAGCATGTTTGAAAGCACGCACCTCTACCCACTTTGTCAGGTAATCGGTGCATACTAGAATATGCACCTTTCCTTGAGAAGGTGGATCAATAGGTCCTACAAAATCAAGCCCCCACCTCTCAAATGGTTCTAAAACCATTTGAGGCTGCAGTGGCATCTCATTTGTATGAGTGGGTTTCCCCATTCTTTGGCATGCATCACAATGCCTGATGTACTTTTTCACATCCTTGTGAAGAGATGGCCAATAATATCCTATCCCCAAGATTTTTCTAACTGTGCTTTTTACGAAATAGTGTCCACTTGAGGGTTCATCATGACAAGCTCTAAGGATATCATACACTTCATCCTTTCGGATGCACCTACGTAACACATGGTCAGGACTGCACTTAAAAAGCATACCCTTAATCCATTCAAAAGAAGAACTCTGTTTGATCAATTGTTTTTTCTGTTTTGAAGTAAAATGTGGAGGAACTTTCCCTGTGACCAAATAATTGGCTATATCTGCAAACCAAGGTGATTGAACTGATATAGCAAATAGTTTTTCATCAGGAAAAGTGTCATCAAATAATTCCCCTTCATCTGTGTTATGCAAACCTAGACAAGAAATCTGCCACAACATTAGCTTTTCCTAGTTTTTTTATTATGGTGATATCAAATTCTTGCAGCAACAGCAACCAACGAATAATTCTTGCACTTACCATAGGTTTATTCATCAAATACTTAATGGTTGTATGATCTATGTGAATAAATATTTGATAACCTCGTGATATAATGCTCGAATTTGTTGATGGCATAAATTACTTGCTAGGAATTCTTTCTCGGTTGTTGTATAATTTTTCTCTGCTCTGTCAAGTTCTTGCTAATGTTGTAGATGGTATAATGTTCACCATTATCAATTTGTCCTAATGCTTGCTCCAATTGTTGTATTGGAGGCATCAATCTGAATGTGAAATGGTAATGTCCAATTAGGTCCTCTGAGCACAGGTGGAGTTATCAATTTCTCTTTCAAAGCTTCAAATGCTTCCTGACATTTTGCAGTCCAGGAGAATTCAGAATCTTTAGTCAATAAGGCAAACATAGGACTGGCTATTGTACTAAAGTTGGGAATAAACCTGCGGTAAAAACCAATGTGTCCTAGGAAGCTTCTGACATTAGTCTAAGTTTTAGGAGGAAGGAGATTCTTGATAATTTCAACTTTCTTTGGATCAACTTGGATCCCTTCAAGAGAGATGTGATGACCAAGAACTATCCCTTCCTTCATCATCATGAAGCATTTATCTGGATTTAAGGATAAGTGGTATGTTTCACAACGAGTTAAGACTTTGTCAAGATTTTCCAATGTAAAATCAAAAGTTTGTCCACATACTGTGAAATCATCCATGTAAATTTCAACACTTTTGGTGGTCAGATCAGCAAAAATTGCTAGGACTGCTCGCTGAAAAGTTGCTGGGGCATTACACAAACCAAAAGGTAAAACCCTATAGGCAAATGTTCCCCATGGACATGTAAAAGTTGTCTTTTCTTGATCTTCGGGTGCAATCTGAATTTGATTATATCCACTAAATCCATCAAGAAAACAAAAGTATCTTTTTCCAGCAAGAGTATCTAACACTTGATCTATGAAAGGTAATGGAAAATGGTCTTTGTATGTCACCTTATTCAATTCTCTATAGTCTACACATACTCTCATTTTTCCATTTTTCTTAGGAACTATTACCAATGGAGAAACCCATTGGCTATCGAAAATTGGGTAAATGAATCCTACTTCCAGGAGTTTTTCAATTTCTTCTTTCACAATATCTCTTAAGGCAGGATTCAATCTTCTTTGAGGTTGTCTGACTGGCTTTACTTATTCAGTATAGATTCTATGGGTACATATATCAGGATGAACTTCTAAAATATCTTTGTAGTTCCAAGCAAAAGCATGAACATGCTTCCGCAAAACAACTATCAATTTTTCTTCCTCTTCCCTAGTAAGCTGGCTGTAGATGTTCAGAAATTTGCCTGGCTGGACTTCTATTTGTTTTGTATTTAGAAGGACTGAATTCACTCCTTCATATTTGGTGTTTAAGGGATTAAGAGGACATTGCTGAGATGGGAGAAACGAAGCAGTTTCTGTTTCATTGCTGCTTGAGGGAAGCATATCTTGTATGGAACAGTGAGAAGGAAAAATCAGATGATGGTGCCATCCATGTGGTAGTGAAACAGAGTTTCCCTGTGATAGCATAGATGATTCATCTTCAGATTTTTGATTCTCCTCATTACTTATCAATTGTTGGATATTTGTTGCTTCCCCTTCTAAACCTTGTTCATGCAGAACATTCATCAAGATTGTTTCATTTTCTAAGTTTTATGTGTCACTGAGGTCTTCTGTGTGTTCTCTTACTACTAAGGTAGCTAGTGTAGAAATGACCTCTTCTGGTTCTTCATCTGAGTCAGAAAACCATAACTGACCTGAAAATTTGCTAGATGGTTTTGTAGGAGGATATAAAGAAATTTGTTTCAGCTCAATACCATTTGAAATAGTCATATTTCCAGATCTGCAGTCTATGAAGGCTGCTGCAGTTGCAAGCCAAGGTCTTCCCAAAATAATGGGATATCCATGTGCTGAATTTCTTGGTCTGTAAAACCGAAAAATCTGCAGGGAATTCCCAAGAAGAAACTTCTATAGGGACATCTTCAATGATTCCTTCGGGTTTTGCAAGCTGACCTATCGACCATTTCTAAAGCTGTAAATGTGGGGCTGAGATGTTTGAGCTGTAATTGTTCCATTGTATCTTTAGTCATGACATTTATTGCAGCTCCTAGATCCACTAAAACATTTGATATTGGTACTTGAACCTATGGTGACTGTGATAACTGGGCTTCCTGGATCACTATACTTTGGAGGTAGTAGTTTTCCAGATAAGAGATCAGCTATCTTCCCTTCAACCTGCACAATCTTGGGGAATGCTTTCTTCTTTCTTCCTGCTCTTTTAATGCACAAATTTTGGACAGTACTGTTAATTTCTGGTATTTCCTTAATGGCTTGCAATAAGGGTAATGAGATAGTCAACTTTTTGAGTTCTTTGACCAATTTTGACTCAAAAAATTTTGGTATTGCATTAAGTCTTTCAGGATATGGAACTATCCTTGGTAATTGTTCTGCTTGTGTCTCTTTTTCTATTGTTGGATCCAATTTTTTTGTTTCTATTGTTGGTTGGATTCTCTCTGGTTCGATGATTCTTGCTTTTCATTATCTTTGATTTCCATTAAAACTGGTTCAGGTACAACTTTCCCTGAACGGAGTTGGATATCGCTACAATCAAGAACATTAATTTCAATATTTTCTTCAGCTTTAGCCACATAGACAGGAGGTGTCTGTCTTACACTATTTGGATTAGTGATTGGCTGAGCTAGCAATTGAGGTTGTTTCACTTGCTGTGTTTGCTATTGTTTTTCTTGAAAATTCTGATTAGGTGCAGGCAACAAATGCTGAGTTTGACCTTGATTCCTTTGCTGCCTTGGATAGGACTGGTATTGCTTGATTCCACTGTGGTTGGTTTTGCACCCAATGTGGATTAGTCTGATTCTGATTCCAATTTGGATTGTTTTGATTCCATGAGGGGTTTTTTTGATACCGATTCCAGGCTGGGTTACTCCAATTTGATTGTGGCCATTCTTGGGAATTTGTCCATTGAGGATAATTCCAAGGACGTTGGGGTGGTTCCGATTGTCCCCAAGGCATAGTACCAGGATTATGCCCCCAATTTGTAGGAAAACGGGGGGGATTTTGATATTGAGAGAAATTCCCCCCTTGTTTTGGTCCAATATAGTTGAGTTCCTCAGTCTGGTTTTCTAACACAGTTTTGAGTTGTGGTAGCAGGTGGCATTGATCAGTTGAATGCCTTTTTGAACAGATACTACAAATGGCTGAGATAGATGTTTTATTCAAAGGACATTCCTGCAAAGCATGTTTACTTCTACATCTTGGGCAATAAATTGCCAAAGGTTCTGTGTTTTTAGCTTTTGTAGAGATTTCCCCTAAAGTAGTGTTTAGATGCACTAGGATATCAATTTTGAAATTTGCAAGTTCCTCTATCAGGTCCTTTACATCAGTGCCATTTGTGCGGCTTTTTCTTCTTCTCTGCTTAGTGCGAGAGTAATTCCTGCAGAGATCCATAATTTCCTCATTACTGAGAGTGGTTACATCCCCTTTTCCCATTAAATCCAGAACTTCTCTGGATTCATCTTGCAATCCTCTCAAAAAGATAGTTTTACACAATTCTGGTTCTACTAGTCCACATCTCCTTTGAACAAAGGAGAACCTATCAAGATAATCTTCCAAGGTCTCATCATCTTCCTGCTTGATTCTAAATAACTCATCTTTTCTATTCCTTACATGGCAGTATTCCCGATATTTGTCTAAAAAGACAGTCTCCATTTGATCCCAGGTTCTTATGGAATTTGGCTCTAAGCTCATGAACCAGCGTAATTTTGAATCCTTGAGAGTTGAGGGAAAAACCTTAAGTTTTTTATTGTCATTTATATAATCATAGGTCCGACACACTACCTTGAATTCAAACAAAAACTGATCAGGATCTTCAGATACAACACCTCGGAAGGTTGGAAGTATCGAAGGTGAAATGGTCTTCATGGGAGAGTTTTGTGTTGGATTCAGATGAATAGGATATTCAAATGTTCTGGATGGTTGGAGTATATCCTGATCATCCCCTTCATTATGAACATAGCCATGTTGGCCATCTGCATTGCCTCCTTCTCGCCATAGTTTCTTGTTTCCTAGGAGAAGTTAAAGCTTTCCAAATTGTTCTCTCAAGAGGTCCAAGCTTCTCTGTTGATGAGTCTGATGAATTATCTTCCTTAAGATATTTTGTTGATAAAATTGGTGATTTTCCTTTCTCAAAATGTTCTACTAATGGTGAGTGGTGATTTTTCTATCAATCTTTCAGGTAGTTCAAACACAGGTGATTCACCCCTTAGGCGTGAAGATCTCCTTAATGGGACAAGCCAGGGATCCTTTGGAGTATCCCTAGACTTACTCATTCATGTTTACTCCTAAATGACATAAATTAAGTCAATAGTTGTTATCTTACTCTGTTGTTATATTCAGATTTTAACCTGAATGTTCACAGTTTAGTCTGATTACAACTATTGGACTATTTGTTTTCTTCTAACAACACTATTCCCCGGCAACGGTGCCAAAATGATGCGTAGTCGTTATACCATCATTAATTCTCAATGAATCTGTCAATCCAGGGCAGTGTACAAGGCTATCTGCGAGAGAAGAAGTGAAACAGCTATAACTTAGGTCAATCTAGGGCAACAAGTCTTATTGGTGGAACCGATTGTGTGGGGGGTTTTGGAACATTCCTATCTCTAAATTGCATAAATTAAATCTGAATCTAAGTTGCAGAATTGGAAACTAATCATTAACTGCAGAAATGAAGTCCTAATTACAATTACAGAATGAGACCTAATTATATTGCAGAATTAACAGTTGCAGAATTGAAAGTCTGATCCTAATTGCAGAAAGGAAATCTAATTACTTTTGCAGTAATGAAAGTTTAGATCTAATGTGGAAATAAAAACTATCAAAGTTCCATAACAGAAGGTTGTCAATCTTCTGTTCAGATTTTGACAGGAAAACATAAAATGCAGGAAATTGCTAAAAAACAGTAAATTCTAAAAATAACAATCTGAAAATAAAGTGGAAACTTTGCTGAAAGTAAGATTGCAACTAAAACTTTAAGCACAAGATTAATATAAGCATAAATAAACTAATACTACAAATATTGTCAACTATTTACAAGCAATTGACATAACAAGTTCTACAACTCATTCTGCTGCAGCAAAATCAAAATAAAAACCTGCTTTGTTAGTCCTCCTCCTAGGTCTGGAAGTGGCCAACCTCTTTGTCCAGAAGAAGGTGTAAGTCTCTCTCTTTTTCTAAATCTTAATCACATTCATTTACAAGTAATTTGAAATAGAACTGGTGCACTTTATTGATCAAAAGACATGATTACAAGAATTTTGCTGAAAAACTGTTACAGGACTATAACAGTCAATTTCTAGTTATACTCTGTATTTTTTGCTAGCTTCCTTACTCTATTTTCTACCTTTTTTTCTATCTACCTCTTTTTCTATCTACCTCGCTCAACCTGAACGGGAGCAATATTTATAGCTATCCTATGATCTGATTACAAACAAAGAATATCAAAAAGATCTAATCCTACAATGCTGCAACAAATTCTGGTTTTATCCTAGAAGAGGACTAAAACTTGATCTTTTCCTTAATGATGGCTTTGGTCGGCAATGACGGCAAAGACAGATGGAAGATATTTCTCTTTACTTTTTCCAACCTTTATTTCCCTTTTTTCGGCTTCAAAAATCGGTCAAAAGGTCAAAAACACATTATGTTCTTCATTCTGAAGATAAGTGGCTTCATTCTGAAGACAATGCAGTTTTCATTCTGAAGATCGCTCATTCCGAAGATACTGCATTCTCATTCCGAAGATCGCTCATTCCGAAGATACTGCATGCTTCATTCCGAAGATCCGCTCATTTCGAAGATGTTGCATTCTTCATTCCGAAGATCCGCTCATTTCGAAGATGTTGTGTTCCTTCATTTCGAAGATATCTGTTCATTCGAAGATATCTTGGTATGAACAAATATATGCTTTTCCATTGATTTCTTCTGCATCTCTCAGGTGGGTTATCTCCTAAGATCAAATTCTAATGGTCTTCATCCCTTTCCTCATGTGAATTCCATGCCTTGCTATTTATGGACAAGTGGTTGGAATTTACATGGGAAAGACCGATTTCTTTGCACGACAACAGTTTGCTTGCACTGTTGCTAGATTTAGGTGAAGTAAATGCTTGAGACAAATCAAAATATGATTAGTGAAATGCTACTATTATTCTAAGCATATCCCATTGTAGCAAATCATAGCAAAAAGAACACAAAACTATGCAAAAAGTTGTAAAATCAACATATAATATTTCAAATACATTGATCATGCAAAATGGTTAATATACAGCATATTAAATCAACTTAACTAACATATCAGATAAAACATAAGAGTTTATAGGCATTTTTAGTGTACAAAACATGTTATGATTGAGGCATTTCCAAGCCTCATCACGACCCTGTTTGCATGTCCGCGCATAAGGCTGATCCCTTTGTGCCAGTGCCTACAGAGCCAGATCCAAAGCACCAAGAGCATCCAGAATGTCAGAGTTGTCACATTTGCGGTAATGGAGATTACAATCATTTCATCAACATGGTCTCCATTGACTTGACCGCCCCCATCCATGATCCAGCCAATCCAACATGATTATTGCATCTAGACATAGAGGCTATTGATTGGGATCGCACTGACACACCACCATCTCCATCAGAGTATTGGCCTTGCGGTGGGATGTTTCATTTCACTCCAGGACGGACTCAGGATGTCTTCCATGTTGAAGAGGAACTTGACGTTCCTAATGATGATCTTAATTCAGCAAACGATATCCATCCGATCCCAATTCCACACCAGTTGGAAGATGGATCCCATATGTCGGTCGAAGCAACGACTGATGTAGACATCGGCACAGATCCAATGAATCCACGGATTCTCAAGCTGGGGGTAAGTCTTTCCCCCGAAGAGCGAGCCGATTATGTTACCCTTCTTAAGGAAAAGAAGGAGGTTTTTGCATGGTCATACAAGGATATGTCGGGACTAGACCCACAGCTAGTCACGCACAATTTAACGCTTGATCCGAAAATCAAGCCAGTCAAGCAAAAACTACGCAAGATGCATCCAACAGTGGCCTTAATGGTAAAATATGAGTTACAAAAGTTGTTGGATGCCCAGTTTGTCATCTGTGTGGATTATCCTCCATGGTTGTCTAACATGGTTCCTATCAAGAAGCCCGACGGGAGGATTCGCATATGCACCGATTTTTGAGATCTTAACAAAGCGAGTCCTAAGGATGATTTTCCCTTGCCAAGCATCGACGCGTTGGTAGACGCTACAACAGGCCACGAAATGCTTTCCCTTATGGATGGTTTCTCAGGATACAATCAGATTCGTATCAATCCTGAGGACCAACTAAAAACGGCATTCACAACGCCTTGGGGAACATTTTGCTATAAGGTCATGCCTTTTGGCCTTAAAAATGCCGGAGCCACCTACCAACGTGCCATGACGTACATCTTTCATGATTACATGCACAAAACTTTGGAAGATTACATGGATGATTTGTTGGCCAAATCTCTTTTGCGCCTAGATCACATCGGTGACTTGAGCAAGGTCCTTGATCGCCTCATTGAACATAAAGTCAGACTAAACCCCAAGAAGTGCGTCTTTGGCATCACCTCTGGAAAGCTCTTGGGTTTCATAGTCTCCAAACGAGGAATTGAGGTCGACCCAAACAAAGTCAAGGCAATCCTTGAAATGCGTCCCCCAACCACCATCAAGCAACTCAGGAGTCTACAGGGAAAGGTTGCATCGATCAAGCGCTTCATAGCGCAGTTATCTGACAAATGCCGACCCATGAATAAATTATTGCATAAGGGGGTCACATTTCATTGGGATGACGAGTGCCGATCAGCCTTTGACGACATTAAATAGTACTTGGCTTCGCTGCCAGTATTGGCACCACCTAGACCAGGAGTGTCATTCTATTTATACATCTCAGCCATCGAGGTGGCACTGGGCGCCATTCTGTCCCAGAAAAATGAACTTCACAGAGAACAGGCTACATACTATCTTAGCCGCACCCGGTCGGTTATGAACTTAACTATGCATACGTTGAAAAGCTCTGCTTGGCAGTGGTGTTTGCTACCAAAAAGCTATGCCACTACATGCTTAGTAATAAGACGTATGTTGTGTCTAAGGAGAATCCATTGCGATACATGATGAGTCGTACTTATCATAGTAGCCGCACGGCGAAATGGATCATGTTGTTGACGGAGTTTGACATAGAGTTCATTGGACAAAAATCCATAAAAGGTCAAGTCATCGCCGATCAACTAGCTGAGGCTCCTCTTGAAGACGATCAGCCTCTGACTTTTGAACTACCTGATGATGGGGTCTTCCATGTTTCAGAGTCGCCAGATTCTGATGAGCCTGAGTCACAGGCTGACATAACCCTATTCTTCGATGGTTCTAAATGTGAGCAAGGGGGTGGCACGGGAATTGTATTCTTCACTCCACAAGGTGCTCCAATGCCCTTGTCATTTAAATTAGACTTCCGTGCACCAACAACAATGCAGAATATGAAGCCTTGCTCATAGGTCTTCAGACAACAATCACCATGAACATTAAACGATTGAACATCTTTGGTGATTCGCTGTTAATTGTCAATCAAGTAAAGGGGATATTCCAATGTAAATGTCCAGTTTTGCAGGCCTATAAAGCCCTTGTGGACAAATTCCTGGCACAACTTGAATGGTATGACATCGAGGCACTCCCTCGATCATCAAATCATTTTGCGGATACTATGGCCTCCTTGGGGTCACTCATCCCGCAAGACCCTTCTGGTGAAATGACAACCATTCAGGTTAAAACATTATCGCAATCTGCGATGGAGCGTGCAAGCTCTGATCCGACGCCAGGAATCCACATGATCCAGATTGAACCATCTCCGGATAAGTTCTCTCGAATTCGAGATTGTTTGACTCAAGCCAACTAGGGGTCCTTGTTCTCCCCGACCCCTCTTACTAGCAACACCACGTTGTTTTTACAAGTTCTTTCTTGCTCAGCTTTTGTTCGGGATGGACTTCAAGAGGGATTGGCCATTCATACTATCGAGGTTTCTGATCAGCAAGATTGGTACACACCCATTCGGGATTACCTCAAGCTAGGTAATCTCCCACTTGGATTGACACAAGCCACGAAAAGATCATTCAAACAGAAAGCGGCAAAGCATGTCTTGTTAGGAGACATTTTGTATCGTCAAAATTATGAAGGAATCCTCCTTCGTTGTTTGGACCAGCAAGAGTCCGCTTGGGCGATCACCCAAGCTCACGATGGTACATGTGGTGGCCACTTCAACGGTATGGCCATCGCAAAGCGCATTCTTTGCATGGGTTATTATTGGCCATCTTTAGAGCGAGATTGTTGCGCATATGTGAAGAAGTGCGTGAAGTGTCAACACCATGCTAATTTGACACACGTACCTTCTCAGGCCTTGCAGCCGATTCAATCGGTTTGGCCTTTTTCATAGTGGGGCTTTGATCTAATTGGAAAGATCTCCCCTGCGTCGTCTGGTCGTCACACGTTTATTTTAACGGCCACAGAGTACTTTACCAAATGGGTGGAAGCAATTTCGCTGACCACTACGACTGGAGCCCGCATTGCAAAATTTATTTTGCATAACATCATATGTCATTTTGGTATTCCATCCAAGATCCTGTCAGATAATGGGACACCATTCAAGAATAAATATGTGCGTGCTTTGACCACAAAGTACAAGATTCAACATAGCTTTTCAACACCCTATTATCCATAGGCAAATGGGCAAGCAGAGGCATCAAACAAAATGCTAGTCGCCATTCTCAAAAAGATAGTTGCAGACAATCATAAAGACTAGCACATTCAGATCCCGCTTGCCCTATGGGCTTATCGCACCAGCATTCGAACGCCCACTGGGGCAACTCCATTTTCGTTGGTGTATGGCTCCGAGGTAGTCATGCCTTTTGAGTTGGAAATTCCTTCCCTGCACATTTCAATGCAAGAGTTCATCGATGATGACACTGCGTGGCAGGCCCGGTTAGATCAACTGACGTTGCTCGATGAACGATGCGTTAATGCTCTCGAGCATTTGCGTATCTATCAAGAGCGACTTAAGAAAGCATACAACATGAAAGTCCACCTTAGGGAATTTTAGGTTGGTGACTTGGTCTTAAAAGAGAACCAACAGAATTCTAATTTGCCGTCCCATCTACGGGACAAGTTCGCGGCAAACCGGTTAGGTCCTTACATCATTGACAGTAGAATAGGACCCGGAACATACCGGCTTGCCTCTCTTGAAGGAATCAAGGAAACAGAACCCTTGAATATCATTCATTTGAGGCCATTCCACATCTAGAGAGCCATAGTCCAACTAAAAGCTCCAAGGATTATCATAATCGCTTGGTCAACCCTAAATGCTCCAAAGGTATCTATAAACCCTTTGGTCAAACTAAAAGCTCCAAGGATTATCATAATCGCTTGGTCAACCCTAAATGCCCCAAAGGTATCTATAAACCCTTTGGTCAAGACAAAAGCTCCAAGGATTTTCATAATCGCTTGGTCATCCCTAAATGCCCCAAAGGTATCTATAAACCCTTTGGTCAACACCAAAAGCTCCAAGCGTTACCATAACTGCTTGGTCAACATAAATATTCAAAAATCAACAAAAACAACACAAAAATCAAAATCACAAAAACAATTGCATTTCAATTCCATGCATACTCAAAAAAAAAAAAATCAAAATCACAAAAACAATTGCATTCCAATTCCATGCATTCTCATAAAAATCAAAATACAAAAATATAGGTTGCATTAAGCATTGCATCCATACATTGCATACTTTGCTAGGTCATACAAGTCAAAAGCACCATAGACAGTCATTACTTGGCAATTCCATCCTTTTCCACATCAGATCCATTTTCATAAATGCATACATCTAGAATAGCACCATCGCCATTTTTTCGCATTGTCAGTTGTCTCCTAATGTATATAGGGTTTTCGTCATTCAGATGTCTTTAAATTTCTAGCCAAAATCGTACATAGTTAAACAGATTTTACATGGGAAAGTTTTACTTGGATCACACCTTGTTACGTAGCATCCCAACACAAATTAACACACATATAAAAATTCCTAAGTTGTGTGAACGAAAGATGAAACCTGCACAGTAATCCAGGTCACCATAAGCGAAACGGCTATCTTGCTCATCCCCCTGTGCGAATGACCCTAGGAATGCCGAGAGTTGGCAAAAATACAAGCATCCTCCCTACCCAATTCCCCATGAATCCCAAGTTCTCAAAAGTTGCAAAACATCAAAAATTTGCAAAACGTCAAAACACTAAAATTTGACATCCTACAGTGCACACATCAAAAGGCACAAACAATAGTGATTCTCGTCACTCCATATCCAAATCCCTTGCTCAAAAAAAAAAAAAAAACAAATAAAACAAAAATAAACAGTGATTTTATCACTACAAAGGAGCAAGTATCCCAATACAATTGAAGAAAAGAAGGGAGTCGAACTTGAATCCCTGGAACTCTCAGCATTTCGACAGGTCATGAGGCAAGCTTCGATATCGGTTTGGTTGATAGCCTATCGGTCATCGGTGGTAAACCTCCCGCATGACGATATATCTGTCACATTAACTTGTGTGCAGATCAATGTTTGCATGTGGATGAGCTAGCTTATGGTATCCTAGATAACATCGTAGACAAATCTGACTAAATACAATAAAGGAGTTAGTGGAGCTAATTAGGTGATCCTCAGTACGAGTTCGGTTGAAAGCCCATCTGGCACTGGCGGTATCCTGATGAATACCACATAAACGAACTCAATTGCACACACAGGGATGTGAAATAACTTGGTTAAATTCAAGTCGGATTTAGACCTTGTTCAAAAGTCTTGCGAGATAAATGTACAGTCTTGGCTAGTTAGTTAAAATATCTGCATCTCAAAAAAGCTTAACTACATTTTCAAACAACCGGTACATTTCATTCCGTACATCACCATCAAAAAATAGACAAAATACAAAAACAAAGTTTTCACATGCACAAGCATTCCACAAAGTTATCCCATTACTATAGCAGGTCAATCCAATCTTGTACAATCTATGGTGCATCGACAAATCATCAATAATTCATTTCATTCATTCCATATGCATACATCATACAAATTAGAACCATCGCATTCATAATCGCATATGCATACATCAATGTAAAAACATGTACATAAAAATAAATCATGAAAAATGTATAAACACCAAAAAGAGTCATCTGTATATATATATCATAATAAAATTGCCCGTAGGCTACAAAACTGGTCCTCTGACCCCGCAATCATACACCAAAATCCCCAAGTCTAGGGCGTCGTCCACCATGATCACGCAGGATCGGTGCGACGGGAACTACCCCCGTGGTGCGGGTCCTCTGAGACCTCTCAGGACGGCTACTGCTCGCTCCTGCACCATGCCCGCTGGCCTCTCCCTCATCCCGCCGCCTCCGTTGCGAGGATGTTGTCTGCTCCATGTCGCTCCCTCTCGAGCGTCGCGATGATCCACCTCCGAAGAATGCAGGTACTCGCCCACCAAGGCGGATAACCTCATCCTCCAGCTCGTCTCGCTGTCGCTCCAAGTCCCTCGCCCGCTGCCGGTATGTCGCAAGGTTATCCTCGCGCTGCCCCAACTGTGTCCGTAGGAGATCCCTCTCCTGTACCATCTCCCTCAGCTCCTGATCTCGCCTCCACAATAACTCTGTCAACCGTGCCACCTCAGCGTGCAACCCCGCCTCTGTATCCCCCGACACGGTCGGCTGCGTCGGCCTCTCTGGAGCATCGGCCTGCTCCGGAGCATCCTGCATCTCTGGCTGCTCCTCCTCATCAACGTCCTCTCCCGCATCTGCCACCTCCACCATGTCCACATCCGCAGGAGCTCCCCAACCCTCTCCTGGTGCCTCTGCACCCTCTCCGCCTCCCGCTGCCTCATCTCCTCCCAATGGCCCCTCACCTCGCCACTGTCGGAGCGTCCACCACTCCTGGTACTCGACAGTCACTCCGACGTCATCCACGTCTGGAATGTCCAGTACTGTATCCGACTCCTCCCCCAATGGCTCGAGGATCGATGCAGCTAGGGTCCTCTCATCGCTCCGACGTCGATAGACTACGGGTTCCCCAGGCAACCCCTGGCGTACCCCAAACTGTCGTGTCACTCGGAGATAGTGAAAGTACTCCTGCTCCGTCCCGTGTCGTCCAATCACCCATCTCCCCCTCCGGACCCGCCGAAGCCACTCATCCACCTCTGGCCATGCGGGACAATCCCGATATGGCCTCCATACCACATCTCCGAGAGTCAGTCATGCCAATGCATCTCTGTAATGGTCCACGTCTCCCGCAAACCGTCGACTCTGCCCTCGCTCCTCAGACCGATACCATAGAGCACCATAACCAATATCTCTGTCCACCATGTCCGCCCGTGTAGTCCAGGGTAGCCCTCGTGGTCGCTCTATGGCTATATGCTGCCATGCCCAGCACTGCAACAAGTAACTACAGCCAATCCCCTTTCGCCTCCGATAGCGGACCTCATACAACTCATCATATAATTGAGCCAAAAGCGTCTGGCCCCATCTCATGATCACCGGCTCTATCATCGGACAATCCACTAACTGCCACACCACCTCCAATAGGTTCCATGGGAACCTCGCTCCTGACGAGTCTGGCAGGAGCATGTTGGAAATGAGGCTCATGAGTAGTGCATGCCTCACTCCCAACACTCCCCTCGCATACCACCATCGTACCAAAATCCCCCCAATCTGACAATCCAGCTCCGCCCTCTCCAATGAGCTCATCCCATCCCCATCCCCCCGTGTCCAAAATACCGAGTCAGTACAGCCGTCCTCTGGCCTCGTGGCGTCGTCCGGATGGGAACCCCGTCTATCGAAATCCGGAGAATCCGATACACGTCCTCTAAGGTGACTGTCATCTCCCCTGTCGAAAGATGGAAGGTGTTCGTCCGAACATCCCATAGGCCGATCAAAGCTGTAATGTACGCCCGATCCGCAACAACTGCATCCAACCGAGCCACATGCTTGAGCCCTAAGGCATCAAGCCACTCCCAGTCCTTCGCACTCAACGCCTCGTGGGCATTAGAAAAAATAGTCGGTACCCGATGTCGACTCTTCACCACCTGCACATCACAAAAAATAACACACATCAAAAACATGCATCAAATTACCATCACATGTACAAAAATGCATAACTGTACAGTAACATCTTTCATTCACATGTACATCCATTACAAAAAAAAAAAAAAAAATTTGACATGGTTTACCTACGGTTTTACCTAAGTTTACCATTTCAAAAAAAAAAATTCATTCAGTTTTCATCTTACATTTCATCAAAAACAACAAAAATTTGACATGGTTTACCTACGGTTTTACCTAAGTTTACCATTTCAAAAAAAAATTCATCAAGTTTTCATCTTACATTTCATCAAAAACAACAAAAATTTGACATGGTTTACCTACGGTTTTACCTAAGTTTACCATTTCAAAACAAAAAAATTCATCCAGTTTTCATCTTACATTTCATCAAAAACAACAAAAATTTGACATGGTTTACCTACGGTTTTGACCTAAGTTTACCATTTCAAAACAAAAAAAATTCATCCATTTTTCATTTTTTAATTTCATCAAAAATAACAAAATTTTGACATGGTTTACCTACGGTTTTGACCTAAGTTTACCATTTCAAAACAAAAAAAAATTCATCCATTTTTCATTTTTTAATTTCATCAAAAATAAAAAAAAATTTGACATGGTTTACCTACGGTTTCGACCTAAGTTTACCATTTCAACAAAAAAATTCATCCATTTTTCATTTTTTAATTCCATAAAAATAAAAAAAAAATTTGACATGGTTTACCTATGGTTTCGACCTAAGTTTACCATTTCAACAAAAAAATTCATCCATTTTTCATTTTTTAATTCCATAAAAATTACAAAAAAAATGGGCATGGTTTACCTACGGTTTCGACCTAAGTTTTACCATTCACATCAAAAAACATTTTTATAACCATGGTTACCCTAAGGTGTTACTCTAAGTTTCATTTTGGGTTTATCCTACGGTTTTCATCTAAGTTTCCATCGGTTTGCATCCACGTTTTATTTGGTTTCATGGTCTTTAATTCATTCACCTTTTAATTTAATTAATTAGGGTTCCATGTCTTAAACAAAAGAAAAACACAATAAAAACACATTTGCATTTTTCAAATTCAAACTCGAGGAGATAGTGCACTTATCGGTCTCGCCTCGGCTCCGCCGCTTGACGACCCGGTCTGTGCACTCATGGTGGCTGGAAAATCCGGCAGCGCTTCGCGTCAGAAAATCTACCTCCTCCTCCCCAGAGCTCCAAATCGCAATCGATGAACAGTGCAAATGAGCCAAATCCGTCATTTTCGCATATTTATACTTTTTGCTTGCTGGTAATCGTCCCTGACTGGAACGAGCGCTTTTTCCTCGGAGGCGCGCTCGTCCCACCCCAGGACGAGTACCATCATGGCGTTCGTCCCCCCCGGGACGAATATTAAAAAAAAAAAAAATTAAAAACAACCAAAACATAAAAATGACAAATGCCAACAAAACCACTAAAAATTGCCGGACAAAAGTGCTCTTGCACTTAACCTCTTGGCATAAGAAAACTGATGTCGGGGTCTACCTTGTCGTTATCCTACTCCCCAAGAAGGCTACCATAGCCGGACCGCTCCACGGGAAGACGGATTTTCGCCAATGTTAACCCCAAATGGCATCCCAAAATGGGTTCACACCCACCAAAAATAGGTCAAAACAATCGGGAAACTGCTCGAGCATGCATCGGATAACATCTGAAGGCACCCTCACTTAAGTCATCTTGGGTCAAGCGACTCGTCGCTTTTCTCATGTCGGTCATTCCCTCATCGATTCGTCGCTTGAGGGGGTAGTCACACTTAGTTGCCAATCAACACCAATATACCCAGTCTTGGAAATGACACGCATTCAAAGGATCATTGCAAAAGACAATCGTGCCCCTGCTTGGGGCAGCAAACAAGCAATTATCACAAACCGATCATATACTTGGCATTCGTGAATCATGAACTCAAGGTTCCCACAGACAAAAGGTTGCGCCCTTTGCCTATTCATGACTGATCAATGTCTAAGTTCAAGTAATACCTCACCGAACCAGGTTAATGCTTGATTTAAGTTCCTTAGCTCGTCAAAAGCAAGGATTCAAGAATGCGTGCCCTTTCCATACTTGGGGCATCAAGAGTTGGTTAGGTTACTAAGAAACCCTTAATCATTAGTGCTTTGGTTATCTATTTTTGCTCAACACTGCACCATGTGCAGCGCTTTCCAAAAAGGGGCATCTGTAGACACCAAAACAGCACCAATCCGATTATGTGACAACAAGCACTGATCGCACTAACACACACAGCCCCCAAGGCAGCCCCCAGAGGTTAAACAGTGGTTCTAACCACTCACACAGCAGTTTTACAAGTCAGGGATCAATTTGGCATCTTTTAGACACTCAACTACTTATTCGTCCCACCCAGGGACGAGTGCGGATTTGTACTCGTCCTACCCAGGGACGAGTGCGGATTGATACTCGTCTCACCCAGAGACGATTACCAGCGCTCGCTTCGGGGTGGGACGAACGCCAGGTTTGACCGACAAAAAGTCAGATCTCGACGCATGACAACTCAGAACCGCCACTTAGCTTTTCTTGCATGGCATAGGAGTGCGAGTGAGTTCTTTTGACAACTCATATCTGCCAATTGACTCTCCCTTCACTGCATGGGAATGAGAGTGAGCTTTTTAAGACAACTCGGATTTGCCACTTAGCTATCCCTTCATTGCATGGGAGTGCAAGTGAGCTTTTCTAAAACATACAAAGACATGCACAGAGGCGGTTAAGAAGCCCTTGATCAAGAAGAAGTCTTCTCTTCACACAAAAAGCATTCATGCAAAGAAACACTTTTGCATGTTAATTCAAAGAGACCCCTTGGGTCTATAAAATGGTGAGCTTCCTCACCCAAAAGATATACAGAGAAGGAGCATTTTGAGCGACGAAGTGCTGCTAATTCACTTACTTGCGATTTGTGCTTTCAACATCCATAATCTCTTAATCGAAAGAGAGGTTATTGGGTGACTTTTGAAGGCACGAATCAAGAACCAACCCCGATTTTTCTGACCACAATATCCTACCAATTTGCCGACAACACATCACATCAGGTTTCGGACCCATCCCAAGCGGATTGGTGTCGAAGCAAAGTTTCACCCGCGGGTGGTTTGCCTTCGGGCACCCCCCGCTTTATTGCTTTTGGTGACTATTTCTTTTGTAGTATTTAGCTAGTTTCATGTTTATGCTTTTGTCAAGTTTTCAGTTTATTTAGACTCATTTTAACCATCGTTAGATTTATCTTTTATTTTTCATACACAGGTGCTACTGATTCTTTGTTTGTTTCTTTGAACGCAGATTTGCAGCATTAGAGGAGCAGCGAGGAATCTACCTTTACCAACGCAAGCGGCGACAACGTTTTGGTTCGCCCATCTTACATGTGGGCACGCGGAAGAAGGAATTCTGAAACAAGTTGTAAAAGACCAACATTTAACGCTCCTATCCCCTAAAAAGGAAGGAGACGCATTGTAACACAAATTTGTAAAGCATATCAATAAAAGGGCCGTTCTTTTTATATTGCTTTGATATCTTGTGTTCATGTTCTTTCTTTTTACGCATTTTTCAATAACATAGGGTTTAAGCGTTATTTTAGTTTCGTTTACATTGCATTTTTAGTTTATCCTTTTTGTTTTCGGAATCTCGTGTTTTCAGAGTTCAAAAAAAGGAAGAATAAAATTAAAGGTCTGAGAGGAAGTTGTTGTCGCTGCTACATGGGAGGGCTGAATTTTCCATAGAAGTGGAGGTGGGATTAATTATGTACTTAAGCGTATAGTGCACATTGTTGCCGAGAATTCTAGATAATTCAAATGTTTTTTTCTGATCTCAAATCTAAAAACAATGAAATGAAACACTGGGCATGCATGTGCGTTGAATCTGGAGGATTAATGCTTTAATCCAAGTTTTTTGCTTGCCTTTCAGTGAAATGTCGCTGTTTGCATATGATGTGGGGGAAATTGGGAATCAAGTCTATTTTGGGGGCTAAGCTTAACATGTCCTCTGATTTTAATTGGTAAATTGTTTGAGGGTTCTATTCTGGGTTTTGTAAAAAATGTAGACTCGTGTTCTTTTAATTACGCACTCACTGCTGTCTCAGAATTATAAGTAATTTGATTAATTCCCTATATCTTATTGGTCGTTAGGGTATAAAATTTTTTGGTATTGACCACCAACTGCACTGATTGCATTCCCTGTTTTATCATAAAACCAATTAACCGAAAGAGAAACAGATTATAAAATAGAAGGAACCAGTTTATTTCTGTTTTCCTTGTGTCTCATCTTCATAAGATTTTAGTGTAACTTCTAGCTTTAGTTATAGAATATGCACTCAAATATTTTTGACAAATGAACCTCCGAAGAATATCCCAAGTAGGCAATCAGTTTGACCCAAAAGTTACTCTAGCTTTAGATTTCAGTGTGTCTATGAAAATTATCTAAAGTTTATACTTCAAAAAACTGTGGCCTTTATCAAATGGCATGGGTTTTTAATGTAGAAACTCAAATCCAAAGTATGCCATCAGGCGTAATTACCAAAAATGTTATTATAATATAGGACTATCATGATATAAGATAAGTGGGCCTATTTCAATGATTAAAACAAACTGTAGCCTTTTTCTATAGTTGTTAAACCTTGTATATGCCCCTTGGGGATAGGCTGGTTCTGATGGGGGCCTGTGGTTCCCTTCTTTATATTACAAAGAAATAAAAATATCTTGCATATGGATTTTTGAGGCAAGTGTTTTTAATTTAGACCCTACTATTAAACGTGCATGCTTCAAAGCATTGACTTCAAAATGAAGAAGACATTTATTTGTAGGCATAGCTTTAGAATATGCACAAAGAATTTTTGTGGTCCAGAAAGAGGAGAAAAGTTCAATTGCAAACATGGGATGGTGGAAAGGAATACCTTTGCTGCTCATTGAAACTCCATGGAGGCATAAATTCTTGAAAGTGACAATGGCCTGAATTAGTCTAAGCCTGTGAATGCTGTTCTAACGCTTTTTTTTAAGATGTAGGGAATATGGAGAGATGTGTTCTTATGAATTATAAGTTTATAACCCATAGTGACTTTCTATTAATATTTTCATAATACTTTTACTCTGTTGATTGCAGTCCCAGTATTAATTTGATGTCTTGGTTGAACTAAATTTCAATGTTTTGCTAATCTCCATGAATTCTAGTCTTGCGTGTGTCCTAGTTGAAAATATTACACTGCCATGCATGCATGAAGCATGAAGCATGCAATGCATGTAGACACACAGTTTCATAGTTTCTAGTTTCGTTGTACACTCCATGTCAAGTGTAATTTGTAGATACATGGTTTCATTGTATTTTTTAGTGTATGTTTTTGATGGGTTGGTTTCTTTTCTCAAATAAACAATGTCTATTGCACTAATGAAATGGCAATTTAGATTCTGTCTTGTCTTCTTGCCAAAGCAAAGCAGAATATGTTGACTTCTCTGTCCAAGCAGAAGATACAGAAAGAATATCGAACCTCAAAAAGGCTTCCAAATCAGGACTGTAAATCTGTCTGACAGTGCCTCTTATTAAAACTCATATTTGCAGGCAAAGAGAGAATTATTTACAGGGACTTGGCATTCTCTAATTCATTGGTATGGTTTTTAGAAGAAACAAATATATGAGTCAGGATCATCAATATAAAATACCTATATGGTTTGTAGTGTTTGCTCTAACAACAGAATGAATGTGTGGAAAATTATGGCAGATACAAAGAATTAGCTAAGAAATGGTCTAAAGATCCTTTAGCTATATCTAATATCCTCAAGGGAGGGGGACTGTAGGGGAATTCCCTGAGAAGTCCTGTTCTGTTTCCCTGCTTCCTCCTTCCCTGGTCCTGTCCAAGTTCCAAGGCACTTCCCTGGCCCTTCTTTCTTGGCTGGCTGGGTTGGCAGATGATCTCCCGAGGGTGAGAGGTCTCTTTTCCATTTGTCTGCCCCCTTCCATGCCTGTTTGAAGGGTTCTTTCGTGTGCCTCTGGTCTGGGACATCCTTGGAACCCTCCCTGGGACCTTTCTTAGGCTTTTTGGGTTGTTTTAGGGATCCTTTTCCCTGGTGCTCTCACTGTGTCCCAGGTTTTTTGCAGGTTTCTACTTGGTGCTGGGATCTAGAGGTTCTCCAGGTGTGGTGTGTCGTGGCTTTGGGAGAGTTGCTTCTTGAGCAGTTTTGCACAACATCTTTTTGGTCAAGGAAGGGACCATGTGCTTATTCCTGTGACTCTGCTCTTTGGGTTCGTGGATGTGGGCTTCTTGGTGGGTTCTCAACATTTTTCATGGCTTTGGGCAAGGTCTCTGTGTTGCTTGCTGTCGTGATTCCATTGGTCTTCCTTATCTGGTTCCTTGAAGTTGTTCGTTGATAGTGCTGAAGGTGGCCTGGGGTTTCTTGTTGCATTTTTTTGGTCTAGGAAGATCTGTGCTTAACGCCTGCAACTTGTTCACCCCGTGGTTCCTTCCTTTTGGGTTCCTTGGGAACTTCCCCACCTTTTTTCTACGACTTGCGGTTCTGCTTCTGTTGTTTCCTCTACTTTTGCTAGCGTCTTGGTAGCACAACCTCTTTGCAAGGGGATTTCGTGGCGTGTGGAGATCCCCAGATTGTTGTTCCATTTTTAGGCCTGTGCAGGGATGTTGTTCTGGTCTTTTTCTTGCATCCTTGTATGTTTCCCGATCCTCCTTGGGCGGGATTTTCTTCTTGGCGGCTCCTCTGTTCCATCCTGTTGTTCGGGGTGGTTTTGTATTCGGCAGTTTTGTTTTTTTGGTATTTCCTTGGCGAATATAAATCTCTTTAAAGTTGAGAAATATAAATAATTGAATCTATAAATTGTGTAATGTCTGTTTTGAATAAGTTTGAATATGATTTTTTTTTCACAAATTATTCAACGACTACATGAGTTTGATTATGATTTCTTTTATAATTTTTTTTCTTTTTAATTTAACGAATTTTTTTTGAGGAACTATTCTGGTTTGAAAAACTACAATCAGGAGATTCTACACCATCAAAATCACTCGGAATCACATTTGGCCATGAGAGCACCAATATAATCAACTGAATTTTAAGTACATGATGGAAATTAGAACCAAAAATCTCCCTTAAAAGATTGCCCACCCTTTCCAACTTCCAGTTTTTTTTGTTTGTTTGATCTTACATTCAGCACGTGAGTTTTTTTGGTTTAATCTTACCTTCAGCACGTGAGTTAGTCTTCAGCACGTGAGTTAGTTTTTTTAGCACGCGAGTTATTTTGTTTAATGATGGCTTTGGATAAATTTGATTATAATTTTTTCCCTATTAACTGTTATCTATGACTGCATAAGTATCTATTATAGTTTGAAGAATTTATAAACAATATCGTCTTGGTTGGGTGGAAGCCGAAATAATCGGCAATCAGATATTCTAATAATTATTCGCCCATTTTCCACATGAGAATTGGCTTGCGCCGGCCAATCCAGTTCCTGCGAGGATGCTTCGCTAGTCATACATATTCCTTTATTTTTCTCTATTGGCCTTTGCATTATAATAATTATTCGTCCATGCGCACATGAGAGGATGCTTCGCTAACCACACATTTTCCTTTATTTTTCTCCTGGCCTTCGCATTCGACGGTCCCTGGTTGGTAGACTTTGACTGAATGGCCTTCTACTCACATACTTTTTCCTGTTGTCTACCAACCAAAGCTTCACTATAAGTAGCATACCTCCCCTCGAGGTTTCTTCACTGCAATCTCTGTCCTCATAGTGACCCAGGCGTTTCGCAGCAGCCAGCATTAATTGTTATACGTTTCTCGATTCATAGCTAATCCAATGGAGAGCAAGGTCGATGGGGAGAACATGAAAGCTAGTGTTAGCACTAGTGGTACACAAGGTGTATTACTGAGACAAGTGTGCAGGCCGGCAACCCTGCCTCTGCCAATCGGTGCAAATGTAAATACAAGCGGAAACGAAAATCATCCAATCCAGGTGGATGGGAATGTCAACAATACTTTTCCTCCTCCATCTCACTGGCGGAAGGCCGCGGAGGCGATGCACTGCAGCCACTTCGAGGAAGTGAAGACGATGATGGAGGAGTTCAAGGGAGCTCACAAGGTGGTTCTGCGCGGGACCACGCTCACGGTGGCTCAAGTCACTGCCATAACGCGGCGGGCCGAGGTGAAGGTGCTGTTGGACGAGGCGACGGCCAAGAAGAGAGTGGAGCGGAGTGCCGAGTCGGTGGCCAACAACATCGCCAAAGGAACCGACACGTATGGGGTCACAACGGGCTTCGGGGCCACATCTCACCGGCGGACGAGCAAAGCGGTGGATCTGCAGAGAGAACTGATCCGCTTCCTCAACGCGGGAGTGTTGTCGGGGATGGGTAAGGGCAAGGAGTGCCTGCAGCTGCAGCTGCCGACCGAGTACACCAAGGCGGCCATGTTGGTGCGCACAAACACTTTAATGCAGGGCTACTCTGGCATCCGGTGGGAAATCCTTGAGGCTCTCCAAAAGCTCATGGATTCCAACATTACGCCCAAAGTGCCTCTGAGAGGGACAATCACGGCCTCGGGTGATCTGGTGCCTCTCTCCTACATTGCAGGGCTGCTCACGGGACGACCCAACTCGAGAGCGGTGACGGCGGATGGTGAGGAAGTGGACGCCCTGCAGGCGCTGGCCAGAGTGGGCATTGCGGAGCCCTTCGAATTGCAGCCCAAGGAGGGGCTGGCTCTTGTCAATGGCACCGCCGTCGGCTCGGCTGTGGCTGCGTCGGTGTGTTTCGACGCCAACGTGCTGGCCCTCCTGGCGGAGATTCTGTCGGCGCTCTTCTGCGAGGTAAAGCAGGGCAAGCCAGAGTTTACAGACCCTCTGACCCACCAGTTAAAGCATCATCCAGGTCAAATAGAGGCGGCGGCCGTGATGGAATATCTGCTAGAGGGAAGCGACTACGTTAAGGAAGCGAAGCGCCTGCATGAGACGGATCCGCTGAGCAAGCCCAAGCAGGACCGCTATGCCCTGCGCACGTCTCCCCAGTGGCTAGGCCCCCAGGTGGAAGTCATCCGCGCCGCCACGCACTCCATCGAGCGAGAGATCAACTCCGTCAATGACAACCCCCTCATCGACGTGAAGCGTGACATGGCACTCCACGGCGGCAACTTCCAGGGTACACCCATCGGGGTGTCCATGGACAACACCAGAATTGCGCTGGCGGCCATGGGAAAGCTCATGTTCGCGCAGTTCTCGGAGCTGGTGTGTGACTACTACAACAACGGTCTGCCGTCCAATCTGAGCGGCGGGCCCAATCCCAGCCTGGACTACGGCTTCAAGGGCGCCGAGATCGCCATGGCTTCCTACACGTCGGAGCTTCAGTATCTGGCCTCCCCTGTCACCACTCACGTCCAGAGCGCCGAGCAGCACAACCAGGACGTCAATTTGCTGGGCCTCATTTCCGCCAGGAAGACCGCGGAGGCCGTGCAAATACTGAAGCTTATGTCCGCGACCTATCTGGTGGCCCTGTGCCAGGCCGTGGACCTCCGTCATTTGGAGGAAAACATGCGAGCGGTGGTGAAGCACATCGTCCTACAGACGGCCAGAAAGACCCTCTACACCGCATACGACGGAGTTACGCTGCTTCCCACTCGTTTCCGCGAGAAGGAGCTCCTGCAGATGGTCGATCACGTCCCTGTTTTCTCCTACATCGACGACCCCTCCAATCCCTCCTACTCGCTCATGCTTCAGCTCCGACAAGTTCTTGTCGATCATGCCTTAAAATCTTCGTGCTCCCTCGACGAGGAACAGAAAGGAGTCGGTGGAATGCTTTTCCGCAAGATTCCCATATTCCAGGAGGAGCTCAAGGCTCGGCTGGACGAAGAGATCCCCAAGGCCAGGGAGAGATTCGACAAAGGGGACTTCCCCATTCCCAACAGAATAAAGAAATGCAGGACCTACCCCATTTACAAATTCGTGAGATCGGCCATGGGAACGGATCTGCTGAGCGGGCCCAAGCAGCGGAGCCCTGGCGAAGACATCGAGAAAGTTTTCGAGGGCATGTGTGATCCGGAGAAAGAGTTTGGAGACGTTCTCCTGAAATGCGTGGAGATGTGGCGTGGATCGCCTGGACCATTCACTCCCCGGCCACATCCTCCTCCTTCTCCCGCGCCTTTCAATGCTTCGTATTGGTCTTGCTTCGAGGACGCCAAGTCTCCCTCTTTTAGAAACTGTAGCAACACCCAACAAATCCTCTAATTTTCCATCTGCCGCATCTACATTTCGTTTCATTTCTTGACTTGATTGAGAAAATAAAACTACAATATGACTTGACTTGATTGAGAAAATAAAACTACAATATGACATGTGACAGATTCGATTCGATGGTATTCGAAAAGTCGTTCCGTCCAAGAAAAAGAAAAGGTTTGAGTAGGTATAAGGAAAACATGTTAATTGTACAATTGCAACTTTCCCAGTTTGACGGAAGGTCGACTCGACCTGCATAACCCAGCACCGATTGAATGACCAGAGTTAATGTAACGTTCTAAATACTTCTTTTAATATTATATAGCTTGATACCTGGTTTTAAAATCAGTTTATTATACAAAGTATTTACTTAGTGGGGAAAAATTTTACACTATTTTTTTTAATTCAAATTATATTATACTATTAATGGGAACATTACAATATTATTTATTAGTTAAAAACGATCCATAATTAATATCAACAAAAATTTATAGTTTATGATTTTTTCAATATGCTTAGAGAACAAACTTTTCATATAATTCAAGATCTTCAGAAAATCTAAAAAAATTAAAAAAAACAATTAATAAACAGATTTAAAATTTAATTTTCTTATTTTTCTTCTCTAAAAATTGTTTTTTTTTTTCTTTTTGTTATGAAAGTCAATTCGCAACACAACACTGGATGATATTTTCATATAATATTAAGCGGGAGCGGCAATCAATACTAGCTGAAAGCCTCTTTCTAAATCTTCGGATTAATAGTGAGACGAACAAAGGACCTAATTTAACCTTGTCACTTTCGTATTAGGTGGATTGTTAAGTGTAGTGTGGTTGGGTAATTATTAAGAAGAGATTTAGGTTTAAACTTTGGGAAAGTCAACTCTTTGCAAAGATAGTAGTATACACCAAATCCTTTGAGTGTGCACTAGACCGACGATAATGGTATGAAGTCTGAGTGACCGGCAGTTCTGTGGTTTGAACCCTGCGCTTGCAAGTCACTGCCAGACCGATTAGGTGGTCCCCATCTCATGTCAGGTCAACAAGAACGAGACAAATAGGTTTGTTGGAAGCAGTCCCTGTGGTTTGAACCTAATGCTTGCCAGCCACTACCAGACCGACGACGATGGTATAAACCCTAAGTGGCTGGTGGCCCCATCTCACATCGAATTAATAAAAACGAGACGAATAAATTTGTTGAAAGTAATTTGAACCCTGCACTTGCAAACCACTAAAAATAATAGATGTAACCAACTCTCCTATATAATAAAAAATAAATAAATAAATAACACACCACCATAATTGCTCTTTGAACTCATTTGATAAATTATATTCCTATGAATAATAAACAACACACTATGCTATTATTAACGTACGTTCTTTGGATGTGATGAAGTTTATATAAATAGTAATGTTTTAGTTTAGTGGCCGTAACCAAAATTAAATAAATAGCACACCACCATAGGTGCTCTTTGAGTTCATTTAATAAATTATATTCTTGTTTATAATAAACAACATATTATGCTATTAATAATGAATGTTTTTTTTTGGATACGATAAAGTTTATATAAATAGTAATGTTTTAATTTTTTAAACTCGAGGATAACTCGTTTGCAAAGGTAGTAGTATGTTCTGAATCCTTTGAGTGTGTGTCAAACCAACGATGATGGTACAAATCTCGAGCGATCGATGGTCCCCTTCACATCAGGTCAATAATAACGAAGCGAAATAGGTTTGGTGGAAGCAGCCCCTGTGGTTTGAACCTTACACGTCATTTACTAAAAATAGTATGGTTGTGACCAACTCTCCTATGTAACCGAAAAAATGTTTTACTTTTTTGTATATTTTTAATTTCTTGTTAAAGAAATTTAAATTGAAATTATGAAAAAATGACCTCAATTACATTTCATATTTTACTTTAAAAGAAACAATGTTATAATAATACAAAAGTATTGTTTGGCAAGATTTGAACCTTGGTCTCCTTCTTGAAGGTTGAGGAATCTAACCATTGCTTTGATGTTATTGATAAGATAGTAAAGAATGTTTTTTAATTTTTGCTAAAGAACGAGGAATTGTACTTGAGTCTACTACCCTTGATAAATCACAACTCTCTCCTTTAGTGATACAGAACCAGATCAAAAATTTGAATTTCAATTGATGAGGATCAAGTCTACCTTAAAACTTGCTTGAAGATGTTAAATGATATCAAACATATTTATAGACATTTACAAAACCATGATTGGGCAAAGCCATTGGCCCAAAACCATGAGCGGAGCGAAAGATAAGACCTAAGAATATTTACAGGATACGACCTGACAACTTTTTTAGAGCCTGACAAACTTTAATTAAAATCTAATTAATTAAAACCTATTAAACCTAAAGTTTAATTAATATTTAATTAATATAATAATCCATATCATTCATCCCAACCATAAAAGCATTGGACTCTAATGCATACAAAAGGGGAGGAGAAAAGCTTGAAAATCATAAGAGCTAGAAGACATGCTATGCGAACTTTGATGCATCAGTAGCTTGAGCAGGTCTTCACAAAACTTGAAAAGATTGGTGCCACTAGATTGGGCTCAGAAAGAGCTTGTATATACAAGCTTATACTCATGATTGGATGGAGCCCTCGATTTGCAAGAAAAACAAAGACTCATTCGACAACAAAAAGATAAGGGGAATGGATTTATTTTACAACTTGAAGCATTAGCATATGTTGTTTTGTTTTAAAAATTTATATGGGCCCCTAGATTTTCAATTACATCATATGAAGAAGGAAAACAACAAATAAAGGTTCAATTTTCCTTCCTAGGCTCCATGTGGGATATGTGATTAGAATGCTTGGTTGTGTTGAGCCCATTAAGTCACCTAACACATTGTTGTAGGAGTTCCTTGCCATGTGTCTATTAATGTGGCAGATAAGGGGTCAACCAAGATGATTAAATGCTTACAAACGGTGCATGGTCCAAGGTCCATGCTAGTGGCTAACAGGAACGATGACATGACATGGAGTAGAATAGAAAATCTATTGCCAAAATCGGTCGTGATGCATGTGTGATTGATGCATTGCTTGAAGCATGGGGGCATGTTGGTAGGCTGATAAGGTGACGGTTTGATGATCCACAAACTAAAGCAAATTGAATCAAAATTGGATAACAATAGGGTAATGGACAATATGGCAGTGGTGTGTCACCTGTGAGACGAGGGCATGGACTGAGGTATTGGAGAGGGGGCTTATGCGAGAGATGGGGTCCATGTGTGTGACGGTGGTGGCCATACAAATAAGGTGTATTGTGGAAATCAGGAGGACCATAATTGAAACAACAATGTACCATATTATTGATCGACACTATTTTTTTTGAAGAGGAACAAAAATGCCACACTTTGGTAATCTTGATCTAACAAAGCACTTACATTAATAACACAATTGCTTCTAAATTAAATCAAATCCATAATATATCCAAGCAAAACGTGACAGGTAAGCAATACAATACACTCCGTGTGGGGCGAAGCTAATGGCTTTATTGAACAATAACAATTTGATCAACTCCTTGTGCGGTCAATCTACAAAATTTGAGCACAAGAGGAGATCATGAGCAACGTCTGGTAATGGATGTGATACAATAGGTATATTCAACGATTATCGTGGGAATATTTAGATAATCCAAGCTAATGTCGGGGTAGTCTAGGGATGACAACAATATTGAAGTGATTGTATTTCGGGATATTTGACACCAAAAAGATGTAGGAAGGTAGCGATGAATAGCAATATGAGATGTCACCAGAAATTATTGGAAAGTGTAGGGAATAGATCGTCCCAACAAGTACGGCTAGTGGTGGCTCCAAGGAGATGAAAAAAGGTGGCAACCACGGTGGGGGTGCCAGCCTAATGTAGGAGCTAGGTTGGGGTAGTGCAAGGGCCATGAGTTGAAGGGAGGTTGGGGCCACACCAGGAGGACCACATGGCTGCAACAAAGAGGAAGGAAGACAACATGTTATCTTAAGCCAACAAAGGTGTATCCTATGATTGTCCATTCACTATGGAAGCAAAAAGTATAGTTAGACAAGATTCGATTTGATGCTCCAAAAGCTCTTGAGGACCTCCACTTTATCAACAATGCCATTGCTATCATTGACATCCAAAGTAGTGGAAGATTGTAGATGCCAAGTTTTATCAAACTAGCCAAATAAATATTGCTTTCCAAAGGTGATTTTGCTCAGTGCATTGGATTGAAGGACTCCAAGGAATTTGTAGTTGAGACTTAAGGTAGATGCCAAAAGGTTTTTTTCAATTGGCAGAAGGTGATTGGGCACACAAATCGATCAAAATAGCACATCAAACGAAATAACATCAGAAACATCTACTTTAGGAGGCATCAAATCCTTCTCTTTAAACATTTACAAAACCATTGGCCAAAAATCATGACTAGAGTGTAAGATAAGCCCTGACAACTAGATAGGCTTGACAATATTTAAAATATAAAGCTTGACAACTTTTTTAGAGCCCAACAAAATTTAATTAAAATCTAATTAATGAAAACGTAATTAATTAAATTTCATTAAACCTAAAATTTAATTAATATAATAATCCCTATCATTTAGAGCTGGATATTTTACAAAAAAAATCAATTCTTATATCAATTGAGTTGCTATATCTAGATACCTACATCATATTTCATAAAAAGTCTGAATTCTTACTTTCCATTTTTTGGATCTTCAATTTTCTATGTTAATATAAATATTCTAAAATTCAACATCCTTCTTCTTGATATTCTCTTGCAATGCAACAACCTTCACAGTATTAAAACTCCACCTATACTATATATGCATTGCATCTTAGTAGAGTAATATTTCCAAAACTTTGCACTATCATAGTCCGCTTTACTAGATCTGGATTGCTAGTTTTCTTCTTGAAGCATAAGTGCAACCACAAGAATTGTAATTAATAGTTTATATGAAAACACATTAATGTTATAAAATAAAGCAAATATTACCAATGGAAAACTTTAAAGTAAATCTTAATCATTATTTGATTTAGGTAGCCAACATTTTCTTGTCAACTTTAGCTAAACTTACTACTTCCTCTAACCAAGGAAAAGATAATTTAACTTCACGATCCTTAATTAAAACCCCTCTATTGGATAGCCTATCTGCACATTTATTTTCTCCCCTTGACATATGTGTAAACCAGATTTCTTCAAAAATTTTAGTAAGGTCTTATATTTCCACACTTACCTCTTGTATGTTCCATGGAGCCTTTGTTTTTCTCAAAATTGTATTTATTACTATTAGTGAATCACCTTCCATCCATACTCTATTCCATTTCATTTGTTTGCATATTTTTAATTCTTCTAAAGACACCCAAGTGTCAACTTCATTATTTTTCTTAAATCCACTATTGCCCCTATTATTTATAATTATTCCTCCTCCTCCTATTGGTCCTAGATTTCCTTTAGATGCTCCATCAAAATTTTGTTTGACCAACTCCAATTTTGGTGGTTTCCACTTTATATTCTTTGTCTTTTTTTTTTTTTTCGCCTATATCCAAGGTTATGCATAGTGACAAATCATTGTTAATTCACGAATATTAGGATTTTTAAAATTTGAAATTGGCGAAAATGGGCCCCTTGACGTCGGTCCATTCACCTGAAATTTTCGAGAGCAAAATTTTTTTAAGGTCAATTTGCCCTGCTTTCATAATAATTTCATTGTTATTATGTTAAATTGCCGACCACTCTCGTCTAAATCATGCACATTTTTACCTTCAAATTATAAATAATCTAATTTATCCCACCAAATTTACCTCTTATACCACCAGGATATATACTTGACGTGATTGTGATACTCATACTCGTTCAAAATCCTCGAAAAATGGTTTGTAGCATAGAAAACCCTATAGTAGGTGAAAACAATCAGTAAAAAAATGAACCTAATCGAAAATAGAACAAGATCGATAACAGAGGGAAGAATACCAATATAAGAAAATGATTGATACTAGAGGGAACAAATCAACACAAAGGAAAGAAGACTGACAATAGATTTCGATCGACACTAAGGGAAGAAGATCAACAATAGAATACGATCGACAAGAGGGGAAGAAGACCGATAATAGAAAACAACCAACACTAGTGTAAGAATATTGGTAGCAAAAAATGATTGACACCAAGGGAAGAAGATCGGTAGCAAAAACAACTAACACCAGGGGAAGAATATAGACTGTAGAAAACACTCGACACAGGGGAAGAAGATCGAAAATAGAAAATGATCAGTAGTAGAAGGAAGAAGACCAACAAAAAAAATGACTGATACCAAAGTGAAGAAGATCGACTACAAAAAATGATTGGTACCAGGGTTAATAATACCAGTACTAGAAAATGATCAATAGCAGAAGGAAGAAGATCGATTGCAGAAAATGACCGATACTAGGGTGAATAAGATGGGCTATAGACAATGACATTGATAGGTTCTTAACCTCTCTCTTTATTATAGCACTTTTGGAGTTGTGACAATTTTCTTCAATATCATGTCTATTTTTAGACATGAAATATCTTTTACTATACAACTTCAGTGGCACCTGCTCCCAATGGAAGCAAGGGGGGCAAATTTTCTAAAAACCAAAGTATCCTAAAATATTTTATTCAAATATTGAAATCCAAGGAGCTATCAACATTTGCACAAATTCAAGGTACATACATATTTTAACTACTCAATTGTAACATGAAAATTTTCTTAACAATGACATGCAAGAACCTGAAGAGAATCCAAAAATCGACACACCAATTGAAAATAAAATGATCATTTTGACCAAATACCAACTTCTAGGGAATATTCTACTCAAAAACCTAAACGTAGAAAGTTAACGAGGTGGACTATTGGAAAGACATTTCAGCTTGAATGGTCATCAAAATATTCATTTATTGAATCGGTGTAGCTTGAGAATAGTAATGATACTCCAACAGAATGTAGATGCATTATTTGTAGTTGGAAACTAGGAAAGGATCATAAGATGCAACTTAAGTTGGATATAATAGAAAAATATTGTGGGAAAGTTTGTGATGATATAAGAAAGTGATGGAACAACTAAGAAAACAATAAGGTGTAAGGATACTTCTGAATGTGTACATGTTAGTTATGCACAAGACTATGACAAAGAGATGAAACAATAATGGTGGAACGATTACAACAAAATTTTAAAAAATTCATAAAACCACTTTAGCTTAAAAAATATTGCAGTTTGTTGTCGTATATACCATTCTTAATAAGGGTAGACTAATGTCTAATTCTATTGATGTTAAGCATCTCTTTCAACTAGCTAATGTGCAGAATATTCCCAATACCCATTGGTCATATTGTAGTGGTTGGAAAATGGAAAAATGTCTATCTTTAGTTGAGAAGGATGACTTAAGAGAGAAGATTAAAAATGTTAAATTCATTTCACTTTTACTTGATGAAGTAACTGCTATTGACAACACATCTTGGATATGCATGCATGTTTACACATTTTAGGATAATTTAGGGCAACCTCATTTGCTAGCATTACATAAGATGGTCGATAGTTGTAATGCAAAAAATCTTTACAATGTTGTTCTAAGAAGTTTAAAGGATATTGCGAGAATGGATGATACAACAATAGCCAGTAAGTTAATATGTATCGAAGCTGATGGTGTTGTTATAATGCAAGATCATAGAAATAGGATTTGTGTTCGACTTCAAACATAAATTGTCCCATATTTGATCCCCATTTATTGCATGACTCATAGAATGAATCTTGCATTCAAAATTGTGAGCACATTTTAAAATGTTACTAGAGTGGAAGAATTCATCTGCGAAGTACATGCTTATTTTTTGTGCAGTCCAAAAAGGTTTATAGAGTTCCAATTCTTTGTAGTAGGAGTTACTAAAGGAAAAAAATGTTAAAATATGTAGATATAAGGTGGATTTCATTGTTTCAACCTGCATCCAGAGTTTTCAAAGAATATCAATCCTTAGCAGAGTTTTATGTATGATAATCAAAGGGTAATTGATAATGCAAAGGACTTATACCGAATTATAGACTTGGAAACTTTGCTTACTTTATGTGGTATTCTTCCAATGTTGCATGAAATGAATACTTTGAAAAAACTTTCTCAAGAAATATCCATTTATATTGTTGATTTCATCAAGATTAGAAAAAAAATATGTATGTGTATCGATAATTTATACTTGTCTAGCAAAACATTTATGGATCCATTGTTTAAAGATTGGAGAATCTAACAAACGTCGATAGTCCAAACAATTTTTTGAAGTTCAATATCAATGATAATATTTGCATTAATGTTCATGGAAAACAATAAAATTATATTGTTTTGAAATGCAATAGAGAATAGTTACAAATGATGTTGGACAAATACGCATAACATATAACAGATTTGATGTAGTTTTACAAAATACAAGGATTGGATTGAGAAAAATAGTAGAAACATTAACAAGAGAAATAAGGAACTGTTTTCAAAGAGATGAGTTGCTTGAGGCCATGGTTGTGGTTAACCCTATGTTTTGGGATTTAGGCACTAACTGCAATATTACAAGTAAATTGTTCATAAACTATATGGGTGCAATTATTAAATATTTTACTAAATGTATGGAGGTTAATGATATCAAGATCAATGGTATTCTCAATAAATACATTTTGATAAATTAACATGAAATATCCTATTTTGTATCAACAATGGTGGATCAAATTTTGTATTTGACTAGTTCATGAATGGATGATATAACAATAGCCAGTAAGTTAATATGTATCGAAGCTGATGGTGTTGTTATAATGCAAGATCATAGAAATATGATTTATGTTCGACTTCAAACATCAATTGTCCCATATTTGATCCCCATTTATTGCATGACTCAAAATGAATCTTGCATTCAAAATTGTGAGCACATTTTAAAATGTTACTAGAGTGGAAGAATTCATCTACGAAGTACATGCTTATTTTTTGTGCAGTCCAAAAAGGTTTGTAGAGTTCCAATTCTTTGTAGTAGGAGTTACTAAAGGAAAAAAATGTTAAAATATGTAGATATAAGGTGGATTTCATTGTTTCAACCTGCATCCAGAGTTTTCAAAGAATATCAATCCTTAGCAGAGTTTTATGTATGATAATCAAAGGGTAATTGATAAGGAAAAGAACTTATACCGAATGATAGACTTGAAACTTTGCTCACTTTATGTGGTATTCTTCCAATGTTGCATGAAATGAATACTTTGACAAAAATTTCTCAAGAAATATCCATTTATATTTTTGATTTCATCAAGATTAGAAAAAAATATGTATGTGTATCGATAATTTATACTTGTCTAGTAAAATATTTATGGATCCATTGTTTGAAGATTGGAGAAATTTAACAAACGTCGATAATCCAAACAATTTTTGAAGTTCAATATCAATGATAATATTTGCATTAATGTTCATGGAAAGCAGATAAAATTATATTGTTTTGAAAGGCAATCGAGAATAGTTACAAATGATGTTGAACAAATGCCCATAACATATAGCAGATTTGATGTAGTTCTACAAAATACAAGGATTAAATTGAGAAAAATAGTAGAAACCTTGACAAGAGAAATAAGAGACCGTTTTCAAAGAGATGAGTTGCTTGAGGCCATGGTTGTGGTTAACCCCATGTTTTGGGATCCTGGTACTGACTGCAATATTACAAGTAAATTGTTCATAAACTATATGGGTACAATTATTAAACATTTTACTAAATGTGTGGAGGTTAATGGTATCAAGATCAATGGTATTCTCAATAAAGACCTTTTGACAAATTAATATGAAATATCCTATTTTGTATCAACAATGGTGGATCAAATTTCGTATTTGACAAGTTTGAATGAAACAGGTTCTATAACAAGTTTGTGGAAGAAATTGTATCCAAGTAATATTTTACATTATACAATGAGTGAATATTTTCGCTTATATGAATTATGCCAAACAATGATTTTGGGATCAATAGAAGATGAAAAGGTTTTTAGTGCTTTATCTTTTGTAAAATCTAAAGTTTGTAATAGATTGGATAAAAATTTAGAAAACTATTTGAGAATATATGTCTCATCTTATGAAGTGGACAAGTATCCATATGATAAAGCTTTGGCATATTGGAAATCCCTAGCAAACAGAAGAGGTATCACAAATATTCATGATAATGAAGATAAAGATACTTGCATTGATCAACTTTTAGAAACACAAGGAACACCTATGCAAACAACTGATTTTGGACAAACTGATAAGTGTTTGTTTCAGCTTCCTCCACTATAATTTTTTCAAGGATCAACTATGCAAATATATATTTTTGTTCATATTATTCTTTGTTTGTCAAATTTTATAAATGACATCATAGAATTTTTAAGAAAATTTTATGTTATATTTGATAGATTTGATTTCTGTTGTAAACATTTGATTTTGAAATATGGTAACTATATTTGCTCAAGTTTGAATCTAAAAAAAGATATAAAACAAAACAATTACCTAAAATTGTATGACATATTTGCAAAATATTTTTCATTAATTCAAATAATATTTTATTACATCACATTTTACAAAAATAGTGAACTTTTAACTCAATTTCACAATATTACACTACATGGCTTGAAGAAAATCATGTCTTTAAAGAAATATCAGTTTTTGTGACTATTTTTGGATCAAGCTCAATTTGCACATTACTCTGAAGACATATTTACAAAAATATATAAAACAAAAAAATTACCTAAAATTGTATGACATATTTGCAAAATGCTTATTCATTAATTTGAATAATATTTTATTACATCACATTTTGCCAAAACAGTGTACTCTTTACCAAAATCATATGTGCTCTTCATGAATGGTTCCATAGTTGTTACAAGAAGATATAAAACAAAACAATTTTGTAAAATTATATGATAAATATTTACAAAATATTTTTCATTAATTCGAAAAATATTTTATTACATCACATTTTACAAAAAAGTGAACTTTTAACTTAGTTTCACAATATTATACTATGTGGTCTAAAGCAGATCCTATCTCTAGAGGAGTATCAGATGTTGTGACTATTGTTGGATTAGGTTCAATTTGCACATTACTCTGTTTAGCAACATCTGGTGGTAGTGCACCAACTCTAATAAAGATCTCCTACACTATCTACAAACTTGTGATTAATGTTTTTTCCTCTTTGGTAGGATCTTCTTTAGATGATAAAGATATTTATTTTTCCCTTTCCTTTAGAAAAAAATTAGGATCTAAATTATGCAAAATGATAATATTCCTGAATGCATTGTTTTCTCTAATGTTGTAAGCTAAGCGTTCCTTCAATTGTATCGCTTTGTATTTTTATTGATAGTGTTTAAGTAAACATTGAGGTTCTCAACCTGTTTCTTCAAATTCTCAAAATTGGAGTGCAAAATAGATAAATTGTAATACATTAGTGACATAATACAAATTGTTATAAAAACAAATAAATTAATAAACACAAAATTAGAAGAACCTACATAAACAACTACTTTGCCTACCTCTGCAACTTTAACCTTCTTCTTATCAATAGCCCATTGATTATAATATGCCTAGGCTTCAACATTTAGATTCTCCAACCTATTTAAAAGAATATTTAAAATTTCATCATTATGTACACTAGTGGTCATTACATTTCTAGATTGAGCTTGATCTAACAAAGCATCAAGATTTTCTGGTTCTTGTTCAACCAATGAAAATATGGTCTCTTTGAGAACGTTTTTGTATCGGGTGTTTAGAACCTGAATTAATATTTTTGCCCTATATTCCCAATCTCTCAACCTAGAGATGTCAACCGATAGAATATCTTTTACATTGGCCTCACAATTATCGACCAATGGCATATTTGGTGGAAATTTCAAATTTTGATCATCAGAAAGGGGACTAGCATTGTCAATGTCTTGTGGAGGGGAAGAGCTCACAACAACTACCTCTACCTATTCTTGTTCCTGTGCTTCAATTATTGTTGTGTATGATAAAGCACATCGAATGCTTGAAAATACTTAGGCTTGTTGCCTTGAAAAAGATAATCATGTTCAAGATGAAGATTATCCAATTCTAATAAACCATGCAGACTAGACATTCCAATCAAAATATTTGGAAGATCTAAAAATGTCTATGACGTTATTCCCAACTCCTTAAAAATAGTTGCTTCCACCTCATTGTCCCCTCATTCGAGGTCCCTATGTGAGAAGGGTGATTGCATCATGTTGCCCTAGAAAAATAAGAAAAAAGTATTAAATAAATTTATCAATGAAATTAACCTAATAAAACAAACTAGACTGAAACATCTGTAAGTGTCACATTACCTCTCGAGGGCTAGCTAACTTCCTCAAGATCGATGTGCACTTTACATGCAATTAAGGAAGCAACAAGATGAGGAAGAGGGGATGCAAAAGACCTTAAGAGTTTGTGAGATCTTATGAGTGGTTGTTCTTACTCCGACTCAGTGTTAAAATCTTCTATGGCCTCTCGTAGAATTCCCCTAATTGTAGACTCTCTTTTGGAAGAATATGAGGTTGTCCTTTTCAGCATTTAAGTAAATATTAAGTATCAAATAAACATTATTCTAAAATAACAAGAATAATGTTAATAAAAATTTGTATTTTTACCTGCACCTCTTCATCTATCAAGCCAATTGTCCTCAATTTTGTGTGGAGCAAGGTGGGCATCAAGGTATTTTGTAGATTATAGTATGATTCATAAAAAAGTAAGAAAATTAGATGTGGGAACAACTGCCCCACTGTTTGAGTGGGTATTGTTGAGATCATATTTAATTTTGTTGGAAATATATGTTGACCCGTTGAATTTTTTGTGCACTAAATAATGCACCAAATACACTAGCCCCCACATTGGAATGCCAGTTGACCTCCCCTACAAAATAATATGTGCTTGGAAGAACTTGATCACCACATGAAGAAACTGGTTGGTGACATGTGAAAACTAGAGGCCCCTCTTGGAAGGATTTGAGTGAACTAAAAAAAATATAACATAAAATTAATAAATTACATAAAAGTAATGAAGACGAGACTCAGAAGATTTGGAAAAGGAAACTTACTTGACAAAAAGTTTGATGAGAGACTGAAGTTGATCTCTAGGTAGATTTTGTCTTCATCGGTTAAAGAAAACTTTGATGTGATGGATGGACAATCCTTGTGGGGGAGCCCTATCAATCTTTGGATGTCCATAGGGTTGATAGTGAAGGAGAGAGTCCTGTTGTCGATGTCAATGTTGAAGATCGAGTCGTCATGGTTGTAACATCTAACAATTTTTAGAAATAAATTATTATCGATGTTGAATTGGGGCATTGATACTAACCCCAAAAGGCTTGAATTTGTTACCCATGTAGCGTCGTAACCTAGTGTTGTAAGAACCTTAGATATTAATGGGAAAAAAATATTTTTGAATGTAAGTTTTGATGCAAAAATGGTAGATAAGGTGACCATTTTTGAAACAAGTGTAATGGTTTCAAATGATTTTTGTAAGTTTCAAAGGCTCTAGGAGGCTTTGAAGAAGGCTTTCTAAGGCTCTGGAAGGGTTTGCATAAAGTTGAAATGGTGAGGGTTATTGCTCTTTTATAGAATTTTTCTTGCAAGAAATGATGACACATGTCCTTGAATAAATTTAATGTTGACATGTGGTCGTGTTATTGGAAGGTGGACGTTAAATGGGTAGTGGCTAAAGCCAATAGTATGCAGGTGAGATGATGTCGGTAGTATGAAACTTTTGATAATTTTTAGTTTTTGGACGTTTAAAGCTACCAATAATTGCAATTGTCGATCAATTTAAAGTTTTTGATAGTATGGAGATCTTGGTAGTTTTAAGCTATCGACCAATTAAATCTATCGGTAGTTTGCAGTTATCGGTAGTTTGTAGCTACTGGTAGTTTACAATTACTAGTAGCAACTATTGATAGTTTGTAGCTTTCGATAGTTGGAGTTATTGATAGTTTACAACTATCGATAGTTTTATATCTACCAATAGTTTTCAGCTATCGATAGTGATTCACAAGGTGCTAGTCGTTTCATCTATCGATAGTTTGGATATCTTGCTAGTTTTTAGCTATCCATAGTTTTTAGCTACTGGTAGTTTTCATCTGCCTACGATTTGCAAGGTATCAATCATTTTAGTTACTTATAGTTTGGAGCTATCAGTAGTTTACAGTCGTTGGTATTTTAAAACTATCGATAGTATGCAACTATCGATATTTTATAGCTATTGATAGTTTTGCACTATAGCAGCTATCGATAGTTTCTTGCTACCAGTATTTTGGTACTGTAGCATCGTTCAATAGCCCAATCTGAATTTACCAATAGAATTTTACTGTTTATTTAAAATATTTACAATTTTTGTCAAATATTAAGATAAATTTGTTGCATTGTTATATTTTTTGGTGAAAAAAGTGTAATTCACCATGTCTTCTACATGAATTTGGACACTATTCACCTCGACTTCAAAATTGATTCACCTCATTATTATAAATATATTTTGACACCGACCCCTTATGCATAACCCTGCCTATATCCAACAACATAAATACATTTGATAACTTGATTTCATCTATCAAGGATCTTTGCTTCAAGATTAGGGATTGAGTGAGTTGATAGCATTGGTTTAAAATTCTTTATGGCTAAACAAATATTTCTTTTCATTACCTTTACCTGCTTTCCTTTCCTTTAAATATTCTTCCATTTCTTCCCATGCTCCATGTGGTATATGTGATGAGAATGCTTGGTTGTGTTGATCCCATCAAGTCACCTGGTACATTACTATAGAAGTTCCTTACCACATGTCCATTAATGTGGTAGATAGGAGGTAAACCAAGATGTTTAAATGCTCGCAAATGGCATATGGTTTTGAAGTAGGGAAAAATGGTGCACCTAATTATGAATAACAATATGTGTATCTATCCTCTATAGCTTATGAGCATCAAACGGAAGCATGCATGTAAAAATGGAAGCAAAACCAAACAACAAGGTATGAAATAAAACAAGTATCCTTCTTATTAATTTGGTGGATCAGATCCAAGGTTACATAGCAGTCCCCTTGAGGGCTCAAAGGTGATACAATTGTTACAAATTTTGGGTGCCCAAGGATCAAATCCTTCAAGAAATCCGGGTGCACATCCAGTGTCCTTCCTCGTACCCACAATCGAGGTGGGCGGGCCAATGTCACCGCTGCTTGTATCTTTGATATTTGATGTCTTGTATTCCTTCCCAATGCCTTATAGGAACCTACACCTACACACAAGGAAGCCAAAAGGGTCAAATAGCAAGTGCGTGTGATGGAAAACATGCAATCCCCACAGGCACCAAAAGACTAGTAAAGGGCATATATATTAAAAATATATCAAATCAACTCAGAATGACTTGAAATTTTATGGAGATGTTAAATAGGAGGTTTTGAAGGGATATCACCAAAAAAATATCTGAAATTGCATCCGTAGGCCCCTCGATTTTGCGTCACCCGTCTACAACCTACGAAGACCAAGACAAGCAATTCCTGCCCCTAAACATGTCCAAAACACATGAAACTTGGAAAGAATACATAAATAAACATTTTAAGACTACCCATGTGGTTATATTTTCAAAATGAGGTGCAGATCCATCTGCATGCACCTGGGGTCCCGGATGGGCCCTACGAACCTGCAAAAACTTCAAAATGCGATATCTCGGCCAATATAACTCCAAATTGCATGAAATTTGAACTGTAGCATCCTATGATAGTCTAGAATAAGCCTAAAAAAATAGTAAAGAAATTGTGCACAGATTTCTCCTCGTCCCAGGGGGACGGTGGTGACTGCAACTAATTGGAGGGCACCCTGAGGGGGATACCCACCAATTCTGCACACCTTTTGCTACCAATCCCACTGGGGAATGGTCCTAAACACTCTAAGGGGTATTTTCATCAAATTTGGTGAAGAAATTCACCCGGATGGTAAAGTTATGCCCAAAATACCCTCTTGAAGTCACCCGGTAACCTCCTTCGCTAAGAAGAGATTTCGAGGGAAAGAGAGCACAATAAAGTGAGGGGAAATCTCAGGAAGCACTCCATTGCATATCCTAGAACTCCTCTCTATATATTTTTTTTGTGTGGACCTTGTATCCATTTTATAGCCCAAAGGGGCTTATGTGCAAAAAGGCATGCAAGGGCATGCAGGCAAGGAGGCGCCATTTGTCAAAAGGGAGGCATGCATTGGATGGGGAAGAGAATCTCCCTTTTTGGCCTCCATTATGAAGCATGTCATAAGGATGCAGTGCCCTCTGACCCGCATGCTTCAATTGGTGGGGTAAATGGCAGTTTTTGGGTGCCATTTGTCCCAGATTTGACTTTTTCTTGGTCAAACTTGCTCACCGTCCCACCCTGGGACGATGGCTCACCACCATCCCAGGGTGGGATGGTGGGAATCTGCCACCATCCCAGGGTGGGACGGTGGTGAATTTTGGGCCAAAACCTCCCAAAATTGGGCCAGAAGCCTCCAAAACCTCTCTCGGAGTGGCTAGAACCACTGTGAGCCTTCTGAGGGCTGCCCAAGGGGCCATATGGTGTCAATTTAGTCATTTTTTGTGGATGCCTAATCGGATTGACCATATTTTAGTGTCTATAGATGCCCCTTTTTGAGATGCGTTGTGTGCAGCACAACGCTGAGCAAAAATAGATGACTAAAATGTTCAATGATTAAGGTTACTCGATAACCTAACCAACTTTAGATGCCCCAATCGTGGAAAGAGCATGCGTTCTTGAATCCTCGCTTCTGACTCAGTAAAGACATTGGTCTTGGTTTCTCTTCAGCTTCCAGGTATGCTCAGGGGACTTATAACCCTAGGCGTTAGAGAAAACCAAGTATTTTGGTAACTTTTGAGGTTACCAACAAGCAGGTTCATCTGCACTGTTATGTGCTTAATTGAGATATTTGCTTGTTTTCTGCCCCAAGCAAGGGCATGATTGTCTTTGTCAAAGATTCGTTGGATGAATGCAACTTGCATGATTGAGTGTTTAATTGTTGATTTTTTATTATGAATTTGTTAAGCATGACTACCCCCTCAAGCGATGAGTCGATGAGGGAATGACCAGTGAGAAAAGTGACGAGTCGCTTGACCCAGATGATGTTTGTTAAGGTTGCCTTCAGTTGTTCTCATTGAAAAATGGCATAGTTTTGAAAGGATTTGGATGATGCTATGGAGATTTCATGGAAGCAAAGAGTTGAAAACCTCCTTCCCGTGGGGCGGTCTAGCCATAATGGCCTTCTTGGGGAGTGAAGTAGTAACTTGTCCATGCATCCATGAGAAGTTTGCATTCCATCTTGACCCTGAATGAATTCCATCATATTTGACTTGTTTTGGTGGGTGTTGAACCCTTTTCTTTGGCTTTTGTGTTGTTTTTTTTTTTTTTTTGTTTTTGATTAATATATATGTATGTATACTTGACCAATGGGCTTATTGGATGCCATTGGGGCATTTTGAGTGACCAAAGGGTTTAGGGATACCTTTGGGGCTTGTTTGGGTTGAGCAAAGGGTTTATGGAGACCTTTGGGGCTTTTTGAGTTGACCAAAGGGTTTATGGATACCTTTGGGGCTTGTTGGGTGACCAAAGGGTTTATGGATACCTTTGGGGCATTTTGGGTTGACCAAAGGGTTTATGGATACCTTTGGGGCATTTTGGGTTGACCAAAGGGTTTATGGATACCTTTGGGGCTTTTTGGGTTGACCAAAGGGTTTATGGATACCTTTGGGGCTTTTTGAGTTGACCAAAGGGTTTATGGATACCTTTGGGGATTTTTGGGTTGACCAAAGGGTTTATGGATACCTTTGGGGTTTTTGGGTTGACCAAAGGGTTTATGGATACCTTTGGGGCTTTTTGAGGCTCTTTCGACTCTTTTTGGATTTTTGGATGTTTAGCATTGTGAGGTCTAAGGACCCACTTTATTGTAGCCTATGGGCATTTTTGGAAACTATGATGTATTTTTTTCCCCATATATATATGAGATTTTGTTATGGTCATCATGTGTCTCCCTTATTTCTTTATGAGATGGATGCAATGTATGCATTTGCTTCTATAGATGTGTTGGATGCTTATTATGTATGCATATGGATGCTTTTGTGATATGATGGAATGGTGATAAACATATATCATGTATGCATGTGTATTTGCTTTGATTTGATGCTATCTATATGCATGGATGCACAGTGAGATGAAATATGGGGTGATTGAAAAACATGGATTGTGGCTAATGATTTGACATACTATGTGAACACTATAGACTGTACAAAATACATTAACGCTCTTTGTTTTTGCTTCTTCTTTTTTTGTAATGGAAATGTGAAACCATTATTGCGATGTAAAAAATGGAGTAAATGATATGACATGTTTAAAGAATGTAGGTGAGGTTTTTAGGAGACTCAAACACTCTAGCTGATGTGATCAAAGGTTGTATACTGACTATGCAAGACTTTTTGACAAGGTATGAATCTGCTAGGATGACCAAGGTACGTCATATCCCTGTGTGTGCAAGTGAGTTCATTCCTGTGAAATGCATAAAGATACCACCATTGCTAGATAGGCTATCCACCAAACCTGGAATGAGGATCACCCTATGAATGTCACAATCCTGGGTTCTGTACTTAGTAGGACTAGACCACTAGGCAATCTAGGTTACAAAAGCTAGCTCATCCACATGCAAACATTGGTCTACACACATGCACGAGGCTAATGTGATAGACATATCATCATGCGGGAGGCTACCACCATTTCCAGGTAGGCTATCCACCAAACCTGTAATGAGGATCACCTAAATGGTTTGTCAAATGCTGAGAATTCTAGGGATTCAAGCTCAAGCTCCCTTCTTTTCTTCAATTTTATTGGGATACTTGCTCATGGGTAGTGATGATAATCACTATTTTTTTTGTATTACTTTTTTTTCTTTGAGAAAGGGATTTGGGATTAGTGGTGCAAACCACTATTGAATTTGTTTTTGATTTTTGTGAAATTTTGATATTTTTGGGATGGGGATTTGTGGGAATTGGGATTTTTGATAGTGGTGAAAACCATTGTTTATTTTGGGGAATTGGGTAGGGAAGATGCTTGTCCTTTTGCCAACTCTCAACATTCTTGAACCATTCACACAGGGGGATGAGCAGGATGACCTTTTCACTTAAGGTAACCTAGACCACTTCATGGATTTCATATTTCTTTGCACAAAACTTGGATTATTAATGTTTAACTGTGTTTGGGATTTGATGTACACAAGGCATAATCAATGCAAGACTCTACCTCCTAAAAATCAAGCTAGCTTTCTACAAAACCTGAAGAGAAGCTAGAAATGGTTGAGTGACCAAAAACCCTAATGACATTCTAAAACAAATGACTAGGTGAAGGGGTGGACACAAATATGGAATGTGAAAAATGTGGGTGAAAATGATAATTGCGGCATTGAACTATGAGTACTTTCACAACATTGATTTTGAGCGGTAAGTAGTGTACCATCATGGTGCTAGACATGTATGAGCAACTCTAAAATGTAAAGTGCTAATGATGAATATGCCTAAATGCAAGCGATGATAAAATGCAATGGGATGCAATGTGATGTGATGCAATATTTTTGAATTTTTGAAATTTTGATAATGTTTTTTTTGAAATTTTGATTGATATATATGTATGAAAGTGCAATGCGATGCAATGTTTTTGTATTTTGATGTTTTGATGATGTTTTTGAATTTTTGATTGATATATATATGTATGTACCTATGACCAACGGGCTTATTGGGGGCCATTGGGGCATTTGGGGGGACCAAAGGGCTTATGGATGCCTTTGGGGCTTTTTGGTTGACCTAGATGGTTCTAGACCGTCTAGGAGCATTTAGGTTGACCAAGCGGGATATAGGCACCCTTGGAGAATTTTGGGGTGACCTAGATGGTTCTAGATCACCTAGGAGCATTTTAGGTTGACCAAGTGGGATATAGGCACCCTTGGAGCATTTAGGGGTGACCTAGAGGTCCTAGAGCCTATTTAGTTTTAGGTTTGACCAAGCGGGATATAGGCACCCTTGGAGCATTTAGAGGTGACCTAGATGGTTCTAGACCTAGGAGCATTTTAGGTTGACCAAGCGATATGTAGATACCCTTGGAGCCTTTTGTAACTTTGCTTACTTTGTGTTCTTAGGAGGAAGGTGCAATACCTTGTATACCCCCAACATTTACTATGATTGATGCGATGTTATTGACTTGGCTAGGAGGAGCAATAGGAATTGACCCCCCTATTTTGGCAAGGAATCTTGGGTAATGCTAATGTCTTGAGGGGGTAGAATGAGTGACCCACTCATGGATAAAGCTCCCTCATCAATAAGATCTTGGACCTTGCATCTAAAAACATGACAAGTGCTAATGTCATGCCCTCTCATTCGATGATAGAGGTAAGAATGATCCTCCCTATATAGTTTAGATCTGGGTCTATTTGGGTTGAACAGGGGTATATCTGGTAAGACAATTGCCTCTGTATCTTGTAGGTTGTGAAAAATGGTCGACATGGGCTCAGATAATGGAGTCCAGGTATGACATTGATGCCTTAAACAAGGTGAACATGGCTGACTCATTTTATGAGGTGATGAGGTTGTATGTGTCTCAGTCACCTATTTAGGTTGCTCTTCTTGACTACCATCTATAGGTAACAGATGTTGCACTATGTCAATTTGTTGGTTGTTGATTTGAAGATCATTCTTGTCAAACATATCCTGTACCAGGTTTTTGAATTTAAAGCACCTATGCACATCATGCCCCTTCTGCCTATGGTATTTTTAGTATAGGTCTTTGTGATATCCGTAGGGCTTAGGTGCATAGGGGTCGACAAGTCGACTCTCAGGTAAAGTAATTGCCTTTGCCATGCAGAGTCGCTCAAATAGAGAGTCCCTGGACTCATTAATGGGCATAAATTATCGCTTAGGGTGACGTTGTTGGTTTAGCCCTTGATTTGTTTGAGACTTAACATTGGACTGTGCAGGAGTGGGTTGGTCCTGACAATCAAGGGGTTGAGGTTTTGGATGACTCAACCGTAACTCAATGCTTGTGAGCCGATCCATGATCTATTGTAAATCATTCTGTTGGTGACTCACTTGTAACTCCACATCGGCTAGCCTATCCAAGATATGTTGTGGTACTAGTGGAGGCGATGATTGGATGGCTATTGAGGGAGTTGGATGGCAACTTATATGTGGTGGAGGTGAACTAGGTGTGGGAGCTAGGAGATAATTGATCGAGGGTGGATCAAAAGTCCCTAATGTCTGAGCAGATGTGGATGCTTCATGATGATTGGAGCTGGCGATTATATCCACATGTTCTTGTTCTTGATTTAGCTCATGCTCATGTTCCAACTCAGAGTTTTCAACTGTGGTAGTTGGGTTACCCCCACTTTGGTCTAGGGGGTACATCTGCTCTTGATCTTGTGGAGATGTTGAGTGAGATGGAGTAGGTGTGACCGAATCCATCAATGGTATCTCCTGTGGTGTGGATGGGATGTTGGATGGAGTCGCAAGTTGCATAGATGGATTCAGAGGACTTTGGTTCTCTGTCATCACATTGATCATTCCCACAAACTCATGAGAAGATGCATTTACATTTGGACAAGTCATGGCTACCTCATAAACTTGTCCAAGGTGATTTGTTTGGCCCCCATGTTCGGAGGGTGCATCAGGAATGCTATCAATGGGTGGCAACTTGGTAGGGGGACTACCTAGATCCTTGATCGACTCGATGATAGGTGTGAATGCAACATTGGGTACTATGCACTCATCGAGTTCTAGGTAGGTGAATTGAATTGTGTCCTCAACTATGGTGGATGAAGATGGTATGATAGGATTTGATTCATCCATATCAATAGTGGGCTCTTCCTCCTTTTTTGTAGGAGTGAAAAGATCTTCTGTAGGTGTATTGATGATAGCTATGGGAGCTTCTGTAGCTGGCTCTTCTGATTCTTCCTTGCTTGAAGAGATAGAGGATGGTACTAGCGGTGGTGAAGGTAGCTTCATGACTAACCATGGGGTTGAATCTGGACTCTGAATAAGGTCATTGGATTTAGTGTCCAAATGCTTGGGTGACACTATAGGCCTTTGTGGATGATCCACCTGCTTATAATACTTGAAGGGGTCTGGGTCAACATGGACCACATGGACCTTACCTTCATCAATGTATTTAATGCATTGATGCACTATAGATGGAACACATTCCATGTCTCTTATCCATGGCCTTCCAAGCAGTATGTTGTATTGTCTTGCACCCTCCAAGATGTAGAACAATGTAGGCACAATATTTTGTCCAACTTCAACAAGTAGGATTATTGTGCCCATAGTGGAGGATAAAGCATCATTGAATGCTTGCAAGGTGAACTTGGATGGTGCAATGCACGAGGGTGGGAGGTTGAGCTGCTTTAGTGAAGCTATGGTAATAATGTTTATTGAGGAACCTGTGTCAACCAATACTCACTTATAGGGGAGCCTATTGATGCTTGCAATGATGTGCAAAGCAGGATCTGGTGAATTGGTAGGCATGGGTTTGACCTCATGATTTTGAAAGGATATAATAGGATTCTTGTACATTTGTATGTATTCCATAAAGTTGGTGAAAGCATCAGTCATGATGTTGTACCTCCATGGAATCCAAGACCCTCATGAAAGGTTCCCAATATTTGGAGGACTGTAGTAGAAGCTCACTCATGGTCACTTTGGCTGATGGTGCATGCGAACTTCGCACAGGCCTACTCTGGGTTGCTAACACTTGTTGGATGGGAGTTCTAGGTGGTGAAGACCATGATGTAGAGGGAGTGTAGACCTCCTTGCTAGGCCCTTTGGAAGGCTGATTATATCTAGTTTGTGATTGGAATCGGTGTTGGCTAACCGAATAATCCACTTGATCATGTGGGTAATCCATTGATGTTCTCTTGGTAGAGGTACTTTGGTGGTCGGGTCTTCTATGTGAGGAGTGGACCTCACGATGACTTTTAGGGTGTCGTGCAGGAATGATGAGATCCTCAGGAGAATAGCAAAGGTGACTACTATCAGGGCTCCATGCAGGAGTGAGGAGATCCTCATACCTATAATTATGGTGCTCAAGGCCTCTCCTAAAGTTTTCTACTTCACTAGCTCGTGATCGAGCTCGGCTATGCATGGTTGTCATAATGTGTTGACTAGGCGAACCCTGAAGGAAACCCACACTAGATTTTTATTAAATATTTTAAAAATCTATTATATTTTGAAAATTTGGGTTAGTATTTGGTCTTTGTTTTTTTTATAAATTAGGATAAAATGTTGAGAGGTAATAAGAAAAAAAAAATTTAATTTTGGATTGTCTAGATTTATATTTTATTATTATATTTTTTATAATCATAAGAACACAATAAATTAAATGATTCAAAGAAGCACACAAGCAAACAATGTGATTATCTCCTTTAAGTTTTAGATGTGAATCCCTAAGTTGTGTGGTGTGTTTAGATTTGTTGTTTTTGCTCTTTTTCTTCTTGTTTTGGAATTAGAATGAGGGAACTCATCCAAAGTGGTGACTAGGGACACTAGTGCCAAACATGATTTCTCAAAAGAGTCTAGGGTACACCGCTTAAATCCTAGTGGGGGTTTGCCTAGCTCTTCCACTCTGAAATAATATTTCCAACAGTGGGAGGCAGTTTGAACATTAGTGACCTATTCCATCTTGAGAGAGTGCCCTATTCTATCTAAGGCATCTAGAGGGCAAGCTGGTGGAAGGAGGTGAAATCCAACGTCACCAGTCTGAATTGGGGGTTGGTGATGAAATCCAACCTTACCAATGTTATAGTGGAACGTGCAAGTGTGTGTGGTTCCTTTTAATCCAAATAAAGTAAGCAAAGAAGCATTCAATGATCATTCACTAAATGCATGCAATAGGTGTGTTTTAATTTCAAAAATCTAGGATAAAAGGAACCTACAAATGTCACTTATAGATGCAAGCCCTAAATGCTAACCTACCCATTGGGTAAGCCACAAGCAATCAAGCCATAAAGATGCATCGCTACTTCAAGTTTCTTTCAATTTTTCTTCTTCCTTTTGTTGCTTTATGTTATAATAAAAGTAAAAATATGAATTTTAACCTTTCTATGCAAACAAATGATGCAAGAAAAACCAATTTTAATAGTCTCTAAAAATGCAGCAGAAAAATAGAAGATTTAGGCACTCACCTTAGCAGTTTTGAGACCTCCAAATTCTGGATTTTTGGGCAGAAATTTCTCTGTTTCTTCAATGCTCTAGGGTGGGATGATTAGAAGCCCTACCACCATCCTAGGGTGGTATGGTGAAGCCACCATCCCAGGGTGAGCTAGATAAAGGTTCTGCCACCGTTCCAGGGTGGGGAGGGGAGCACCTACAACACAAAAAGGGCAAAAATTGTAAAAATGAGGTCAGATTTTCACCCAAAGCACAAGGGACAAGGGTCCCACCATGATCACCACTGAATTAGGGAAAAATGGTGCACCTAATTATGAATAAAAATATGTGTATCTATCCTCTATAGCTTATGAGCATCAAACGGAAGCATGCATGTAAAAATGGAAGCAAAACCAAACAACAAGGTATGAAATAAAACAAGTATCCTTCTTATTAATTTGGTGGATCAGATCCAAGGTTACATAGAAGTCCCCTTGAGGGCTCAAAGGTGATACAATTGTTACAAATTTTGGGTGCCCAAGGATCAAATCCTTCAAGAAATTTGGGTGCACATCCAGTGTCCTTCCTCGTACCCACAATCGAGGTGGGCGGGCCAATGCCGTCGCTGCTTGTATATTTGATCTTTGATGTCTTGTATTCCTTCCCAATGCCTTCTAGGAACCTACACCTACACACAAGGAAGCCAAAAGGGTCAAATAGCAAGTGCGTGTGATGGAAAACATGCAATCCCCATAGGCACCAAAAGACTAGTAAAGGGCATATATATTAAAAACATATCAAATCAACTCATAATGACTTGAAATTTTATGGAGATGTTAAATAGGAGGTTTTTAAGGGATATCACCAAAAAAATATCTGAAATTGCATCCGTAGGCCCCTCGATTTTGCGTCGCCCGTCTGCAACCTACGAAGACCAAGACAAGCAATTCCCGCCCCTAAACATGTCCAAAACACATGAAACTTGGAAAGAATACATAAATAAACATTTTAAGACTACCCATGTGGTTATATTTTCAAAATGAGGTGCATATCCATCTGCATGCACCTGGGGTGCCCGGATGGGCCCTACGAACCTGCAAAAACTTCAAAATGTGATATCTCGGCCAATATAACTCCAAATTGCATGAAATTTGAACTGTAGCATCCTATGATAGTCTAGAATAAGCCTAAAAAATAGTAAAGAAATTGTGCACATATTTCTCCTCATCCCAGGGGGACGGTGGTGACTGCAACTAATTGGAGGGCACCCTGGGGGGATACCCACCAATTCTGCACACCTTTTGCTACCAATCCCACTGGGGAATGGTCCTAAACACTCTAATGGGTATTTTCATCAAATTTGGTGAAGAAATTCACCCGGATGGTAAAGTTATGCCCAAAAGACCCTCTTGAAGTCACCCGGTAACCTCCTTCGCTAAGAAGAGATTTCGAGGGAAAGAGAGCACAATAAAGTGAGGGGAAATCTTGGCAGCACTCCATTGCATATCCTAGAACTCCTCTCTATATTTTTGTGTGGACCTTGTATCCATTTTATAGCCCAAAGGGGCTTATGTGCAAAAAGGCATGCAAGGGCATGCATGGCAGGAGGTGCCATTTGTCAAAAGGGAGGCATGCATTGGATGGGGAAGAGAATCTCCCTTTTTGGCCTCCATTATGAAGCATGTCATAAGGATGCAGTGCCCTCTGACCCGCATGCTTCAATTGGTGGGGTAAATGGCAGTTTTTGGGTGCCATTTGTCCCAGATTTGACTTTTTCTTGGTCAAACTTGCTCACCGTCCCACCCTGGGATGATGGCTCACCACCATCCCAGGGTGGGATGGTGGGAATTTGCCACCATCCCAGGGTGGGATGGTGGTGAATTTTGGGCCAAAACCTCCCAAAATTGGGCCAGAAGCCTCCAAAACCTCTTCCGGAGTGGCTAGAACCACTGTGAGCCTTCTGAGGGCTGCCCAAGGGGCCATATGGTGTCAATTTAGTCATTTTTTGTGGATGCCTAATCGGATTGACCATATTTTAGTGTCTACAGGTTCAATGTCCATGCTAGCAACTAATAAGAATAATGATGCAACATGGAATATAATAGATAATTTATCATCAAAATTGATCATGATGCGTGCATGGTTGACACAGGTGAAAGCATAGGGGTGTGTTGGCGGGTTGGTAAGGCAATGGTTCAATGAGCCAAAAATTAAAACAAATTAAATTAGAATTTACCAATGATGGTAGAACATGGTGAAGTGGTGGTGGTGAATCACCAATAAGGCAAGGGTGCATACTAAGGTGCTGGAGATGGCACTTGTGCAGGAGACGGGGCCTATTTGTGCTGGTGGTTGTCATGTGTGAAAGGCATGCTACAAAAATTAGGAGGGCCACATCTAAAATAATGATATAACAGGTGACTAGCCTACACTAATTTTTTTTTGAAAAGGAACAAAAGTGCTACACTTTGGTAATATTGAGTTGCCAAGCACTTGTAACAACAATACAATTGATTCTAAATTAAAGCAAATCTATAATATAGCCAAGCAAAACATGATAGGTAAGCAATACAATACACTCCATATAGGGTAAAGCTAATGGCTAGATTGAATAATAGAAATTTGGTTGACTTCTTATGAGACCGATCTACAAAATAAAAGTGTGAGAGGAGATTGTGAGCAACAACTATTTTTGGATGTGATACAACAAATATATTTAGCGATTGTCATGGGAACATTAGATAATCCAAGCTAACATCGGGATGGTCTAGGGATGACAAAAATGCCTAAGTGATCATATTAAAGTATATTTGACATCAAAATGATGCAAGAATGTAGTGACCAATAGTAATCGAAGGTGTTGCCAAAAAATGTTGGAAAGTGTGGGGAACAAACCTTCCCATTGAGCTGGATCGATAGTTATGGTAGGGAGAAAATGAAAGGTGGCAACCATAATGGAAGGTCTGGCCTATAGTAAGAGTTGAACCTAGGTGATATAGGAGTTGTAAATTGAGGGGAGGCAAGGGCCACACCAGGAGGGCCATGCGATTGCAACGAAGAGGAAGGAAGGTGATAGGTTATCTTAAGCTAGTGGAGGTGTCTCCTATGGCTATCCATGCTTGTGGAAGTAGAAAGCACAATTGGATAAGATTTGATCCGATGCTCCAAAATCTCATAAGGCTCTCCACTTTATTAATAATGTCATTACTATCATTGACATCCAAAGTAGTGGAAGATTATAGAGGTCAGGTTTCATGAACTAGCCAAAGATGGATTACTTTCTAAAGGTGATTTTTCTTAGTGCATTGGAGTGAAGTACTCCAAGGAATTTATGGTTGAAACTAAAGGTAGCCATAAAGGAATTTTGTTTCATCGATGGAAGGTAGTTGGATGCACAGATTTGCCAAAACAACACAACCTACTAAAATAACATCGATTAGAACAACATAAAAAATGTCTACTTTAGGAGGCATCAAATACTCCTTTTCCCTTGTCTAATGGGTCTTCTCATTCTTCCTCAAACTGATAACAATATCGTATAATGGTAAGACAAGATTTTGGCTCATATATCCTAGTTTGAGTCTAGGTGTTGCATTATAGGAAACATCTCATCACACTCACCAATTTTGGATGACTTGCAGGAGGAGTCTTATTCAATATCAACAATGAGGTTTTCTTTTATGTCATCCATGTTTAACATGATCAAAATAACTTTGGCATAAATCTCCTTAATTTGTTGTGCCAGATATTACACAAAAAGATTTTTTTGAGGATTTTGATTAAGCAACACAGTGCCTTTGATGTAAGCAACCCATAGATGGATCAGGGTGCTTTGATATCAAACTGATAAGGAACTAGATCAAAAAATTGAAATCCATTTTATGAGGATTAAGTCTGTCTCAAAACTTGCCTAAAGATTTTCATTCATATCAAACATGTTTATAGACAAACCATGGTCAGGCAAAACCATTGGCCCAAAACCATGAGCAAAGCAAGAGATAAGTCTTGACAACAAGATAGGCCTGGCAATATTTACAAGATAAGCCCTAGAAAATATTACAAGATAGGCATGTCAACTTTTTTAGATTCCGATAAACTTTAATTAAAATATTATTAATGAAAACCTAATTAATTAAACCTAAAGTTTAATTAATATTTAATTAATATAATAACCCCCATGATTTAGAGCTTGAGATTTTATAAAAAATTCAATTCTCATCTCAGTTGAGTTGTTATAGCTAGATACTCATAAAAAGTCTAAATTCTTGATTTTCTTTTTTTGGATCTTCTTCAATTTTCTATGTAAAATTCAACATCTTTTTTCTTGATATTTTCTTGCAGTAGCCTTCACAATATCAAAATTCCACCTCAACTATCTATGCATTGCATCTTAGTAGAGTAATATTTCCAAAACTTTTCACTATCATAGTCCACTTTACCAAATCTAGATTGCTAGTTTCCTTATTGAAGCATAAGTGCAACCACAAGAATTGTTGTGTTTTATCCTTTGCATGAAGAGAAAAAATTGCAAGGTCTTATTTTTGGACAATCTCCTTAAATTAGCAATTATGGGTTATTTTAACCCACAATCTTATTTTTGAGCAGTTTTATTTTAGCCCATGGTCTTATTTGTGGGCAGTCTCCTTAAATTAGTAGGTATGGGTGGTTTTAGCCCATGGTCTTATTCTTGGGCAGTCTTATTTTAGCCCATGGTCTTATTCTTAGATAGTCTCCTTAAATTAGAAGGTATAGATGGTTTTAGTCATGGTCTTATTCTTGGGCAGTCTCCTTAAATTAGCAAGTATGGGTGGTTTTAGCCCATGGTCTTATTTTTGGGGTGGTCTTATTTTAGCCCATGGACTTATTTTTGGGTGCTACATATACCTATATATATTGTAACTGCTTTGTTAAATGTGCACCATAATATGCATATGAATAAGAATAATAAGACCATAGCATGAGGTGCCACTGTAAGTTTCTGCTAGTTTTCCTGATCAAGGGTTTCCAAGATAAATATTCATGTTTATTGTGTATGCATATTATTTTTCCTTCTATTTTATGATTTTGTTTGCATTAATATCTCTAGAATAGGTTTATCAATATCTTCATCTGGTATCAAAGTGTGGTTATTGGCTTCAGGGAGACACCTTTGTTGATAGGTTTCAACTCAGTTTGAGAAGAGAAAGGGTATGATAAACCTATTTTTTAAGTGGGAGTTTTATGCAAGTGAATTCAATGTGAAGGAAGGATGGCATGTTTACTGCTCATATACTTCAAGAGGAAGTGTTAAAAGGAGTGGTGAAATGGTTTTGGTGCCTTTTTTTGTGTTGTGCTAAGCACAAGATGCTTATCTATGTACCAATATGGAGGGACTATGAGGGTTGGTGTGTCATGTCCTTATGAGGTGTTGTGTGGGTTTGTCCATGTACCAAGTTGGAACAAACAATGTGGGCTAGTTTACCTTGTCCTTGTAAGGTGTTGTTGGATTGTGGCATGGTGATGCTTGGACAATATTGGAGGAATTATGAGAGCATGTTGTTGGATAACCACTTAGTATAGTGGGTGTGTTGTGTTGGAAGAAGATATGCATTGCTCTTGTGTGATGGGGCATCATGTTGGAAAGAGTAGCTGGCATTGTGTGTGCACTGTCTATGAATGTTCATACTCTTGTGTGAAGGTGGTTTGTGTTGTAAGGGGTAACGAGCATGGTTGGTGCTTTGTTCCTGTGTTGTATGAGGATAGAAGGTTGGCTTTGGATCCATGGGATGATTAAGGGATTGTGAGTCTTAAGGTGCTTGGATGGCAGGAAGGGGTCTATGTGGATACTATGGTAATGTACCTTGCTCTTGTGTGGTGAGTATGCTACACAAGAGAGGTAGTGGACATTGTGGATTGAAGTTGAATTATATGTGCTTATTGGTACTAGGAGTGTCTGGAGTAGGTATTTGGCATTGTGGCTTCTCTAGTGTGTGAGGAGTTTGAGTTATGTTGCTTTTATGTATGGGATAAATGCATAAAGAGGAAAACAAGAATGAATGAAGGTTCCTTATTATTGTGCAACATAATTTTGTGTTGGAGTAGCAAAGGATCTTATGATGGAAAAATGTTTGGGCTTGAAGCCTATGTGCCTAGTTGAGACCTAGAGAGTGGGTTGTGAGCTGAGTCATGGGGAAGGATTGTCCATGTTATCATCGGGTACCCATAGAGCATTTTCGATGTGCGAGTATGGGTGTGTTGTAGCCTTGGGGATGGAAATGGTGGTTGCCATGATAGTAGGTCACAGTGGATGAGCTTAAGATGAATGTTGTTAAATTTTGTGTAGTAAGGTGTTGTATTATAGGAGCAACTAACATTGGTTGTCAAAGTTGGAGAGCTCGAGGAGGAGATCTTATTTTTGAGATGAAGTGTGGATAAGCTATAAATTATATTGTAGGATAGCTTGGTGTCTTTGGCTAAGTTTCAAAAGGAGGTAGCTTTGTCTTAAGCAGTTTTTTGGGTATTGAGTTAGGTATTAGGGTCTAGTTCTTTTACAATCAAACTCTCTAAAGGTGAAGGAACTAGAGTGTTGAGCTGGATCATGAGACAAGTGTTTTTTGGGATATGGTAGAGTTCTTGGCATGTTTAAGAGGATTTCCAAGAGCATAGAAAGTGCAAATAGCAACATGGTACTTGGTGTTACAACTTAGGTTTGGTGGAGAAACCTGGTTGATGATCTGGTAACATGTGAAACTATGAGGAGTGTAGATTCTTGGAAGGAGCTTGGAGTGATAAGTTTTGACCTAGTATGCAGAGTGGTTGGAAATGAGCTATGGGCTCAAGTGAAGCTCATGAGTCATGAGTCAGAGGATATTAATGAAGCCATTGCTATTGTAGATAGTTTATTAACTTCAAGAAAGTGAGATTGTCAAAGGATACCTAGAACCTCAACAACTTGATGGAGTGTGCGGAGTGGGGTGAGTTAGTCTTTTGGAACATTGTAGAGTGGGACCCATGGTGTGAAGGTTGTTTGATAGTCATCTGAACAACGAGATTCCACAACTATGGGTATCAGGGGTTTAGTTGGTTGAGTTGGACGGTATGGGTGATGGTACAAATGTAGGGTTTGGTCTAATTGTACAAATGTGGAATTATAAAATGTACAATTGGGTGTAATTGTACAATGTTATAAATGTGCAATTAGAAATTAAGTGAAATCAAGTGAAATGTGCATTTAAGGTGAATTTGATAAAAATCAAATTAGACTTAGGAAAACCTTAATGCAAGTTAGTTGTCGAATGGGATGGTAGTTGTAAATAGTAGCTGTATCAGGAACCACTTTGGAACAGCCTAGGCAAGCATTATAAGGCCTCGATTCGAATTTTGATGGTTGTTCATGGTTTGTTAAGAATAGTTATCGATTGTGGTTCATAGAATATTGTTGTTGATGAGAGTTATATTTTATTATTGATATTTGTGCATACATTCAACCATGTTAACAAGAAAACAACATTTTGGATTGTGAGTTATTGTGAATTCTATTGTGCAGGTGAATAGTGAATCCAGATTGTTTGTTTTGTGCAAGTATGGCTAAAATGGTGTTATGGATCAGTAAGAATACAATGTAATTGCATTATTGATGAATCCACAACTTATGGTGATGTTGGAGAATTAGTTTTATGTATTTTTATTTTTGTACAAAAATGTTTATTGTTGTTGTACAATTTTTGGAAATGTTGATTGATGATAATAATTCAAATACAATGAATTAGGGTTTTCCTGTTATGGTACTTAATGGAAATTGCACTATGAAGATATCCAAAAGGAGAATCGATGAATAAATTAGAAAATCTATAAGTGGAGAATTCAGTAAAGGTCTGTACAGTCATACATTTAACCAAACCAAACCATACAAGTGATCATTTTTTCCAATTTAGTAATGCAATTACTTAACTAGACTGCCAAATAAGGAAACAAGAGTTTATAAAAAAATGATTACAAACCTATTGAGTTTTCATTGCAAATCAACTTTCAGCAAACTGTACAAGTGGTAAATCATACATGCTAACCTATTGTATGATTTGGATCATACAACTATACGATTTGGGAACCGTACAACCAGTTTTGGGAAGTTATAAATCATACATTGGCAAATCGTACACCTGTATGATTTGGACAAAAGCTATTACAAAACATTGGAATCCATCTCCAAACCTCCCAATTCACCTCCCCCTCTGGGAATACTCCCCCTATTCTACAATGGTCTTCCTTTGAATCCATCCCTACAAGCAATCTTTAATGCAATTTCATGCTCATCAAAAGTTGTCTACATAGTTTTATGGACCCTACTACGTATTACAACAGATTGGACAAGTGGCCTATAAGCTTGCATTACCACCTTCTTCCAAGGTCCATCCAGTCTTTCATGTCTCTTCTCTCAAGAAGGTACTTGATAACTACATTCATGTCCAATTGATACTCCCTGAGTTAGATGATGAAGGTTTGGTCATCTTAGAGCCTAACAACATTTTGAACCGCATAACTCACACTCTCCATAACTGCACCATCATTGAAGTCTTGGTCCACTAGCAAGGTTTACAATAGGAATATGCCAAATGGGAGTCTCTTCAACAACAATTTCCTCATCTCTAGCCATGGGGGTCACTTAGTTGAAAGCCTTCAAAACACATGCATTCACGGGCTTCTTAAAAAATCCCCTATTTTTAAAATTTACCACCTCCCCTTCTAATTTATTAAACCCCTAGTGGTAAACCCCTATCTAATAAATAATAACCCCTTTTCAAAACTTACCATTTTACCAAAAATATTTGAATCAATTTTTAATATCCCTTGGTAGGTTTACCATTTTATCAATGTATATCCATTGAGCATGTTTGACTCCATCAAACTATCAAGTCTTTATGAGCATAACAAAAATTAGTGGTTTGAGCTCTAACTTGAAGTAAAAATATGTATATTCTTAGTCTTCACACATTTCACTTAACCAGTAATATACAAGAGCAAGTTTTGATTATATTCTAGGTCTCTCACTCTAGGAGGGAGGACCCCGTTTCAAATTCCTTACTTCCCCCTGCTCTTGTCTTGCTGATCTCTAGCTGGGTAGATCTTCCTAGGATCTCCTGTTGCATTTCCAAGACCTCCACGGATCCTCTTGTGCTTATCAGGATGTGTCATCCCATTTTTGATGTGATTGTGGTGGTTTGGTTGGATTGACCTAAATATTCTTTCCATGGCGGCATTTGGTGGTGGCTGGCTTTCAGATGGATTGGCTTGGGAGTTGGAGATGCAAAGCCTTTCTCGATGGAATTTTTTGGTCTTCGAGAGGGCCCCATGCTTTATTGTTCTTGAAACTCAAGGATGCCTCTATGTATATTTGAAATTTTAGGTCTCTCTAGGCTTCTTGTATTTGGAAATGAGACATTCAACAATGTTTTCATATAGTTGCAAATAAGAAAAATAGAAATTTCTTTATATACATTAAATATCAATATATTTATGCAATATCTCAAACTTGATGTCAAACTCAAAAAATATTTTTATGCACTGAATAACATTTTCCAACTCCAAGCTTACTAAATTTGAACTTGAATACTAATCTTCTCACTAAATGCCTCAATGCAATAGACCATAACTCACCTGAAACTTGAAAGAGTATACTAGTTTGTGATTGCATCATTGTACAACTATATTAAGATTCCCCCATGGATTCCATCAATCACAAAATTTTTGCATAAATTACATGATCGAAGCCACTGTCTACTAACTCTCTCAAAGTCCTTATTAAACTAGCAATTCTTAGACAAACCAAAAACTGAACAACTTAATCTAGATGTTGTTGGTTATTATTTGATGCTTATTACCAAAGTGAAAGTTCTCTACCAAGCCCATATTCTGTTGAAAAATTGCAAGCAAATGATAAACCATAAAGCAACCAATAAAATTATGGGACACATTTTGTTGTTTGGTTGATAAATGAACTATCTTAGGGAGATGAGCATTCACTCATTGACACAGACTATTTGAGGAATAGGCCTGATTCATAGATTTTCAAAAACTTCTTGATCTTGATTATGTTTACTTATCATAGGTGTCCATGCTTCCTCTAAGATAAAAGAACTTCCTCACCTATTGTTAGGAACAGAGACTTCCTAAATCATGAAAGGCCTCAATTTATAGCAAAGGGCATGAGAAGCATCTTCTGTCAAGGAAAATGGGCCCACCTCAAAACCCACAATTGGGTGCAGGTTAGGAACAACTTGACCAAACCACCGCTCCAAAATTCACCCTAGGGATGTGAGGGTTCCGCAAGGAGGGTCCTATAACATTGCTCTTTATTTTTACTTTTTTCAAAAGCTTACTTGTCAGAGCAAAACTTGCCTTGGCCCTTTTGAAGTTTATATATGCTCCTTTAAGTATTTTCAACTTTGACTTTGAAACAAATTTTTTCATTAACATTATAACCTTGGGAAAACAAACAAGATTGCCAGAAGTCTCAACCAACTTTTTACATTTTCTATATCATGCCTATAATTAAACACATCAATTTGTTGCTCAAGCTCAAGTTTAAAAAGTAAATTGACCATAGAATGACAACATGCAGGTCAAATCTATACTTTGATTCAACACAGAGACTAGGTAACACATATGAATCAACTTCAAAATTCAACCATTTGTTATTGATTTTGATTTTGTTTTTTAAGATAATCTCAATTTACATAAATAAAAAAAAAAAGCATTTTCTGGATTTATGGTGGGAATATTTTGGTGCTTATACACCCAATCTCCAACACTTTGCCATCATAATTTTATGTCAGCTATGCAACACTTTGGGCTATGAGAGAAATTGGAGTATGTTTGAGGACATTCACTCCAAAAAGCACAATAGACTCAAGCAACATAAGCTGAATGACCTCATGTTTGTTCGCTACAACCTTCACCTCCACCACAAACAAATAGCGAGGTCATATTTTGAGGTAATCGATTTAGATGAGATTGATCCATTATTTGACTAGATCACAGAGCCATAGCAGCAAGAGGAGCCTCTCTTTTCAATGGATGATTTCAAAAAAAGGGAGTGAGAGGCAGTGGCAAAGGCACAAGAAGAGGCACAAGCACAAAATGAGAGGACCAGAGCTAGGACAAAGGGCAAAGGCATTGCTAGACACTAGATAGATGAGCTATAGTGGGCAATTGAGGCATTTTGAGCCATTTTGTACCTTTTTATATGATATTCATATAAAAATATTACTTGGATTTGAAATTTCTTTAATTGACGTGTGTTACCTATGAAGTTTAAGGTTTTCTAGCTTAGAGTATTAATTTTGAATGTGTATAATACTAATTAATTGTGACATGCATGAAAAATCTTTTTCTTTTTTTTTTAAATTGAAAATTTACATTTTCTTTGGTTGTTTTTAAACAAGTTTTTTTTGAGTTCGAGTCCGAGTTCAAGTCCTGGTAACAAATTTGCCTTACCAAGTCCACGTTTATCTACAATGGATTAAACTACATGTTCGTAGGTGGTTGATATGAATATATAGTTATAATAGGTGGAACTGATAGGTCCACAAGACCAGAATTTTAGTCTTCTGGACATTGAACAACAACATCTCACAACTTAGTCTTCATCACCTTCAACACTTGGCCATAACACCTTAGAGCCCATATTCTACATTGATTCCAGTTTGCAACTTGTCTCATATGTTGACTTTGTTTTGCAGATCATTCTGATGTTTTGTAGGAGGGGGGACATTAGCCTTTTATAAAGTTATAATTTTTTGAGTATTTATTTATTTAATTTTTTTAAAATAAATTTAGGTTTTTCCTATTCTTTAGCTATGGATACAACTTCAAACTACTCCGATACCATATGCAACTATATCCAATATGTCCCTATACAAATATTATATAGATACCCCTAGATACGGTATTTGGGCTAATAACATAGAATACATACCCATATCCATTTCAGGCATAGGGGTACATGGATCCTGGAAGGAGGGCAAGCACATCCAACCTCTCCACAAAAAATACTTAAAGCCACAAATATATACAGATAACCTTCTACAATAATCACATTCAAAATTCCTATCTTCAGGTTCATATACAAAGCTTTGATTGAGTACTATTGGAATTGAGTCTCTAAAAGTTAAAACTGACTTTGTAACAACTCGCATTTCTTAATAAATCTATTTCCTTGTGTACTCACATCCCAGCATTTTGCACTTATTTTGTAGCTGAGCTTGTAGTCTATGTAATAATAGCAAACCACATATTCCAACACTATTTTAATGGAATTAGCTAGTTTGTAGTTGCAAGCATATTTGAAATTACAGTTCCAAGCCATAATTTGTCAATTGTAGTTTTTAGGTAGAATGACAACTTGTTTCTAGCCAACTGTGATCCACCAGTCACAGTAAGATGAGCACTATTGTGACAATTACCACAATTCAAAAAGTCAAATTGTTTGTTGTTGCAAGTATAGTTGAAAAAATGCTTTCAACACAAATTTCCAATTATAGTTTTTGGGTAAAATAATAGTTTATGTTTGTCCACCTGTGGTCAACCAGTAATATGGGCACTTATTGCAACAATTAACCAAATCCAAAGCCTTATGGCATAATGACTTTGTTGCTTTAAATACAGTTGAAATTCTTATATCAAGGCAGAAAATGTCAATTCTAGTTTTAGAAAAAACAACCACCTATGACTAGTAAGTTGTGGTTTATCTGATGACAAGCGCTTGCTGCAAGTATTATCCATGTTCAAAATCTTTAACTATTTTGTAGTTTCATGTATAACTGAGCATCCAGTATCAATGCAGAACTTGGCAGTATTAAAATGGTAATTTATGTCATGTAGTGGTCTAGAAGAGAGGCACTTATTTCATGTACTACCCAGGTCCAAAATGTTAACTAGTTCCTAATTATTAGGATAATTGAAATTACAATCACGACAAAAATTGTCAATTCTACTTTTAGGAGACATAACAAACTTTATCGATCAGATTGTGGGGCATGATGTAGCAAGTCCATTTAGAAGCTATTGTTGGGGTGTGTGTGAATAATTTGGAAAGAAGGTACCTGGATTTTGATTAAAGTGATATTTTATGATTACAGGGTCATAAGTTCAATTCAATTACAACATTTGTCCAAGCTAAGAACTTGACTAGTTTGTTGTTGTAAGCATAGTTCAAATTCCAATTAGAGGGAACAAATTATCAATACTAGTTTGAAGGTGAAATCATATCATATGGCGTCTATGGTCTAGCAGTAAGATGCACGGTGTACACTTATAACAACAACATCAACATACTTGAAATTCCAGTTGCAAGGCAAAAATTGTCAATTCTAATTAGGGATAAAATAACAAATAGGGTTCAAGCCAAGTCTAGCAGCTAAATGGCCAGTCATTGTAACAAATGCCCCAGGTTTAAAACATTATCTACTCTACAATTTTAGAGTTTTAAATATATTTGAGGGGTTTCAAGGCAAGTTTTGGGATAAAACAACTACTTTGTAGCTAAGCATAGTTGGCGAAACAACAACTTATGTTTGATATTGTGATATATACAGTTTTCACTTATGATGAATTCTAGTTAACATAACTTCCAAAATTCAAAAGCTTATTTAAAAATTAAAAAAAAAATTTGATTTAGGAAAAAAAATTAAATTAAAAAAAAAAAAACTAAGATCAATCTAAGGAAGCTCAATATATTAAATGGTATTAGTTTAACTGGTTAAATTTCTCAAGTTTATTCCTCAACTTGCAAGGAGAAGATACATGTATAATAGCCAAGTTGGTGTCATATCACTGTGGTAATGATGTAACATGAGTGAAGTTGTTCCAATCCTATATAATTAATTATAAAAAAATTGAATATGATTAATCTAACTGTAGATATAATATTTTTTTATTTTGATAGAAGTGACCCAATAAAAACCACATATAAATTATTTAAAAAAATTAAAAGCAAATAAGGACTTTGATCAAGAAGGAGAAACTGAAGTTCGTATTCACAGAAAGGACATATGCATAATTGTCAAAATGCGATATGGGTGAGACCAATTACAATCCCATATGACCCAAAAATAAAAATTAGAAAATTAGAGAGAATTTACCCTTTTCATAGCAATTACTCAAGTTGCAAACTTAACAAGCATGCTTATTGCAGCAATGACCTAGGTTTAGAACCCCAACATTAAAGTGGTTTCCATGACAATGCATAGCAATGGATGTAAACGAAAGGAATTGACAAGCAACAAACTACAAAAATAAGTAAATTGAACAACTTAACAACTTCAAATAAAATTCTCACAAACCTCAACATGAAGGCGATCATCGTAAGCTCTGGATATCCAGCCTCCCACTCGGACTACCGCATCTTCTCCTGCCACCACCTGTATTACAACAGAACATGCTTTTTCCATTCCATAAAATTAATAGCAAATAATTTCTATATCTATACATTACTAACCACAATGAGATCCTTGAGATTGTTGGCCTCCAAGAGCTCTAGAACATATGACAACATGGGCCAATTTGCCACTAGCAACAAGGCCTTGGGAACATCCTGCAAATAGACATATACTTCTATCAAATTTTTAGGGTTTTCAATTGGGCTTTAAGATTTTCAAATTATGCGTTAGGGTTTTCTAGGGTTTGAAATTGTGCATTTGATGTTGGGGTTTGAGAGACACCTTGGAGACCAGAGGAAATAGTTTTTTTGACGTTCCTCCAGCTAATATTACCACCTAAAAATTCATTGGAACCCCCATTGTTGTTGTTATTGGTATTGGGAGCTTCAAGAAATTTGGCCTGGGCTAACTAATTGCAGGTCCTGGGAAAACATATTTTCCTAAATTGATTTTTCTTTTTAAGCTTTTGGAAGGAATTGACAAGCAACAAACTACAAAAATAAGTAAATTGAACAACTTAACAACTTCAAAATAAAATTCTCACAAACCTCAACATGAAGGCGATCATCGTAAGCTCCGAATATCCAACCTCCCACTTGGACTGTCGCATCTTCTCCTGCCACCACCTGTATTACAATAGAACATGCTTTTTCCATTCCATAAAATTAATAACAAATAATTTCTATATCTATACATTACTAACCACAATGAGATCCTTGAGATTGCTAGCCTCCAAGAGCTCTAGAACATATGACAACACAGGCCGATTTGCCACTGGCAACAAGGCCTTGGGAACATCCTACAAATAGACATATACTTCTATCAAATTTTTAGGGTTTTCAATTGGGCTTTAAGATTTTCAAATTATGCGTTAGGGTTTTCTAGGGTTTGAAATTGTGCATTTGATGTTGGGGTTTGAGAGACACCTTGGAGACTAGAGGAAATAGTTTTTTTGACGTTCCTCTAGCTAATATTACCACCTAAAAATTCATTGGAACCCCCATTGTTGTTGTTATTGGTATTGGGAGCTTCAAGAAATTTGGCCTGGGCTAACTAATTGTAGGTCCTGGGAAAACACATAAGTTATTTATTTTCCTAAATTGATTTTTCTTTTTAATCTTTGAGCTTGTATGATGTGTAGCATTTTATTATATTAACGACATATATATTATATTTAAAGGATGTTTAATGTGTTTTTCAGTATTTATTTTGGGTGTAAGCAAACAGGTCAAATCGGCTCATCGGTCGATGGGTTATGTCATTTCTAAATAATATTTGAAAGGTTAGTTTAAGTCGAGTTTCTTGTTGAGATATTGTAATGGTATGGTTTTGGGTTTTATTCAAGAGACCCAAGTTCAAACTATTGTACGAGGGACCCGAACCATTTCAAAAACCTGTATTTTACCTTAAAATTTTCTTTTTTAAGAGATATTGTAGTGATATATCTTTTAGTTTTCATTTAGAAAATCTAAGTTCAAACCCTGATCGGGATCCTTTTTAAAAAAACTATATTTTACCCTAAAATTTTGAAGACTTTAACTATAGTGGTGTCTTTGGATTTTTATCCAAGAGATCTAAGTTCAAACCTCGGTACAAGTGGACCATACCCCTTTCAAAAATCCATGCTTTACCTTAAAATTTTATGGGATCCCTTTCAAAAACCCATACTTTACCTTAAAATTAAATGTTCCATGAGAGATGTCAGTAATGATCTGTGTTTGGGTTTTCATTCAGGTTATCCAAGTGTTTGGGTTTTCATTCAAGAGATCCAAGTTCACACCCCAATACAAGGAGACCAAACCCCTTTCAAAAACCCGTGCTTTACCTTAAAATCAAATGTATTCTAAGGGATACCATAGTGATATGTCTTTAAGTTTTCATCCAGAGACCTAAGTTCAAATCCAGGTAAAGGAGACCTTTACCTTAAAATAAAATGTATTCTAAGGGATACCCTAGTGATATGTCTTTAAGTTTTCATCCAGAGACCTAAGTTCAAATCCAGGTAAAGGGGACCGAAACAAATGGTTGAATTTTGAAGTTGATTCATATGTGTTACCTAGTCTCTATACTTTTTTTAAATTATTATTATTATTTTTTAATGGGTTATATGGAATTGAAACGGTCCCACCCATATTACATCATGACTGCATAGTAGTATTACAACAACTTGGTAATTATGCATGTATCATTTGGCAAGATTTAACCTTGGTCTCTTTCTTGAGAAATGAGAAATCTAACCAACTGAACTAACGCCATTTGATACCACAAAATCTATACTTATAAAAATAACCTTCCAAAACTCACTTTAATATTTTATTTATAGAGCTTGTACAAAAAAAAAAAAAAAACTTCAATTATGGTTATAAATTTTATTTAATCTAGGTTATAAACTCATTTTAATTATGCATGTAATTATTTTTATTTTAGACCTTGTAGAAGTGTCCTAACATCTTTATAAATATTTGGTATGCAACTCAAATATAACCCCCACCCCCTCTTCTCCAACCCTCTTTTTTATCGGTAGAATCTATATCTAGGTATGCATGAATTTTAAATACCCCTCCCCTATAAGATACTTACCAATATACCGATGGTTCAACTTGATATTAAAAATACCCCTTGTATGCACTCACGTGGTATTTACCATTTCCTCAGAGTGATCCCCTGTGTCCCCAGCTTTGAGGACAAATATTTTTTTGAAGGGAATGAGCATGTTAAGACCCCATTTTAATATTATTAATAATTGTTTAGTCATGTGGTACTTCAAGCATCTAGGTTTATGGGCTCATATGATGTAACCATTATTTATTATAAAAATATGTTATTTAAAGTTGTAACGATTAGTATTTAGGAGTTATTAGCTTGGGCCTCCACTTGCACGTGGATGGGGACCCTTAAGCATTAGGGTTAGGGTATCCAATGTCTATAAAAGATCCAAGGAGGGAAAGAGAAGATACATCTCATATTTTGTGTATCGAAGCTTTGCTTCTAAGGAGGTTACCCCCTCGAAGAGGCTTGCGATTCTATAATTTATTTTTGTTTTTTGCAATATAATTTATTGTATTTCTATTTCATATTGCAATATTGTTAATTTCAAGCTTATTTTAAGTTACTATTCCAATATCATGTGGACGTGTTTTTATTTTACTACAAGATTTCTAACATGGTATGTCATTGGACTATTATCGAGGCTACCGAGGTTCGAATCATAGCAAGAGAGGCCCCCGTTGTGCCTCAAGGAGTGTGGCCCTAGTTATGCCACCCATTGTACTTCGACTTACTTTAAAAAAAAAGTGACAAAGTAATTTGAATTCAATCCCACTTCTACTTGATCCAGTTTTGAATCTTCAAAAACTAGCCATTATCCATAGAACTTACATATTAACCCTCTACTTTTAAGAACCATTATATCATGTTTGATCATCTCATCCTTGATAATCACTTATGGTGTAATATCTTCTCTCTAGGTCAAAATTGGCATATTCATTCTTCCTCTTATCTCCAACGTGAGCATCCATACTTCTAGCTAGGACATCCTAACTTCCCATTAGGGCTTTCAAATATGACTTTCCTTCCATCACACCTAGTGGAAGCTCACTCCTAGCTCACACTCACTCCCCATCCTAAAATATCATATAACTATATTCTCAAAATAAAAATTTAACATTGTATCATACCTAAAAATGTGTATTTTGGGCTCTCTTTCGAAAGACCCAGGTTCAAACCACAACATGACGTAGTGTATGTGAGAGAGTTTGTTTTAAAAATAAAAAGTCTCCACCCTATATTGTCAAAAGATAATGTTTTGACATTCATACCCTAAAAAGTTCACCCTTATTACACAGTGACTGCATAGTGAAATTACAATAATACAAGGAGGTCACAAACAATTATTCACGTTTCACTTTGCAAGATTCTAACTTAGGTTTCCTCTTAGAATTTTAAAAATTTAATTGTTTTTAGGCAGCCCATCAACCGGCCTACCTTTTTAGGCTAAAATTTTTGAGCCACTATTAATCAACTATTTTTTTTACTTTTTGACTAAAGAAGCACTCGGCTACTACCAACAAGCCTATCGCTTTCTAGACTAAAAATTTTGAGCCGCTACCAACAACCTATCCTCTTTGAGATAAAAATTTACCACCTAACCTTCTAGAAATTGAACCAGACACCCAAGCATTCGAGTGTTACAATCAGCCTCTCCATTTTTGGGCTAAAAATTTTGAGTTAAAATTCGGGTTTATATGAGGGGTCTGCTCCCTTCATACCAAATTTAGATTTTCTAGATAAAAACCCAAAGATTTATCATTAGGATATCCTTCTTAGAAGAATTTTAGACAAAAGCACAAGCTTTTGAAATAAGTTTGGTTGATTTTTATGTCAAAGTTTCAACTCAAGATCTTGGATTAAAATCCAAAAACATACCACTGAAATATCCCTTACAAAAGATCATGTTTTAACCTTGAATCTCTTAAATAAAAACCATAGACATACTACTACTTGAATACTACTATAATATCCTAAGTATGTATTAAATATAACTTGTGGGTCCCGGATTCCCACCTACCTTGTTTCTTAGTTTCCCACTCCGCGTTCAGAATGTTCAAGAAGGTTCTCCACGTCTCCAAATAAACCATGTAACCGCGTGGCTTAACATTTCCTTTCCTTGTCCCTCAAGAAATCTATCGCTTGTTACTCCTATATATACATAGGAGCAGAAGCATCGTTCCGTCGATCGGACAGACAAATCTTAACGTGAACGGTATTCCACAAATCAGGCAAAGCGAATTTATATCGCAAACCAGGAAGAGGGAATTTGATTCCGAATTTGCAGCAGGATGGGAGGAGGAACGCCTCTGTTTCCAGATCTGGGTGCTCACTGCAGCGAAACGTCGTGCAGACAGCTGGACTTCTTGCCTTTCCGGTGCGACGGCTGCGAAGAGATGTTCTGCGCGGAGCATCGCGGTTACAGCAATCACCAGTGCCCCAACGCCAACGCAAAAGAGAGGGTGGTTCTCGTTTGCCCGGCCTGTTCGTCTTCGGTACCCAAAGTGTTTAAAGAGGACCCGTCCCTCACCCTTCGCAAGCACAGGGAATCCGCAGACTGCAATCCCGAGTTGAAGAGGCGGGGGAAGTGCACTGTGAAACGGTGCAGGGAAATTCTGACATTTTCGAACACGCAGGAGTGTAAATCGTGCGGGCAGAAGACGTGTACGAGGCACCGCTTTCCGTCGGACCACGGGTGTCAGAACCGAAGCGGCGGGGGTGCGGCGGGTCAAAGATTTCTGGCCGCCTTGGAGAAAAGGCAGGCAAAAGGAAAGGGGAACGAGTGCGGAGCCAGCGGTGGCAATTCCACCAAAGTTGGAAAGGTGTCGAGCCCTCCTCTTGTGAAAGCTAATTGATTTTGTCTACTTGATCTGGAATTGAATCAGATTCGACTTCTCTTGATACTCTATTCTGTTGCTCTTCAATGTTATTAATGTTCTCAGGTGTCTGCATAACCTCTTTAAAATAATTAAAAAATGGATTCAGATTTCTTCTTTAAAGATTGTGTCTATGTGTCCTGAGTAATGTCACATTTTGTCTCGTTAATTGAGTGCACTCTATTGATCACTGATCAGTTTTTTTTTCATATTTGTTAAATACATCGGGGCTATTGATTTTTTTTTTATAATTTATTAAGATGATGGGTTATTTTGTGCGCACTTTAAATTTAAGGAAAAAAAAAACCTAAATTAAAAAAAGTCTCCTAAGGTTAGTGGATTGGATAGGTAAGTGCTTGTCTCCCAAGTATTTATCAAGAAGTTTGTTTATAAAGGTAGTAGTTTGATTTGGATCCTCTGAGTGCGTACTAGATCGACGATGATGGTACTCCAAATGATGGGTGATACCCTTCACGACGATGACGGTACTCCGAATGATGGGTGATACCCTTCACAACGATGATGGTACTCCGAATGATGAGTGATCCCCTTCACGTAGGTCAACAATAACGAAATGGATAAATGGATAGGTTTGGTGGAAGCAATCCCTGTAGCACTTACCAAGAAGACACCCAGGTTCAAACCTTACCAAGAAGACACCCAAGTTCAAACCTTGGGGGTGGCTTGTTTACAAAGTTAGTAGTCTGATCTAAATCCACTTACCAAGAAGACACCTAGGTTCAAACCTTGGGGGCAGCCTGTTTGCAAAGGTAGTAGTCTGATTTGAATCCTATGAGTGTGCGCCAAACCGATGATGATGATACGAATCTCGAGTGATCAGTGATGGATGATCCCTTTCACGTTGGGTCACCAATAACGAAACATATAGGTTTGGTGGAAGCAACCCTTGTAGCACTTACCAAGAAGACACCCAAGTTCAAACCTTGGGGGTAGTCTATTTGCAAAGGTAGTAGTCTGATCTGAATCCTTTGAGTGTGCGCCAAGCCGACGATGACGGTATGAATCTCGAGTGACGGGACAAATCCTGATTGACGGGTGGTCCTCTTCATGCCGAGTCAAGAATAACAAAGCAGATAGGTTTGGTGGAAGCAACCTTTGTGGTTTGAACCATAACAAAGCAGACAGGTTTGGTGGAAGCAGCCTTTCTGGTTTGAACCCTATGCTTATCAGTTACTAAAAATATTGTGGTTGTGACCAACTCTTCTATGTAATCGAATATATATAATAGAGGAATCGGTAATTTTTTTTTTTTTTTTTTGTTAACTGGTCATAGATCAAGTCGTATATGGTAACTTCAAATTTTAAAACATTTAGTTGATTATTTTCATATATTAATATTAGATTTTGTATTTGAATGGTTGTAAAAAAAATAAAAAATAATTTATTGGCCCAAATCAGCAATAAAAATCAATTTTTAAGGCTATGTATTATAATAAGTTATATGTATTATAAGGCTATGTATTATAATAAGTTACATGCATTATAAGGCTATGTATTATAATAAGTTATATGCGGCTTTTATTAGGGCGACTCCCATTTAAAAAACAAAACATTGCATTGTTCTCGTTATATTTTTAACAATTTAATTAAAGAATATCCATCTTTACCTTTCTATCAAAGATATTCATCTTCCTTAAACTATTAAGTTTCAAATATATATATATATATATATATATATATATATATATATATATATTAAAGAATTAACAACAAAAACAATGCTTACATGACACATAACTCCAACAAATAGAAGGAAACAAACATAACAAGAATAACGTTTACATGACACATAATTCCAACAAATAGAAGGAAAACAAACATAATAGAGATCCATCAAAAATGAAGTCAATTATTTTTCTTCTTTAGTAGAGGTTCTTCCTCCTTTAGAGTGGCAAGATTCGATAATGCATTTGTGCACTTCAAGTTTATGAGATAATATCTAGTTGTAACACATTTTTTAGGATCATTTTTAAAAAATTGACCGTCATCGATTGTTTTCATTAACTTCAAAAATATTATTTCCATGGAATCGTCTAGATGGTCTTTAGTAATCATTTGGTTTTTATCAATGATTTGATTTATTTCTCCTTTTGGGATTGATTCTTTTATTGCTTGCATGATTCCTAATGGACAATTGGTGCATTTGTAGGATGAGCGCTTTTTTTTTTAACCAAGACATTTGAAGGTTTCAAATCATTCACATGCAAGGCTTCTCCTCCACCCAGGAGGAATCAGAGCATGATCAGATGATCGAGTATCTCATCTTCAAGTGAAGGAATCAGAGCATGATCAGATGATTGGGCATCTCTTCTTCAAGTGAAGGAATTAGAGCATGATCAGATGATCGAGTATCTCTTCTTCAGGTGGTCATATTATTGACAACCATAACATCTTAGGGAGAAGTTTCGATATTCAATATTTTGGATCCATTCCCTTTGCTTGAGGAGACAATAATGGATTGAGGTCCAAAAACATCCATCCAAACAACGAATCTTGTTTTACTCATTAATTTTACTGGACAAATTATCCTCTACTTGGGCATCCAAGTACTGCAATGCACCAATGACATTATTGATTTTGGTGAATATCTTATCTCCTTAAAACTTCACAAGGAAAGCATAAAGATTCACCATTAACATTTTCTGTAAAGAGGTTGAAACTAGGAATCAAAGGTCTTATATAACCATCCCTTTGTCCGAAAAAACAAATTATATCTATTATCTATTACCCTATCTCTATCTACTAAATTAGAAAAGGAAACAAAAAACTGGGTAGGAGAGTTACTTGGAATTCTGTACAAGTCCACCAATCCTTAATGTATCCTTTGAGCTCCTTTACGCCTGGTCTTTTGCTCTTGAGTTTGCAAATAATTGTTCAGGCTTCATGATCAACCAAATGCAACCTAAATTCATCCTCTGAAATCCTGATCAACCAGATGCAACCCAATTTCATCCTCTGAATTCCTGATAGAGGGTGGAGGTTCATCCACCTGCAAACCCAAAGATCCTTGAGAGATATTTCTTTTGATCGAAGAGGTTTTCTCACAGACTAAAGAGGCGATCTGCAAACAACCCTCTTCCTTCACCGCTTGATTGCACTTAAGGTTGGCATCCCTTTCACGACTAAGGTTTGCATCCCTCTTGCAAAGATTGTAGCCAAATGTATTGCTTTATAATTATTATAACTCATTTTGCGAAGATTATATTCTTCTCAAAATCTAGGTTGTATATAATAATATTACTTGTTTCAAACTTATATAACCACTTAATAAAATAAGTTATAAAATTTAAAACAAATGTTAAAGAACATTAAATTAAAATTATACTTTTATAAATAAATTTTAAAATTTTCATTGTAGGCTAAGTATGAACTTTAATATCTTCCAAATATTAATATTTTCATTCGAGGCTAAGGATGAAATTTAATATCTTTCAAAGTTTTAGAAGAACATTAATATATATTCAATTTGATTTTAAGATAAATTTTTAACGTTTAAATCTCCGGATGGACTTTAATATCTTTTTTGGATGAACATTAATATATTTTTAACTTGAATTTTGAATGAACATTAATATATTTTTAATTTGAGTTTTGGATTAACCTTAATATCTTCAATTTAAGTTTAAAGTTGGGATATCTCAGCGGCTACGAGTTTTATTATAAATTAAAGCTTTTAATTTTATAAGTAAACCTTTATTTTAATCTAGTTTATTTTGATCTATTTTTTTTTAAATGTACAACATAAACTAAATACTTAATATATTTTAGCCTTTTAAATGTTAAAAATTATATATATTAGGTTAGTGTGAGAAACCCCTACGACCAACATTCAGTTGAGCATTTCCATCCTAACCATGACCTTTTATAAGGGTGAGGGTTGAGCTTATTAATAGGAGCCAAACATATAGCCATATACAGACCCACTCCCTCACACACTCCCATGCTACGGTTTGAGCAAAGAAGAACCAAAGCCCATACCATTGTGTTGTGTTGTTCCCCCGAGACATTTTTTTATTTATTAATTTAATGGAATTGAAACAATATTATTATTTTTTGTTAATTTGAGTAGTATTTACAAAACGGGTTTTGAAAGGAACCCAAAACCTTATTACAATCAGGGCTAAACCATCGTACGAAGAGCTAACATTTTCAAAAAGGTACTAACACCCACCCCAAAAACCCTCAACGATCCAAAGGGGGGATCACTAAAATAGGGTATCAACTGAAAAAGAAAACAAACAGTAAATAGAAAAACCGCCACTAAGACACAGGTTTCCTTCAGACAGGGGTGAACCCCAACAACTTGTTGAAACAGATTCAAAATTCCCACTTGACCACTGACACAAAAATGTTTTTTACCAGCAAAACGAAACCAACCTTCATGCCATCGCCCTGGGAAGAGGGTCCCGCTTCTATCAGTTTTTGCCATCTTCCTTTTTCTTCGCAACATAGCGGGTCAACATCTTGGAGGCCTCCTCCAGGTATTTGATCGAAGTGCAGATGGTGGACGCCACTAGCTCCAGCAGCATCTGGGAGCTCTGATCCTCCTTGTCACTCGTGAAGTCAAAAATGACGTGGGTGGAGGAAGAAGACGACTCCACCTTAGGTTTTTTAAGTCTAGTCGAGGATCTGCCCATCAGGGTATTTGACATCGTTGCGCATTTCTTTAGCCTTGCGCTCTTGAGAGGGGAGCCCTTGGACCGCCCCCCAACTGGACCAGGGCCACTAGGGGACTCACCAGGGTGATTGGGCGATGGGGGAGCCTCATCAAGGGGACTAGCAGAAATCGGTTTGATGTTGTGAACTGGAGGCCTATTGGCTAAGGCATGTCTAAAGATAATTGCTAAAAGGCCCTGGTGCAACGACTTTCCATTTGACTTTTGGTACTTTTCAATGGTCATGGAAAGGGAATACAACAGGTAGTCGAGAACACAGACTGGATTACTGTCCCGAAGATGGTTGATGAACGCTAGGTGAAAGCTATGCAATGGCTTCTCTAGGTCATCACACGTAACAAAATGCATTATGGGGATGATGGCGATGTTCCAGGGGGCTGGGAGGGAAGACACATGCAAGGTGGACTTGTCCCAGCCCAAGCACTTCCCTTTGTCAGGGAATTGATCCGTCTCCTCTTCCCAATTATGCTTATCACGCTTGATAAAGCGCCTAGACAATGATAAGTCGGTGATCTCAGTGAGCATTTCAATTGTCACCTTGAAGTGGACTCCTTGGACTGCGACCTCGCCTTGGTTCCATGAGGAAACAAAATCTCTGGTAATATGTTCTTCGACTCCAAAGAATTTCATCAAGAAAGGGGTAAACCCCTTGGCATCCATAAAGATCTTAGCATCAGGGTCAAGATTTATCTAGGCGGGCTCAACAAAGGCCATGCTTTTAGGAGGGGGATAGGGGTGAAAATAGGGAGACATGAGGTAGAGGGGGCCGACAAGGAAGACCAGAAGAGCCGAAGCAGGGAAACCAGAGGAAGTATAGGCAAAAATACTGAGGCCAAGGCTGGTTAAATGGGGGTGGGTCGAGCAGAGGAGGTTAGCAGCGGTGGGAGCGGATTGGATGAAACTACGATGGGGGAAGGCATGGGATGCCCCTTGGAGGATATTGGATGAGAGTGAACAATCATTCCCAACCATGGCAAGATCAACCTCGACCGGCTCAAGATACGAAAGATCAAAACTCATGCACGGGGCCAGGGAAGCTTCCAAAAAAAACTCTGTGAGGGGAAAGGGGGATTGTTGGGAAAAGCAACAGACAGCTTGGGAAGGTAGCAAGGGCCAAGGAAAAATGCCATGATTAGCGGGGTAGGGGCGAAAACGCCTTCCCAACTTTTGGTTCTTCGCCACGTAGCAAGAAAGGTGTCTGGCACTAATAACTTGGAGCACAACGGCTTGGGAGGTCTACGTGTCAATGGTCTTGAAGTCTGGATAGCGCCATAATTCAGCCGAGTGGGGAGTGTGCCAGTTTCCCCATGTTTTGCCACCCAAGAGCGTGATCCTGATGACATAATTGGTCCACACGTGGCATTTACCTACATACTGGAGCAAAGGTCTAGCAAGCCCGCCCATGGTGAGGAAAGTCCTTGCACTTAGATTTGTTTCAAGCTTCAAATCCTTGGGACCTACCATTTTGAAATTTATTCCTTTCCTAACTTGCTGCATCAATTATTTCTTTGGGAAAGTTCTCTCTCCATATTTTGAGGTTGGTTGACGAGGCTTCTAGGTTGGCCATGAGATCAGCTAGTTGATTAGCCTCCCTAAAATTGTGGTGGATGGTCATCTGTGGGTGACTTCGAAATATTTTCCTGGATTCCTGGATGGTATTGAAGACTTTCTAGGATGGAGTCTTGTCATTCATCATATAGTTGATTATGTTTAGGGAATCACCCTCAATGATGGCCTTTCTGGGGTCCTCCTGAAGTAGGACAAGTCCCCGCCATAGAGCCATGGCCTCCACAAAATTGTTAGTCTGAGGCCCAAGGAATTTCGCATATGCAAGGATCATGGTGCCTTCATGGTCTCGGATGACACCTCCTGCCCCTGCAAGGCTAGGATTTCCCTTGGAGGCTCCATCAAAGTTCAGCTTGACCCATCCTTTCGGAGGTGGCATCCACTTGAGATTGACTTTGGGGTTGGGCCTTGGCTGAGCTCCAAGGTCTTCATCAGGAATACCAAGGGATTTGAAAAGGGCTCGCTCAAGAGCCTGGGAAGGGGCCAAGGAACAAGGGATGAGCTGAATGTTTTCAATAGCATAGGCAATGGATTTGGAAGCCACAACTATGGGGTCCCTAGGGGAGGATGAGAAGGCCCTATTGTTGCACTCTAGCCAGATTTTCCAGATCAAGTGATGGAGGCAGAAGGACCAAAGGGGGAAGATCTTAGGATGGCTAAACGGGTTCGACCACTAGGAGAATAGGCCAATAATGGAATTGGGCTAGACCCACTGAATGTGGAAGGATTTGAGCAAGTGGTCGAGGGCTACGAAAGAGAAGGCACATTTGGTGAAAAGGTGATTCATGGATTCCCAGCTTGAAAGGCATAGGTAGCAACGGTTGGGGATCATGAAACCTCTTTTGGCCAGATTCTCAAGCGTGAGGATCTTGTTCTGAATGGCTATCCAAGAAAAGAAACTGATTTTGGGGATGAGTTTCTTCCTCCAAACGAGGTTGAAAGGGATGGTTGCAACCTGAGACGTCTCTTGGAAGGTGTAAGCTAACTTTACAAAAAATGACCCTTCATCAGTTCCTCTCCAAATGGGCCTATCCTCCGCCTCTCCCGTTGGAATAATAACTGCATTGAGTAAGCTAGAAAGGCCAGCAGCTTGGTGGGGGAAGTTGCCCTCGTTGATGGATCTCCACTTGGGCCTTCCATTGTGACTGGTGATAAAATTTGCAACCTTGCTTCCCATGTTAACGTCAGTGGATGGTTTAAGGACCCCCAACTCCCTGTCCTCGCTTAGAGGTTCCTCTTGAAGCCACCTGTCATGCCAGAAGTCGATGGTGTTCCCATTCCCCAGGATCCATCTACTACCTTTCTGAATGAGACTTCTAGTCTGGGTGATGGATTTCCAAAACGTTGACCCGTTTTGGGGTCCTTGATCACTTAAAAAATGGTGATTTTGCATGTATTTATTTTTTACTATCTAAACCCACTCGGCACCATTGTTGGTGTAAACCTTCCACGCGTGCTTGGCTAGGAGAGCGAGGTTCATTTGGGATACTTTTTTGAGCCTGATGCCTCCTTTGCTTTTGCTGTGATAGACCAAGTCCCAGGCCACCAAGGGGATTCTCTTCTTATCCTCACTCCCGGACCAGAGGAACCTCTTTTGGATTTGCTCTATCTTGGAACTCACAAAGGCTGGGATTCTAAAGACAGACATGAAGTAAATTGGGATACTCTAGAGGTAGGCCAAAGTGAGGGTGGCCTTGGTTGCCTGGGATAGGAGGTGACCTTTCCCAGAGGTCAAATTTTTTTGGATCCTTTCAATGACATTATTCCACATGGGTCTAGTGGGATTACCAGAGAATAGGGGAAGCCCAAGGTAGGAAGTGGGGAGAACCTCCAGGGAGCACCCAAGGATCCACGCAATCTTAATTTTCCTGGATTGGGGGTGTTGATGAAGTAGATTTTGCTTTTGAGGAGGTTGATCTTCTGGCCTGCAACATTCTCATAAAGGCGAAGGATGTGCTTAATGGTCTTGGCCTGGGCAATGAATGTTGAAGTGGCCAAGATAGTGTCATCAACGAACTGTTGATGGGTAACTGGATTAAGACCAGAGGTAGTTTTGATCCCGAAGATGAGCCCTCTCCTGCCAACACTTGCAATGGTCCTCCCTAGAGCCTCGGCCAGGATGATGAACAATATTGGGGATAGGGGATCTCCCTGCCTCAGGCCTTTGGAGCTAGGGAAGAACCCAACAGGGGACCCATTGACTAAGATGGAGAACCACGGAGAGGATATGCACCTTTTGATTAGGTCAACCCAGGTTGGGTGGAAGCCAAATTTAAGGAGGACCTCAATGAGAAACTCCCATCTAACCCTATCGAAAGCTTTGTTCATGTCAAGCTTAAGAAGGAAAGTTGGTTTCTTGGCCAAGGTGGCGGAATGCAGGGCCTCATGGATGGTGATCACTCCATCTGTAATGACTCTCCCTTTGATAGAGTTGCCCTAGCAAGGGATCGATGATAAGGGGGAGGATCCCCTTGAGCCTGTTAGCTAGAGCTTTGGTTAGGATTTTGTAGAGGACATTGCAGAGGCTGATAGGGCAAAAGTCAGATAGAGATTTGTAGGCTTGGACTTTGGGAACTAGGGCAATGAAGGTTGAGTTGATCCCTCGGGGAATGGCCTTGGAAGACTAAAGATCTCTAACTACAGCACACACCTCAGGCTCGATCAAGTCCCAAAATGCTTGGAAGAAATGCAGAGGGAATCCATCTGGTTCGGGGGACTTGTCAGGCTGCATTGAGAATAGAGCTCCTTTGATCTCTTCAATGACTAGAGGGCTAATGAGCATTTCATTGGTGGAAGGAGAAATGGAATAGGGGATATTGTCCAAGAGAGCCTTGGCCTCCTAGGGGGGAGACCGGGAGGGGGTGCCCAAGAGGGACTAGAAGAAGTTGGCTAATTCATCCTGGATCTCAGAGATTTCCCTTGTGACCCTCCCATCACTGCAGGTGAGTTATGATATTTTGTTGGAGCTCCTATTTCTCAGGGTAGATGCATGGAAGAATTTGGTATTCGAGTCACCATACCTGAGCCATAGGGCTCTCGATTTTTACCTCCAATACATTTCTTCTCTGGCCAGGATATTGTGGAACTCTGCTAGGAGTTTGCTCTCTTCAGCTCTGGAGTTGTTGTCTTGATTACCTTCCTGGAATTTTTGTTCTATGATCTCTAGCTTCTCTTTAATCATCTGTTTGCTTTCAAAAATGTTGCCAAAGGTTTCCCTGTTCCAAGTCCTAAGATTTTCCTTAATAAACCTGAGTTTTTGGTATAGTTGCCTAGACGGGGACCCTTTGAAGGGTTGCTGCCACCACTGAGCGACTTGGTTCCTAAAGTCTGGATGGTGGAACCACATCGCCTCGAAGCGAAAGGGGCTCTTAAAAGAGGGAGCTTTGGTGGCTTCAAACATAAGGGGACTATGGTCAGAGCCAATTTTGGGGAGGGGTTTGAGGGTGGCATCCCCAAAAATAGGGATAGCCTCTCTTGATAGCAGGACCCTATCTAATTTGACTTGGATGAGATTTGTTCTAGCCCTTCTATTACTCCAAGTGAACTTTACCCCCTTCAGTTGGACATCCATGAGTTCGTTCGCATCTATGAATTCCCCTAGTTCCTCCATGCTTCTGGTAATCAGGGTGTTACCTCCTTTCTTGTTCTATGGGAATAAGGGGCTATTAAAATCTCCTACGAGGATCCAGGGGATGGTTTTGAATGAGTTTCTCATGAGGCTTATCGAGTTCCACAACAAGGCTCTTTCAAGAGGGTTATTGGGGGCATAGACATTGGAAAGGATCCAAGTGTTGTTGCTAGTTTTATAGTGAAACAACATGTTGATGATCCTGTTGGAGGAGGAAATCAGTCTTCCTTCAACTTTTGATGGATCCCACATGCATAACAACCCTCCGGACGTTCCTTGGGTAGGGGTGAAGACAAATTCACTATTGTTCCATATTGCTTTGGCAACTTTAGGGGAAGAAATCTCATCTACTTTAGTTTCTTGTAGAATGAGGATTGTGGGATTGTGTTCTTTTCTTAGATTTGTGGCTATCCGCTTCTTGGGGGTCCCATTGAGCCCTCTCACATTCCAAGTGAGAATATTCATTTAAAAATTTTTGAGGGATTTTTTGCCTCCCTTCCCTTGCTGAGAAGGAGGTTTGGATTTTTTAGGTTCGTCTCTTATCAGATTGAGAGAGTCGGACAATAAGGTGGCTTGAAAGCCATTTTCTATATCATCTTCGACCTCTTTCCTTCTATGTTCGGTAAGGGATGGTCTTCCTCTTTTCTTGTCACTTCCAAAGTCGATGATGGATTTTTTGCTCTAGGTCCTCTTGGGGTTGAAGCCTTCCAGGGCTGACTGGGATGGGATAGGACTTCCCTCATCTTCGTCATCGAAATGAATGGAAGCTGGTCCGGAGGTTTCCAGTAGGGGGAGGGAGGGACCTGATTTAGAAGGGGACTCAAAAAGAACTTTTTCTATCATTCCTACCTGGGGAGGATCAGAGTGGGAGGGGGGAGGGAGATCATCCGAGGGGGGATCCACATTACCCTAAAAGAAAACATGGTTAGATTCATGCGGTGGACATACCTGTTCAGATTCTGGAGCCGAAGGAGGATCGATAATTTTTTTTCCTTTGTCTTATGAGGACTCACCTCTCCTTTGGCTTGGAGCTTGGTTCACCTGTGCGACTAAGTTGATTTTCTAGGGAACAAGTCACCCGTTCTTTGGATGATAATTTCGAAGTAGATGGAACTGATTTTGGGATCTAGGGGGAACCCTCAGGAAAGAGTCACCATCCTCGGTTTCCTCTGCAGGTTTAGATTTGAGGAAAGGGCACTGGTTCCTAAGGTGGCCTTGCATGTGGCACCAAACACACAAGGCTGGTTTGTTTTTGTACTCCAACAGTTACCGCCATCTAAAGGACCCCAAAATCAGGTTAACAAAGGATGGAAGCTCAGACTTGAGATTTGCATTTATGCATATGCAAGCGTGGACCATTCTAGAGCCTGCTTTGGTTGTAGAGTCAATAGCCACCAACTCGCCAACTGTTCCCACAATAGCTTTTAGGACCTCCTCTTGCCAAATATGGAAATGCAGATCTGGGATGCAGACCCAAATGGGAGCAAATTTGATGCTTTAGGTATTTGGATTGAAATTCGCTGCTCATCGTCTGAGAAACAAGCTTCTCCTACCTAGGAACCAGGGCCCTCCTATTAGTATATGACTTGCATAATCATGATTTCCTAGTTTTATGACAAAAAAAACCCTGGAGAGGGCTACGATCTCCATGTTTCCTAAGGTCTTCCATTTGGAAAAGGCCCATCACCTTATTGTCTCCATATCTGGTCGACCCCAACAAACTTCCTAATCAGGGAGTAAGAGCCCTTTGAAACATAGTTGGAGAAAACCTCCTCTGGGATGATAATGTCCGGTCCAACCTGAGATAGGCGAGCATTTGAGGTTTTTGGGGGATCGCCTCGCTAGAAGTGACTAGTGCGTAAGACGACCCCCTAGGGTTCCCAGAAATGGGGCCCTCAGTAGGTTGTTTTTTGGGAGGCTCCTTGTCTTGAGGACCCACATGGGGCATCCCTCAAGATCCCACTTCTCCATCAATGGCACCAATCTTACCTGGACCCGATCCTCCCTCCGTCGTTCCTGCATTTCGGATCCCATCGTCACCATCTCTACCCTCCGTCTCCACCATCGCTGCCTTCTCCTTACTACTTTTTCAATGGATTTAGTATACTTGATGTCCTTCCAACAAATATTATATTTGCACTTAGGTATCCTACTTAATATTTAAAACTAATTTCCTTAAAAGTCTAGAAATTGCTCATAAAACTAATATTATTTGATATCATATATTATGACTTTTTATTATTTATTTATTTTTTATTTGGTCAGTATGAGAAATCCCTACGACCAACGCATAGGGTTGGGCAAGATCCCCCCAACCATGACCCCTCCTAAAGTCGAGAGTTATGCTTATCAATAGAAAATTTAACACATACCTACCCCCTCACACACTTGTCTACACCACGGTTTGAACCTTGGACCTCCCGAAGAAGAGCCAAAGCCCATACCATTACGTTGTCCCCCTGGGAAACAAAACCTTATGTTAAAGAAAATTGTTCCCCGTATTCCCTGGGGGCTAGGACTTTCTGTTCCATGAGGCATGTCCCATTCGGGTATACTCCTTAGGCTAGCTAGGGGTTTTTTTTGTATCCGACGCAGGTTGTCAGGCTTGAACCCTGGACTTTCTTTCGAGGATTGAGGGAACTTGCCGATAAGGTACCTGGTGTGGATAAAATTTATTATTATTATTAAATTTTTAAAAAGGAAACTAGTGACTCACATCCACTTCATGTTTTGAACTTAGGTCTCTTTCATAAAAACCTAAAAACACACATTTTTTTTGGTACATAGGAGAGCTGGCAACAACCACTATTTTTAGTAACTGGATAGCGCAGGGTTCAAATCACAAGGACTGCATCAACAAACCCATCGTCTTGTTTCTGGGTAACCTAGCATGATATGGGGACCGCCTATCGCTCGGGGTTTGTAACATCTTCTTTGGTTTGGCGCACACTCAGAGGATTTGGATTAGACTACTACCTTTGCAAGGGTTGGATTCCCCCCAAGGTTTGAACCTAGGTCTCTTCTTGGTAAGTGCCCAGCTAAACCTGCACTTATCAATCCACCTAACCCTTAAAAATACACATTTTTTTTAAGATGTATTATTTTTTTAATAAGTTTGTTAGATGTATTATTACATAAAATATAACCAAATATTTAATATAAGTTTGTTTTGACCTCTAAAATGCTAAAAGTTTTCTTTTCTATTTGTTGGTTGGGATAAATTATTGCTTGGAGGATAAACCAAACATAACTTTATGTTTTATTTGCTTGAGATATGTTATTACTTAGAATATAAAGGGTAGGAGCAACTTTTATGGAGAAGACATGGTATACATACCATAGAAGTAATTGTTCTTTACTTCTTAGCATATATTATTGTGTAGAATATAAATCCAACATTCAGTATAGGGCAGGCACAACTTTTATTTAGAGAAAATGTATAGCATTGGTAATTATTATATAACATAAGGAGACCACGTTTATGTCATTTTTCATAAATAAATAAAATTTTATTTTACAAAATAAAAAGTGCATGTTGGAAATATGTTGTATTTTTTTATGTTATTTTGGAGGGGTTAACTCTAAAAGGTATTGGACATTCTTCGTGTATCCTCATCAGGGTTTAGGATTTCTTAATCTATTTTTAAATCCATATGGGTTGTTTAAGGTTAAATATTTGAACCCATGGCTTTTCGCCCATGGTATTGTAAAATACATTTTTGTGTTGTTATTTAATTGCACTTGCATCAAGATTTGAAGTGAGATTAGAGATGAACATTATTGTATTAGAGATGGGTAAATTTATACAATAAAGAGATATTACTATGCCATTTTTTCATATAGGTTTCCAAGTGAAATATTGTGTTATGTGTGTATTTGTTATCTTCTTATTCTTTTTTCCTTTGATTATGTATTTATTGTTTTTTTAGATTTAGTTTATCGAGGTCTTTTGCTCTTCATTTGGTATCAAAGTTAGGTTTTTTTAGCTTTGTTCGAGGAGTAAGGGTTTAAACCTTATGATTCTTGAGTGGGAGTCCTACGCGAAAGAATTTGAGCGAAGGTAAATGATCGGAAGCACAAGGGTAGAGATTGAAAAAATTAATGGATAGAATTTTGAGTTATGGAAACTCAAGATGGAGGATCTGTTGGTTAATAGAGATCAGTGGATTGTGGTCTCGAGGATAAAACCAACATCAACAACAAATGAGGATTGAATGAAGATCGATAGGAAGGCAAGGAATTCTATCATATTGTGCTTATATGATTTGGTATTATTGAATGTATCGATAAAAAACCATGACAAAGTCATTATGGGATAAGCTAGAAACTTTTTATCAAACAAAGTCGCTAGTAAATAAACTCTTTCTTTCGAAGAAGTTGCATTCGCTTCGGATGAATTATGGTGACTTTGTGACTAAACATCTTTTAAAACTATGGAAAGTCAATTAAACTCTTTTGAAGTAAAAATGGATGAAGAGCAAAAGTGTATCCCTTTACTTTGTTTATTACCTGATTTGTGGAATAACCTAGTCATGGCTATCACCAATACTACTACATTGAGAGTAAAGGATATAGCAGGAACATTGTTATATGAGGAAATAAAATGAAAATATTCTAAGGATTATCATTAGAAGGATGCCTTGGTTGTGAGAGGTCGTTCTCAAGAAAGAAGCAAAAAAAAATCACGAGAAAGGAAATTGATATCTAGGGGTAAATATGTTGATCCAGAAAAGAGAAAATGTTGGAGGTGTGGTAAAAGAAGACATTATAAAAAAGACAACAAATATAAAAAGGTTAATAATAGTCAATCATCTAATGAAGGAACTTCTACAAAAACAAAGATCACAAATGAAGATTTCGGGACTTATTCTTAGCTGTAGCGTGCTCAAGTGAATGCCATGACTCATGGTTGATTGACTTTGGTGCTTCTTTTCATACGACTCCTCATAGGGAGGGGTTATATGAAATATGAAAAGATAAGTGGAGGTGAAGTCTTCTTGGGAGATAATTTGACATATAAAATAATAGGTTGAGGAAGATTCAACTGGAGGTTAAAAGATGGAAGAATTAAAACCCTTCTTGGTGTGTTGCATATTTTGGGTTTGGCAAAAAATCTGATATCCATGAGTAAGATGAATGGCGCAGGTGTGACCGTCGTATTCAATAAGAATAATTGCAAGATGGTTCGTGGAGTCTTGGTTTTGGAAAGGGGAGTTCATACAAAAACTTTGTTCAGACTTGAGGCTAGCATTGTAAGTATTGATTGCAATAACTCTTTAATTATAGAGGAGAATAATACTATAGAAATGACTTTGAGTATTCTTGTAGCGAAGACAATGTTGTGGCATCAGCACATGGGGCATATTGGTGAGAAAAGCCTTCAAACATTAAAATGAAATATATGATTGAAGAAATTTTTGATTGCCCATTAAATTTTTATTTTGTGAGCACTATGTTTTTTGAAAGCAAACCCGAGTCAAGTTTCCTAGTAGTGCTACAATATCAAAAGGAATTTTGCTTCTAAATCATAGTGATGTGTTTGGACCTATAAAAGTACCATCGTAAGGTAAAACTATCTATTTTATTACATTTAGAGATGATTTTTCAAGAAAGACCTGGGTATATTTTTTATGAAACAAATCTAATGTTTTCAATAAATTTAAAGAGTTTAAGGCTCTTGTAGAAAATCAAATAAAGAAAAAGATAAAGGTTTTGAGAAGTGACAATGGTGGTGAATATTTCTCTAATGAATGTGAACAGTTTTGCAAGGGTCATGGAATATAAATGCAAAAAACAACTACGTATACTCCACAATAGAATGGAGTTGCAAAACGGATGAACATAACATTGATGAATAAGGCTAGAAGCATGCTAAGTGGTGTGGGTTAAAAAGAAATTTTTGGGCAAAAGCCATGTTAACTGCTTGTTAACTCATCAATAGATCTCTTACCTCATATTTGGTGGACAAGACTCCACAGGAAGTGTGGATTTGTAAGAAACCCTCTCAGTCATATAAGGGTTTTTGGTTGCAATGCTTATAGGTATGTCCCAAAAGAGAAAAGGACCAAGTTAGACTATAAATCTAAAAAATACATATTTGTGGGTTATAGTATTGGTGTTAAAGGATATAAATTGTGGAACCTATAAATACATGAGATTGTTTATAGTCGTAGCATGATCTTTAGATAAACAAAAGGGGTTCCAAAATAGAAAATGTAACCAAACAAAGAACCTGAAATAGCTCAAGTAAAAGTGGAACAATAGGAATAAGCTATGGTAGAACCTAGTGCTATAAAAGAAGATGAACTACAAAGAGAGTCTGAAGAGAAAAATTTAAAGGAAGAAGGTGAGGAGGAAGCTGAAGATGTAGAACCTGGAACTCCAATTTTGAGGAGATTAGATCAAGTGAGAAGACTCCCAAAAAGGTATAGCCCTTCAAATATTTGTTCTACATTTAATATATCAATTACTAATGAAGAACCCAAGACTGTAAAGGAAACAATTCAATCAAATGAGAATAAGTATTAGAAAAGGGCTATGGAGGAAGAAATAGAGTCCTTGGATAAAAATAAGACATAAGACTTGGTGAAATTACCCCTTGGAAGAAAATCAGTTGGTTGTAAGTGGGTATTCAAGAAGAAGTACAATGTAGAAGAAAAGTTGGAGAAGTACAAGGCTCGCCTGGTAGCAAATAGATTTTCTCAAGTTGAGGGAATTGACTTAAGTGAGATTTTTTCTCCTATGGCTAAACTAAATTCAATTAGATTTTTGTTGGCTATTTTTGCTGCTTTTGATCTTGAAATAGAACAAATGGATGTAAAGACAACATTTCTATATGGTGAACTTGATGAAGATATATATATGTTGCAACCAAAATACTTTAAGGTAAAATGTAAGGAGACATGGTATGCAAGTTGAAAAATTCTCTTTACGGCTTGAAGAAATCTCCAAGAATGTGGAACTAAAAATTTGATTGGTTTGTTTTGACACTTGGGCTTGTAAAAAGCAAAGCAAATTTGTGTGTGTATTTTGAACAAGAAGGTGAAAATTTTGTTATCATTATTTTGTATGTTGATGACATACTATTAATTGGTATTGTAAACACCAAAACCTAGGCACTTGCAAAATCCCATTCACATTGCACATCCCAAATTCACATAGTAAAATATATGCTTAAGTCCAAACTTAGGTAAATAAATCCTACACATTAAAAGTAAAATATGGAAAATCTACCTAGGATACCTTACCTACTCACTAGACATGTGTCCTAGCCACATCACCACCACCCCTTGCCACATCTCACACACCCATGTCACCCTTGTCCCTTCACATGGGACATCCCTCACACCTCACTCCACTTACACCTACCCATTAGCCACATCACCCCAGTTAAGTGAGACACCCTAGGTGACTCACTATAACTGCCCCTTCCATTTGGCAGCCCTAGAGTGCCACTTGGCAATCCTAGCTTGCCACCTCCATTTCCCTCCAAAATCCCAAGGGGCTATAAAGGCACCTTCACCCCATCAATCAAAAGAGGCTAAAAAAACACAATGTTAGGTTGTCGTAATCACGTTAAGAGCTTACACGCATCCCAAGGATATTGAAGACTCGAATCCTCAGAGTGCCCATTTTGTAGCTTTCTACCATCCAGCCTCAACCGCTTGCCCGCGGTTACATAGTCGCAACTGCCCTCTCGCGGTTGCCTAACCGCCCTTCCGTGGTTGGACATCCACACCTGTGCATCCACGGTTACTCAAAGCACATCAAAGCCATAAGCAGTAAATATTGGTAAGCTTCAAATTGTTAGCAAGGTATTTAGGTTTAACATCTATCTTTTCTGCACTACATTTTTATTTTCTGCAAGCATTGGTTTCCAATCATATAAACAGGTGCTGCTAAACCCTTGTTTGCATTTTGTGTGTGCAGGAGACATGTATCTGAAGAGCTATTGGAGCTAGGAGTGGCCCTACTTCCAAGATACAAAAGGTCACTTGTAGCAGAGTAGCGAAAGACACTCAGTCATTTGCTAGAGTTTGGAAGACCACCATTCATAGCATTGTAGTTTAAGAATAGAGCATTGTAATACCTCCCCTAAAAAATTGAGGCAAAGCATTATAAATTTGGAAGATTCAGGCTCCCATGTATCAATACAAAGAAAAATCATCTTTCATATTGCTATCTATTCTTTTTTGTTTTATGTGTTTGGTGTTCGTTTCTTTTTGCTACAGGTAATAATAAAGAGATGATAAAGTTACTAAAATCTTAGTTATCTTCTGAATTTGACAATAGGTGTTGTGAAATTTATTTTGGGTATGGAAATAATAAGGGATCATGCAAATAGAAAGTTGTGGTTAAATCAAAGAAAATATGTTGATTTGATACTACAGAGGTTTAGGATGCATGATTGTAAACCAATATGTACTCCATATCTTATTGGTCAAAAGTTATCTGTTAAACAATGTCCTAAAATAAATGAGAAAACTGAAGAAATGCATCATGTTCCTTATGCTAGCGTTGTTGGTTGTTTGATGTATGCAATGGTCTATACTAGACCTGATATTGCATATGTAGTGGGAGTAGCTAGCAGATATATGTCCAGTGCAAGAAAGGAACATTGGATTGTTGTAAAAAGGATTTTCAAAGACTTGCATGAAACTTTAGACTATGCTATCTGTTACTAAGGAAAATCTAGAGATAGTAATATTGTAAATCTACAAGGTTTTGTGGATGTTGATTGGGTTGGAGATCTAGACAAGAGAAGATCCACGAGTGCTTATATGTTTAGACTATTTGGAAGGGACATGGGATATGCTTAAAGTTTCATGGTAGAAGATCTATGGGCATGGTTGCGCTTGACAGTTGATAATGGTAGCTTTTGACCCTTATGGAAAGTATTCAACAAGTGGGAGAATGCTAGAAACATGTTGAATATTGTCCATGTTATTATGGCAGGTTTAACTCTAAAAGGTATTGGACACTCTTCATGTATCCTCACCGGTGTTTAGGGTTTTTTAAACTATTTTTAGATCCATATTTAAAAATAGTTTAAAACCCATGATTTTTAAAACCCATGATTTTTAAGGTTAAATATTTAAAACCCATGATTTTTTACCCATGGTATTATAAAATTAGTTCTTGTGCTATTGTTATTTAATTGCACTTACATTAGGGTTTGAAGTGAGATTAAAAATGAACATTATATTGGAGATGATTAAGTTTATATAATAAAAAATTATTATGTGTTAAATTTATTCCGTAAGGGTTTTCGAAGTACATTATATCTATATCTGTTATTTTCCTTTTTTTCCCTTTGATTTTGTATTTACTATTCTAAATTTACAATTTACGAGACCTTTTGGTCTTCAATATGTATCTTTTTATAGGAAGCTTCATCGGGCCTATATTTACTATTCTAAATTTACGAGACCTTTTGGTCTTCATTATGTATCTTTTTATAGGAAGCTTCATCGGGCCTAAATTAAACAATATTAATACAATAGTAAAAGGGGTGATGTCAATCTCACTTCATTGGAGGGGCGATGTGAATATTATTCACCGCAAGAAGAAGAAATTACGACAGTCAAATCGTCGATAAGGAGTTTAATGCCTGTCACAAATCCGAATGTCCACAGAGGTGTGGAATAGTAGATTTGGTATGTGCTCTCTGCCCTGTTTATGTATACCATCTTTGAAACAATCAAAATTCCTTCAAATTGATAATTCCCTTTTTTTTTTCACATTGAAAATGTGCAAGCCTATGGGATTCCAGCAAGTCTAATGGAATTGATCACATCTGCCTCAACCATCGCCAATTGACCATAGAGGTAAAGTCAATACGATAGAAATGATTAAGTAAAGAATAAATTTAATCCACATTCTTCTAAAAGTATTACAATTCCTTTCTTTTGTTGGGATTATAAATATAAATTACAATCAATGACAAAAGCTGTCTTTTCTGGAATTCTGCGGATTTGTGTGCAGCTGTGGTAGTACATGGTTAGGGTCCTTTACTTTCACTCTGTAATCATGAACAAGTCACGAATGAAGGATCCAATCTCTAGTTTTACAAGTTCAGATCAAGGAGAAGACCTTGGGCATCCCTTAAAAGATGTAAATTGTTCTGTTTGGAATAGACATCCTCGTTCGTTGCCCATTGATTGGACTGCAAGGCAACTGTGTGAAAAGAACAATCTGAATGTGCCCCCTAATAGTTGGAAGCATCATCTAATCCTCTGGTCCTTTGGATTTCGGAATTCTTTATGTGTGATCTTTAATTTTTTATGGTTTATATGTTGTTCTCTGCTTCGTCTGATCTTCCGCTGTCATTTCCACTGAGAAGAAATTCTCTGCCTAGCCTGCACTGTCCTTGCATAATGTGTGATTGAGATGTACAGTGGCACTGTATAAGCTCCTTTACAAACAAAGAAATTATCCAGGATTACAGGCACTTATATTAAAATATTTTCGCTGTCATGGGTTCTTATAGGTCAAGCACATTTGTTGTAACTTGTATTAAAATAGGTAGCGTTTGCTTGCCATGGTTGCAACAGATTACAATATTCTTATCCATTCCATGAATCCATGTCAAGTGCGTTTCCTTCAGTTTGCTTGCCATGGTTGCAACAGATTACAATATTCTTATCCATTCCATGAATCCATGTCAAGTGCGTTTCCTTCAAATGCCAACTGGACTTGGCAATATTTACAAGATTCAGAGCTTCGGTCTTTGGTGATCATCTCGTACCACAACCAACAAAAGAAGCTGAGCAGAACACAAAACGTGGCTTTATAAAATTTGCGGTCTTTTGCAGTAAATAAGCTTTGAGCTTAAGGCCATTAGATATGATGGCTGGTCATTTTAAAATTTTAAATAGATAGGACTTGAAACATTTCTGTATCCCTCTATCATTATGTATCTATCCAAGCTTGACATCTAGGAGTCAAACTATGAGGCAATTATCTTTACACATGCCAAATGGACAGTCGCACACATACCATTCACTGTAAACCCAACCTCCTTTGTGCAATCAGTACCTGGCATTCTTGCACGCTGGAAATGTGTAATCACCTCTACACTATGGTAAGTAAGGTGCAATTAACAGCCTCTTCAACATCTGTGGTTGTGTATGGAGTTGAAGCCATTAAACACCTCAACAAACCTAATTATTGACTACTACCATCCATCACCAGAATTACAAGATGAGTGTTCGGTGGAAAAGTTCGATTCACTATATAAAGGCAAGCAGTGACAAAGGAATAAACAGAAGCATGAATAAGGAAGACCAAGGTAATAGACGAAGTCAATGACACAGATAAGTACTAATTAGGATTGAATTAATTGATGAAAATCTTTGGCAATGAAGCCTGATCGATAAAGTTTAGTCATTTAGCAATGTAGAAAGTGTGGTGACAAGAAGGGATGCTGTCTGCCCAATTCAATGGCAGACATGAAACTATTCTCCTAAGGTACCAGGATTCTGGTATTGATGATTTGATAAATGTATTTACAAAAGATCATCTGATCACATCGACACTAAATAGCCTTGGGTATTAGTAGGGGTCGTAGGACACAGGTCTAGAATTCATCTGTGCCTAGTGGATTGAAGGCATCTATTATGATACTCACAGAAGAATTTATCCGACATGCCCTATAAAATCTTCTTGCATGTGATTCAAATAACAGACAAGGCAACAATCTTTATAGTGTGTTTGGCCAGAGCATGTAGATGGAACATGTAAAGGTTATTTCCAATAAACACCACATGATGACTAGGAAAATTAGAGAAGCTAGAGAAATTGAGAGACAATGACAATAATGGGCATGGATTAAGCCATATTTGGAGACCCATTCTTCATCATTGAATGATATGTGAGTGGTGCTCCATATATACATTATTTCTATCCATCATGATAATTCAGGGTTTGAATTTTACAGATTGTGGGTTTGGTTCAGAAAAAGAAAGGAGAATAAAATTAAAGGTCTGAGAGGAAGTTGTTGTCGCTGCTAAGTGGGATGGGCTGGATTTTGCATAGAAGTGGAGGTGGGATTAATTCTGTACTTGAGCTTATAATGCACATTGTTGCCGAGAATCCCAGATAATTCAAATGTTCTTTTCTGATCTCAGATCTAAAAACAATGAAATGAAACACTGGGCATGCATGTGCGTTGAATCTGGAGGATTAATGCTTTCATCTAAGTTTTTTGCTTGCTTTTCAGTGAAATGTTGCTGTCTGCATATGATGTGGGGGAAATTGGGAATCAAGTCTATTTTGAAGGCTAAGCTTAACATGTCCTCTGATTTTAATTTGTAAATTGTTCGAGGGTTCTATTCTGGGTACAGCTCCTGTTCTTTTAATTACTCACTCACTGCTGCCTCAGAATTATAAGTAATGTGATTAATTCCCTTTATCGGATTGGTCATTAGGGTATAAACATTTTTGGTATTGACCACCAACTGCACTGATTGCATTCCCTGCATTATCATAAAACCAATTAACCAAAAGAGAAACAGATTACAATATAGAAGGAACCAGTTTATTTCAGTTTTCCTTGCGTCACATCTTCATAAGATTTTAGTGAACTCCTGGCTTTAGTTATAGAATATGCACTAAAAAAGTTTTGAAAAATGAACCTCCGAAGACTATCCTAAGTAGGCAATCAATTAGATCCAAAAACTACTCTAGCTTTAGATTTCAGTGTGTCTATGAAAATTATCTAAAGTTTATACTTAAAAAACTGTGGCCTTTATCAAATGGTATGCGTTTAAGTGGTTAAAAATGTGGGCGAGACGAACAGATATATGCGTAATTGTCAAAAATGTTATTGAAATCTATTATGTAATTTGTTGAAATACTGTCCTAAGGCGATTATAATGTAAGATAAATGAGCTATCTGATTAAATCTTGTATATGCCCCTTGGGGATTGGCTGATTCCGTTGGGGGCCTGTGATTCCCTTCTTTATATTACAAAGAAATAAAAATATCTTGCATATGGATATTTGAGACAAGTGTTTTTAATTTAAACCCTAGTATTAAACGTGCATGCTTCAAAGCATTGACTCCAAAATGAAGAAGACATTTATTTGTAGGCATAGCTTTAAAAATGCACAAAGAATTTTTGTGGTCCAGAAAGAGTAGAAAAGTTCAATTGCAAACATGGGATGGTGGAAAGGAATACCTTTGCTGCTCATTCAAACTCCATGGAGACATAAATTCTTGTAAGTGACAATGGCCTGAATTAGTCTAAGCCTGTGAATGCTGTTCTAACGCTTTTGTTTAAGATGTAGGGAATATGGAGAGATGTGTTCTTATGAATTATAACCCATGGCGACTTTCTATTTAATATTTTCATAATATTTTTACTCTGTTGATTGCAGTCCCAATATATGGTTTGATGTCTTGGTTGAACTAAATTTCAGTGTCATGCTAATCTCCATGCATTCTAATCTTGTGTGTCCTAGTTGAACTATATTACACTGCCATTCATGCATGAAGCATGCAATGCATGTAGACACCAAGTTTCATTGTACACTCCATGTCAAGTGTAATTTGTAGATACATGGTTTCATTGTATGTTGTAGTGTATAGTTTTTGATGGGTTGGTTTATTTTCTCAAATAAGCAATGTCCATTGCACTAATGAAATGGCAATTTAGATTCTGTCTTGTTTTCTTGCCAAAGCAAAGCAGGAATATGTTAACTTATCTGTCCAAGCAGAAGATACTGAAAGAATATCGAACCTCAAAAAAGGACTTCCAAATCAGGACTGTAAATCTGTCTGACAGTGCCTCTTATTAAAACTCATATTTGCAGGCAAAGAGAGAATTATTTACAGGGACTTGGCATTCTCTAATTCATTGTGATGGTTTTTAGAAGAAACAAACATGTGAGTTAGGATCATCAATATAAAGTACCTATATGGTTTGCAGTGTTTGCTATAACAACACAATGAATGTGTGGAAAATTATGGCAGGTGCAATGAATTAGCTAAGAAATGGTCTAAAGATCCTTTAGCTATATCTAATATCCTCAAGGCACTATATCTAATATTTTCAAGGCACTTCTGAAGTTCTATTAATAACCATTAGCTCTGACATACATACGTAATAGAAATCAAATGGGCATTTACAGTGTTAGATGAAATGAAATTGTGATTTAATTGCATCGATGTCATAGAAGCACAAACAAAACGCAAAAAGTCAAGTGTAAAACAATAGCCATAAATGGTTACACTTGATAGTCTTTCTATTCTAGTTTGCTGTACAAAGTAGGCATTGTCTGCTGAGTTTCTATTGAACACAGAAATTAGTAAGGGGGCGCATTTGCGCCCATGACCACAGTTCAACAAATTGATGGAGAGGTTTTTTACTCTCCCCAATCTCCAAATTTTGGGCCGATTCTCTTCTATTTTCTAACTAGTGCTGAAAATAAATAAAGAAACTGATCTAAAACATGCAAAAACCAATAAGCAATCTGATGCAGAAAACAAATTTAATCTACTTTGTTTGAGAGTTAAGGGTGAAAGAGAAATATAGTGCAGTTGGCATTTGGATTGTGTGTAGTTGAAGTTTTCAGCAGAAACTAAATAACTAAGATCTTCCAATACCTACAACAACAATTAAAGAGGACTAACAGGGGAAAGGAGGGCAAAGCCACTGGTCCCACACATTCAACAAGCGAAAGGTCAGAGACATAGTCAAGTGTAAATGCAAAGCACAACCCTTTATTCATTCTGCAATATGAATGTTTTACAATTCTTACTCCAAAGAGTAGCTTTGGTATTGCTTCAAAGGCCAAAAGACCCTTACAATGAGCATTTAGCTCTTATTTATACTTTTAGCCACGAAATGGACAACATATAATGAACCTCGGTGATAATTGCGAGGTGATTACATCATCCTTACTTGTTTACTAAAGATAGACATGGAACGGGGTGCCTTGGTAGCAGGTTGTTCGGAGAGTGGGTCACTATGAGAGCGAGGTGTGCAGAGAGCGAGGCACCCAAAGAGTGGGTTGCTATGAGAGTGGGGCGCTTGAAGAACGAGGCACTCAGAGAGAGGTGCACGATGAGCAAGTTTCTATGAGAGTGAGGTGCACGAAGAGCAAGTCGCTATGAGAGGGAGGTGCACAGAGACTGCGGTGCTCAGAGAGTGGGCTACTCTAAGGGTGGGTCGCTTGGAGAGTGGGGCGCTCTATGGGCGAGTCGCTTGAAGAGCAGGGCGCTTTACGGGCAGGTTGCTTTGAGAGTGGGGTTCCCTCTTCCAAACACTTAACCAATTCTTGGTTTTTGCCATAGCTGAGAAAATCGGAATCGACTGGTTTAAAAATCGGCAAAGAATCGGAATCGGCAAAAAATCGGGGAAAAAATCGGCATTTTTTATTGAAAAAACCGAAGAAAATGCAAATTTTCATTGAAAAAAAGCTTTTTTCATGCATATCAGAATTTTTCAGGAAAAAATCGGCAAGATCGGGAGAAAATCGGCTAGCCTGTGAATTGGGAAAAAATCGGCAAAATCGGATTTTTTTGCAGATTTTCTCAACAATGGACTTTTTGCCCTATTTTGTCTTTTGCATCTGCTTGTGCATTGGACCACCATTTGGGAAGTAAGGTCACTTGGGGAGCAAGTTGCTTGGAGAGCGACGCATTTTGGTGAGTGGGTGTCTCATGGAGTGGAAAATGCTCCAAACATCTATGAAGTCTTGTTTGGTCGCTTCGCATTTTTCATAGTGATTGCATGACAAAACTTGTTCTACAAGCGATGGTAGTAGTCAACTATTACAATTTCTGGACTCTATTACACATGAAGTTAATGAGAAGTGGCGGTATCCATGGTGTTCATGAAAGAATGCATCCTTTTGTTTTAATCTATGTATATTTGGCTTAAAGACGTTGGCAAGTATTGGTTTGAGATGAACCTTGTCAAAGGGTTGAAACCAAAAGAGGTATACACTTAGACTAATATATAAAGTAAAGTGGAGTTGTTCCTTTGCTTCCAAAAGATGTTTCATATGCCTTGGCTTGATTGTGCCTTAGTACTCGTCTTTGACATACATACACAAAAGAAATTCCATGGGCACTTACTATGTTAGATAAATTTGTGATTTAATTGCAAGCACAAACAAATTACAATAAATCAAGTATAAAACAACCACAAATACTTAGAATTTGTCGTCTTTCTTATCCAGTTTGTTTTACAAAATGGGCATTGCCTGCGAGTAGCTACATAATACAAGAATAGCCATTTTAACTTAGGAAAAGGAATCAGCTAGAAGAAATGTAGAAAAGTCTCTAAAAATCCCTCCAAAAATGGGTGAAGGTTGCCTTGTTTTTGCCTAGTAAAAGCCCCTGCTACTTATTTGTGAATATCAATTTAGGTAGATAAGAGCATATAGCACTTTATTTAGAACTAGCCATGTGGGGTAATTAAGCTTGGGTTTTTCATCAGTATGTACAAGCAATGAAAAAGCTTTCATTCTTTCAGGATACAATACAAAGGCTTTGTAAACATTTCTATCTATTTGCATTTAAATGGTGTGACAAGTGCATTGAATACGGGTTTGATTAAGAAAGAGGATTGGAACATGGGATATAATGTTAAATTTCTATTTTTTGTTTTGCCATATATGGGTTGAATGGGAGAGTATAAATGGCCAACAATTTTTTGAGAAGGGATTGGATTTTGGAGTATATATGTCATTAAGTTTGTGGCCTTCAGTACATGTTAAGTTGATGAGAAGTGGTAGTATGCAGGGTGTTCATGAAAGAATGTATCCTTTTGTTTTAATTTTTGTATATTTGGTTTAAAGGGATTTGCAAGTTTTGGTTTGAGATGAGCTTGGTCAAAGGCTTGAAACCCAAAGAGGTATACTCTTGAACCAATATATGAAACAAAATGGAGTTGTTCCTTTGCTTCCACAAGAAGTTTCATATGCCCTAAATTGTTTGTGCCTTGGCATCTATTATTACATTGCCAGACTTTTACATCATGAATAGCATTGTTGTTTTTCAGTATTTAGGCCACATGCTAATCAAGGGCATGTACCTTCTGAAAGAATAAACAATTCGTTCTTCTAACTAATCTCTTGCACAAGTGATTCCAATTTCAACATGGCTGTGAGATTTGTACTTTGAGTATATTTCTTCTAGAACTTGAACTTTCTTTATTGAATTCTGGCTGTGATATTGTACTTGATTATATATCTGCTTCTCAGAAAGAATTGTTACTGAACATTGTTTGTTGAAGCAACATGTATATTGTGATAGGAAACATCCGATTCAGGTTGGCAGGGGCCAGTTTACCTGAACAAATTATCAAGATAGGTCTTACACTTGTATATTTGTTATTTATTTAATAGATTTGCTCATGTTTAACTTTATTGGCCTTCTGAATGTATGTACTATGTGCTTGCTCATGTTGTTTCCTTAATAATGTATGTAATACAATCATTTACAAGTTCATAATAGAGGAAAGTCTTGGATTATATGTTTTCCTCTCCTTTTCCAAGGAGCGATAGGATTATCAGTCATCATATGCTTCCTTCAAGAAATAAGATAAAATATTCTATGAAATTCTTTGCATTTGTTTTTGTAGGTGTGTATATCACACTTGCTAGTTTAAGTTCATATTTGATGAACTTAATCAACTTAAAGACACTTTTAAAAACCAATGATGGGTATAAAAGTAAGACATGGAAAATGCAAAGAGCTTAAACTGCATTAGTATTTTTTATTTAAGATGTAGCAAATCTCTAAATCACTAAAGGCAAAGGCCATTTTCAAAGCTACAGCCATGGCAGCATATCTCTTGGATGTATGAGACATCCCCTCTAACCAAGCCCATGATAAATATGTCTTGCCAATTTTTTTAAACCAGATTTATACTGTGGTTTATGAGTATGTTTATGTTGAAATTCTGATCAGTGATATTGGTAACATAGTCAGATAGTACCATTAAAACTTTTTATTAAGTGGAACTTAAGAGAACATGTTTAAGTGGCAATAAGACATCAACATGAGACATATTACCTATCCAGCAGAAACGGTTATCAGCATATTGGATTATTTATTTTTGATAATGATTTCAGTTGAATTTACTGTTTTTTATAGAATGCTTGGTGTTGCTGGCCGCTGCAATGGCAGTCTCTTGTTTTTTGCTTGTTCCTGAAGTTATGCAGTTGATTCTGAAAATCATTAAATGATGACGGTTGACTGTTGAAAGGCCATAAAGTATGTCAACATATTCGCATCTGATCTGTTTAATGCAGAACATCTGAGGTTTGCTTTGTTTAAAAGTCTAGTATACATTCTTCAGACAATTATTTGATATTTTACTTTTATCAGTAACAGAAACAGGTCTTACCATGTGCTTCCTTGTACATTTTACAAGGATATCTTTTGCATATATTGATAATTTTTTTTGAGAAACAAGTTTTATATATAGGATAGTAAACCGAGGCTTAGATTGGCTATAGTCTCAATGCAAAGCATAGAACATATCTTAAAGAAACTCAAGTCTATTATAGGTTTCAGTGTGCATCCATTCTCGTTATTTATCCCAAAGAGGTATAAAACAAATTGGTGATAATGAAAACTTAAAACATATTTATCGTAAAAAATGTTTATGAATGATTTGAACAAACAACTCATACAAACCAAGAGGGATTATTATCATGGAATTCCAATTTGAAAGTTGGTTTGTTCTTTACTATAAAATTATAGAATTTCATGTTGTCTGCATGTTTTATAGGTGTGGTCTTCTGCTTTCTCATGAACATTTAAGATGAGAATTTTGAAATTGGAGATGTTGTCTAATTGCAGTAACAATGGTAGGGTGTAGAGGAGGTATTGGAATTCCTGAGATTGTTCAGCTAATTCTTACTTTGATTTTTGTGTTCCTTTGGCATAGAATGCAACCATAGTTGCAATGAGCATTTCAAATATAGTTGAATAATCAATAAGAGTAAAAAACACTATGTATGGTACATTAGGGTGCAGCCATCAAAATCTATTAGGCTTTTTACTTTTTTTTTTTTTTTTCCGGCTATATATATATATATTATGGATGTGTGTAATACATGATAACACATCACATTATGCTCTTATAATCTTTAGCTGATGCAGATATCTTGTTGGCATCCTTTTATGATGCCTCAGAATCACTGCTAATTACAAAGAATAATTAGGTATTTTCTTTTAAATATTGTGCTTATGTATTACTCCCATTCACATGTGCCCATATAAGTGATGCTGGGATCCAGATTAATTGCAGGAGACCTGGACTTAGAATGGGAGTGGAAGCTTATAGGTTGATGGATTTGAATGTACAACATATACGTTTTGCTAGACGAAAGCCTGATGCAGAATTATATGGGGACTGAAGCTTGAGAAGGAAGCTTTGATGAATGGTGTTCTGCTAAAACATCTGCATGTTTGTTTTTAAAGCTATGAAGCGTTTACTGTATTGGACATCTGTTTCTGACTTGTGCCTTTAGTACTCTAATGTCAATGCTTTGATTATTGCCAGGTCGTTACCATTCTTTATCTATGTGGATCATAGGTGAAGGATCAATTGACAATGGTTGGTTTTCTTTCAGCAGTTTTACTGCAGCACTATCTCTTACATTTCAATTATTAGTTGTAGGTTTGCATCTCACTCGTTGACCTTGTTAGCATACATGGACAAATGGTCAACACGAGGCAAAGTAAAGCATAATATTGCAATGCCAATGTTTGTTGTGTTTGCAGTTTAGCATTTATGGGATTTTTATAGGCCACTATGTCAGAAGTACTGTTGGGCAGAAGCCACTTCTTTTTATGATTGCCATGACTTTTTGACTGAGGACATTCTGTGAAGCATTTGTATGAAATTTTTCTGTACTGTCTAAGAAGACTGAACCTGTCCCACATTCCTTATAAGGGATAATATTTGCCCATGGTTCTTTGTGCTCGTTTGGTCCATGGTGTTTGTGAGGCAAATTAAATGTTAGGATGTCTCCATTGAGATCTAGGTTGTTGTTGCTAGGAAGGTCATGATTGATATCAAAGATTAAATCTGCGCTGATTTGATTAGATGAGCTTGCAACTGAATGAAAATCACACTCTCTTAGTGATTGTGCCCTTGGGACACGATGATGAGAAGATGTCTAGTTTCAATCCAGCAATTCCAAAATCACAAAGCTTCACATGCACAAAACCTTCATCTCTAAATTATGGAATGGCCAGAAGTTGGATGAGAACATTGCAAGCTTTCAATTCCATGTGCATAATTCTTTGACTATGAATGTATTCCATCCCTCTCAAAATCTGCAACATGATTTCTATAGCAACATGAACTGGAAATGTCTTTTCATCTTCATTTCTTTCGGCCACAAACGCGTTCTATTTGTACTGACAGGGATGTTGCAATATTTTCTTGAATGTGGTAATCAGCTGCTGCTTATCTATGTAGTAATTATGAATTCTGATGACATTGGACATATCTACAAGAAAATCACCATCTTTTCTAAAGGTTGCACTGCATTTTCCTAGGAGATGTCCTTGAAATGAGAAATTCAATTCCAAGCTCATGAACATTAACACATAGTATGTCTACCATTGGGGATTGGAAAAAATTTGCAAATATACTTCTTCTTGCTTTATAATGTGATAGATCTCCTTCTATGCTAGACGTATGATCTGCCTATTGAAGTGGCCAACACTCTTTAAAAGAAAGAGGAGATCTCCCCATTCAATTGGCCGATGCTTATATTTTGCAAGCATTTAAGGACACCTATAGTTTAGGAACTATAGTTTAAATAGGTTACAAAATAGGTAATATTAACTAAATAGCACAAATAACGCTAACAGAGCGCGTTAGGAGAGTAATATGCTAACAGCTAACTACGTAGTCAAATTGGCTACGACTAACCTAGGATATTTAGATAAATATTCAAAAGGTAAACAATAAATAGTAAAAGGTAACTAACCTAGTAGTAAAAGTAAATACTAGTGGTAAAAAGTAACAAGCTACTTTTTACCATGTAGTAAATAAAATCTACCTAATGTAGGGAAAGGGTAAAATATCCAAATGATGGAATATTTACTCTAACATCCCCCCTTATTACATTATTTGGGTAATACATACATATCCTCTAATACAACAATATTTGGGTAAAGTATATAACTGCCCCAATACAGTGAAGAAGATGTTGATCTGCTGGTTCTTTGCTCTATCACAGTACTCTGGCTGCTCCTAAGCAAAAAGTGGGTCATTCCTCACTTTGTCTTCACGCCAACGAATGTCCTTATGGTAATCACATCATCCAACCGATTTGCATGGGTAACCAGCCGCTGCAATCGCTAGGTGTAGTAGAATAGATCACTTCATATGAGGTTCATTCATTTTACAATATGAGTTTACAAAAGATAAGGTAGCTAAGGTGTCGGTCACTGCTGAAAATGCACCCTTATAAGTTCCCCCCTTCTCGTTGCAAAACATAGTGTAATTAATTTCTGAAGGAAGTGTGACTAAGGTGTCGGTCGAAGCCGAAAATGCACCCTTATAAGTCTTCTTCCCTTTTTACAAAAAATTGTGAAGAAAAGAAATGTATATCCCCCTTAAATTGCAAAAAGTGTGCAACTCAAGAGTGTTGTGAAGGATTTACAAATATTGCCTCCTAGGCAATTTTACATCACAAAAAGTCGCTCCTCTTGTTACAAGTACTTCAAACACCTAGAATTTGCTATTTATGAAGCCTAAAAGAGGTACAAGCACCCCTTATTGCAAGGTCTTCAAACAAAATACTTATGCTATTTATGAAGCCAAAAAGAGGAGAGAGAGAAAATGGTGCTTTTGCCCAAGGTGACACATGTGTTTTCCCTCTACAAAACTGTTCTAGCAATTAGCACTCTGTGTGCTTTCTCTGAACCAGAATCAGAATCCGAATGAGACACTTCACTAGAAAGATGGCTTCTGTGATGTGCCTTTGCCATTTTAGTTTTGCTTGTTTTGAAACCAACACTGAATGGTGTCATGGTTGTCATTTTTACAATTTGTGCAAAACTATGCTTTCTAGGCAATTTTATCAAAAAGTTCACCAAATCATCCTTCCTTATTGTAAGAACTTCAAACATGATTGCTATTATGAAGTCTAAAAGAAAAGGTATAATTTGTATGACTTCTACTTTTATGATTGCCTTTACAAGTTTTATTTCCCTCTTGTCAAAAATCTGTGTTTTGAAGGATGAAAGGAATTATCCCCCCTTAGTGCAAAGGATTGCAACTTTTTAAGGTTCCTTATTTTCAAAAACTTGTTCTTTCTTTTGATTACCCTAAAAGAGTACCAAAAGATAATTCACTCAAACATATATTTAATGGCACTTGCCTTAACTCCCTTCAAGAAGGATGAAAAGTTTGAGGAAATTAAGCCAAACAAATAAGAGTGAATTAGGGGTTTTGTTGATTTAGGAGAGAATATCAAGTGAATTTTGGCTTTAAATCTGTGTAAGGATTTACACAAATTTGTGAAATTTTGGGGTTTGGTGTGTTCTTGATTCTATGACTTCTAATTGCAAAAGAAATAATGCAATAATCAAACAAGAATGCCCACAAAATTCTTATCACCTAGGTGTCGGATGCAACCGAAAATGCACCTAATTTGCCAATAAAGGTGTCGAGTAAAATCGAAAATGCACCTTTTAATTTTTGCAACAAAATGTGTGTTTTGTGTTGTGCAAAAAATAATCTTTTTATGTCTCCTACTTTGTTTTACAATTTTGCAAAAGAAGTACAATGTTGTCTTCCCCCCTCTATGTTGCAAAATTAATAATATGAGCACTCCTTCCAAGACAAGTCGACACACGACCCGCGTTTGGAAGGCTTCCAGAACTAGTCGACACACGACTTAGTTTTTATGGACCCAAGGTTACAAGGTCTTCTCAAATTTGCAAAAAAAAATAGATGTGCAATTTTATGTATTATATCTCCTTGGAGAAAACAAATGCACTCTTTGAACTTTGATTCTTACAAAAATTTCAGTCTCCTTGTTGTCTAATTTGCAAAAAAAAAATCAAGTGTGATCCTTTCTTGTATGCTAAATTAACAAGGATTGAGAAGAGTTTTCTAATTTGCAACAAAAAATGTGCTCTTGCTATGTCTCATATCTCCATTTTGTGAGAAAACACAAGCACCTTCAAATTTGAAAGTTGCAAAAAAAAATTATTTCTTTAATTTTAATTTGCAATATTTAAAGAAAGTTTAAGTAAATCATTTTAATTAATAATAAAAACTAAAAATACATGTTTTAAATAAATCAATTTAAATGTTTAATAGAAATTGATTTAAAAATAAAACATTATTTAAAGTTAAATTATTAAAAAAAATAATAAAACAAAAAACTTGAATTAAATATGCAAAAATAAAAAGTAAAGAAATTACCTTGGGTTTGTATATGCCTTTTATACCCGACGGGAGTCGAACCTTGGACTCCCCGCCTAGGGCCTTAGCTCGACCCAATCAATCGGTCGGGCTAGAGAGCCCGATGGGTAGTAAGGCACAGTACGTGCCTGTTAAAGTCGATGGTAGGCGGGAATTAGAAGGAATTCAAAATTCCTTCGGGACTTTTAGTCCCACATTGCCTGTGCGACAATGTAATTGCTCTTTAAAAGAGCAAAAGCACATATAGCGCTTTGATTGCCTTCGGGCAGTCAGTCCACCACGTGACTGGTTTTGCTGCCAGTCATGTGGACCGTCAGAGTCACGACACATGGCTTTTCCGCCACTTGTCGCTAGTGTCAGGTCCAATGACACATGGCTAGTCCGCCACATGTCTCGTCCTTCTGCGTCTGGTTGTCGTCCAGTGGCTGTTCGCCATGTGTCCGATCTCGGTCCAGTCTAGTCAGCACCTCGGGGTGCGTGCCAGTGTTTGTCCACATGTCCGTCTAGTCAGCACCTTGGGGTGCATGCCAGGGTCAGTCCATGTGTCCGTCGGGGTGCGTGTAGGTTAGGCACAAAAATGTGCCACATGTCGGTCAGGGATTGGAGGGCCTCCTGCCCTCTCAGATCTCGATGTAGGATCTAGGTTTTCGATCCGGTCGTCGATGATCGGAGGGCTGCCTGCCCTCTCGGATCCCGATCGTCAATCGGGATCTGTGTCCTCCCATGGAGGGCGCTCCTGCCCTCACATGGTGGTCGACCACCTGTGAGGGCGCGCCTGCCCTCTTGTCGACGTCGTCGGCCTAGATCCAAGTGCCAGGTCAGCAGGTCTCGGGCTGCGGGCCGCCACGTCAGCAGGTCCTGCTCCTTGGGATCTGTGTGCATGCGGGCCGCTACATCAGCTGGTTTTGCTCCTCGGGATCTGTGCAACATGGCATGAAGAATACGTCGAGGGAGGAGGCTTCACAGGTACCAGGTGGAACGAGCGATGCTCGTGTTATCCACCCCAGCTTGGATACCAATGTGACCAAGAAAATATGAATGAAATGAAATATTTGCATTAACTATATAGTTTAGGAACTATAGTTTAAATAGGTTACAAAATAGGTAATATTAACTAAATAGCACAAATAACGCTAATAGAGCGCGTTAGGAGAGTAATATGCTAACTAACTACGTAGTCAAATTGACTACGACTAACCTAGGATATTTAGATAAATATCCAAAAGGTAAACAATAAATAGGAAAAGGTAACTAACCTAGTAGTAAAGTAAATACTAGTGGTAAAAAGTAACAAGCTACTTTTTACCATGCAATAAATAAAATCTACCTAATGTAGGGAAAGGGTAAAATATCCAAATGATGGAATATTTACTCTAACAAAGCTGACACTCTTCTCAAATAGATCTGTAAAATGTGTTTCTTTTGTATTACCATTATTTAAATTGTTCAAAATCTTGTTTATGTCAGTCTTCAATGAGTTTACACAAGTTTTTATGAGGGGTCACAGTCCCCTCATACTTAGTGGGGTTTGAACCTTGGACCTCCCAAAGAGAAGCCAAAGCCCTTACCATTGCAATAAGCTTCATTCATGTTAAATTATAATATCTTTAAAATTTTTCTTTCTGCAACTGGCTCTTCACGCTATTGCTTGATTTGCAAGCTTAGATATATAAAATTTACATATTAATTAAACAAACTAATTTATAATTACAACTTTATGCTAGGGATTAGCCAATACGTGGCCTTGTTCTTGTAAGGGGGTTTTGCAACATTTATTTCCACGTATACCTTGTCTTTACATCCATCATTTAATTTTCATGTAGTCTGCTTTCTAATGTTTGTAATTTTTGTATCTAATCTTCCTCAAATAAGAGTGCAAAATATCATGTACATAATGTCAAACTAAAAAATGATTTTGTAGACATGTAATCCACAAGTCTTTTTTCTTATTATTATGGATTATGGAAGCCTCAAATATTTAGCAACAATTATGTTTTTGAGAATGCACATAGTTACATCACCCTTAGAACTGTTTGAGCAATATTATAGTATCGAGATAAGACCAAGAACAGGCAACATACCAACAAGGTTTATTAGTGGAAGATACTTCCTTGGAAGAAAATGTTTCAGCCCTTGTTCAAAAGTTTCCTTATTCCTCCCCCCATCTTTACCTGGTTTTAGATAGAGTTTATCACAAAAATTACCTCGACAATTGATCTAGGTATGTGACCTTTTTGTAGCATGGCTTTATGCTTGAAAATACCGGAAAATCTTATTTTTAATCCTAACCACATTGTTAGGGGCATAACTTTGTGCTCGGGACTTTGTTTTGATCCATTCAAGAAGCATTGGAAATATTAGAGAGATAATAACTATTTCCACAAAGATTAGAGAGAGAATAACTATTTTCACATAAAACTCTCCGAAGGCCCTCAAAAATGCAAAACAAAATACTTACTAAAAATAGTAATTTTCTATTTTTAGATTTTCATAGCCAAAATGCATCTCTAGCTATGTTGACACATCAGTAGAAGACAAAACACAAAAGGACAAGTCACATGTATGTAATTTTCATTTAATATGCACTTTGTAACTCATGGAAGGTGAATCACCACATTTCCATATGGGTGACCTTCTAACTCATGGAAGGTGAACCACCACATTTCCATATGGGTGACCTTCCATATTCAATATGATGGATTTCCAACACACCAATTCTTGTATAAAGAGAGATGCACCTTGACTGTAAAAAGCATGAGTAATGGATGCAATGTTATAGCCTCACATCTCTTCTCAGAGATTGCTTGCATTGTACTCTATTTTCTGAGCAATAAAATCATTATGTTATTTTGCTTATATACTCTTGTTCTGGTTTGTTATACTCTATTATTTTTTAATTGCACTCTTTCATGATCTTCCTTAACTCAAAATTTTGAATTTTGGATCAGTCAAAATTCTGAGTTTTGGATTAGTGGTATCATAGTGGTCTATCTTTTGAGTGTATGTCCATAAACATGAGATCAAGATATCGAAAGTTTGGGTATCAGATATGAGATCCCTCTGATTACCTCCCTTGTCATTCCAAACGATCTCAAGTGAGAAGTAGAATGGACAACATTGAGATAATCAATCCTTTCAAGGAGATGTTGAATGAAGCCCTCGTGAAATAGAGGAATGAGATGATGGACCAATTTGCTCAAATTCTTCAACGACTCCCTATTGCAAGTTTTGCAACCTCCTTTACACAACCTCTCACTGCCCTAGCACCATTCAGTGCTCCCACACCTTTTAAGGTGTAGGTGAATTTTTATATTCCTACTTTTGAAGGAAAAATTAATGTTGATGCCCTAGAAAATTGGTTGGATCAGTTATCTTCATACTTCTCTATAAATAAATTCATTAATAGTGAGAAAATCACTTTTGCACTCTTGAAAGCTTCATTACCTATTTGAAATTGGTGGGAAGCATATTGTAATAGGGTTATAGAAGAGAATGAAGATGAAGTAGTATTCACATGGGATAATTTCATGGAGGTCATCAAGGAAGAATATTATCCTATGGGAGCCTATGAAGACCAATACATGTGATGGCAACAATTGTGTCAAGGTAAAGACCAATCTATTCAATATTATACTGATGCTTTCCACTCCATGGCAGCAAAGCTAGGTATTCAAGATATTAAAAGGTATCAAATCCTCAAGTACCATAGTGGGCTACAATGGTACATTTGAGAGGACATGGACCTCTTTGAATTCAAGATATTGGGAGAGGCATATAAACTTGTCAAATTGGAGCAAAAGCACAAAAAAAAATAGAAAAGGAGGAGCAAATAATAAAAACTAGAACACTAAGTACCAACCAAAGAAAGGCAAGAGTGACTCTCCAAAGAATCATGATAAAGGGGGTCAACCCCAAAATCATAATTGGAAGCAAGAAAAGACTCCCAAGAAAAGAATCCCTCAAAGGCCAAGAGTGGAAAATGGTGCGATTATCATAAGAGCAATCAATATTCGAGGGAGGAGTGTCAAGCAATTCAGTCATTGTTTGTTGAGTCACAACCCTCTACATCCATTGCACCATTACCTCCACATCCATAGGTTGAGGATAGAGGGAAGCAAATCATGGAAGCCAAACCAAATGTGACCATTGCCACCACACATGTTACACTAGAGGAGTCACAAGAGGAGGAATGCTTATTTCACTCACAAATATGGGTCAAGGGTAAGCCATTACATTTCATTGTTGATAGTGGGAGTCAAAAGAATATGATTTCTACTCAGATGGTGAAGGATTTGAATCTTCCTATCACACCACACCCACAACCATATAATGTTGGATGGTTACAATAAGGGAGAGACATTTATGTCACTCAATAATGTCTCCTCTCTTATGCCATCAAGCCCTTCAAAGATGAATTTTTGTGTGATGTTGTGCCCTTGGATGTTTGTGATGTGATTTTGGGCCAACCATTTATGTGGAAGAGGTATGGTGTATATGAGTCTAGGCCTTAAAGTGTCATCATCACTGTCAAAGGTTAATGCTTTAGGATCCTATAGGTATCTCCTCCTACCTTTATTTCCTTAATTAGTGCTAAATAATGCATAAATATGATATCCAAAATAAGAAAATTTATTTTGTTGATGATCAAGCCACAAAGTAGGAGGACCATCACTACATCAATTGTATATAGTCAAAAGAAGATGGACTAGATTGTAGTAGAATATGATGACTTGTTCAAGTCACCAACTAGGGTTCCACTTCATTGTGAGGTAAAGCATTCCATTGATTTAGTTCTTAGTTCTCCTTTGCCTAATGCACCTATTTATTATAGATTAATCCTTGAAAATGATGAAATTAGGAGGTAGATCCAAGAATTGATTCAAAAGGGGTACATTAGACCAAGTGCTTCACCATGTGGTAGTCCAATTGTCTTAGCTCTAAAGAAATATGGAATGTGGAGACTCTGTATTGACTATAGAGATTTGAATAAAATCATTATGAAGAATCATTATCCACTCCCTTGGATAGATGACTTGTTAGACCAACTCCATGGTGCAAAGTTCTTCACCAAAATTGATCTCAAATCTGGCTATCATCAAATACCCATAGAGCCCATTAATGTATGGAAGACTACATTCAAATCCAAGGAGGGTTTATTTGAGTGGTTGGTTATACCTTTTGGCTTGACCAATGCACCTACCACATTCATGAGGATGATGGATGACATCCTGCATCCCTATACCAACTCATTTGTGGTAGTCTACTTAGATGACATTCTCATCTATAGTAAGACATGGGAGGAACATCTACAACATGTTTGATAGGTACTTTAGATTCTTTAAAGATACAAGCTATATGCTAATTTGGAGAAGTGCTCATTTGGCATGATGAAGATTTAGTACCTTGGGTATATTGTTGATAAAGAGGGAGTCCATGTTGATCCTAAGAATATTTAGGTAATTAGATATTGGCCTACCCCAAAGACTCTAATAGAGCTTTATAGCTTTTTGGGTCTTTCCAATTTCTATCAAATATTTGTATTGGGGTTCTCACATATTGCTTGGCCACTACACCAAGTGACCAAAGGAGGTTTCAAATCCAAGTTCCATTGGGAAGATACACAATAGAGGGCATTTGAGAGGTTGAAGGACCAATTGTGTTCATCTCCTACACTTTTCCTACTTGATTTGCATCAATATTTTGAGGTATTGTATTCTCACATAACATGGGCATCCAATTGCCTATCATAGTGAAACATTCAATGAAGCAGTTCAAAAATACCCCATATATGACAAAGATCTCTATGCCATTGTCCAAGCATGTAAATAATGGAAGCACTACATCTTGGGCAAGGAAACCATCATCCACATAGATCATAGACCTCTAGAGTTCATTTAGATATAGAGTAAGCTAAGGAATGAAAGACATCAAAAGTGGGCCACATATCTATAATAATTTCATTTGATCATCAAGCATAAGAAAGGGAGTGCCAATTTAGTAATAGATTGTTTGAGTTGACCTCCAATCATAGCACTCACCACCATTCTTGATTCTTGTGGGCATGATACTTCCAATTGGTCCACCTTGTATGAAGTAGATTCTGATTTTATAAATACATATCGAGCTCTTCATGTGGGTAAGCATATTTTTAATTTTTATTTGTAAGATAACCTCCTCTACCATATGGGACATATTTGTGTACTAGCTAGTGAGTACTCAAAGATGATTTGGGAAGCACACTTTAGCAAAGTAGTAGGTCACTTTGGGGTGGAAAAAATATTGGTAGTACTTCAAAAGTACTTTTATTGGCCCAAGATGAGGAACGATGTTGAGAGGTACATCAAGTCATGTACCTCCTACGTTATTGCTAAACCAACCAACAAGAAGTAAGGATTATATACACCATTGCTAATGCCATCCAAGCCTTGGGAATCTATCTCCATGGATTTCCTCTTAGGTTTACCCACATCTAAGCATGGTAATGATTGTGTTTTTGTAGTAGTTGATTATTTTTTAAAAATGGCTATCATGATTCCTTGTAAGAAATCCATTTTAACTAAGGATATTACTAAGCTTTATTTTAGTCATGTGTGGCTCAACTTTGGCTTGCCAAAGTCCATTGTATCTAATAGGGATAGCATATTTTTGAGTATTTTTTGGTCCACCCTATGGAGCATGATGGACACCAAGTTGACCATGTCCATAACCTTCCATCCTCAGATTGATGGCTAGATAAAAGTTGTGAATTGATTGATTATACATCTTTAAATGTACAATTCCAAGCATCCATATACATGGGATGAGAGCCTCCCCTACATTCAATATGGGTACAATTGAGCTCTACATAGCTCTACCAAACATAACCTATTTCATGTTTATTTTGGGTTCCAACCCTTGGCACCCATTGATGTAGCTCTCCCTATGCAACCCATGGAGTACTCACCTCATGGATAAAAAGAAGTAAAAAAGGTAACATAATTTGTGGAATAGATTCAACACATCCAACAATAGGTCCATGACCTCTTGGAAAAGACAAATAAAAAATACAAGCAATGCCATGACCAACATTGGGTCCCACATCAATTCAAGGTTGGAGATAAGGTATGGTTACATCTTTAGAAAGAGAGACTTGTAGGACCCCATAGGAAGATCAGACCTCTTCTCTATGGACCATACACCATCACCAAGAAGGTGGGAGAAAATACCTTTGAATTGAATCTTCCATCTTATCTTGGTTTGCATCCAATCTTCAATGTTGAACTTCTTAGGCCCTATCATCCACCTCTGTTGGACACTTCCATAGTAGCAAAATAGTTGGACATTGAAGAACTCAATCTAGATAACTTAGCACTAGTGGAGGAGGATCAAATTGTTGACACATGGACTAAGACCACTAGAAGGTAGTCCACTCAGATGTATAGAGTGGTCAAGGTAGGACAACTTGGTCACCAAGGGGAATGGCTCACAAAAAATTAGATAAAGAAATAATTTTTGCACCTGATGTCAAAAGTTGATGCAATGGGGACCATTGCTTTTCAAGGGGAATGATCTAGGCATGTGACCTTTTTGTAGCATGGCTTTATGCTCAAAAATACCTAAAAATCTATTTTTTTATCCTAACCACACTATTAGGGGCATAACTTTGTGCTTGAGACTCTATTTTGATCCATTCAAGAAGCATTGGAAATATTAGAGAGAAAAAAAATTTTCATAGGCAACTCTATCATAGACAGAAGTTGCCAACATGTTTATGGAAAAAATGCTCTAGAGGCCCTCAAAAATGCAAAACAAAATACTTACTAAAAATAGTAATTTTCTATTTTTAGATTTTCGTAGCCAAAATGCATCTCTAGCTATGTTGACACATCAGTAGAAGATAAAACACAAAAGGACAAGTCACATGTATGTAATTTTCATTTAATATGCACTTTGTAACTCATGGAAGGTGAATCACCACATTTCCATATGGGTGACCTTCTAACTCATGGAAGGTGAACCACCACATTTCCATATGGGTGACCTTCCATATTCAATACAATGGATTTCCAACACACCAATTCTTGTATAAAGAGAGATGCACCCCTAACTATAAAAAGCATGAGTAATGGATGCAATGTTATAGCCTCACATCTCTTCTCAGAGATTGCTTGCATTGTACTCTATTTTTTGAGCAATAAAATCATTATATTATTTTGCTTATATATCTATGTTTTGGTTTGTTATACTCTATTATTTTTTAATTGCACTCTTTCATGATCTTCCTTAACTCAAAATTCTGAGTTTTGGATCAGTCAAAATTCTGAGTTTTGGATCAATAGTTGAACCGTAGCCTAAAAAAATAACATTGCTTGCACACCATACCTCGTAGGATATTTCCTTAGAGATGATCAACAAACTTAAAGTACTCTTGCAATCAGTTGCTTGGTTAAATTTAAAACTTCTGCATAAATAATGTTTCCAATCCTCGTGGTGTGATTGTTTGTTGTTGAAAATCCTATTTCAAATTGAAATTCTCAAAGATTTGACTTCATACCACAACCAAACACAATTTGTGTTGACTGAAAGGTTCATCAAACACAAATTCTTAGTCCAATCTCCAAGACCATCAAATTCATTTAGAATCATGAAGAAAAATAGTTAATCATATCCAAGTGTCTCATAAATTTATGAATAGAACTATCTTCTTGTAAATTTAGGTGTCTCATAAATTTATTTTTAGTCAAATTTGAGAGGGCCTACCATACAATGCTTCATATGGTATGATCCTAATGGAGATACAATAGCTATTATTGTAATTAATTTCAACCACACTTAAATATTTCTCCCATTGCTTGAGTTTATTGATGACATACATCTACAACATATCTTCCAACACATGATTCACTCTTTTTGTCTACCCATCTATTTTAGGATGACATACACTATGAATGTTTAATTGTGTGCTCAACACATCTTGGAAAGTTTTCCAGAAGCATGAAAAAAGCAAGGAATCTCAATCAGATATGATCTTTTTGGACACTCCATAGGGTGAGAGAATTTTCTTAAAATAAAGCTAGGCTATATCTTTAGCCTCAAAGGTGTTTCTTAGCAATAGAAAGTGGACAAATTTCATTATCTTATTCATAATCACCAAGGCAGACTCATGTATTTATTGTGTTATTGGCACCCCAATAATAAATCCATGGATCCTACATGCCATTTTTGACTTTGGAATATCATGTGGATATAATAGATGTTGGAAATATGTTCAGGTTTTTTTGTCATTGATGTCAAGAAGTCAGGATCAGTGAGCATCAGTTTCAATGAGCAGCATCAGTTTTAGGTTCTGTAATCAGTGCAAAAGAAAGATTGCTTCCAGGTGTTCAGATGAGGTCTAAAGGGCAAAAGGAAGGCCCAAGCAAAATAATATTATAATGTTTTATTATAATATTAAAGGTCTAAGGTCAAGACCTAGAGATTTAATTTCATTATAAATTAATTATAATAATTTCATTATAAATTAATTTATAATTTAATTTGAATAACTCGATGAGTTATTAAGTTAATTATAACTTATATATAATAAGTTAATTATAAATTAATTTATGATTTAATTTAAAACCCTAAAGGTTAGGGTTAAGAGGGTGCAAAGTTTAAATAATTTGAATTAATCGAATTAAAATATTTGTCGACGTCTTGGAGCTTATGGTACTTTGCATATAAAGGAGAGTAAAACACTATAGCAAAAATTATCCAAGCAATCCATATGATATAAGCGAATATTGTGCGCAAGGCAAGGAAGAAGATCGTTTGTGTTTTTAAGGCTTTTGAGAGGCCGAACATAGGACAAGGGAGAGGGGAACCCACTCCATGTTGCAAGGCATTGGGTAGCATGATTGGTAGCTAGAGGCTGCGTTAGGATGTTCGTTGGTGCAAGGTTGAGGGATGGAATCTCGTGATATTCATTTTGCTAAGCAGAGGAAGGTTTTTCGTCGAAGTCTGCACCGTCGGTAAAGGACAAAGGGAAGGCACTAGCCTTTCCCTTTATGTGGGAGCACGTAGCCCACGTGGTGGGCGTGCGCTTGGCAAAGGCGCTTGACAGGGAGAGGTTACGCGTTCAAAACCCGTTGAGGCCATTTTGGTGAAGTGTATAAGGTATGCACTTTTATTGTAAGGTCTAAATTGTTGCATCCAAAATTGCTAAGGTGGAAGTTGAAATTGCTAAGGTGGAAATTAATTTTTAATTTCCTAAGGTCTTATTGATTGGATATTGCATTATTTTAAAAAGGATTTTGTGAGTTAAGTAAGGGAGATAAAAGGGTATGCATAATTTATTTTTGTGATTTGATTTTTGAGTGCTTAGAATTTATAAGAGGAGTAATAAGGTGTGCCAAGGGAGTTAGATATTTTTGTTAAAACAAAGTTAATAAAAATTGTATTGAAAGAAGAAATAAGGTTGAGTAAGTTTTTGATATTTTGACTTGGTGAAATATTTTTGTAAGAAAATATTAAGGACAAATATTTGCTATCTAACCCTAGTATTGGCAAAAAGAGTGGTTGTGATTGAGACAGGTGTTTGAGGTCAAATCATCTTCAAACAAGAGGTAAGGACACATTATCCTTGAGAGTGATTGTTGGATGTTATGAATGCTAAGTTGGAGTGAAAAGGATTTTTTGATAAGCATTGTTGAATAAGTTTTTATATGCATGAATTGGTGAATGCTTGAGTGAGAACTTGTGAACTATCTTGAACTAGGGTTTATGCAAAGATCATGAGTATCATTGTTATGTGTATGTAGGAACATCTTGAGTTGAGTTTGAGTTTCATTGTGAGAGTTGTTGAGAGTATTGTATGAACCATTGGCTTAGGGTTTTGCAAGTAAGTTGGTTTCATTGATTGAGTTCATTGAGCTATAGTGATTGGAAATGTTAGAGTTAAAGTGCACTATGCCTTTGTTTTGACATTTGTCAGTTTATACTAACACTTGTCAATTTATCATATAGGCCTTCTGCCTATATATGTAACTCATTTTATGAATAAAACAATCCCCTTCAGTTTTCCCTCCTAACATTTGGTATCAGAGCGCATTCAAGGATTAAAAAAAAAAATAGGGAAACGAGCAGCAGTTTGAACCAACCGAAGCCAAAGCTTTTCTACCGTCAATCTGACGGCTTAACATTGCCCACTACCAAAGCGGAGAGCATTGGAGCAAATCTCTCCCAAAAAAAAAAACATTTACAAGAGTGCACAAAAAAAATCTTTTCGACGATCCTCCATGCACAAACGTCTGCTACAGGCAATATCCGGGACTTTATCTGCGAACGAACGGTTGCCTCGGTCGTGGGACACAAACTGCTCCTCCCACTCCACAAATCGCCTGTCGCCCATGCTTTTCTGCATACTTTCTTCTGTCGCCGCTATTCGCTATTCGCCTCCACCTGAGAGACGTCGCAGGATCGAATCTTGAACCCTTCCTCGATCTGGTTCAAAAACCCTTCCAGTGGTCGTGCCCTTGCCTGTCTGTTGGTGCTGTCATTGTTTTCGCCTGCGGCCACAACTTCATCCCAAACATGTGTACTGTGCATGCCCCGATTTGATGGCCTTTAGGAACATCAATTTTTGGAGGCTCGCACTCGATGGAATACGACATCGCGAGTAACAATGTAAGTTCGTTGCACCTCCAATCCAACACCTGGTGCTTCACCTCCATGACAGGCTCCCTATCGACGCTAACGAACAGCGCCGGGTCGTCGGGGCCTTTGGTCCTGTTAGGAGGGAAAACTGAAAGGGATTATGTTATTGATAAAAATAGGTTACATATATAGGCAGAAGGCCTATATGATGAACATGACACTTGTCAATGAAACTGACAAGTGTCAAACTGAAGGCATAGTGCACTTTAACTCTAACATTCCCCCTTAAAGTGCACTATCCTAACTAAAGAAAAAAACAAAGCAAGTCAACATTAGGTAACATTCCCCCTTAATGTTGACTTCTAAAAAATCTACATCCTTCCTTATTGCTGAGTTGGTCTAGGCTCGTACTTTCTGTGCTTGGCTCTCCAACTGTGAATAATGCTAGATTCATTGTGTATACATCTCGGTCTATTGCCTTAGGGTCAGCCACTTCCACGGGTCTGTTGCCACTGGGTCAGCCGTCTAAGTGCCTCAGGGTCATCATGGGTGCGTCAGGGTCAGCCACTTCTGGGTCTGTTGCCTCTGCAGGTCATCCTCAAAGGATGTTGCCTCTCGTAGGTCACTGACTAGATTCACCATGAGTATGAAATTTCTCTTCATGGTGAACTCAATCTAGAAGGTGTCGGTCTCTGCCGAAAATGCACCTAATGAAAGGAAAAACGAGCCATATAAGAGTGTCGGTCTCTGCCGAAAATGCACTCAATACAATAAAATGAGCCATAGATCAAAATAGGAGAGAAGAAGAAAAGAAGAGAATCTTCTGAAGTGTCTTCGTCTGTAGTATTCAGAAGTAGATCCGGAAAAGACCTCGGATAGAGTCTAGGGTGTCTTTGTCTGTAGTCCCTAGTATAAGTGTCCTTATGGTGACCATGTCATCTCATCGAAATGCATGGGTAACCAGCCGCTGCATCCGCCAAGTAGAAAGAGGTGAATACTAGATACTAGGTTCACTTACAAGTACCTTGGGAGTGTCGGGTACAACCGAAAGTGCACTCCAAGGTAGAAAAAATTTGAGGCTAAAAAACTCAATTAAAACAGCCTCAAAATTAGAATATGACACCACCATAGTGTCCGTCACGGAAAACCGTTTCCAACGACTATAAATACCCCTATACTCCATCATCAAAGGGGCCTTCATCATGTGGAAAAAACATCATGCCTATCTAAGGCAGAAAATAGACAACATCGCTCAATGGCGGCATCGCTCTCAGGCGGAAAAAATAGCATCAATTTCCCTCGCAGGGGAATTACATGGGCCATTTAGGGCCATCAACTCTCTGAAAAAATACAATAAGAGGCCATGAGGGCCTTCCACTCCCACTTCCATGTGGAAAAAAAAAATGGCCTAAGGCCACCCAATACAAACCCTCCAACATAGAACATTGTTTCTTGCAAATATATGACACCCCATACTCAACTTTATATAAAGATACTCTTTTCATTTTAAAAGATGGCTATCCTCCATAACCATAAAATAAAATATTGTCCACTAAAAAAATGGCCCCCATTAGAAAATAAGAAATTAATTAATTTCACGCACTCACTGCCTTTTCCTACTCAGCATGGGAACCGAACATTATTGCCTTCATTCCAAGAGGCGGGAATGCCCCAAACGTGGGAAAATTTCTAAATTTTGGAACACCCGTCAATCAAGGGGCCTCGATGAACGTAACGAAGCCATCTCCTCCAGATTTAATCGCAACTTCAAGTTATCAATAATGCTGCCATCAAATGACGGCAAGTCTCGGGGGCTGCAATAGTGAGTGGAGAACAAAATAGCATAGTTTTCATCGACTCCAACGTCCATGAAGGCAGTTTTCATCAATTTAGGAGCTCTCCTTGGCTGTGAGAAAAATCCGGCTGAACTGCAGACTAACTTGACAGCTTTACAGATTTTGAGGAAGAAATGGAATCGATGGCAGCATCCTCCCGCACAGTTTACTATTTTGACACATCCCAGGAGCGCTCTGCAAATCCTAAACAGCCCAGCCCCATCCAGATCTGTGCTGAGTTGAAGGCAGTGGGATTGTGGCTGAAACCACCAGTCCTCCGCCCGTCGGTTATTATTTACACGCGCTCTCCCAAAATAGTCTCCTTCGAAACCGCTCTCCAACCCTGCATACAGCAGCCAGGGTTCGAAACCCCCTCCGCGAATGTGCCCCACCGACAGCCACGGCTGGAAAAACATCAAGAAATTTTGGGAATTTTTTTGCGGAACAAAAATAAAAAACATGAACATTGCAGTCACAGCTCATGAAACGGGCATGTCACACAACTCCTGGCCCGGGTTCGAAGCGCGTCCGCATAATGAACATCTTCACTTGGCCGGCAGTGACAGTTTGCAATTTGTGGACTTCTGTAAGCAGGGCGTCAGAATTCATATATCTGCAGACTAGACAAGGCTTCGGAGTTGTGGCTGCCAACCAGAGAAGAACAACACAGGGCCAAAATCAAATGCAAATAGACAAGCTTTGCGTAACGGTCGATGATGGCGGCCAACACCTTTCCATCCTTCACCGCCATCACCAAATCTATCGGGGATTCGACATTTCCACCGGCTCGAACCTCCGACCTCGCTCTCAGACAACCAACTACTGCACTTTCTCTGGGCGGATTATTTGTACCTGGATCCCTTTCACTGCGTGAGGGTATTGGCGATCCTCCTCCATGAGCGCGTGGCGGCATTCATCCGCCGCAGCTAGCACCGCTGGGACAAACAGACATGGCCATAGGAAAAGAAAAAACGCGGCGCCTGCAAGCAAAGCAGATCCGAACATGTCCATCTTCTCAATGCTGGTTTTCTGAAAACCTTCTCTCCGAAAATGGGGACGAGCTGAAAGTTGTAGATGATTTACTGCCATCTAAAAGGGGACGGCGTCTGGTTGACTGTGCCGTAGCCAAAAAATGAACCCTCCCCGCTGGTGCCATTTTTGATTATTACTAAGCGAACACCGAACGCACTGAAAGTCTCGAGGAAGCGGGCGGTTGAAACGGCAAAGAAGGACTTTAATGAGACATTCCTCCGTGAAAGTCATCCGCACAGGCTTCGCAGGCCAACAACACAGATTCGGCTTTCAAAACTGCTGCAACAAGACTGGATCTGAAAATTCTGAAAAAAAATTCAAAATTTTAAACACGATCTAAAAAAATTGAAAAATTTTCCCAACTTTAAAATTTTTTACCATCTGGTTTCTGATCCATCAAATGATGGAGAGCATACTCCCTCGGTAAAAATTAAAAAAAAAATAGGGAAAAAAAAATGAGGGGGGAGGGAGGATTTCCATGAGGGAAATCCCCCCTCAAGGGTTTTCACAGGGCAGGGAAAGCCTGCTCTGATACCAAATGTTAGGAGGGAAAACTGAAAGGGATTATTTTATTGATAAAAATAGGTTACATATATAGGCAGAAGGCCTATATGATAAACATGACACTTGTCAATGAAACTGACAAGTGTCAAACTGAAGGCATAGTGCACTTTAACTCTAACAGGTCCGGTACTCGATGCCCACCTCATGCGAGTAACAATGTAGCTGGACAACCACTTACGTTTCCAGAGACTTCAAATTCAACCTCAGAAAAAAATAAAGCCCAACACGCTCTGTTCTCAATGAAATAGAATGCAACAACTCAACCACTTAAAATATAAAATTAGAAGTTTGAAAAAAAAATAGGTCCTCCTTCATGCAAGAATAGCCAGGGAATCCGCGGAGGGATACATATAGGAAAAATGGATCAATTTGGGGGCAGCCATTAATTTTCAAAATTCTGGTTTCTGATTCATCCATCAAGGATGAAGAGCATACTCCCTATTTTGAAAAAAAATGGGGAAAATAAAAAAAAGGGGAGAGGGAGGATTTCCATAAGGGAAATCCCCCCTCAAGGGGTTTCACAGGGCAGGGAAAGCCTGCTCTGATACCAAATGTTAGGAGGGAAAACTGAAGGGGATTGTTTTATTCATAAAATGAGTTACATATATAGGCAGAAGGCCTATATGATAAACTGACAAGTGTCAGTATAAACTGACAAATGTCAAAACAGAGGCATAGTGCACTTTACTTTATTTTAAAACTTTATCAGTGGAGATGGACCACTATTAATTGTAGGGGAACTTTATTTTTCACATGTATGGAGAGGAAAATTATAGTACCCGTGAAGCAAATGGCCAACATCATTTTGGCCTATGTAATTCCCTTGTGAGGGAAAATTGTGAGACTGTTTTTTATTCCGCCTGAGAGCGATGCTGCCATTGTGCGAGGTTTTAGTTGCTGCCTTAGAAAGTTATGTTGTTTTTTCACATGATGCAGGCCCCTTTGATAATGGAATATAGGGGTATTTATAGTCGTTGGAAACGTTTTTCCGCAACGGACACAATGGTGGTGTCAAATTATAATTTTGAGGCTATTTCACTTCAGTTTTTTAGCCTCAAAATTTTTCTACCTTGGAGTGCACTTTCGGTTGTACCCGACACTCCAAAGGTACTTTCATATGTGATCCTTGTACCTAGTGATCTTTTCTATACACTTGGCGAATGCAGCGGCTGGTTACCCATGCATTTCGGTGGGATGACATGGTCACCATAAGGACACTTATACTAGGGACTACAGACAAAGACACCCTAGACACTATCCGAGGTTTTTTCGGATCTACTTCTGAAGACTACAGACGAAGACACTTCAGAAGATTCTCTTCTTTTCTTCTTCTCTCCTCCTATTTTGATCTATGGCTCATTTTATTGTATTGAGTGCATTTTCGGCAGAGACCGACACTCTTATATGGCTCGTTTTTCCTTTCATTAGGTGCATTTTCGACAGAGACCGACACCTTCTAGATTGAGTTCACCATGAGGAGGGATTTCATACTCATGGTGAATCTAGTTAGTGACCTACGAGTGGCAACATCCTCTGAGGATGACCTGTAGAGGCAACAGACCCAGATGTGGCGACCCTGAGGCACCCATGATGACCCTGAGGCACTTAGACGGCTGACCCAGTGGCAACAGACCCGTTGAAGTGGCTGACCCTGAGGCAACAGACCGATATGTATACACAGTGGATCTAGCATTATTCACAGTTGGAGAGACAAGAGCACAAAGCACGAGCCTAAGACCAAATCAGCAATAAGGAGGATGATAGGTTGTTTTCGAGAAGTCAACATTAAGGGGGAATGTTACCTAATGTTGACTTCTTTTTGTTTCTTCTTTAGTTAGGATAGTGCACTTTAAGGGGGAATGTTAGAGTTAAAGTGCACTATGCCTCTGTTTTGACATTTGTCAGTTTATACTGACACTTGTCAATTTATCATATAGGCCTTCTGCCTATATATGTAACTCATTTTATGAATAAAACAATCCCCTTCAGTTTTCCCTCCTAACAGGAAAGTGTTGGAGTGATAGTTCAAGTTTTGTAATACAAATTGTTCTATATTCTGAATTGATTTGAAAGAGGTTTTCTAAAAGAAATTGATTTGAGTCTGTATGCAAGTTTTGTAAGTAATTTGAGAAAGCTTTTGTGAAAGTTTAAGGACAAATTTATGTGAGCCTTTGTGGAAGCTTACAATTGATTGGACAAAGATTGGGTAAGTTCTAGTAAGGACTTGTTGGACATATTTGAGGTAAGTCTTAGAGAAGACTTGAGATCTAATTTGATTAATTTGTTCAAACCTTGAGTTAAGGTTTGGGGCAGATCTATCAGAGGTGATTTATGATTGGTCAATATTTGTTGTAAAGCTTGAGGATAAATTTGAGGATAGATTTTGGTACAGATTTGAGGACAGGTTTGTGTCAGACCAGAGATATAGGAGTAGATTTGTGTTAGATCGAAGGACTGTGTTTAGTGCAAATTTGAGACAGAGTTTGATTAGAGCTTTGGAGGTGACATAGCAGAGGACAATAGTCTCTAGTGGATAGAGATCCATTAGCCAGGGTAGAGAGGATAGGGGTCTTCAATGGAGAGAGATCCACAACCTAGAGCAGTGGAGGCAGTAGTTCTCTAGAGGATCACCAAGCCAGAGCAAAGGAGGATTTCTCCTATGGATAGAGATCCACAAACTTGATTAGGGGATTGGTGTCTCCTTTGGACATAGGTCCATAAATATTATAATAGGGAAGGATTCCCAAAGATATTTGTTGAGAAAATATTAGTGAAATATTTTTTCCATGGAGTAGCCCACATTGGGTGAACCACATTAAATCATGTCTCTCATGTGTGTACGCTTTATGTGATGTTTATTGCTTTAATGTTACTACTGCTATCATATGTGTTGAAAAGTAAAAAGTTTTATATTATACTGTTCACCCCCCCTCTCAGTATAAGCACATGTTCTTCAATTAGTATCAGAGTGGGTCTCTCCATGAAAAGACTAACAGCTTGGAGGAAGATCCATAAGAAATACACATGACTTCAAAAAATGAAGAAGATACCATGTTTGATATAAAAGAGGAATTCTTCACTGCTCTCAGGAATTTGGAAAGTATTAGAGATAAGAACTCAAACCTGAAGGAAAAAATTCAAGAGGATGAAGAAGCAAATATGGAACTTCTACAAAGTCTCACAGAACTCAAGATAAAGGTAGAATAGGGAAAGAAAATTGAACAGGATTTGACAGATCTATTAAGAGCAAGAGAAACAAAATGTGAAAAATTAGAAGCAAAAATTGTTTATCTAAGGAATGAATTTGAAAATACCAAGGTACTACCAGATATAAAGTTTGGAAAATAGAAAGAGGATTCAAGTCTTCAAGAAGCAGAAACTTCAAACAAAGATAAGCAAGTGACATATACTCCAAAAAGAAAAGACATCAAGAAGGAAGAAAGCAAAGAAGAACCATGGACAAGAGTTAATCACATAAGGAGAAGCACTCAACAACAATCTCAAAGGCATCCAAACATGTTACATAATTTCTTCCATGGCTATTGCTTTTCTTGTAACAAATATGGTCATAGAGTTGTACACTGCACTGGTTATGTGAAAAATGATGTTAGAAGAAATTTCAACTCTTTTGCACCTCTTATGAATAATTATATCATATGTTACAAATGCAATAATTTTGGGCATAAGGCTAGATGGTGCAAAATGGTACTTCCTGAGTCTAGTAAAAAGAATACAACTTCAACAACTTGGAAAGAGAAAAAGGGAAATGAAAAGTCTAGATCAATGTTAGCTCAAAAAACTCTTCATGCTTAGGATAAATAAGAACAATGGTTTCTTGATAGTGGTTGCTCTAGACACATGACAGGAGACAAAGACAACTTTTTTGTACTCAAAGAAATTAATAGAGGATTAGTAAGTTTTGGTGATAATGCATCAACAAAAATTGGTGGAAGAGGAACTCTGAGTTTAGATAATGGGAAAATAAAAACAGAAAATGTTCTATATGTCAAAAGGTTAAGACACAATCTGCTAAATGTAATCCAACTTTGTGATCAAGGTCATATGGTTACATTTCACCCAGATAGATGTGAGATAAGAAAGTTGGAAACTGGAAAAGTCATTACAAATGCAAGTAGAACTCCAAACAACCTCTATATGCTTAGTGAGATCAAAGGAGAAAAGTGCTTTCTATCACAAGAATATGAGAGTTGGTTATGACATAGAAGAATGGGTCACTTTAATTTTGACAACATAGTCAGCATAAGCAATAAGCAAGCTACCAGAGATTTACCCAAGCTAAAAATGCCATAAAACACAATCTGTGCACCTTGTCAACATGGAAAGCAAACTAGAACAAGCTTTAAATCAAAGGGATATATGTCATATGAGCCATTAAGTCTAATACATACTAATCTATGTGTTCCTACAAGAACACAGAGTATTCAAGGTGAAAGTTACTTCATATTGTTCATAGATGATTACTCCATAATGGTTTGGGTAACTTTTCTGAAAGATAAGTCAGAAGCATTTGAAAAATTCAAAGCATTTAAAGAACGGGTTGAAAATGAAACTGGCAAGAGGATTAAGTTTTTGAGATCTAACAGAGGAGGAGAGTTTACCTCAAATGAATTTGTAGATTTTTGTGAACAACATGGAATCAAGAGAGAATACTCAGCTGCAAGAACTCCTCAAAAAAATGGAGTAGTTGAAAGGAAAATAGGACTATTGAGAATATGATTAGAGCTATGTTAAATGAGTCCAAGCTTTCAGATGGGTTTTGGAGGGAAGTAGTCAACACAGTAGTATATATAATCACTAGGGCTCAAATGAGGATAAATCATCAACTCCATATGAGCTTTGGAAATGAAGACCGACCATTGTAAAGCACTTCAAGTTTTTTGGAAGCAAGTGTTACATAAGACAGGAAGAGCAAAACTTGGGCAAGTTTGACCCAAGATATGATGAGAGATTTTTTCTTGGTTATTCTACTAAGAGTAAAGCTTATAGATGTTATAACAAAAGGACACACACTATTGTAGAAAATATAAATGTAACAATTGATGAGAAGATAGATTCAAGAGAACCAGTTCAACAAATTGTGTATCAAGAAGATGGAAGTTGTCAAGAAGAGTTTCGTGAGGAATCAGATGAAGAAGAGGAAGAAACACAAAGACTTATTCCTAAGACTCCATCCAGGTATGTACAAAAACATCATCCAAAAGAACTAATCACTAGGAATCTAAATGAAAGATAGACAAGGAGAAGGATAATAACACCATCTCAACAAGCAAGTTTTTCTTTGTTATCTAAGATTGAGCCAAAAGACTTCAATCAGGCAAGTGAAGATAAGTTTTGGATTAAGGCAATGGATGAGGAATAATATCATATAGAGAAAATTAATACTTGGAAACTTGTTCCACAACCAAAGGACAAAAATGTGACTGGCACTAAATGGGTATTCACAAACAAGTTAAATGAAGATGGACAGGTAGTTAGGAATAAAGCAAGGTTAGTGTGCAAAGGTTATGCACAGGTACAGGGAATTGAATTTGACGAGAGATTTGCTCCAGTTGCATGTTCTTAGCCTTCTCAAGTTTTAAAAACTTCAAAGTATATCATATGGATGTCATGTCAACATTTCTAAATGGTGTTCTAGAAGAAGAAGTTTATATTGAGCAGCCAGAAGGATTCATATTAACAGATAAACCAGACTATGTATGCATTTTGAAAATTGTATTGTATGGTCTAAAAAAGGCTCCTAGAGCATAGTACTCAAGATTGGATAAGTATCTCCAGGAACAAGGATTCAGGAAAGGAATAATGGACATCAACTTATACATAAAAAATAAATGGAATAATCTACTAATTGTGGTTGTTTATGTGGATGGCATCATTTTTGGGGGAAACAATGATAAGATGTGTAAAGAATTTTCAAAGAGCATGTAGAATGAATTTGAGATGTCTATGATTGGTGAATTTTCCTTCTTTCTTGGACTTCAGATTTCATAATAAAAGAAAGGGGCGTTTCTTTCACAAACCAAGTATATAAAAGAGATGCTAAAGAAATTCAAGTTAGAAGATTACAAGCCAGTAAGTACTCCCATGGTTATAGGATGTAAGCTAAGTAAAGATGATGAATCTCTAGAGGTAAATCAGAAATTATACAAATCTATGATTGGCAACTTATTGTACGTCACAACTACTAGACCAGATATTATGCAGGCAGTGGGATTAGTGGTAAGGTTTCAGGCAGCACCCAAGGAGACACATGTAGCAGCAAATAAAAATGATTCTTAGGTATTTAAAAGGGACTATGGATTTTGGGCTATGGTATCCCAAAAGTGATAGTTTTACTCTCACAGCTTATACAAATGTAGATTGGGCTGGCAGTATTGATGACAAAAAAAGTACAATTGGTGGAGCATTCTTTCTTGAAGACTGTTTAGTCTCTTGGTTAAGTAAGAAACAAACATCAATATCCTTATATACAACAGAGGCAGAATATATTGCAGCAGTTTCCAGTTGTACACAGGTATTATGGATGAAGCGAACTCTAGAAGATTTCAAGATAAAACATGATCATCCTATTCCCATATTGTGTGATAATACAAGTGCTATAAATATTTCAAAAAATCGAGTGATGCACTCTAGGGCAAAGCACATTCCAATTAAGTATAATTTTCTGAGAGAACAAGTGACAACCAAGTAGGTCAGGTTGGAATATGTTACTACAAAGGAACATATTGCAGATATTTTCACTAAGCCACTTTCGAAAGAGACCTTTGATTACCTTCGAGTAAAGTTGGGAGTAGTTCTACTCCCACCCCAAAATTAATCACCTCAAGAGGAGGTGGGGGAGGGGCTAAGCTAAGAGTCTCATTCTTAGCCCCAAGCCCCAAAGGTGACCCTTTGCCATTGATGACAAAGGAGAGAGATTTGAGTAAGGGGGAGAGATTTGAGTCAAGAGGAAAGCATTCAGTTAGGGGGAGCAGAACATAAAAAGGTTAAGGAAATGGTAAAAGGTAATTGGGTTGCCATCAATGACAAATGGGGAGATTGTTGTAAATATGTGCACGTTTTTTTGTCATTGATGTCAATAAGTCAGGATCAGTGAGCATCAGTTTTAATGAGTAGCATCAATTTTAGGTTATGTAATTAGTGTAAAAGAAAGATTGCTTCCAGGTGGTCAGATGAGGTCTAAAGGGCAAAAGGAAGGCCCAAGCAAAATAATATTTTATTATAATATTAAAGGTCTAAGGTCAAGACCTAGAGATTTAAATTAATTATAAATTAATTATGTGAAGATGAAAACACGACACTTAAACAATGAAGAAAGCAAATAACCCAAAGAAACACAAGATTGCACAAATAGATAATTTTATTCAATAAACGGGGGGAGCTAATAAACTCCTTTTGATACAATCTGTACTCAGTGAGTATTTGATACAATGATGTACAAGATGCTAGGGTTCTCCGAAACCCTAGCTACAATAATGAAGTGTCTTCAATGTGCTTCGCTCCCAACAGAATGAGTGGGCTTCTGAGATATCCGATGTCGGGCCACTCTAGCTTCAACAACTATCCAATGTTGAATGAGAACCTGTAGATCTACATACACACAAACAAACAAGGGGATTAGCAATACCTGTGAGGGCTCCACAGAGTGAGACCCTTAGTTACCAATAAAACCCTAGCTATTAATGAATAAAATGGCATACAAAAATCTATAGATTATACAATGAAATAAAACCAATGGGGATTTACCTTGCTATTTATCGATGTTTTGTTGCAGATCCATGGATGTGATGCCCTAGCAGCAGTAGCAGATGTGTAGCAATAGGCTCGGGCGTGCACCTGGTGATTACGATAGGCTCTAGTGCGCACCTGGGATACAATAGGCTCTGGTGCACCTACGGGATACAACAGGCTCTGGTGCGCACCTACGGGATACAACAGGCTCTGGTGTGCGCTTGGCAGGCTCTACAATGAGCTTGGCAAGCTCGGGAGGGCGCCTACGGGTAAGGGTATATCTACAGAAGCAGATCATGGAGGATGCGATGAATGCGGTGGATGGATGGGGACTACGATGGTGATGGAGAATGGATGTGGGGATGGTTGGAATAGTTGAAGTCCTATGGCTAGCTAGGGCTTTGGATTTTCAAGGCTCTATCACTTTCTGCTTCACTAGGGCTTCGCCAATGACTTCTTCGGGATGCACATGCCAATATCAGGGTTCCAGGGTTTGGGCATTTGCAAATGCCCTTACTTATAATCCAACCTTAGGGTTTCTTAGGGTTTTAGCTCAACACTTTAGATCATGTGGCTAAGATTAAATCACATCCTAGGGTTGAGATTGTACTTTAAGTGTGGCATGGATTAATGAAGATGGACGGTGGAGATTAGATTGGATCGGATGGCTGTGGTTAATTGGGTTTATAAATACATATTTTATAATAAATATATTATAATATAATATAAAATATTATATTAAATATAAAATAATATTAAAATAAGCCCAATTGGGTTAGGAAATGGCGGGAAAGGGCTAAAGTGGGCCTTTTGAAGGCGGGAAGGGTGTATGGTGGACAAGTGGGTGGTGGGATGGTTAGGATGGAGGATTAGTGGCTGTAATTTGGTGTCTACAGATGCCCCTTTTTGTACCATGTTGCGTGAAACACAATATGGTGCAAAAATACGAGACACCTGCTTGGGCTATGGGCACAGAAGCAACTTCTCTCTGTCGTTGGATTTGAGCACTGATGTTGAAGATAAAAGAATAAAGAATTTTTGGAATTTGCGTAGCTTACCCCCTCAATTGGCGAATGAGAAGCATCTCACGAGCCAATTGAAAAATAATTTTGTGCAAGTGATGAATGATGTAATGAAATGTTATGTGATTGTGGACGATATGAATGATGTAAAATGTGATATCATTTTTGCCCCAATGGTGGAAAAGGGGTTGGTGTATAATACCATGTGATTGTGGATGATATGAATGATGTAAAATGTGATACCGTTTTTGCCCCAATGATGGAAAAAGGGGTTGGTGTATAATACCATGTGATTGTGGATGATATGAATGATGTAAAATGTGATACCATTTTTGCCCCAATGGTGGAAAGGGGTTTTATCCAATGTCATGATCATGTAAGATGTATCCCATTGTGGGAAATCATAATCAAATTGTGGTTGCCCCAAATTTTGGGATGATTCGATGTTGTTGAATAAGATGTTGCAATGGCGTCATTGAGTATGCAATGTATGGAGATGCATGATGACTAAGTCAACGTAGGGGTGGGGTAGTGACTGTGGAAATTTCTTCACCAATTCCGCAATGGAACCAATCAACCTACCGATATGTCCTGTATTGTGATTGTTGTCAGATGAATGAGTGTTTGTGATTATCCATGTTTTTGTGCCCCATGAAAAAGGGCATCAATGACCGCCTTTGAGCAAATTGTTCTTGGCAAAGTTGTACTCAAAATGTGAGGTGCCAAATGTGATTGTGATCGTTGATGATGTGATAACGGATGATGATCATGGTCAAGTGTCCTTATTGTGGATTATTCATCTTACCGAATTGCATGGATGACCATCACTGCAATCGCCAAGTTTATAGAATAACCTACTAGATACGAGGTTCACTTGAATGAACTGAACAAATGGTGGATGAAATGATTGATGAATTGAAAGATGGTGATGGAAGGATGTTGGATGAATGAATGTTGTTCTTTCGCTAAATGTAGAGTTAGTTGATGTATGATTTGTATTTTGTGCTTCTTTTAGTGTTTCATTTTGCACAAAACTGAGATATTTATGGATCAAATTAACTTCGATTTTCATAAATTGTGTGGATGATGAAGAATATGATGTAGGATGATCAGATGTTAGTTTTGTGAAAATTTGGATTGTCTTGCTGCATTTTGTGCCTTGATTTGTGTATTTTGAAGATTTGGTTTGTTCTCAAAAATTATGCATGCAAAACGATTTTTGTTTTTACAAAACTTGATTTTATGATGTGCATGATGTGTGGATGAAATTTGGTGAAATTTGGAGGAGGTAAGCTACTATTTTGATTGATTTTGTCTTTATGCCTTTTTGTTGACAGGCGCTTGGTTGCGCCTGTGGTATCCTGTAGGTGCACAGGTGCGCCTAGGTGTGCCCGCAGGCGCTCAGGCGAGCCTATGGATTTGCAAGCATAGGCCTGCGCCTGAATGCGCTATGGAAAGCTATAAATAGCTTTTTGAGTGAATCTTGAGGCTCACTTGTGCGTTTCGGACTTTAAGAAGCTGCGTCTGAGGAGTGGAGTGGATTTGTGAGTTTAGTGAGGCTAGTGGGAATCTATGCGGAAGCTATGGCGATGGAGGGATCGAATGTTGCTGGTGGAGTTGAGGCACCATTTGCCCCAGTAATGTTTAAAAACACTTTGTCTCTTTGTGCAAAAGTTTTTTTTTTTTTTTTTGAAATAGTATTAATGAAAATGTTTGTTGTTGCAGTTGAGGGACATAGAGCCTCGACATCGGTTCTCTCCTCTTGTTCCTGGGATGAGGAAGAAGCTCACGGATGAGGATTGGGAGTTTTTGGGGAAGGTGGGCTTGGAGGGGGTAGCTCATTTGGATGTTGTGAGGGCGGATGAGGGGTATCTCTCATCATTGATAGAGAGATGGGATTCTGATAGGGGGACGTTCTAGCTATCGACTGGGGAGGTTACTGTCACTCTTGAGGATGTATACCACATCCTCAAGGTGCCAGTAGAAGGGGAGAAGGTGGTGGTTGGACGTGACAAGAAGGTGGAGATGGAGCGGATGTTTGGGGATCGATGGTGGGAGGCTCGGATGGGGGATGGAGGTATATGCTATCTGAGCATGTACAAGGCGAAGGAGTTGGATGCGCTCCCAGCCTTGATCATGTTTGTGTTAGCAAACATAGTGCTACCTAATAGCACTAGTTGTAGGTTCCCTTGGAACCTATTAGGGTTGGTGAGTGATCTACTCACTGATCCATGGGAGTATGCATGGGCTCCTACATTGTTGGCATAGTTATATCGGGAGCTATATGAGGTGACGCAGAGGAGGAGGAAGGGGATTGGGTGCAACTTCCTCCTATAGTGCTGGGCTTGGGAGCATTTTGGTGTGGCTCGGCCAGAGGGGTTGCCCTATGAGTCATGGCAGATGGGGGAGCCTTATGCTAGGTGATGGGCAGTGGTGGAGGAGGTTCAATCGAGTCGAGAGGTACATACCAGCCAATGGTATCGAGATATGTGGTCGGGGTTGACTCGAGCTGACGTGATATGGAGGCCATGGCGAGGTGCTCTATGGGATGGTGATAGGGAGCAGCTGCATCGGGTGAGGTAGGCTCGGTGGTTGATTGGGCGAAGAGATGAGGAGGTGGAGTACTTTTAGTACTCATGGGTGTTGAGGCAATTTGGCTTACCTCAGGATGTGCCAGATGAGCTGGTGTTGTATCGACATCGATGGGATGAGGTGGGGCTTCCATGCACGGAGCCATGGTGGGTGCCTATGGATGATGATGAGCAGCTGGAGGTCCCCGATGTAGATGATGTTGGGGTGACTCTGGAGTATGTGGCTTGGTTTGGTGCCCAACTAGTGTGGGTACCAAAGGTTGTGGATGATGATGCGGCAGCTATGGGGTCGGGTACGACTCCGAAGAGGATGAGGCCTCAACGGTCAGTGAGTCAGAGGTGGTCGAGGGGATCAGCCCAGTAGGCTCTGAGATGGGGTTGGTGGATGAGGAGAGGGAGGATGATGAGGATATGGGTGAGATGTCTGAGGTGGTGAGGTTGCGGGTGGAGCTGGAGCAGCTTCGTGAGGAGCGTGAGACTATGCTTGAGACTCATAGGGAGTCTTTGGCTACTATAGCATGGTTGGAGGTGGAGCGGGTGGTAGCTGTGGCTAGTGATCAGGAGATGGTCATGAGGCTTCAGGTAGAGATGTTGGCTAAGGAGCATCGACATCATATGGACTTGCGGCGTCTGCGGGCTAGTGAGGCGTATGCACATTCCTTGGAGGATTTGTGTATGCATCACCATATTACGCTACCTGATCCTCCTTCTTCTATATTCGAGTCATCTAGGCATACTGAGTCTAGGCAGAGTACTAGGCCTAGGGCTCCTACTAGGTCTCAGGGGTCCTCTCATGGACATTAGCTTAGTGCTTAGATGCACTATTTTGTATATGAGCCTTGGTGCTCCCTTGTAGCCTTTTTGGCGTTTATTGTATATGCGACATTTATACATATATATACATGGCTTTTACTTTTGTGTTGTATTTTGTGTGAATGCTTTTGTGTTTTTATGCAATTTGTGTTTAATGTTTTATTGATGCTTAATGTAGGCTAATCATGATGTGTATGCATAATGCTTATATGGATGATTAATGCATGTGAAATGTCATGTATATGAATGGTGTTTATGTGGATGATTAATGCCATCTAAATGATATTTGTTATGGATGATTAATGCAAGTAAATGTATAATGAATCTAAACTATATGAGAGGAATGCATAGTGTTCAAATGATCTTTTTATAGTTCAGAAATTTTATTGGCCATTTTTGTTGTCCATTGTTTTGCAATTGGGAGTACCGAATTTGTTGGCGCTCTTGCAACTTGTCTCTTAATGAAGACATGAATGTTAACATGGAAGCGGATATGGATGTTGATATGGAAGCATATATGGAAGAAGACATGGATGTTGATATGGAAGAAGATATGGATGTTGATATGGAAGACTGAAAGGTTTTCAAAGACTCAAACATACTAGTGTCATCAATCAAACTCACTAAGGTTGTCTAACTTTCTTTAGGACCAAATGTGTGTGCGAGTGAGGTTCAATTACCAAGTCTTGAGTATGACAATGACCCTATCCAATCAAGTACCAGTGTGTGTGCACGTGAAGTTCATTAACCCATTATGAGTAGATTTAGGCATGACCTATTATGGAGATGACCTGAGGCTAGCCTGTCCTTATGTGCGTTTAGAGGTCTCTCTTTTTGGAGGAGAGACATGTCACCTCACATGAGCTTACTCCACTGCCAGTCAAGCATCTATAGCCCCGGTGGAGATTCACTCCATAGTCCAATGGGATTGATCTTTTAGGCCTTGGGGATGACTACCCATCCTTGTCAGGGACGTGTAGTACGAATCCTTACGACTTTAGGGATCAAGGGTGTTTGGGATTTTATTTATTAATTTTGTATAGAGATTTGGGGAATCGGATTCTCAACCGAGGTGTGATGAGAATTTTGACCCTATCCTTACTACTCTATGTTTTTATGTTTATGTTGTGGAGATCAATTATGGTAGTGGTGAGAACCACTATTTTTGGACTATGTTGCATGATGGGATAAGCAAGGGATATCTCCTCTTCGCCTCAAGGTACTACCCAAGTATGGTACTAGCCCCCCTATCTCATAATGTTTTTAAGGTGTGATGGAATGTGATTGGTTCAAGATTGTTTTGTGATCGATCGACAATGCTCAAGACTTTCTTAGTGTATAAATTGTGTTTTTGGTCCTAAAGAAAATCAGACATTCATTTGGAGGTTGCTTGCTACACTAGTAATGGCTGAGTGACTGAAAATCTAGGCCTTATGATTTTTGATACGTGATGTGGTTGACATATGGTTTTTGTAAGGGTTGCATGATTTCTTCAAACTAGGTACCCCCAATTGTGATAACTTGACTATTTGTTTATGACCATATCATCATTACTATGTCAGATCATTGAACATGGGATGGGATGAATGCAAATGTATATGCCTAATGTAATGGAGTGTTGATATGCAAATGGAAATTGTACAATGCCATGGGATATGTATGATTTAATGTATGCGAATGAAACAATGCATGAATGCAAAAATGAAAATGCATGTCAAATGCCTAAATGTAAATGCAAATGGAATGTATGCAATGTGGGAATGCCTATGTGAATGATTTTTTTTTTAAAGCCATGTATATATACATATAAATAGTCATTATAATGCATAGAAGAGGACCCCCAGACAAGGAAGAGCTAAGACCGGTCTCGAAAATCAATGCAAATGCGTATTGCCCCATTAAGCTTACGAATGGGTACTAGTCCTGAGAGCCAGTCGGGATAGTCTAGGGTGTCATCTAATTCTTCCTGCTTATCATTGCCTAACTCTGCCTGAAAGACCTCGGGACCATTAGTGGAAGGTGATGGGGGTGAAGGTGGTGGTGAAGGAGGAATGTAGTTGGCCGAAGCCCTTAGCAATTCCTCGGATAGGATGAGCTCCGAAAAGGAGGGTGGGGAAGAAATCCGGTCCAAGTCAATAAGGCTAATGTCAATTGGAATTGGCCTAGCCAAATCGTATGGATTGCGGAGCGGGGTGAATAAGTCAATAGGATTCATATTGACCTAGCAGATGGAAGGATGGCCTGGATGAATGGGTAGATGGAACGATTGAATCTGAATCGATGTCGAGTCGTGTTATCCCTGTAATAATGGATGTGAAATTAATATGAGAGCAACACATTTTTTTTTTTTGTTTTGATGATTTTTTTTTTTTTGAAATATGTACATATGTTACAATTCTTGGCTGATGTGTGTGGCTCAAGGTGGATTACCAGGTGGGTCCGCTTGTTCTTGTGGAAGAAGTAAGCAGAATATGGGATGATGGAGGGGGAACATTCGGAGGTAAAACTCTTCCTGTTGGGTGATGGGGACAATGGGTTGTGACTCCTCTTCAGAATCGTCAGAAGCGTTTGACATAACTTCAAACTCTTCATAACTTTCATCGTCGAAATCAAAGACAGGATAGGAGAAGTTGATGGGGTCATCCTCGTCTACTTCGTCAATGCGAAGTTCTTGAAGGGCTTGTTCAAGAGAGGATGTTGAGGGTAATGGATGGATGGGGTGGTCTTCATCATTGAGGCTAAGATTTTTAAAGGCTTGCTCAAGAGAAGCGGTGGAAGACAATGGGGTATAGCCTAAACCGGAATGATCATGGGCACCTCTATATGGGACCTCTAAGATATCATGCATCCCTTGCTCATGGGAACCTAGACCTTGACCCTACCAATTGAACATGTTAAAGTAGCGAGTTGGAAACTCCTCCATATTAGGTATGATGGCACGTCTAGGCTCTTTTGGTTCTTTGGGTGGGTTTGCTCCAGTTGAGCAATCCAACCCTCCATAAACAAAGTTAATGCTATTTGGAGCTACGCTCATGTCATAAACAACACCTATGGATAAAGAATGGTCTCGGGGATGTCCAAAATCTTTGGCTATGGGAATGGCTAAGGGTGTGATGGTGATGTCTTGGACCACGTACTCACCTATACTAGGATTGGTGATGTGGACTTTGACTTGGGCTGATGTGGTTGATGATGGGCACTCAGAGGGTTCTGGGTTGGTTGTGGATGGTGGTGAATTAAATATTTCACAGTCCAAAAGTTTGACTTGTGAAACATCGGCTGATGGAGTGGGGTTGGATGGCGGTGTGGGATTAGATGGTGATAGATGGGGTAATGATGAAATATAAGAAGTGGTTGTAGAAGAAGGGGTAGATGTGATGTATGATGTGTTAATAGTAGACTGATTGTGACCACATGTACAAGAAGAAGTGGATGTTTGAAGAGGTGATGTGATGGGTAGCTCTTCTAGGATGGGAGCCTTAGAAGAGGATGTAGATGGATTAGAAGAAGGTGGATTAAGAGATGATGTGGATGGATTCGATGATGGTGCCAAGAATAAATGGGTGGAAGGTAACATGGATTCATAAGGATTTGAAATGAAATTACAATACTTAAAAGGTTCGACATCCGTAGGGATGCAATGGACTTGTCCATCATGAACATATTTCAAGCATTGGTGGAGAATTGAAGGAACACATTTCATTTCCCTCATCCAAGGTCTACCAAGGAGTATATTATACGCCATGGCTCCTTCCAAGATGTGAAACATTGTGTGCAACATTCTGGCCCCTACTTCTATGGGTAAAACAAAAGTGCCAACTGTGGTACACAAAGCATCGTTAAATGCTTTGAGGGTGAATGATGATTTGGAAATGTGGGATGGAGGTAATTTGAGGTGACTAAGGGCAGCGGTAGTAATGATATTGATGGATGAGCCGGTATCAATTAGTACTCTTTTGAATGGATTTCTGTCTATTAAGGCCATTATGTGCAATGGAGGGTCTACTGATTCGAAATTCATTGACTTTATCTCAAAGTCATAGAAGGTGATTGATGGCTCCATGCACGTCCTAACACTCCCTACAAAGTTGTTGAAGGCATTAGAGTCTTGGGATTCTAACTCAATTGACTTGAGTATTTCCATTAAAGCTTCTCTATGCCTAGGGGATTGTTGGATAAGCTCATACACAGAAAGTTTGGTTGATGCCATTTTCAAACTAGTGGTTAACCGATTGGTTAAGGTTACCGCTGGCCTTATTGGATGAAGGATGGGCTGATTGGATGGATTGGATAGATTGATTGGCGGAGATGGATTTGGTGATGTTTGGATGGGAGGTGGGTTTGAAGGTGTTGATAAGCAACACACCCCCACTGAAAAATGAGATTCCATCCTTAGAAAATTATGAACTTTCATTTTTGCAGCAGGGACCCTCTTGGTCATTTTCAGGTTTTAAATCCAAATTTGCTTGCCTCCTTTTTAAAGTTGTGCTTTTTCTTGCATTCTAGCCGTGTTATCCAAGAATTCACTTTTTACATGCTAGAATCATTCATGCACAAGCAAAATCTTGCACCGTTACCGAGAAAATCCATAAAACAGTTGCATAAATTCACTGAAAAATCAAACTTTCCATTTTTGGTAGTGTCACGATATCGCGACACTTCCATTTTTCGGAAATGTCGCGATATCGCGACATGTAAGTCAAAATGCAGCTAAGTGCGTAAAGGTCACGATTTCGCGACATGTCGCGAAATCGCGACGCTTTTTGGAGAGAGAAGCAAGTCGGACGGAGGGCGCGATTTTACGACATGTCACGAAATCGCGACATGTCGCATTTTCGCGCAGGAGAGAGAAAGTGGGCTGTAGGATGAAAATCGGCTAAGTCGTAAACATGTTCCAAAATCGCGGTCAACGCGGTCAACGCATGCGTAGTGGAACTGCCGCGATATCGCGACGTGTTCTAAAATCGCGGCTGAAAATCAAGAAGCGTACGGAGGCCGTGAAGGGTCGCGATTTCGCGACATGTCGCGAAATCGCGACATGTCGCGTTTCGCGCCGACGAGGGAGGAAGTTGCCGATGCTCAGTAGGTCGCGATTTCGCGACATGTCGCGAAATCGCGACATGTCGCAGAATCGCGTAGGAGAGAGAAAGTCATAGTTGACCCGAAAGTGCATTCCGACGGGAAACGTAAGGCTTCCCGGGGTAGCGACACGTGTCAAAGCGTGAATGGGACAAACAGGTTTCGACATGCAAGCTTATTTTGCGGATTTAATCTGCTTTTAATGTTTTAAGCTTCTCGATTTAATTAAAATGCTAATCTAATGCATCTTTTTGTCTTTCATGCAGGATTCCACCCGGCACTTACGGACAACCGGGAAAGACCATAAAGGCGAAGATAAAGTGCGGATTTAGTCAAGGACCGCCATGCTAGGAGAGAAGCTCGCCGTGAGAGCATTCAACAACAAATTTATTGCAGACTTGATAGCATGAAGACCATTTCAACTTCGGGATGGATTTGCGGAGATCGAATTGATGGAGAAGTGGTGACTCATCCGGCTCACCAACAGAATTAATGAAAGCATTTATTTGCAAATGCGAATGAATGCAAGTTGCATTTTATTTTATCTTCTCCATTTATGGCAACTGATCGCACGTATTTGCCGAAGGGTTAAGTTCTATCCGGACTTTGATTTTTAAATGGATTTTTATTGTAAAACCCGGGTCCTAGGGTTTAAGTGCGATAAGATTTAGGGTTTGAGCAAGATATTTTGGAAAAGATCAGGGTCTGTCCTGAGTCTATAAATACAAATTCTAAATGTAATCGCAGGAGGCAGAGACTTAGAAATAAAGGCTTATAAGCAATTTCTTGCAAATTTTGTGAAATCCTTTGTTTCTGGACTTGGAGTTGATGTGCTTTAGCTTTTCTGTGATAGCATGGCCAGGAGCCTAATCTTTTGCAGAGTGTGATAAGTGTATTTTCTTTTGTTATCCGTTCCATTTAAAGTTTGTTAGATATATGTCGTAGAATCCGCCATTGTCAAGATTAAATATGTCGTTAGGGCTTCAGCTTGTTCTATTGTCTCGCTAGGGGAAATTACAGATTTGAGGTGTAAGTTTGTTCTAATTGCTCTGTCTTCACCGTGCGAGCTAGGGTCGCCGGTGAAAGATACCGCTTTAACCAACTGCCCTTGGATTTATGATTTTCTCGCTAGATCCGTTTCACTCGCCTTTGTGCTCTTAGTTGAAAGTGATCTTAGACCGACCGGACACTTTCTTCTCGGGATTTGTTCTGTTGTGAAGCCGATAGCATAGATAAGATTGACAGCTTGGGTTTACAATTGATGTTTGATAAACTTCTCTTTTCTCGCCTTACCCTACCCTCTCTTTGCTTTCCGTGAATGATCCATTTTTATTTTCTTTGTTTGCCTTTTATTTAAATCACGACCCATGAGAGCTAGATCAAAGAATTCAAGTCAAATCCGATTGTCAACAACTTTTGCAACTACCGAACAAGTTCAGAACCCCCCGTAAGGTAACAGAGCAGTCCATATCGAAATCTATTCCGTAAGTGGAAAAGAGTGAATTGCCATTCGACCCAACTCAGTAACTCGCACCTTGGATAACCAACTAGATCCTAAAGATGAGTGGGATCAGTCCCGTGGGTGTCTCCTGAGCTTTCCTTGCCTTCATCCTTTTTCCTGGGTGTGCATGAAAGCCGGACCAACACCTAATTGGCGCTAGAAGGAGGGCCACAACATCCGCTCTTAGTGCACTTGAGTTGAGAAATCCGACCGTATGTGGAACTCGTAAACGTATTTTATCCAAAGTCCGTAGCTAATTTTCCCTCCTCCTCACCCAACACCTAATTGGCGCTAGAAGGAGGGCATGAACTCGGCTCAAGTATTGTAAGGGCATAACAACAACATTTGAAGGACCCATGTGAACTCCATGCTTTATAAATTGTCGATTTTAAATTGTACGCTTTTAAATTGTCGTGCTTTTAAATTGTCCGCTTTTAAATTGTCTTAAATTGTCGCGCTTTTGAAAGTTGTCGATGCAGCTTTTAAAATTGCCAGAGAAGGCCTTAAGTTCATGGTTTGTTAAGAACAGCTTCTATCATCACTTGCGCTTATCCAATTACAAATCGTAACATCACCTGTCACCCAAGTAATAATGGCAAATTGGTTGGGCCCCACCGCTTTGAACATTCCGGGTATAGCCCATGACCTGCCCGTAAGTCCGTAAAGGTATCTCCCTGGGTACAAACATGATGGGACAAGAACCGCAGAAGAACATCTCGCTAGCTTTTAAAAATGCTTTAAGATTATTGAATATACAAAGATGAAGATGTTGCCTCGCAGATTGTTCCCTGCTTCACTCTCCAGGAGGGAGCTTATGACTCGGTTTTTAAACCTCACCAAAGAATTCCATTACTAGTCGGGATGATCTAGAGAAAGCTTTTATATCACAGCCTCGGTGAAGTGATAGATCCCAAAGATTTTATATCAAGCAATTTTCCAAAGATCAAGAGAGAGTCGGGAGAAACTGTCAGTGTCTTTCAATATGAGGTTCCAAAGAGCTTACGGTAGAATGACCGGCCATTACATCCCAAATGCAAATCTGGCCTTAGAAATCTACAAGAATGCATTGGATTCGGTGACCTCTATTTTCCTCAAGAGAGATATTAATATCACAACTCCGGCAGGGGCTTATAAAGAAGCCTTAATTCTTGAAAGACAGCTAGGGCCTCAAATTCTGAGCAGCTCCTTTGATATCCTATGTTACACGTAACATGCCTGCTCCCGCACTCCCATTCCACATCATGAGTTAATGCCAACATGTCATGCTCTACCCAAGGAGACTCCGTTAACTGTGACATCCACTCAGCATGTGCAAAATACAGAGAAGAGTTCTGACAAATTCAAAGTGCAGGTGCTTGAACTGAACAGTTGTGATCTGGCACCACCCAAATCTGAAGTTTTTCCTGGTGAGTTAAATTTTCCTGGAAATCAAAGAAATATTGATCTTTCTAGTTCACCCAAAAATAGTACAACCAGGGTTTCGTATTCTCGTCACTTTTCCCGAAGAGACAGAAAGTCTTGTACGTACTTCCGTGGATGAAATGCAAGATTTTCAACAGCTCAAAATGGACAGCTATGACTTGAAATGTGAGAGTCCATAACTTAATAATGATCCTTCCTCATCGTAGGATGATGAAAGTGAGATTCAATCTCACTATGCGTAAGTAATCGAGGAGGATAGCATCATTGAGGATATGAGGGAACTTAAAGCCGACATCACCCTCTATGAACTCGCCTCGCATTGTTGGACAAAACATTAACTTGATTGAGGCTTACTCTGGACCACCCGTTGAATTTCAAGAAAAGGAGGAAAAGATGGTAAATATGAATGTGGTCACCAACTTGGAATTGATGAACTGCCTCAACATAAGCCTGCAACTTCTGAACATAATGTCAAAGAGGAGGCTATAAACTGTGTTGATGCAGATATTGGAGTTTATGATTTGGCAACTGAAAAGGTGAGAACAATTATAGCCCTAATCAATAACAACAATGATGTTTGGACATTGCACATTGATGAGGTTAAGTCTAAGCAAGGCTCATGTGAAAAGGAAAATTGTAAGCATTCTCGCTAGAGGGATAAAAATTGAAGTCCCGGATATTGAAGCAAGGCAAAGAACCACAAAATGTTCAAGTTGTTAAGAACCAGGGCATACAGATAAAACATGATTTCTTTCAGCTGTCACATCAATTTGAAAATGTGGTGGTCTCGGGTCCGTCAAGGTTTTAAAGTATTTGATCCTCGGGGGTTTTTTACATTCAAATTCTTTTGAAAGAACTCGCAAACCCTTTAATTAGAAGCATAAACATGTTATCATATGATTTGTTATTATATGATTTGTTTAATTTGAAGGAGTTGCAGATTTGTTTTTCAAATGGGACAGTGAAGACAAGAAACCCAAGTCTTTCCCGTATAGCAAATTTTTGAAGCACGACCTGAGTGCATTTCGTCAACAGGACTCGAAAGGTAATTTTTTTTAAATTACTTGCATGGTCAAAATTTTTTAAAGCACCATTTCTCTCGCTTTCCCAACTCGCCGCATTTTTTGAGTATGAAGGGAAGTTGTAACATATGTATGCATTGTAAATAAGCTTTGAAGTTTTTCTGCTTTTATTTCTTTGTCACTGCAGCTTTTATTTCAATGTCTCTGTGCAGCTTTTAACTGCTTCGCTTAATTTTAATGCTCTTAGCTTTAATTTATTTGTTTTTCACTTTATTTCTTTGTCGCTGCAGCTTTATTTTTAAATGTCTCGTATAGTATGTAGCTTTTTCGCTTTTCTTTAGTTGTTTTTCGCTTTTAGCTTGTGCGCTTTATTTCTTTTGTCGTTGCTTTTTATTTCCTTTCTTTGTCTTTTTATTTTAGCTTGCTTTTATTTTAGTCTCGTATGCTCTTTTCTTTATTGCATTTCTTTTTCTTTGTCGTTCTGTATGCTGTGTGGTTAATTTATTTCATGTTTGTTTTTTTTTATTTGCTTCAGCTTCTTTTAGTTTATTTCTTTTATTGCTCGTACGCTTTTATTTTCTTCCCTCTTTTCCTTTTCTTTGTTGTCTCGTACGCTTTTGTTTTAGTTTTAGTCTTAGTTGCTTGTGCAGTTTTATTTGCAGTCTGTGCAGTTTTGATTCTGTTTTGCTTTAAGCCTGTGCCTGTCCTTGGAAGCCTGTATAAAGTCCTTTGGCTTCTAAAATTCTATTTTTTAACCTCTCGCCTCGAGCAATCAATGAAAAGTCACCGCTGAAAATTGTTTTATTCCTAGTCGATAAATCCTCAATCCAAGGCTCTCCCCATTCTCGCTCATTATTCTAATTGAGATAGTCTGCTTGCACTAAACTGTGGAACTATTTTGTTATCCAGGATGAAGGTAGAGAGATGATTGGATCTTGTGTCTTACTTGCCACAATTGTTTTAATGATAGAAAAACTGTTATGCTGTTTAGTTGGAAGAACTCCTGGGAATCCAAGAAAAGTCGAGTTATAAGAGGGGACTATGGTTCATGCAATTATTTGGGTGTCACTGTAGGCTATCAATGCCTAGACCGAAATAGCTCCGCATTGATCAAATATTAAAAGAAAATTGTAATTTCTCTAAGGTCTTCCGTATAGTGATATATTTCAAAAAGAAGAGAGATAAAAAAAAGAGATAAGAAAAAGAAAAAAAAAAAAGAGTTATATGATCAAAAGAGGCAGCCAATATTAGATTCTGCCCTACAGTTGTAAATTGGGTCGTGTAAATCTAAAGGGTAACTCTGTCTAGGTCGTAGAAAGCTAAACTAGTAAACGGAGCTCTACTCGGTTTCCCCTTTACAATCTAGAAAAGTTGATTAATCCAAGTTTATCATTCAATTCACTCATCCTTGAAGAAAGTTCTATACCTTTGTAATTGCACATCGTAAATCTTCCTTGAAGTAATCCAACCTAGTATGTCCTTGGGAAATTTTAACAACTTGCGCTAACAATCAATTTATTGTGAAGAATGCCTCGTGGCAAGGCATGATGCATGGTCTTTTTGTTTTGAAACCGTAGTCTTGGGTTCTAAAATAGTGCTACTATTTTACCCGCAGATATCGCCATTTGTTGATAAGCAACACACCCCCACCGAAAAATGAGATTCCATCCTTAGAAAATTATGAACTTCCATTTTTGGCAAGCAGGGACCCTCTTGGTCATTTTCGTGTTTTAAATCCAAATTTTGCTTGCCTCCTTTTTAAAGTTGTGCTTTTTCTTGCATTCTAGCCGTGTTATCCAAGAATTCACTTTTTACATGCTAGAATCATTCATGCACAAGCAAAATCTTGCACCGATACCGAGAAAATCCGTAAAACAACTTGCATAATTCACCGAAAAATCAAACTTTCCATTTTTGGTAGTGTCGCGATATCGCGACACTTCCATTTTTCGAAATGTCGCGATATCGCGACTGTAAGTCAAAATGCAGCTAAGTGCGTAAAGGTCGCGATTTCACGACATGTCGCGAAATCGCGACAATTTTTGGGAGAGAAGCAAGCGGACGGAGGGCGCGATTTTGCGACATGTCGCGAAATCGCGACATGTCGCATTTTCGCGGCAGGAGAGATAAAATGGGCTGCAGGATGAAAAATCGGCTAAGTCGTAAACATGTTCCAAAATCGCGGTCAACGCGGTCAACGCATGCAGGTAAGGGAACTGTCGCGATATCGCGACGTGTTCTAAAATCGCGACTGAAAATCAAGAAGCGTACGGAGGCCAGGAAGGGTCGCGATTTCGCGACATGTCGCGAAATCGCGACATGTCGCGTTTCGCGGCCGACGAGGGAGGAAGTTGCCGATGCTCCGCAGTGGTCGCGATTTCGCGACATGTCGCGAAATCGCGACATGTCGCAGAATCGCGGCAGGAGAGAGAAAGTCATAGTTGACCCGAAAGTGCATTCCGGCGGGAAACGTAAGGCTTCCCGGGGTAGCGACACGTGTCAAAGCGTGAATGGGACAAACAGGTGTCGACATGCAAGCTTATTTTGCGGATTTAATCTGTTTTTAATGTTTTAAGCTTCCGATTTAATTAAAATGCTAATCTAATGCATCTTTTTGTCTTTCATGCAGGATTCCACCTGGCACTTACGGACAACCGGGAAAGACCATAAAGGCGAAGATAAAGTGCGGATTTAGTCAAGGACCGCCATGCTAGGAGAGAAGCTTCCGGTGAGAGCATTCAACAACAAATTTATTGCAGACTTGATAGCATGAAGACCATTTCAACTTCGGGATGGATTTGCGGAGATCGAATTGATGGAGAAGTGGTGACTCATCCGGCTCACCAACAGAATTAATGAAAGCATTTATTTGCAATCGCGAATGAATGCAAGTTGCATTTTATTTTATCTTCTCCATTTATGGCAACTGATCGCACGTATTTGCCGAAGGGTTAAGTTCTATCCGGACTTTGATTTTTAAATGGATTTTTATTGTAAAACCCGGGTCCTAGGGTTTAAGTGCGATAAGATTTAGGGTTTGAGCAAGATATTTTGGAAAAGATCGTGGTCCTGTCCCGAGTCTATAAATACAAATTCTAAATGTAATCGCAGGAGGCGAGACTTAGAAATAAAGGCTTATAAGCAATTTCTTGCAAATTTTGTGAAATCCTTTGTTTCCGGACTTGGAGTTGATGTGCTTTAGCTTTTCTCGTGATAGCATGGCCAGGAGCCTAATCTTTTGCAGAGTGTGATAAGTGTATTTTCTTTTGTTATCCGTTCCATTTAAAGTTTGTTAGATATATGTCGTAGAATCTGCCATTGTCAAGATTAAATATGTCGTTAGGCTTCAGCTTGTTCTATTGTCTCGCTAGGGGAAATTACAGATTTGAGGTGTAAGTTTGTTCTAATTGCTCGTCTTCATCAGTGCGAGCTAGGGTCGCCGTGAAAGATACCGCTTTAACCACATCGCCCTTGGATTTATGATTTTCTCGCTAGATCCTGTTTCACTCGCCTTGTGCTCTTAGTTGAAAGTGATCTTAGACCGACCGGACACTTTCTTCTCGGGATTTGTTCTCGTTGTGAAGCCGATAGCATAGATAAGATTGACAGCTTGGGTTTACAATTGATGTTTGATAAACTTCTCTTTCTCGCCTTACCCTACCCTCTCTTTGCTTTCCGTGAATGATCCATTTTTATTTTCTTTGTTTGCCTTTTATTTAAATCACTGACCCATGAGAGCTAGATCAAAGAATTCAAGTCAAATCTGATTGTCAACAACTTTTGCAACTACCGAACAAGTTCAGAACCCCCCGTAAGGTAACAGAGTAGCCCATATCGAAATCTATTCCGTAAGTGGAAAAGAGTGAATTGCCATTCGACCCAACTCGTAACTCGCACCTTGGATAACCAGCCAGATCCTAAAGATGAGTGGGATCAGTCCCGTGGGTGTCTCCGGAGCTTTCCTTGCCTTCATCCTTTTTCCCGGGGTGTGCATGAAAGCCGGGCCAACAGAAGGTTGTTGAGCATTTTGTTGATTTTTACTTTGCCCTCTAGTGACCACATGGACTGCTCCTACAAAGTTTTGATACTGTTGGACATGATTTACTTGGTTAGGAGGTGCTTGTTAATTGTTACCTCCTACATTATGTTGGACCTCTCCATGGTTAGGTAGAGGTGTTTGATATATGCCCAAATTTTGATTTTGTGGAGCTAAGGGGTTATCCACGTTAATGGCCCCTAGGTCTATGAGGTCTTGCACTATGTTATTGAAAACATGGCAAGAGTTAATATCATACCCATTTTGCCTATAGGACGGGCAAAACAAGTGTTCTCTATAACTTTTAGGCCTTTTAGTGGGGTCATAGGGCCTAATTTTTGACAGGGCTAATTTATTAGTCTCATACAACCTTCAAAATATGGATGAATACGACTCCGCTAAGTGAGTGTATTGTCATTGGGGCCGATTGAATTGGCAGCGGGTAGGTTGTTCCATAATTGGCGCTGTGTTTTGTACCATTGGTGCTTGGGTTACTAATGGGACCGCATGATAGGTAATTTTTTGTTGCATTGGTTTTTGAGCCATTACGGGCTGGCTCATGACCACTTGATTGACTTGATTAGCTGTGTTAGCCATTGAGGCTTGTGTGGATTTAGTTTGGTCGGATTGATTATTTTGGTATTGGCCCTTATTTTGCCATTCCTTTTTCTTAGGCTTAATGAAATCTTCTTGGATTTTTATCTCCTAAATGACACTAGCTTGTGCTAAAGCTTCTTCAAATGTTCTATAGGTATTTAGCTATAGCATCCAAGAGATGGGTTTTAAGAAACTCTTGCTGAATTTTTTTATAATTTCTTCCATTGGTAGGGAGAATGGCAAATTTGTTATGACTGCCCTCCAATGGTTTCCAAAATCATATATAGGTTCATCATCCCATTGTTTCAAATAATATATGTCCGATAATGATACCTTCTTTCTAATATTGAGGGTGAAACGCTTAAAGAATAAGTTCATCAATTGGTCAAAAGTATAAATACTATGTGTAGGCAATTGATTGTACCATTCAATGGCATCTCTCCCTAATGTTTGAGGAAACATTCGAAGCATAAGAGCATTATCATCGCTAATCTGAAAACATGCATGAACAAATGAACTCACATGCTCCTTGGGATCCTCAGTTCCCCTGAACTTGTCAAATTTTGGTACCATGAAATCTGTTGGGTATGGCGGTGATGGTATAGAAGGGTGGATTGATTGATGGATCAGTTGGCTTAAGGTTAGCTTTTAACTCATTATTCCTGGTGAGTTTTGCATCAACTGATCAATTTGGTTTTGTATTACCTAGAATTGAAGATCTTCTACTGGTATGTGAGGACCTTGGATTATGTGGTGGTTGGTTGATGGGCTGGATGGGAGATGTTGGGGTGTGACCAACATGGTATTGTGAAATGAGTTGGGTTGGGTATGTGGTGAAGATTGATGATTAAAATATGGGGATGATTGGTGAGGAGGTTGATGGAAGAATGGATTGTGTGGTTCGTTGGTGGCAATGGTAATTGGTGTGGTTGATGTGTGGATTTACGGTGGATTAGGAATGGAGACTATGAAATATTTGGGAACCCATACTAAATTTTGATTGGTGGGCGAAGGTTGATTTGGAACTGCTTGGATCATAGGGTCTGTGTGGACTGGCTGTTTTCCTCTTGTTTTTTGTGAAAGTAACTTATTTATGAGACCTAATGTATCAGTGAGTTCCTGATTTGACAATGTGTCAAAGGATGTGGTTGTGGCTAGATGAGATGATAAAAGGGTGGATGATGATGGATGATAGGGCATGGGCATTGTGGCTAGGTGAGATGATGGAGGGATGGATGATGATGGATGAGAGGACATGGGCATTATGGCTATGTGAGACGATGGAGGGATGGATGATGATGTATGAGAGGACATGGGCATGGGGCAAGTTGTATTTGATGTGAAAAATTGTGAGGCAACATTAACATACTTCTCATATAATGGTTTGGAATAGATGGATGTGGGGTAAGTGTCTGGAACACTTAGATGTTGTTGTGGTTGGCTCGTGGAAGAAGGCATACCATATTCGTAACCTAAATTATGATATCCTTGGGTAAGGTAGGAGGTAGCCAATTCGGGTTCTTCAAAACCCTCTTGGCTAAGGGGCTCTAAGACATAGTTGGAAGACTTGTAGATGACCCTCACTTTGTCCATGTCTATGTGGGTGGTGGTTGTTTCCACATTGTGTGGAAGGGTTCCTACTTGAGGTAGGGATGGATATGACGATCCATACGAAGTATTCTAAACCATACTGGATAGGTTGGCTACCAAAGTAGTGGGAGCATGGGAAGTGTTTTCCATTAAACCATTTTTATTTATTACTTTCTTTTGTTGTCTCGTTAGCACCATAAAGTAGTTAAACCAAATATTTAAAGTTTATCAAAATCACATAGACTAAAATTTTTTTCAGAATTTAAAGTAAAGAAAAAAATCAATCCTAGGTTTCACCGTGTGTGGCTTACCTCGTTCATTAATTATTTTCTTTTGTTAATGTGAGATTCTTTTTAGTTTTTTTGGCTTGTGTGTTTTTATGTAACTTAATTATCGCTTAAAGAAAACAAAGGTAAAAAGCTATGGCTGGTTGAGGCAACAAGATTATTATTGGTAATGACCTCCAAAAATCTTGTTCGGGGGTAATCCTATGGTTTCTAGGGCAGATATTGGTGGATGGAAATCACTGCCACCATCACCAAATCTCAAGCAATCGCTGGTGATGAAATCCAACCACTACTGTTAAAAAGTGAATCGTGCAAGTGTGTGTGATTAATTTTATTAGATTTCTCGTTCTCTATGGTGTGCAAACAATATTAAAGATTACTAACTTTACTAATCTAAATCAGAAGCCAACACAAAGACGTAAATTTCACCTAAAGAGCACAGAGTACACCCTTAAAATCCCCTGCCTACAAGTGATTAAAATCACAAGAGCAACCGAAGGGTTCGTCCACCTCTCTGCCAAAGGGGCCAGCCTAGGGCAGGATTAATTTATGCATCAAGATTTTCCTATTTAGATATGCAAAATTAAAGTGATCTTTAACCCTAAAATACGAAATCTAGGATGCTTTTCTATTTCATATGCACTCAAAATGCAAATAATCACCTAGATCTACAAATTTAGAACAAGAAATAAATTTTATGTAATTAAATGCACACAAACCCTAAATGTAATTTGCTAAGGATTCTTTACCAAATTACTTAGTGTTATGTTCTTTTTATAACCCAAAAACAGTGAAAAACTATAGAAAAATACAGAATACGTAAATCACGAAATGACAACTGGGGTTATGGGACTTACTTGGAAATCTTAGCTCTACTTCAAATCATTGCCAGGCGTGACTGGGTGCCTGTGTAGGCACAACTGGGTGCTTGCGTAGGCATAATAGGGTGCCTATGTAGGCACAACAAAGCACCTGTGGTTGTCTATAGTCATCGTTGAACGCCTGCGTAATCTCTGAAAGTGTTACAGAATGCTTCAGAAACCCTAGCTAATAAACTCCTTTTGATACAATCTATACTCAGTGAGTATTTGATACAATGATGTACAATATTCTAGGGTTATCTGAAACCCTAGCTACAATAATGAAGTGTCTTCAACGTGCTTCACTCCCAATAGAATGAGTGGGCTTTTGAGATATCCGATGTCGGGCTACTCTAGCTTCAACAACTATCCAATGTTGAATGAGAACCTGTAGATCTGTATACACACAAACAAATAAGGGGATTAGCAATACCTGTGAGGGCTCCACAGAGTGATACCCTTAGTTACCAATAAAACCCTAGCTATTAATGAATAAAATGGCATACATAAATCTACAGATTATACAATGAAATAAAACCAATGGGGATTTACCTTGCTATTTATCAATGTTTTGTTGCAGATCCATGGATGTGATGCCTTAGTAGCAGTAGTAGATGTGGCGGAATAGGCTCGTGTGCGCACCTGGTGATTACGACAGGTTCTCATGCGTACCTGCAGGATACAGCATGCTATGGTGCAGACCTGTAGGATACAGCAGGCTTTGGTGCACACCTGCGGGATACAACAGGCTCTGGTGCGCACCTACGGGATACAACAAGCTTTGGTGTGCGCTTGGTAGGCTCTGCAACGAGCTTGGCAAGCTCCGGAGGGCACCTGCAGTAAGGGTATATCTGCAAAAGCAGATCATGGAGGACGCGACGAATGCGACAGATGGATGGGGACTGCGACGGTGATGAAGAATGTATGTGGGGATGACTAGAACAATTGAAGTCCTATGGCTAGCTAGGGCTTTGGATTTTCAAGGCTCTATCACTTTTTGCTTCACTAGGGCTTCGCCAATGACTTCTTCAGGATGCACATGCCAATATTAGGGTTCCAAGGTTTGGGCATTTGCAAATGCCCTTACTTATAATCCAACCTTAGGGTTTTAGCTCAACACTTTAGATCGTGTGGCTAAGATTAAATCACATCCTAGGGCTGAGATTGTACTTTAAGTGTGGCATGGATTAATGAAGATGGACGGTGGAGATTAGATTGGATCGGACAACTGTGGTTAATTGGGTTTATAAATACATATTTTATAATAAATATATTATAATATAATATAAAATATTATATTAAATATAAAATAATATTAAAATAAGCCCAATTGGGTTAAAAAATTGCGGGAAAGGGCTAAAGTGGGCATTTTGAAGGCGGGAAGGGTGTATGGTGGACAAGTGGGTGGTGGGATGGTTGAATGGAGGATTAGTGGATGTAATTTGGTGTCTAAAAATTATAATAATTTCATTATAAATTAGTTTATAATTTAATTTGAGTAACTCTAAGAGTTATTAAGTTAATTATAAATTATTTATAATAAGTTAATTATAAATTAATTTATGATTTAATTTAAAACCCTAATGGTTAGGGTTAAGAGGGTTCAAAGTTTAAATAATTCGAATTAATCGAATTAAAATATTCGTCGACGTCTTGGAGCTTATGGCACTTTGCATATAAAGGAGGGTAAAACACTATGGCAAAAATTATCCAAGCGATCCATATGATATAAGTGAATATTGTGCACAAGGCAAGGAAGAAGATCGTTTGTGTTTTTAAGGCTTTTGAGAGGTAGAACATAGGACAAGGGAGAGGGGAACCCACTCCACGTTGCAAGGCGCTTGGTAGCACGATTGGTAGCGAGAGGCTGCGTTAGCAAGTAAAGTAGTGCAAGGTTAAGGGATCGAATCTAGTGATCTTCATTTTGCTAAGGAGAGGAAGGTTTTTTGTCGAAGTCTGCATCGTCAATAAAGGACAAAGGTAAGGCGTTAGCCTTTCCATTTATGTGGGAGCACGTAGCCCATGTGGTGGGCACACGTTTGGCAAAGGCGCTCAACAGGGAGAGGTTACACGTTAGAAACCCGTCGAGGCCATTTTGGTGAAGTGTATAAGGTATGTGCTTTTATTGCAAGATCTAAATTGATGCATCCAAAATTGCTAAGGTGGAGATTAATTTTTAATTTCCTAAGATTTTATTGATTGGATATTACATTATTTTAAAAAGTATTTTGTGAGTTAAGGGAGATAAAAGGGTATGCATAATTTATTTTTGTGATTTGATTTTTGAGTGCTTAGAATTTATAAGAGGAGTAATAAGGTGTGCCAAGGGAGTTAGATATTTTTGTTAAAACAAAGTTAATAAAAATTGTATTGAAAGGAGAAATAAGGTTGAGTAAGTTTTTGATATTTTGACTTGGTGAAATATTTTTGTGAGAAAATATTAAGGACAAACATTTGCTATCTAACCCTAGTAATGGTAAAAAGAGTGGTTGTGATTGAGATAGATGTTTGAGGTCAAATCATCTTCAAACAAGAGGTAAGGGCACATTATCCTTGAGAGTGATTGTTGGATGTTATGAATGCTAAGTTGGAGTGAAAATGATTGTTTGATAAGCATTGTTGAATAAGTTTTTATATGCATGAATTGGTGAATGCTTGAGTGAGAACTTGTGAACTATATTGAACTAGGATTTATGCAAAGATCATGAGTATCATTGTTATGTGAATGTGGGAACATCTTGAGTTGAGTTTGAGTTTCATTGTGAGAGTTGTTGAGAGTATTGGATGAACCATTGGCTTAGGGTTTTGCAAGCAAGTTGGTTTTATTTATTGAGTTGATTGAGCTATAGTGATTGGAAAGTGTTAGAGTGATAGTTCAAGTTCTGTAATACAAATTGTTCTCTATTCTAAATTGATTTGAAAGAGGTTTTTTGAAAGAAATTGATTTGAGTCTGTATGCAAGTTTTGTAAGTAATTTGAGAAAGCTTTGTGAAAGCTTAAGGTTGTGTGAGCCTTTGTGGAAGCTTACAACTTACTAGATAGAGATTGGACAAGTTCTAGTAAGGACTTGGACAAATTTGAGGCAAGTCTTAGAGAAGACTTGAGAGCTGATTTGATTGATTTGTTCAAACCTTGAGTTAAGGTTTGGCAGATCTAGAAGAGGTGATTTATGATTGGTCAATATTTATGGTAAAGCTTGAGGACAAATTTGAGGATAGATTTTGGTGCAGATTTGAGGACAAGTTTGTGTTAGACCAGAGACAGATATTGAGTAGATTTGTGTTAGACCGAAGGACTATGTTTAGTGCAGATTTGAGATAGAGTTTGAGTAGAGCTTTGGAGGTGATAGAGTAGAGGATGTTAGTCTCTAGTGGATAGAGATCCATTAGCCAGGGTAGAGAGGACATAGGTCTTCAGTGGAGAGAGATCCACAACCCAGAGCAGTTGAGGCAATAGTTCTCTAGAGGATCACCAAGCCAGAGCAAAGGAGAATGAGTTCTCCTATGGATAGAGATCCACAAATTTGATTAGGGTATTGGTATCTCATTTGGAAATAGGTCCATAAATATTGTAATAGGGAAGTATTTCCAAAGATATTTGTTGAGAAAATATTAGTGAAATATTTTCTTCATGGAGTAGCCCACATTGGGTGAACCATGTTAAATCATGTCTATCATGTGTGTAATGCTTTATGTGATGTTTATTTATTTGATGTTACTACTACTATCATGTGTTGAAAAGAAAAAAGTTTTATCTTATACTGTTCACCCCCCCTCTCAGTATAAGCACATGTTCTTCAATAGACCATCAAGATGCTAGTGCTCTACCTTCACACATTGATGCTCTCAACATCTTACCAAAGAATTTGCTACACTTCTCTTAATCCTCAACTAGTAGAATAATATTCTTACATCAACACACATATTTTTCACTCTAGGGTGGGCCACATATGGTGCCTTATGAGATTCATTCAATATAAAATTTCTCATTCCTTTTGTTAATGGTATGTACAAGTCTCCTTGGTACCTAAGTGTTCCATCCTCATCAAATGAACACCCTACAAATTTATCCTTCTTTAGCCCACTAGAGAGATGTTTGTTCTAACTTCATTGTTCTAAGAATATTATTAAAGGTTTAGTTTAAGTTTCTTTGATGTCGAAGGTTATCAACATTGATGCATGCAAGTGTCTTCTTTTGCAAAAGTTATCTATGACCTTATTCTCATTTCCATTTATATAATAAATTGTCATAGACATCTATCCATCTACATTATTGATTTTTTAAATATGGTTGTATGAAAATTTACTTCAAACATTGCTGATCTATATTAAGTTCGAATATTTTCTTCCATAAATAATGTCACCATATGGTAAATGCATGCACTATCATAGCTAAATCAAGGTCATGGGTAGGGTTATTAATCTCATGCTCCTTGATTTTTCTTGATTATAGGCTATCACATGCCCTTACTACATCAAAATTCTTCCTAATGATTCCTTGGAATAAACTTTAAAAGTTTTATTAAATTGTAGTATAGCCAAGATAAGCATACTAGTCGATAGCCACTTCAACTATTAAAATGTTGCTTCACTCTTTTTTCATTTACACAAATTTCTCCCCTTTCTTCTATAGAGAGGTAATATGATTAGCTATTTTATAATTTTTTGTAAAAATATTTGATAACACCCCATAAATCCCATAAAAATTTTGATCTCAAAGAAATTAGTAGTAGTGGGCCAATCTAAAATGGCCTAAATATTTGAGGGATTTACTAGTATTCCTTTTCTTGAAATGATTTATTCTATACAATAATATACTTTCTTTTGGAATAAGGAATATTTTGATAGCTTGTCATATAACTTCTACTATGTTAGACATTATAGACCTTGTCTTAAATGCTCTTCATGCTCCTAGTCACTATTATAAGGAATTAATATGTCATCGAGAAATACTACCACAAATTTATCTAAATACCTTTGAAACACATTGTTCATCAAACTCATGAATATATATGGTGTATTGGTTAATACAAAAGGAATAAATATGAACTTATAGTGTCCATAACAAGTTTTGAACATTATCTTATGGATATTAGGCTGCTTGATGTGTAGTTGATGTACCCTAACCTTAGCATAAACTTAAAAAAAATGGTTGCTCCTTGCACTTGATTAAATATGTCATCAATGTGTGGTAAGAGGCATTTATTCCTAATGGTAACCTTATATAGTGTCTATAGTCAATGTAGAAGTTTATAGATCCATATTTTTTTTTAACAAATATTACAAGCACCCCATGGTGATATGGTTGGATGGATCCACCCTTGTCCAACAACTTTTGGAGCTATATCATTAACTCATTTAGATCAACAATGATCATTCTATATGGTTCCTTAGTTATAGGCCCCATTCCTAGTATGCACTCTATTGAGAAATTGAGCTCCCTTATAGGTGGTCATATTGAAAAATCTTTAGCAAAACAACATTAATCTCCTTAAGAACAGGATGAGGTTTATTGATTGTTTCTATCTCCTCTCCTTGACTACTATGGATCATGATAGAAAAAAACTACACCCATTTATAAGGTTCCTTTTGAGTTGCATTATAAATATCATCCTTAATGATACTAGGTGTTGATCCTTATTTTTCAAGGTTATAAAGGTATTCAACATATTTAGAGTAACAATTAGTTTTTGTCCAATAAGTACTTAGCCAATCCAATTTAATGATGATATAATAGGGCCCCAAGGGTATTACTAACAAATTTGTGCATGTGGTCCAATCTCTAAGATTCACCTCATGCTTCTTTACCTCATTATTAATGGCTTGAAAAGTACCTAGAGCTATTTCTAATTGCTATGGGTCACTTAGCCCTTGCTCTACCAACCCAAACTTGCCTAACATATGTTAGCTTTTGAGGATGTATATTAAAGGAAATGCAACCACAAGATGTAAAATAAGTAAGCTATGATAACTATATGATAATGGCACTATAATATGTAGGAAAACTAGATGATAAAGTTCTACAATAACTCAGTAATATACCATTAATAAAAGCTCACAAAAATAGTACAATGGAATATAATGGAGGACATGCACACTTCAGAATTTTCAATGAAGAACTATATTTTACCTACTCACTACTCTCTACCATGACATCATTTCTCTCACTCTATTCACTCTCAATCTACTTTATCTCTCTCATACTCTCAAGGCCTATATATAGGAAGATATGTTCCTTGGCCTTTACTCTACCCATGACTCTTCATCTACCTATCCTATGACTCATGTACATGTGGACTACATGCACATTTACATATTTGCACATTCTAACACTTGTGCATTTATTACTTGCTTGAAGTATCTACTCAAACCTTAATCTAAGATAAACTCCTAATCTAGAAATGTACCCAAGGTGGTACATTGATATGTACCAAATAATGTAATATACTCTAACACCCCCCTATATTACATTATTTGGGTATTGAAGACTTTAGTCTTCGATATGGATCTTTATCTTTCAAATATGCTTAATCTTGATCAAGTCCTTATCTTTCATTTGGTTTAGCCTTCATGTTGTCTTTCATTATCTTCTTCATTCCTTTGGTTTCTGTTGTTTCAAAGTGTTTGTTAGAATATTTTTTCTTGAAGTCTTCAAAGTGTCTTTTATGAAATAGAGATATCATAATCTTGTAGGTCATAAGTGGATCAGAATTGCTCCATTTTATTTACATTGGTTTTCTAAATGATCTATTTCCTTGATCTTCAAAAATGTGAAGCTTGAATTCATTGTTAGTAGAAGCTTCTGAAATAAGAACTTGGAAGAAAAAATCTAATATGAATATTAGTCTCTCTTCAAATATTATATAGTACTTGTCTTTATAGTAATAGAAGAAATATGTATGATATTTTCCTCCATAATATTTGCATGGATGGAAACTCCAACTGTTTGTTTTCTTTTTACTAAATTTGTTGCAATAAGTGTATAGTGAAGATATCCCAATTTATTTATCACTTTTTTTAGGTGAATCAAGTCCGTCCATTTCCTTGATGGAAGAGTTAAAACATATATGTACTATTGAAGCTATTTCATCCTTGCTTATTTCATAAATTTGTAGGATACATTTTTGATGAATCCTCTTTTCTACCTTTTGAATATGATTCTCAATATCTTCATTAGTATAGTAGTAATCATCAAAAGATATTTTTGAAAAATTTACTTTTCCCAAATTATTGATTTGTGAATTCTCAAAAGTCTTTCTAAACCATATTGGTTATTTTCTTCTAATTGTATTCTCCTTATTATCAATCCTGGAGTCAGGTATGGCTTTGAACCATTTTGGTTCCTTAAGACTTGTATATTTAATAAGCCTTTCCATAGTTTCTTTTAAGTAATATTCATTTATTACAAGAGAATAAATTTTGGTAGAAGTTTTGTATTTCAAAATATTTGAAGTTGTCTACCTTATGACTCCCTAGTTTCAAGTATATTCTCAACCTTGCTAAGAACTTTTCAAATTTACAAGTTTTGTAAAATGCCTTCTATCTTGCAAGTGTTTGAATGTATTATGAGTCTTGATAGTATACTTAGCTTTCTTAATTTGAGTTGAATCCCTTTTGTCTCCCTAATTTTCAACTTCACTTTCTTACCTTATTTCTTCCCAATAATTAATAAGTAGAAAGCTAAAGACAAATTATGATGCACCTTCAAGTTTTAATAAGTTTCTTTTACTTTAAGGCATTTTAGTTGGATTATTGTCTCATAAATTAGTGTAAGAGACTAATGTAAAATGAAATTTCCAACTTTCAAGCAATTAATGGTTTTGCTTCTTTGACTTTCAATTTTCAATAGTTCAATTTTCTAAATTCCAAGAAACTAAAGTTTGATGTAGTATTCCTTATATCTCCCTAATTTGGAAATTTAGAAAGTAATAATATTTGTAAACTAGTATTTTTAATTTTCCAATGTTGAAAACCTTATATATCCTACTTAATTATTTGCAAATATTCTAATGTTTGAATCTCATACAATTTGTAATATCTTTTAAGATATACTTCCTTTATTTTAATTGCCTTCTAACTCTCTAAGGTTGGTATTTGCTTAATTCTTCAATGCAGTAATAAATAAAATTCAACCTTATATTAAGCACCTTATAACTCCTTATACTTAAGGAAAGCAAATATTAAAATCAATGTGAATTTACCTTTCTAATGTTGAGGCCTGATTGGCTTTAATATTCACTTCTCTAATGAGGCTTCGAGTGTTGTATTTGTTGTTCTTTGATTGTATGTCAATGAGCATTTAATGCTCTTCTTTTAATGGGTGCCTTATGATAGTCCTCTCCTCCTTTGACCTCTCTGAATGTATGGTCTTTCAATATTGAATCTTTGAGCTTCCCTTTTTGCGCTCTTCTAAACCTGGGCTCTTAATATCCTTTATCCTTCTTAGAACGCTCGCCACTTGGCGTATTACATTGTTCAAGTATGCAAGTATGATTTATTGTGGAAAATGGAGGTTATGCTCCTTTGAAGTGTTTGTTTGGTGAGCCTTCAATGCTCTTATAATAATTTATGCCTTCTACCTATGAAAATTTGTAAATGATACCTTCAACGCTCAATTTGAGTGTTATATCAAGCTTGGACGTTACCTTCATTTGGGTAGACATTATAGTATAGGTGTTATAAAGAATATGTTGGCTCTTATATTTTGTTATGCCATGTGTTACAAGATGTTTTTTGTGAGGCAAGTGGCGGTCTCTATTTTGTATGCACCTTACCTCTCAGCGTATCTTATCACATTGATGCTCATCCAATTCTTTTGCAAGCTATTTCAACTCTATTCCAATGTGCGTTCTTGAATATTTAACGTATGGTAGCTATTATTTAATGATGATGGCTCTTCCTTGATGGCAGTGGCTCTTCCTCGATGGCGATGGCTCTTCCTATGGTGGTTCAAATATTGCTTCAGTGAGGGCAGTTCATCCAAGGTCTTCTCTATATTCGTTTGGGTAAAACTTATTGGTAAACCTTCTTTTCACCTCTTTTTTGTTACCACTTGTGTTACGTAAACTTGTGCTTTTCTTCCTACTTGCGCTGTAATTTACGTATATTATAATGGCGCTATGCTATCTCACAAAAAATCCTTCAATATTATAGGTTCCTTATTGCGTAGGAATTGTTTTAATGGACTTTGGTGCTGGATTCGGTGTCTCTAGACACCTTCAAAACCTTAGCTTATGAGCCCTTTAGATGGCTCTACTTCCTTCCTTGATGAGGTGGCTTTATTCTCCAATATTTGGAGGTTATCTTGCTCCTTTTGGTGGCTTCTCCTTGCCACAATATGCTACAGATTTCCTACACTTAATAGTGTCTTTTGACACTTCACTTCTACTTTGATTTGTGCACTTAATATTCCTCCTTAATTTGAAACTTAGTACACTTTTAATAACCTTTAAGGATAACTAATATAATGCACTATAAATTTCTCCTTATTGCTCCTTTGAATGAACTCTTAAAAGTAACTTGAAATATGCACTATAATCTATGCAACTCTCACTTAAGAGTAATGTCTTCTTGCTTCCAATGAATAAATAGAAAGTTGATATTTTTCTTTTTCTCAAAATATATCTAACTTCTACTTCTTATGTGCAGGTTTTAACCCTTGTAGAAACTATATTTTGCACTCCCTTGAATAATTTAATATGCAACCTTCTCCTTGCAAGTTTTAAACTCTAATATGGTGCTTAATTAAACTTAATAATAAATCAAGTAACTAATGTTCAAGTAATGGACTTTTTGCACCAAAGTTGCTTACCTCAATAACCTTTGTAGATGATGGAAATTTTGGTGATTAGATTCACCTAATTGTTGCCTTGTACTATATGAAATTGTAGCTCTTCTTGGCTATCCAAAACAACTATTTAGCTCACATATTTACAGCTTTGAAAAATCCTTAAACTTTTTGTTCGAAAATATAGTTTGGTGGCTTCAACTCCCCTTCAAAATATACCTTAAAAAATTGAAACTTAGAAGCTATTAATGCTGCCCAAATTGATGCTTTCTTGCTATCCTCAAATCTAGTAATTCGTGAGTTTATGGTTTAATATTCGTGTTATATTCCATCATTGGATAGAAGGGCAAGGAGTACCCTTCCAAGTGGTATCATCCCATTGATTTTGACAAACCACATTTCGTTGTTTAGTAAAGCACCCTCACAGTCTGCAATCTGCTGAATACTTGGTTTTTTCATGAAGGAAATAAAATATCATCGCCCTAATACTGCCAGTTCATGGTTGCCAAGCACACTTATTATCAGTGGTTTGTGATTTTGATGAATCCCATGCGATTTCAGCTTCCATCATATATGAAATTAATCATGGATGCATAAAACTAGTCATCAACATTTTACTCCCCAATACAATTATGTCGTGTGGCAGACGTGATTAATAGGTTGTACAATGAAGTAGGTAGTGTCCTTTTATTTTACGTTCTAGAATTTTGTTATCTATGACAACAGCCAAGAATTGGAAGGAGAAGGAAGCATAAACACTTCACTCCCCACACCGAACAATCATAGAAAAAATTGCTAAAGAAAAAAAATCCTTGCCCTCATCATCCGCAACTGGGAGCCAATCATTGTGTGAGAAAAAAATTGATTATCATCACATAAACTAAGATACAAATCGTAAAATTTTAAATTTTTTTAGCTTTTCAGGATAATTATCCCACATATGTTGTGTTCGGGTGGAATTTCTTTTATAAGGTGCAGGTCACACCTTCTAAGGTGTGACTTAGGTCACATGCCATGGCTTCCTCCTGCACGTCATTTTAAACTCACCTCCTGGGTCCCATTTTCATGTGTCTTCATCGTGTTGTCTCCCATTGGTCCAGTTGTCATCCTTGGTTCACTTGTCCATGTCCTTCTTTGATCCAAGTGTGTCCGCAGTTTGGGTGTCATGTCTTGGTCACGTGTTCCACCAAGTGTCTCATCGGTCTTGTTTGAGTTGTCATCCATGTTGTATTCTTATGTGGTCTCCACCTAGAGTCATGTTCATGTTGTATTATCACATCGAATTCGGGTCCTATCCAAACTATCATCGTATTTTGATCCACGTGTCATGTCAAGTAGTGTTAGATCATCGTGTTGTGTCAAGTACTGTTAGATTAATGTTATCGAGTATGCAAATCGGGTGTCCATTTCGATCCTGAGTCAGTCAAGTGGTGTCACAATTAGGTATCAAACTATCACTTTACTGTCAAATCGGGGTCAAACTATCACATTGGTGTCAAATCAGGTGTCAAACTATGTCAAAATTCAAAAAAGGGGAGAGCCAATTAAATCCGCATCGTAGTTGGAGCGACAATAAAGCAGAAAACAACCAATTTTTTTGCCAAAATCAATCAAAATTTTGCAAAAAATTGAAGCACAAGAGCCTCTAAGTAGGAAATTTTGAAGAGTGCATGAGCGGAAGGTGGACAAAAGGACCAAACGGGTGATTATCAAGTTTGGATAACTCCAACAAAGGGAGCCTGAAATCACCAAGAAGACCTCCTAGAAGCAAAGGTACACAAAATTCTTCTTCTCCTTTAGGAATTAATAGCTATAACCCTGGTCATCCATTGTTTAACAAAATGGCATCCAATCCCTCCCCAAATTCTTCCCATGAGAACCTCACACAAGAGGAAACAAGAAGCCCCATGATCACTAATGAGGTCTTACTAGCCTTAGTAGATAGTATTAAGAACATGAATGCCAACATGTCCCAACTATTCGAAAGACAAACCCAACCAAATCCTCCTAGCCCAAACCACTGGAGTACTGAGCATCAGTATGAAGACTATACACACCAAAGAGGTCATAATGGTCATTCCCCAAATCTCAATGGACAAAGAAATAATGAGGATCTAGGAAACGAAGAAGTTTTTGAGCAACAAAGGGGTTTTGGTAGACCTTCCCAAAATCACATCCAGAGACAAAGGAATAATGAGGACCAAGATAGGCACAATGTTTACCACCAACCAAGAGGTCCTACTGGAGTCAATTTTCCATGCATTGACATGCCCACCTTTGAAGGTCATGATCCACATGGATGGATAGCCAAAATGGAAGGCATTTTAGACTTATACCAATTCCAAGACTCAGATAAAGTTCCTTTTGCTGCAACCAAATTGGGCACTGAAGCTTATCAATGGTTTACATGGTACAAACATGAGGTGGGAAACAACATCTACTGGAATGATTTCATCGATGCCTTTCTTCATAGATTTGATGAAGGTCCCACAACTTCCTACACGGTGCGGTTGTTGTCACTTAAGCAGACGAGATCGGTAGTGGACTATATCTCAAAATTTACTAGTATGCTTCACTATGCAAGACACTTACAACCAGATGTGGTGGTAGCTGCTTTTAGAAATGGGTTGAAAGAGAATATTAAAGTCGAAGTGGACTTACAAAATCCATCCAAGATAGATGAGTGTATAAGGATTGCCAAGTTGGCAGAGAAGAAGGTGCAAATGGAAACATCCACACGACGTGATTCATATGGTCAACCTCAATATCACAACTCTTTTCGCAGAAATGATCAACCATCAAGATATTTTTGCTATAAATGTCGCAATCACCATCCAAAATATCAGGCATGTGTACCACGATAGAGCTTTCAAATTGAATATGTTGACAAGGAAGATGAAGAAATAGAGGAGAACAACTCACCTGATAATTCCCTAGACGATGACCGAATTGAACACAAGGTGGTTGTAGATGGGGAAGATACTATGGCAATTTCAATACATGCTCTTATGGGGTCATCAACTCACCATACAATCAAAGTAGAAGGATTCATTCAACTAAGGAAGGTAACTGTATTAATTGATTCAGGAAGTACTCACAACTTTATTGACACAAGGCTTGCCAAGGCATTAAACTTGCACATCAACTCCTCCAATCAAGATAAATTTCAAGTTAGAACTGCAAGTGGGAGTAGCGCTCAATGTATAGGTAAAACATCTTCAATTTCATTACAAATGGGAAGTTATACTTGGCAGGGTCCTCTTTTTGTTATGAATTTAGGGAATTCAGAAGTTATCTTGGGAGTCGCATGGTTAGAACAAATGGAAACCACGGTCGGTTTTAATTACAAGAAGCGCTTTGTTGAATGGAAAGAAAATGGGAAGACCATTCGCCTCCAAGGAATTCCAACACCTCCATCAAAGGTAGTAAGTTCACACAACATGGAAAAAATAGTAAGAAAAGGTAGTTATGGATTCTTCGCTCAAATTAATTGTATGGAAATGCAAGCACAAGATACGCCAGAAGGCCAATCAGAAGATCTACAAAACATTGTGGCCAACTATGATGAGGTCTTCCAAGAACCAAAGGGACTACCTCCCAAAAGATCCCACGACCATGCCAGATGATGTCTCAAGAAGGTGATCGACCAGAAAGTGAAATCTCAGTTAGAATTACCAATACTAGATGCAGAAGGGCGTATATATCTCCAACCGGAAGCCATTCTACAAAGCAGAACACACATCCTGAGATCTCGTCACATCCAAGAATTTCTCATCAAATGGTAGGGCCTACCAGAAGAAGAGGCTACATGGGAACCTGAAAGTATTTTCCAGACATTTCCAGCTTTGAGGACAAAGCTTTCCGAGGAGGGGAGTCATGTTACATACCAAAATTAATATAGCCATCGGCTATATTATGAGATATTACATTTTAATTATTACTTATATCCAAGTGTAGCTTTGGAAATAATCATCTTATCAATTATTCATCTTTTCATTTGCGTACTCGCATTGTATTTAGCCCAAGCGACGAGGATCTGCCCTCCTTAAGAGGCACTGAGTTGATTTACAATATTTGATTTATTTTTCCATTACTTCTATTATGTTTCATGTGAACTACAATTCGTGAGTTTATGGTTTAATATTCGTGTTATATTCCATCATCGGATAGAAGGGCAAGGATTACCCTTCCATATTGAAGGACATGAAGTAGATTGAGGTGAAGCGTGCTTGCATTATTTAGATATAAATCTTGAGTCCATATTCAAGATGAGCTTGATTCCAAAATTAAAAATTACATATTTGTAGGATATTATAAATATTTCAAATGTTATATGTTTTTTATTCTATCACAAATAAGGTCAATGAAAGTAGAGATGTGATGTTTGATTAGAAAATGCCTACTATCATGGATGGATCTTCTAGTTTTTCTTGATGAAGATAATTGTTCTTATACTACTTTAGAATTAGGTTTTCATCCTAATTCTAAACTTGAGTTTCGGAATGATTATTTAAGATATATCATACTTATAATTTACATGATGGAGCAAATTTTGAGGATTTTTATAATGAACATATTGATGATATTGATATGGAAGAGGATGTACATGATCATAATATTTATGATGTTATAACTATTTTTTGTTCTTCCATGGCACATGGCACAATTGAAAAAATGGTCTTTTTGGGAATGCCCCTAGGGATTCATTGGATCTTCATGGAGTGGATGGGATGATATGAACAAAATTCTAAATTGAACATGGATTTCATTTCTAATATTGATGGAGGGAATGATCCTTCTGCATATAATCAAGATTATGATAAATCGGAGTGGGATGTTATAATGAGAGATAAATATGAGGCCCTTTTTGGAAACAATGCATGAGAAATTTCTCCCAATCCCCATGGAAATAATAGGTTAAAGAATAATTTTGATATGATATACTTGGTTCTTCCACATTTTTTTAGCATATAAATTTAACAATTGGAGATTATTCTTTTATCTCAACCCACATATTCCTTAGATGTATTGAAAAGATTTAAAATTGAGGAGTATAATCGATCTAAGACTTCTATAACTTTAGTTATGAAGTTGATTAAGAATAATCTTGATGATACAAGAAAATAGGTTATCTGGTTTTAGTCTCTTATTGGTAGCTACTTGTATTAGGCTCATAGTTAGACTGATATTAAATTTACCATTGGTTATTTGGCTCGATCCACTTCATTGTAGCCAAGAGGATTTTGAGATGTATGAATATGATACTTTTCCTATGGAAGTAAATTATGGTAGGGATAAGATACTTGTAACAACCCAAAATCTAACTAAGGAGTTGCAATTTTTTTTAACAAATACATACAACACTAAAAACTAGAAAATACTGAGAGAGTTCCTTATCTTAGTCAGTACATGCAACTACAAAGATCTAAATTAACCCTAAGTTCAAGTTGTCTATCCTTCTCCTCATCACCAACCTTTTGTCTGGCATATAATCTAGGATACACCCATATCTATACCATACACAAGTCCATTTTTTAGGGTTAGCTTATCTCCTTTTGTCCATCTAATTTATGATAATATATTAACCACATATCTATTCAGATTAGCTTATCTCCTTTTGTCCATCGAAGGGTACATCCATCTCTATACCCTACACAAGTCTATATGTATGAGTATAAGATGTGTATCGCAAATAGACTATCCTTCAGCTACAAATATCTAAGTTAACCCTAAGTTCAAGTTGTCTATCCTTCTCCTCATCACCAACCTTCATTCCTTTCATAGATAGTTTATTTCAATTAAACTGCTAGTTTGTATAAGTCATGCTAGTTTAGTCTCTGTAACTATGATCATCCAACATGGTCCTAAGAAAATCCATAATCCCTTAGGTTCTACTCTATTTAACACATTAGCATTCTTAATCATCTAAAGAATTTACTTAACTACTCTAAGCATTTTAAAACCATCAACATAGGAGAATAAACACTAAGTCTATCAATTAAATCAAGCATGAAACATAAAAGATATGTTTAAAAGGAGAAATCTAACTAGATCATGCATAAATAAAAGGCTAACATAATTAATCAACAAGATGCATCATAAATTACAATTAGGAGATACATTTCCATTTGTCAATAAATCATTACATAGTTTGAGTATGGTAAAAGAACCCATACTTTTAAATAATAGAACATAATTAGCTAAACAAAGGTTGCTCTAATAATGCTTCATTCATAACATAAGCAAGTATCTATCTTGGATCTTTGATGCTCTCCTTGGTCCTTTAGCTTTCCCATCGCTTAATTGATGATAGTAAGCAATCAGGACAACTCACAGAACTATGAATCATGCATCTACTAGATTATCATTTAATCTAGTGCATCTAAATTACCAAATTGTAACTATACAATCACCAATACATCTTTACAAATCATTCACTCAACATCTAGGAAGGTCATCTTTCATTTCATCATAACATCCTTTAATCAATCAAAGGTTCATGTTTAAACATAAAAGTCCTCCCTTAGATTTGATTAAACTTATTTATTTATTTAATTAATCAAGGTCCCATAAACCTTAACTAATTAAGTACTTAAATTACCCATACTTAATCTACCAGAAACTATAAACAATTCACTATCAAATAATTAAGAATAATTAAACTCTCTCCCTTCCTTTAATAAAAAATTCTAATATTCATTAAATTATTTCATTTTCCATAGAAATAAAGAATGTAAATCTTCCTTTGAATTACAATTCATTCATCTATAGACAAGAATATAAAACTCCTTTCTTATAAGTTTCATTTCCAAAAATATAAAACTTCTTTCATATATAAATTTTATTTAATTAAACATATATCTAGCATATTATAATAGAGGATCAATTGACAAACATCTTCACCAAACCATCATAGAGGATCTATTTATTTATCATTGATAAATAATCAAGAGGTAGGATGTTTTCATCAGGTGAGGATGTTTGATTGATGACTCCTTTGACTCCTCAAGACAATCTTAAGGGAGGATCTTGAGGATTAAGATTAACTTGTATCTTATATTTGTTTAAAATTTATATGGTTCATCACTTAAATCTCCTTTACATTATATTTTATCATGAACAATCTTGATTCACCCTAATGATTGGGTAATCTATGATTGATATTAATTTTAGTACCTCCCATGGAGTTATGCCTTGGCTGAGTTGGTCATGAGTACATCAATCACATAAACTTGGTATCATCTTGTGTTATTAATTTATTATATCATAAAAATATGTGTTATGGCATATCATATCCATATATCTCATTTCCTTATTTTTTTTCTAGTTTCTTGTGGTGTTTGCAAAGGTGTTCATTTTTATGAGAAATTATGGCTAATTTATTCAAAGAGAGCCAAAAATACAAATTCAAATGCATATAATTCTAAGATTTATTTAAAAAATATATTATTTCTTTCAAAGCATAAATTTCAACATATAATGGAGCTAAAATACAGAGGAGTTGGAATTAGCTAGAACCCTCATGAAGTTGAAGGACAATGCTTAAATTGACATCAATCTATTTTTGGTGTTATCTTTGTAATTCTTTTCTTCTAAAAGTGTTACCTTAGCATTATCTTTCCTAGGATGGACATACATGGAACCCAAGGAATAATTATGGGTATTCAAGTAGCACAAGGGTAAATTGGTATCATCATAGACTACCATCAATCAAGATTTCACTTGGATGGAGGAATAATCAATATTGGTACCAATTGTGTAACAATCCTAAAAATTAACCCATTTTTCTTTTAAAAGTCTAAAAGCAAGTTCAGATAATTTGGATAAATTCCTTAGAAGCTTATTCTTCCACTTCTAGGTTTTAGATGTTGCAACATCCCTCGGGTGGATAGGAGTGGCCTATCTCCCATGTTAATTTTGGGGTTTACCTTATTCACTACCCATACAACTTAAAGGACACCTTTGTGTGATCACCCCAAATTTCCTTACTTTATTTTGAAGGACTTCTTGACCACGGTGCAAGGGTTAACCCTATCTCGTTCAATTGAGAAAAGGGATGTCAAATCCCCTACTAGTATCCATCATTCCTTAACTAGTTTTTTTAGGTGTAAGCTTCTTATAGTTATACACACTTCTTTTAGTGTAGAACTATTGTGCACCATTAAGCTAGTGTTTGTCATTCCTTAACTAGTTTAATGGAGGTGTCATATTTATCACATGAGTACCTCTCTTTCCTTTGGAGATCCCATCACATGGATCTAGTTACAATGGAATTCTAAGCCCACTTTCTTTTGGAGCACACTTTAAAGATCCATTATTAAAGTTCCCATTGCAACCCTAAGGGATTATCCCATCATGTCTCCCTTAGTTCTAGTCCTAACCTTAGGGTCTAACTAGTTGGGAATTCTTTCATTAAAACCCTTACAAAATTACACCCACCTACCCCAAGGAATTCAAGATAAGATTATCCTTTATATGCCATTCATTCAAGTATAAGAAACATAACTGGAAATACCATGCTCTCTTACAGAAATTAAATGGATACTAATAATCTATCAAATTTTACTTTTCATTAAAGCGTAATTGTAACAACATTATCCTTTGTATCATAAATTAACCATCATTGTCTATTCAATTGCAAAAACTTAAAGAGATACTCAATATTCATCAAAACATCATCTATTAAGTGCTTATCATCAATGTAGAATAATCACATCCTATTTCTTCTTCATTCATAGCATTTAAAGCAATATATATAAATAACAAATTCCACAAAAGGCAAATAGACACAACATGTATCTTAGGAACCCTATCCAGGGAGAAAACCCAACCTAAAAAATAGTTTGTTTTTATTTTCATTGCCTATCCTTTAGCCATTTAAAAAAAGGGATCCATTGTCCTTTTTTTTCTTTTGCTTCTATGATTTTGACTAAAAGCATGGGAGTCTCCATAACTCCTATGTTTCATCTTTATTACAAGTCATTGTATATCTCCCCCTTTTACAAAGCGAAGGAATCCCATACTTCCCTTGTATTAATATCTACAATCTCTCTAGAGTCCTTCCTTAGACATTCCTTTACAAAAGATAGGATAAGGAACCCCCATAAGTTCCTTTCTATTCATTGGATTTATACCAAAGCCTTATGCTTCTAGATAACCTAGATGATATATTTTTATTTTCCTTTGGTAGAAGATCAATATTGTGAATATTTCAGACTCCCTTTGATGTAGGACTTTATTACCAACATTCATAATACAATTTTTCTAAAGCAAGAGATATTCTTTAATAATTTAAAACCATCAAGTTTCCCTAAAGAATACATCTTAAACTATACATGAATATCTTCACTAAATTAAAAAGCATTTCCATTATTCTTGCCAAACAATAAACATAATTCCAGGATCATTTCACCTAGTAAAAACATTAATAATTCATTCATTAACTTGTATCTCAATATAACTTAAATAACATTCCTTTAATTTAGAATCATCCTATAACAACTAATTCAATATATAATGAAGATAGTTCTTTTAATAAGCATTTATTTTCCTTTGGTAAATCCTCTTTTATCTTTAATCTAAGGAACACTAATTTGAAATCCATAACTTCCAACCATAATCGAGCAATAAATATTCCATTTTAAATACTTGCCCTATCTCATAGTCTATAGTGTATTCAAATATTCACTCAATGTTATTCAACCTACAACTAATGGACATAGTCTCCTATGCATGGACTATGTTTCATCTCATTGGACTCATATCCTTCCACGAATTCTACTTCTAGGTGTTTTCTCCCTTAAAAATAATTAACTATCAACCATACTTATACTGCACTTTTTAAAATAGCGTGTGTTAAGGTGTCGGTTCTTAAGTAGGTTCTACTACAAGTGGATCACCAATATTACCAACACGAGACTTATTTCCAAAGACATCTACATCAGTTGATATTCAAATAAATACAAGGATCCAAGTGGGTTTCTAGATTACACATATCTAAAGTGCCATTTCTAGGAGTTTAAATCATAGTTTCAATATTCTAGATTACCCAAGATGTATCACTTGCCAACGTAGGTGATGCTTCACATCCCAATTGTGCATTGTGGGTGCACAAACACTATGATGAGCATTCAACCAAGAATATACTTGATAGATTGGCCGATTAGAGGTGATATAGCCTAGAACATGGGCATAGTCCCACTAGTTTTACTATGTCAGGTGATCGCAGATGGGTGCACTCCACCTAGACATACGTTCATTTCTTGAAAGGGTGTTATGGTAGAATAGTTTCATTTGGATCCTCCATTACCTATATTGGAGTAAAGGCATGTTCCTCCTCCGGTATTACAATGCTCATACTTATCCTAATGCAGAGTCCTAAGTTTTCTCATAACCAGATTGATCTACAATTTAAGAACCTTCATTAATTCATTGATCTAAGAGCTTCTACTCCAAACTTATCACAAAAAGGGTACCTTATGTATTTGAAGGCACTTTCTTGGAGTTGTTTCGAATGCTCACCGGTGAAAGAGACCTTCTATTGCTATTATCCTCCAAGTATTCTAGCGGTATCACTGACCTGCGTACTCTCTTCCTAAAGCTATTCTCTCCCAAAACAAACAATCCCTTCCATTCTTCTTTTTTCTTTCCATATGGGTTTAAAGAACACCCTCAAGAGATTCGTTCAAAATAAACTAACTTCAAAACTACCCGAACCCACCAAGATGGGTTTTTATTTAACATTATAATCTTTGCATTTTTGTTTAATACATGTCCTTATTTTCTTATTTATTTCAATGCTTTCGTATGATAATAATGTTAATAAAACAATACTAAGCATTATACTTTGGTTATTTTATAAAGCAATATTAAATCTTTGTAAAACATGTTAGCAATACCACTTAACACTACCTATTGTGTAAGTGCAACAATAATATAACCATTTGCAAAGACATAGAGAAATTTCAAAACAAATGAATCATTAGTCAAATCATTTTGAATTTAATAGTCATGAGTCCTAGACCCATTTGTGGAGATGACTATTCCTGCAAAAAAGGACAAGTTTATTAGTGCCATATCATAAGTCATCAAAACATCTTAAAATCCACATAATTTGTCATTAATGATTTCACATAAATTCAAAAATATTTTATTTAGAAAAGTTATCCAGGGGAGGATCATGACATATTACCCCCCTTAGACTAAACACAGACCATTGTATTTCATCAGTAACCTGCAATAAGACCAAAATTACATTTATTCATTCAAATAAATATGGAAAATATTTTTGCATATTAGCTACTTTCTCCCAAGTAGCATTCTTTTCTGAGTACCAATCCCATTGGATTTTACATTGTTCTAAAGTTCGGTTCCTCATCTGTTTGGAATGAAACTCCAAAATCTTCACCGATTTGATATCAATTATTGTTGGGTCATTTATTTGTAAGTTAGACAAATTCCATACATAATTAGGATCAGCTACATACTTCCTAAGCAGGTATACATGGAAAGTATCATGGATCTTGGATAGATTAGGTAGTAAGGAGAGACGATAGGCAATGAAACTTATCTTCTTGGTGATCTCAAAGGGTCCAACAAACCTAGGATCCAGTTTGGTTGATTTGATGGCACTCTTCATGGGATTTACTCTAAGAAATACTTTGCCTGCTACGAAGAATTCTCTAGGTGTGCACTTTCTATTGGCATAACTCTTTTGACAATCAAAGGCTTCTTTTAGCCTTGATCTAATCATTTTTAGTTGTTCATCCATCTCTCAAACCGTGTTTGATCCGATGGCAATCTGATATTTTGAATTATCCCATGAGAGGGGTGTTCCACATTTCCTAACATACAGTGCTTCAAATGGAGCCATTCCCAAAGAAGCATGATGCCCATTATTATAGGTAAATTCAACCAGTTGCTTAAAATATTCCCATTTGATTTTTGATCCATACAGTACATGTGAAGCATATCTTCCAAAACTTGGTTAACTCTCTGTCTATCCATCGATATTTGGATGGTAAGCAGAACTAATATTCAATTTTGTACCTATATCTCAATGTAAGGCTTACCAGAATGCATATGTGAATTTGGAATCTCTATCTGATATAATTACTTCAATAAATCCATGTAGTCTGAATATTTCCTTGGCAAATTTGTTAGCCACTACAACTACATCGTCCTTGGTACTTCTCGATATGAAATGTGCAACCTTGGTTAACTTGTCTACTACAACAAGGATTGCATCATGTTGGAATCTATTCTTAGGCAATCCCACAATAAAGTCCATGGATATAACCTACCATTTTTGAACAGGTATATCATGTGGGTATAAAAATCCTATTTGAAATCAGTACTCAACCTTCACTTTCTGGCATTCCATACACCAAGCAACAAATTCATTTATGTCCTTCTTCATTCTTATCCAATAATAAATCTTTTTCATGTTTTCCCTCATTTTGGTCCCTCCTAGATGAGTAGAGTAAGGTGATTCATGTGCATCTTGGCATAATCATTTTTCTTAAATCATCTTTTTAGGTATGGTCACTCCATATTTGAAGCATAAGAGTCCATCCTTATCGCTATATTCTTTATTTTTGTAAGGAGTTCTTGCTATTTTTTCTCAAATATTGGTGCAAAACTGATCCAAGGTTTACATTTTTTTAACTTGGTCTAATAATTCTATATGGATACGAGTTATAGTAGCTAAATACCTTCATATTCTCAAGGTATCTGCCACCTTGATTTTTTACCTATGATATACTCTATACCAAATTCATATTCTGATAGAAATTCAATCCATCACCTCTATATTGCATTCAGTAATGGTTGAGTGAAGATATACTTCAAACTCTGGTGATCGGTTCTAAGCTCAAATGGTTTACCTAGAAGATAGTGTTGCCACATCTTGAGGGTATGCACTACTGTTGCTAGTTCCAAGTTGTGTGTAGCATAATTTACCTCATGTTTCTTGAGTTTCCTCGACTCATATGCTACCAATGTTTCTTCTTGGGATAAGACTCCTCCCAACCCATCCATTGATGCATATGTGCATACTAAAAATGTTCCCTATGGATCTAGAATTTTCAAAATGGGCACGGTAGTGAGCTTCTATTTTAACCACGATTATGCACAACGATGAATATTCACCATTTGGGCTAATATTTGCATTTTCAAAAACTCAAATTGGCGAGTTTGGGGGACCCGAAGGTCGGCCCTTTCGCCCAAAATTTTCAATTTTTTTTAAGGTGTCGGTTCACCGTCCGTTGATAATAGTATTATAAATTTTTATAAAACTTCGCCATCATTTTTTGCCAGAATGAGGACACTTTTCACCCAAAAATTTTAAAATTTTAAAATTATCCCACCAAGTTCGCCAAGTATACCACTATATAAAACTAACACGACAACGATACTTTTCCACTTAAAACATTCAAACTATTACAAAATCGAGAATTCCACCGAACTTTGATCGTGTGCAGAAACCAGTTGATCCGAAACAAAACTCTACGTGAACCCAAATCGGACCTTGTTCTACACCAGACCGACATCCAGATTGTGTTTTGCAATAGACCGAACCTAGTTCTGCAACAGATCGATATCCAAACCCAGTATTGTAATAGACTGATAACTGGACCTATTTCTACAATAGACTGACATATGGATCCAAATCTACAACAAAATGATATCTAAATCCAGTTCGGCAACATACCAACATTCGGACCTAGTGCTGTAACATATTGGACCTAGTTCTGCAACAGGTCGGACCCAGTTCTACAATAAACTGATATCCGAATCCATTTTTGCAATAGACCAATATTCAAATCTAGTTCTATCGTAGATTGAATCCAGTTATGTAATATACTGAACCTAGCTTTGCAACAAATCGGTATCCGAACCCAATTCTACAACAGACTAGACCCAGTTCTACAACAAACCAAACCTAGTTCTGCAACATATCATACGTTTGCTCAAGGCCAATTTTTGAACCTTGTTCTACACCAGGATTGACTACTGGATCATGTTCTGCACCAGGTTCTCTATTTCTCTTAAGACATTCTGAATATAGTAATAAGATTTGTTTTTCTGTCAGCTAATTGTAGGTTTTTCTTCTGCTATTTTTCTATCATTTATTGAAAATATTTCAATGCTTTGTTTCCCATGTTTTTCTCTATTTTGCCCTGTTCTGCATGTCTTCAACACCAATATCTGGACCCTGTTCTACACTAGAATAGATTTTTGGACCGCGTTCTACACCAAGTTCTCTATTTTACCTCTATTCAGATCTATTTTGTGATAAGATTATAAATAGGTAAATACTTTGGTAAATGCTTATTTTCTGAATATATGTATCTCTAGTTATTTTTTGCATAGAGAACTTATTTTCTGAATTTAATTTGAATTTGTATATTGCATATTTGTCTGCTCTTATCAGTTACAAGTGTTATCACCAAAAAACGTAGTAGTGGCATACACTAACAAAATCACAATAAAACATGGCAGGAAACATGTATTTATTTTCTAGCGATGACCATCTGTTTATTCTAATTACAATATTATCTTGAGGCCTATGAGAAGTAACATCTCTTTAACATTTTATTACTTTTCTAAAATGAAAAACACTTTCTTTACAAGTAAAATGTCACCCATCGACAATGGAATGAAGGGGCAAATCTTCTACTGAAAAGAGTATCCTCAAATATTTTAGTCATACACCGAAATCAAACAAGCCATCGACATCGGTACAAATTCTAGGTACAAATGATTTTTGACTTATAAATAGTTAGTTGTATATTTTGTAATAATTTTCAATACTGCTTTCTTCCTCAAACAGTTAGTTGTCACTATGTGTTCATCGATATGAATTTTTTTCTGTAAGTTAGTTTTTTTAAATCCAAAAATAGTAAAGAATATTATTGTATGCTACTATGCAGAATACCCTATTGACCAAGAGATGCCTTCTAAAGAAAATTCTCTTACCAATGACATCCAACAATCACTTGAAGATATTCCTGGCCAAGATATGCAAGTTGAAAATGAAAGCGATAAATCAAATACACTACAAACTTCTTATGAATCTTCAAGCAAAAATTCTAAAAAGAGGAAGACAGATTCTAATTGGATTATTGGAAGATCATTTAAGAATGAATGGGCAGAAAAATTTCCCTGGATTGAGGCGGTCTTGATTGAAGATAACCAAGTCAATAAAAAAGAATGTAGATGCAAAATTTGTAGTTGGAAACTAGGTAAGGATCACAGGCTGCAAACTAAGAAAGATACAATAGAAAAACATGTTGGCAAAGTATATGTAAAAGTTATAGGAAGTGATGGTAAAATTACAAAATCTGTTAGGTGGAAGGATGCATCAGAATGTATGCATGTCAGATATGCAATAGATTATGAGAATCACTTAAAGCAACAACAATCCCTTGTTGAGAAAGGTGGAATGATTGAAACCCAATTTCATAAAATGCAGAAGACCATTTTAACTTCAAAAAGTTTGCAGTTTGTTGTTGTATTTAGTATTCTCAAAAAGGGTAGACCCATGTCCGATTTTATTGATTATAAGCACCTTTATCAACTAGTTGATGTGCAAAACCTTCCTAGTTCCCATTGGTCAGATCGAAGTGGTTGGGAAATGGTAAAATGTCTATCATTAGTTGAGAAGGAAGACCTGAGGGAGCAGGTAAAACATGCCAGATTCATTTCACTTTCTATTGATGAGGTGATGATTGTGGACAACACATCCTGGATTTGCATGCATGTGTACACATTTCAAAATCATGTAAGAAGGCCTAGTTTGCTAGGATTACATAAGATGGTTGAAAGTTCAAATGCAAAAAACATCTATAATGTTGTTTTGACTAGTTTAAAGGAAATTGCAAGAATGAATGATATTGACATAGCCACAAAGTTAATTTGCGTTGGAGCTGATGGTGCTGCTATAATGCAAGGGCACAAGAATGGCCTATGTGTTCGACTCCAAACTTCAGTTGCCCCATATATGATACCCATTCATTGCATGGCTCATAGAGTGAATCTTGCTTATAAAATCGTGAGCACTTTTGAAAATGTTGCTAAAGTGGAAGATCTCATTCGTGAAATACATTCTTATTTTTCTTGCAGTCCTAAAAGGTTTGTAGAGTTTCAATAGTTTGCACTAGGAGTTACAGAAGGGAAAAAATTGTTGAAAGATGTGGATACAAGGTGGATTTCATTGTATCAACCTGCACTCAAAGTTTTTATAGAATATAAATCTTTAACAAGGTTTATGTATGCAAATAGTAGAGCAATTGATAAGGCAAATGATATGTTGTTTCATTTGACTAACTTGGAAACTCTTTTAACATTATGTGGTATTCTTCCAATGTTACAAGAAATGAACAGATTGACTAAACTTGCACAAGAGAGATCCATCTATATCATTGATTTCATGAGGATGAGAAAGCAAATATGTGTGATTATTGATAGGTTATATGTGTCCAAACCAGATTTTACAGATCCCTTATTTGAAAGTTGGAAAACATTGACAAACGTGAAAGATGCAAATAGTTTTTTGAAGTTTGACATTAATGATAATATTTGTATTAATGTTCATGAAAATATGATACCTTTATATTGTTATGAAAGGCATTCAAGTGTAGTTACTGACAATGTTGAAAGAGTTTGTGTAACACACAATAGGTACGAAGTTGTTTTACACAATACAAAAAAAATTGTTCAACATAGCAAAATCATTGACAAAAGAGATAAGAGATCGGTTTCAAAGACATGAGTTGCTTGAGGCCATGGGTGTTGTTAACCCTTTGTTTTGGGGTTCTTGCAATGATCAAAAATCTACACAAGAGTTGTTTATTAAATATATGGGCAACCTTATTGAGCATTTCAGTAAAAGTGTGGAAGTCAATGGTGTTGAAATAAAAGGTATACTCAACAAAGATCTTTTAAGACAATAATCACAATATTTTGGAAGAACAATGGTTCATCAAGCATCACTTTTGAGTAATATCCATGAGACTGGTTCCATTGCACGTTTGTGGCAAAAGTTGTATCCAAGTAGTATCTTACAAGATACGATTAGTGAATACTTTTGTTTATATGAATTATGTCAAACAATGATTTTGGGATCTGTGGAAGATGAGAGGGTTTTTAGTGCACTATATTTTGTTAAATCTAAGCTCCACAATAGGCTGGACAAAAATCTAGAAAATTGTTTAAGAATTTATGTGTCATCATATCAATTGGACAAATTTCCATATGATAGAGCATTAGCATACTGGAATTCAATTGCAGACAGAAGGGGTATTACGAATACGACCGATAAGGAGGATAATGATGCTTTTAGTGATCAAATGGTGTCTTCACAGATTGATTCTAGATAAGTTGAAACGTGTTCATTTCAGCTACCTAAATTCTGATTTTTCTAATATTTCACAACAATGTAACATTTGACTTTCTTTGTTATCAGATTTCACAACATTTGTTCATTACAGATTTCACAATGTTGTTTCACAAGTTGAGAACTATTCATTCCAATTTCACAACTGTTCATTCCAGATTTCACAATGTTGTTTCAGATGTACAAGATTTCAAAATTTTACTTTTTCACATTATGCTTATAAAAATTGTACATTTTATATCACATTATGCTTTTAAAAATTGAATGTTTTTTATCATACTATTTCAACTACCTTAATAAATTGTTGTCTTTTATTTTATATCACAATATTAGTATTGTATTGTTAATGTATCAATTTTGATCAACAAAAATATTCTTTTGATGTTTGAGATGAAGATAGTAAATAATATTGACGATTAATACTAGAAAAGCAACACAAAATTATAAATGCAAACAACCTTTGAATGATTGAAGACACAAATTTAGAAAATATAGTTTTCATTAATATGATTGAAAATATATTACATTGTACAAAATTGTTGACTACAGTCAACTTCAAAATATTTTTACATTGTAAAATATCTTATTTCGGCATAGCTACATCAGATTCACTTGCAACAATGACTTCTTTTCCTTTATCTCCTTGCTTGACTCCTTGTTCCGATAGCGCACCAAGTCTGACTAGATTTTCTTGACCTTTCACAATACTTCCCAACAATGTACTTTCTTGTTGGTTTGGATCTTCGAGTATTGTTGGAAGTTTTTCTTTTCTTTTGGTGTTGTAGTACGACGTTCGGATCTTCATGGAGCTTCTCCCTGATATATTTTCTCAAACGATTATTATCTGCCACTTTTAATTGCATTTTTTCTTCATTTCCATTACATTAAGCAAAAAAATTTTGTCGCATTGATATTAACTTGCATGTTGTTAACTTGCATTTTTAGGTTTTCAAAATTTGATTGCAAAAAATAAAATGATAAATCATTCAAAATAGCTATATAAAAAATTGTTACTTGTTTTAAAGAAAATTGAAATATGAAAAATAAACTGCAAAAGCAAATTGAAACATAAATAAATATTTTCTTACCTCAGCCACATCCCTGGCAGACTCAACAAGTGCAACTTTTTCTTTATCGAAAGCCCATTGGTTATAAAAATCTTGGGCTTCAGCATTAATATTCTCTAATCTACTGACAACAATATTTAAAACATCATCATCATAAACAATTTTAGAATTTATTGTTCCTGTTGTGGCCTGACTCAGCAGGCCGCTAAGCTTTTCTGGTTCATATTGAACCAAAGAATAGATTGAATCTCTTTTTGCATAATTCTTATATCGAGCATTTATTTGCTTTATTAGAACCTTGGCCCGATATTCCCAATCCTTCATTTCTTGCAAATATTGAAGGACAATCTGTTTCATTGTTGCTTCCATATTTTCAACCATTAAAATATTTTCATCAAAATTAACAATGTCATCCTCAGTTTGAGGATGAGGGTCATTTCCTTCCAGAGCTGGGAATGATCTATGCTCAGGTGCAGGGGCTTCCTATTGTTGTGCTTCATCTAGTGGATCTTGAAGCACATCTGTTGCCTTAAAACCTAAAATGTTGCCCTGCAACAGAAAATCATCATCAAGTTGGATATTATCCAATCCAATAGATGAAACTTCTGGTGCTTGTGAAGAAGTGTGAAATGTAAAATATGAGAACCTAGGCCCGAAACTTCGTGTCGACTATGATCTCTATGAAAAATTTGTTTTCCACCTCCAACCTACGTTTGGCCTCTCATCTGTGTAGGTTGTGCCTGTGCTTGTCATTGTTGTGAACGTGGATGTTATTGTTGTTGTTGTTGTTGTTGTTGGTGAGTGGTGGAAGTGGTAGTTGTGGTGGAAGCGGTGGCACCATATGGCCTCTCATTCTCGTAGTTTGTCATTGAGAGGTGGCTGAAAACATAAAAAAGTTTTGTTAACATTATTCTAAAAATTAAATAGAAAACATCCATAATAATTAATTCAAAGTAAATACACATTGTTTTACCTGAAGATGATGAAATCTGTTGAATTTGGGTATCGATGGGGAGGGGGTGGCCACACTAGATTCAGCCTACACATTTTGTGCATACCTAGGTGTACGAGATCCACCAGGTGAAGGAGCTTGCCTTGGATATTTTGGTGCCCTCTGTAATGGTGAAATTTTTGATCCAGTGTCCTCAGAATCACCAGTTTGCTCTGGCCTATGACTCCTATTGGCAACATCTTGTTTACTCCTTATTGTGGCTGCCCTACCCTACATTTATATGAAAAGAAAAATTTAAAAATGAAAATGTACTAAAATATAAAATACTTTTTTATTGTCAAATATGGACTGATTACCTTCAATTCATCTGGTGTCAAGGCAATGGCTTGTAGTGTTGCATGCACTATAGTAGGAGTAGGAGTATCTTGCAAATTATGAAAACTTTCAAAATAAAGAGCTAAAATATAATTAATAGTGCCCACAATGGGTTGTGTGTTGTTGGTTTGCAATTGCACCGCATGCAGCTCGACCCTGATGCGATCTACAATATAGGTGCACCAATCGAACCTCTCATGATGCTCACAATGAATAACATATGAAAGTGCCCAAAATAGAATTTTTGATCTTCCAAGAAGAATCAGTCTTGCTTGGAAGAACTCAATAATGGCCTTCAGAGTTGGATTCTTAACATCGATGATTGTTAACCCTCTTTTTGACTTGGCGATGGAAGCTACAAAAAAAATTAGATAACAATTTACAAATTTGAAATTTTTAGCATTAACAAATTCTAAGACACAAGAATTATACCTACCAAATATTTTGTGGTGAGTTGGTACATTTTCTCGAGGTAGCCTTTCTCTTCTATAGAGAGTTGGCACTTCATTGACACTAGAGGACAATCATCGAAAGGAAGATTTTTCAATCTGTTAATGTCTACAACTGTGATGGTGAATGATAGATTTCTATTCTATATTTTCATTTTGACAATGGCCTTGTCATGGTCATAACCACTAATAATATGTTGCAAGAGGACTTTATCAGTTTTGAAATGTGGCATTGACACCAAGGTTGTCAAACTTGCATCTTCTAACCATGATAAGTCCGTACCTGGGGTAATTAACAAATCTAAAATTAACGTGCAAGAAGGGTTCTTGAACTTTGGAATAGGGGTGGAAGTGGTGGCCATTGCTAGAATTTGAAAACTTGGAAATAGGAAAAATAGGAGAAATTGGTTGCTCGATAATGGTTTGCTCTAGTTGGGTGCAGTCATAGAAATGAACTCAAAAAATGATAGTGATGCCCTTTTATAGATAGAATGGATGAAATCAACACGTGGCTTAATTGTATTGGACATGCAGTATGGGTGACCGATTGTGTGACATGTGGTAGGTGGTCAACGACGGACCGCATTGTGCATCAGGTAAGGTATCGGACTATATTGTGCATTAGGCCAAATATCGGACCATAAAGTGCATCAAGCTCAATACCAGACTATATTTTGCATCAGGCCTAATATTGAATCATATTTTGCATCAGGCCTGATACCAAACCTTATTGTGCATCAGACCCTGACCTTGGACCTTATTGTGCATCAAACCCGACACTCGGACCTTATTGTGCATCAGAGCTGGCACCCGGACCTTATTATGCATTAGACTCGACCTCGAACCTTATTATGCATCAGACCCGACCTTGGACCTTATTATGCATCAGACCTGATACCCAGACCTTATTATGTATCAGGCTCGATCCCAAATTGTAGTATGCATCAAACCGAATTCAGGCTTAGTTATGCATCAGACCGAATCCGAGCTTAGTTATGCATCAGACCAAATCTGGACCTAGTTATGCATCAGATCGAACTTGAACCTAGTTATGCATCAGACCGGATCTAGACCTAGTTATGCATCAAACCGGATCCAAAACGCTTTTTGCATCCGATTCGACAAAAACTATCAAAGTCACCATTTTTTCCCAATTTTTTTCTAGAAACCAAGGTAATTCACCATTGCCTTCGACGTCAGGTTGGCCAGGATTCACCACAGTTTTGAAATGGATTCACCTATTTTTTACAAGTACATTTCGGGTCCGACCCCTTATGCATAACCCTAGTTTTAATAACTTAAAGGTTGTCTTGCACTTATCTGTCCATTTAAATTATTTTCCTTTCCTTTGGAGATTGGTGATTAGATAAGCAATATTTTCCAAAATGTCTATAATATCCTGTAATACCCATAAAAATTGATACTTTAGTTACATTTGTGGATCATGGCCAACTCACAATGGCCTCAATATTCTTTGGATCTACTGCTATTCGATTAGCAAAAATAATATGCCCAATATATTGTACCTCAGGGACATAAAAATTCATATTTTGAGAGGTTACCATAAAGTTGGTTTTCTCTTAATAACGCAAACACTATCCTTATGTGCTTATCATGCTCTTCCTTGTTCTTGGAATATATTAGAATATCATCTAAAAAGATCAAGATAAATTGATCTAACTATTTTTTGAACACACTATTCATAAGATTCATGAATATTGTTGGAGCATTAGATAGTCCAAATGGTAGTACTGTGATTTCATAGTGTCCATATTGAGTTTTGAAGGCAGTTTTGTGAGTATCTTCCTCATGAATTCTCAACTGATGATATCCTGATTTCAAATTGATTTTGGAGAATATGGTTACCCCTTTTAGTTGGTCAAACAAATCATTTATTTTGGGTAAGGGATATCTATTTTTTATGGTTTCTTTGTTCAACATTCTATAATAAATACATAGTCTTAATGATCCATCCTTCTTCTTTACAAACAAGACAGGTGATTCACATGGTGACACACTAAGTTTTATCAACACTTTCTCTAACAATCCCTGGAGTTGTACCTTTAAATCTTGCATTTCTGGGCTCCGTTCTGGGCATTAGCTCTATAGTGAAGTCAAATTCCCTTCTTGGTGGTAAACTAGGCAAATCTTCAGGAAACACATCCTTATATTTATGCAATATTGGGTATTTACCAAACACTTCTTCCTTATTACTCATCTTTTCTTCATTAAACTTAACCATGAAAATTAGTCCACATTTTTCATGGTCTTCTTTAGTTGCATAGTTGATAGTCATTAAGGTCGAAAAGAACCCTGTTCACTAACAATTCACCTTATTTGTTTATCACTATCTATGTAATCAAACCATCTATCATGGAAATTGATCACTGCCTCATGGGTTTTTAACCAATCCATCTCCAAAATTATGTCAAAGGTATGGAGAGGAGCTACATATAGGTGCCAATATATGGAACCGTTAGGTAAAATGATTTGTACGTTGGAATAAAACTAATCCACTGAGTAGGTTTATCCAGAACCATACTCTACTTTTCATCCTTCTATCAAGTATCCCGATATTTCTAGAGTATCCCTGACTAAACTAAAAGAAACTATTTGTTGCTCAGCTATTTTATCAAAACTTGTATCATTATTTATGCAATATCATACCTTTCAAAAGAAACGAGGTAGTCGATCCATCTATTTCCACAAAATTTGACTCTTCTATTTGTTTATTAAATTCAACTTTGTGTGGACACTGACTGGCATAGTGAGGTCCTCCACAAGGTAACAACTTATTTTATTATAAGGCTTTCTTGACTTGCCTTTATCAGGACCCCCTTATCGAGAGTAACATTGCTTAGCTATGATTTCTAGTATCAGTTGATGTTGATCTATCTATTCCTGTAGTATCCTTATCATGGACTCTAATTGTGCCATTTTCCTGTGTAGTTTTTGGAGTAGGGGTATCTCATAGGTCATGATTTTATCCCGATTTTGGTGGGATCCCTTTCATCTCAGATGGTCGAACAATTCCTTGGCTCCATCATCTTGTTCTTGGTGCCTTTACTTTTGGATATTCAAGTATTTCATCTTAGATATTAGTTCATATTCTTTCATACTTAGTTTATTTTCAAACAAAGTTATCATTTATCCTTTATCAGTCATTTAAGAGTATCACCTGACACATTTTTCTTTTTGTGAGGTGTCTTTAAGAGTAAAGTCAGTCCTTTGACCAATGGATAGGTTTATTCCTCCAAACCCACCATCCCCATAGGAATATTATGTTCTTCTAAGGTGCACATCAAAACATGTCAAGACTGGATTCTTTCCAAAATAAACTTCTTTTTCTACATTAGAGTTCTTTCTGGGAAAATCCTAAAGAGCTACAACCATGCTCTGATACCAACTGTAACTACCCTAAAATCTACCCCAATTTTTTTTTCTTTTTAAAGTCCAAAAGCAAATTCAAATAATCTAGATAAATTCCCTAGAAGCTTATTCTTCCAATTCCAGGTTTCATATGTTGCAACATCCCCCAGGTGGATAAGAGTGGTATATCTCCAATGTTAGTTCTAGGGTTTACCTTATTCACTATCCATACATCTTAAAGGATTACTTTATGTGATCACCCCAAATTTTCTTACTTTCTTTTAAAGGACTTCTTGACCACATCACAATGGTTAACCCTATCTTGTTCGATTGAGAAAAGAGATGCCAAATCCCCTACTAGTATCCATCATTCCTTAACTAGTTTTTTAGGTGCAAGCTTCTTATAGTTATACACACTTATTTTAGTGTAGAACTACTATGCACCATTAAGCTAGTGTCTATCATTCCTTAACTAGTTTAACGGAGGTGTCATATTTTTCACATGATTACCTCTCTTTCCTTTGGAGATCCCATCACAAGGATCTAGTTACAATGGAATTCTAAGTCCACTTTCTCTTGGAATACACTTTAAAGATCTATTATTAAAGTGCCCATTGTAACCCTAAGGGATTGTCTCATCACGTATCCCTTAGTTGCAATCCTAACCTTAGGGTATAACTAGTTGGGTATTCTTTCATTAAAACCCTTACAAAATTACACCCACATACCCCAATGAATTCATGATATTATCATTCTTTATATACCATTCATTCAAGTATAAGAAACATAACTAGAAATACCATGCTCTCTTATAGAAAGTAAATGGATACTAATCATCTATCAAATTTTAATTTTCATTAAAGCGTAATTGTAACAACATTATCCTTTGTATCATAAATTAACCATCACTGTCTATTCAATTGTAAAAACTTAAAGAGATACTTAATATTCATCAAAACATCATCTATTAAGTGCTTATCATCAATGCAAAATAATATCCTATTTATTCTTCATTCATAGCATTTAAAGCAATATATAAATAACAAATTCCACAAAAGGCAAATAGACACAACATGTATCCTGGGAATCCTATCTAGGGAGAAAACCCAACCTCAAAAATAGTTCATTTTTATTCTCATTGCCTATCCTTTAAACATTTAACAAAAATGGATCCATAGTTAGGTAAATCCTCTTTTATATTTAATCTAAGGAACACTAATTTGAAATCCATAACTTCCAACCATAATCGAGCAATAAATATTCCATTTTAAATACTTTTCCTATCTCATAGTCTATAGTGTATTCAAATATTCACTCAATGTTATTCAACCTACAACTAATGGACATAGTCTCCTATGCATGGACTACGTTTCATCTCATTGGACTCATATCCTTCCACGAATTCTACTTCTAGGTGTTCACTCCCTTAAAAAATAATCAACTATCAACCATACTAATACTACACTTTTTAAAATAACGTGCATCAAGGTGTTAGTTCTTAAGTAGGTTCTACTACAGGCGGATCACCAATACTACCAGCACAAGATTTGTTTTCAGAGATGTATACATCATTTGATATTCAAATAATTATAAGGGTCTAAGTGGGTTTCTAGATTACACATGTCTTAAGGCATCATTTCTAGGAATTTAAATCACAGTTTCAATATTCTAGATTACCCAGGATGTATCACTTTCCTGCGTAGGTGACGCTTCATAGCCCAATTATGCACTGTGGGTGCATTATCACTACGACGAGCTTTCAACCAGGATTTTACTTGATAGATTGGTCGAATAGAGGTGATATAGCCCAAAACATAAGTACAGTCCCACTAGTTTTACTATGTCATGCGATCGTAGATGGGTGCACTCCACTTAGACATATGTTCATTGCCTGAAAGGGTGTTATGGTAGAATGGTTTCATCTGGCTCCTCCATTACCTATATTGGATTAAAGGCACATTCCTCCTCTAGTATTATGGTACCATACTTATCCTAATGCAGAGTCCTATGTTTTCTCATAACCAGATCGATTTACAATTTAAGAACCTTCATTAACTCATTGATCTAAGAGCTTCTACTCCAAACGTATCACCAAAAGGGTACCTTATGTATTTGAAGGCACTTGCTTGGAGTTGTTTTGAACGCTTATCGATGAAAGAGATATTTTGTTGCTCTCGTTATCCAAGTCTTCTAGCGCTATCTCTAACTTGCATACTCTCTTCCTGAAGCTATTTTCTCCCAAAACAAACAATCCCTTCCATCCTTCCTTTTCCTTTCCATATGGGTTTAAATAACACCCTCCAGAGATTCGTTTGAAAGAAACTAACTTCAAAACTACCCGAATCCACCAAGACGGGTTTTTCTTTAACATTATAATCTCTCCATTTTCATTTAATACATGTCATTTTCTTGTTTATTTCAATGCTTTAGTATAATAATAATAATGTTAATAAAACAATACTAAGCATTATACTTTGGTTGTTTGATAAAGCAATATAAAAATCTTTGTAAAACATGTTAGCAATGACACTTAACACTACCTATTTTGTAAGTGCAACAATAATATAAACATTTGCAAAGACAGAGAAATTTCAAAACAAATGAATCATTAGTCAAATCATTTTGAATTTAATAGTCATCAGTCCTCGATCCATTTGTGGAGATGTCTATTCCTACAAAAAGGACAAGTTTATTAGTACCATATCATTAGTAATTAAAACCTCTTAGAATCCACATAATTCATCATTAATGATTTCACATAAATATAAATATTTTATTTGGAAAAGTTGTCCAGGGGAGGGTCATGATAAATTGGCAACATTGCTTAGAAGACCACAGTATTTAGTTTCTTCCTATGTTTTGAGGATGAAACACTTTTGTAAGGGGGATGGAATGTTAGGTACCTAAGTATATGTATGTGAGGATATATTATAACATTGTACTATGGCATTGGTCACACATAAAATTATAATAATATATAACATAGTGTCATATTATAATATTATGCTCTTTGTAACTGATGGAAGATTAAGCATCACATTTTTGTAGAAAGAGAGATGTATCCCCAATTGTAGAGGTCATATATCAAGTATTTTTTGTAGAAGTCTTGGTTGGTGGAGCTAGAGATCTTGGGAGTGGATTCTTTCCAATAAGGAACATTGTATGGTGTTCCCCTACCTCAAGGGTATTATCAATCTCTATTTTATTTTGGAATTTATTATAGATGCATGTTGTAGATTTTTGTATATTGGTGAATGATTTATGGTTATGAGAATAGAGTTTCATAACATAACACAAAATACTTGGGTCGTCTATGGAAAAAAATAATCTTACTAAATGAAAACCAAATCACACTCCAACTAATAAGCAAAATGGTTAGTATGAAGGAGTATTTATACCCAAATACAAGCTACATTTAGGTCAAGGTTTGAGATAGACCTTTAGAAATAAAAAATTACAAAATCAGCTTTTTCAATTTTTACATGGGCCAAAAGGGTAAATATGAACAATAAAAGTACAAAAGTCAATTGTGGCCTAAAGAGAAGCTTAACCACAACATATTTCAACAAAATATATCACTCATGATATTGTTCATTTGTTGAAAATATTTAGTCTTTGACTAATTCTATCTTTCTCACTGTATATATCTCTTGTTAAATATCCTCCTTTGTAGATCTCACCTTGATGAACTTAGTCTTCATTTGGAATCCTAAAGGCTAGTTTCCCTCAAACTTATCTAGAAATAGAGATGCTTAGGAGTGTTTCCAAGTTCTATTCTCTTTGGGAAGGTGATGATGTCAAACTTATTTTTAAAAATATTTTTTGCAAGCATTCGGTATTCACACACAAGATGTGGATACAAGATGGATTTCACTGTATCAACTTGCTCAGAGAGTTTTGGTAGAATATCAATCATCGATAGGGTTTATGCATGCAAATCGTAGAATAGTTGATAAGGCAAAAGATATGTTGTTCCATTTGACTGACTTGGAAACACTTTTGACATTATGTGGTATTCTTCCAATGTTAAAAGAAATGAACAGATTAATTAATTTTGCACAAGAGAGATCCATCTATATCGTTGATTTTATGAGGATGAGAAAACAAATATGCGTGCTTCTTGATACATTATATGTGTCTAATGCAGATTTTACAGAACCTGTATTTGATAGTTGGAATACATTGATAAACGTGAACAATCCAAAAAGCTTCTTGAAGTTTGACATCAATGATCATCTCTGTATTAATGTTCATGAAAAGATGATACCTGTTTATTGTTTTGAAAGGCAATCAAGTATTGTTGTGGAATATTTTGAAGAAGTTCCTGTAACACATAATAGATTTCATGTTGTAATACAAAAAACAAAGAGTAATTTGTCAAATATAGCAAAAAATTTGATAGGTGAGATAAGAGAACGGTTTCAGAGAGATGAGTTGCTTGAGTCCATGGGTGTTGTTAACCCCATGTTTTGGGGACCTTGTACTGAATACAATTCTGCAAATGAGTTGTTTATTAAATATATGGGTAATCTCATTGACCATTTCAGTAAGAGTGTGGAAGTCAATGGTGTTGAAATTAATGGTATACTCAACAATGATCTTTTGAAAGAACAATCATCGCATTTTGGAAGAACAATGGTTTTGCAAACATCACTTATGACAAGTGTCCATGAGATTGGTTCCACTACACGTTTGTGGCAAAAATTATATCCAAGCACAGTCTTAAAAGATACTATAAGTGAATACTTTCGTTTATATGAATTATGTGAAACAATGATTTTGGGGTCAGTCGAAGATGAAAGAGTTTTCAGTGCACTTGCTTTTGTTAAATCTAAACTCCGCAATAGACTCGACAAGAATTTAGAAAATTGTTTAAGAATTTATGTGTCTTCATATCAGTTGGATACATTTTCGTATGATAGAGCGTTGGAATACTGGAGTTCCTTGGTAGACAGAAGAGGAACGTTGAATACGATCGATAACGACGATGATGATGCTTTCAGTGATCAGATGGTGGAGACACAGATTTCTGCTATGCTTCATAATGATTCTGGACAAGCTGATATGTTTCAGCTTCCATAGTGATAATTTTCCATGATTTCATTGACAATAATAAACACGAACTGATTTGATAGCAGATTTCTCAATATTGTTCCAGATTTATATGATTTCAATGAATTGTTGTTTTAAATCACATTATTGTTTTAAAATTACATGGCATATATCATTTTTGTAGATTGTAAAATTGTATGTTTGTGTCTTAGTGTCTCAACTCTCATTTCATTGACAATGATAAACACGAATTGATTTGATAGCAGATTTCTCAATATGATTCCATATTTATATGATTTCAATGAATTGTTTTAAATCAATTATTGTTTTAAAATTACATGGCATATATCATTTTTGTAGATTGTAAAATTGTATGTTTGTGTCTTAGTGTCTCAACTCTCATTTCATTGACAATGATAAACACGAATTGATTTGATAGCAGATTCCTCAATATGGTTCCAGATTTATATGATTTCAATGAATTGTTGTTTTAAATGACATTATTGTTTTAAAATTACATGGCTTATATCATTTTTGTAGATTGTAAAATTGTATGTTTGTGTCTTGGTGTCTCAACCCTCATTTCATTGACAATGATAAACCCAAATATTACATAACATTTTCAAACTCAAATTTTACATAACATTTTCAAACCCAAATTATGTGCATCATAACTACAAATTAGCTAGTTCAAAAAGAAATATATTACATCGTTCAAACATTTTTGAATCCAAATACTCAACCTCTTTCTCAAATCAATTTAGAATATGGAACAATTTGTTTCACAGAACTTGAACTATCACTTCAACACATCCACTCAACTAAGCTCAATCACTTCCACTCAATCAATCACTTCAACAACAATGCTTATCAAGTAATCCTCACATAACAATGATACTCATGACCTTTTCAAACCCTAGTTCAAGTTCTTCACTCAACCAATCACTTCAACAACAATGCCAATCAAACAATCCTCACATAACAATGATACTCTTGATCTTTGCAAACCCTAGTTTAAGATAGCTCACCACTTCACATAACAATGGTACTCATGTTCTTTCACAACTTCACATAACAATGACACTCATGTTCTTTGCACAAACTCTAGTTCAAGCATATGAAAGCTTTACTCAATATTTCCAACAATGCTTATAAAAGAAGATTTTTATTACATTACATTTTCAAACTCAAATATTACATAACATTTTCAAACCGAAATTACATATTGCAGTCTGTTTAAAGCATTTTCAAATAGAAAATTACATAACATTTTCAAACTCAAATATTACATAACATTTTCAAACCGAAATTACATATTGCAGTCTGTTTAAAGCATTTTCAAACAAAAAATTTCATATTAAGTAGTTCAAAAAGAAATATATTACATCATTCAAACATTTGTAAACCCAAATATTACATAACATTTTCAAACTCAAATATTACATAACATTTTCAAACCCAAATTATGTGCATCATAACTACAAATTAACTATTTTAAAAAGAAATATATTAACTAGTTCAAAAACCCCCACCCTCATATTACAAGGACCCCCACCCTCATATCGTTCAAACATTTTTGAACCCAAATACTCAACCTCTTTCTCAAATCAATTTAGAATATGGAACAATTTGTTTCACAGAACTTGAACTATCACTTCAACACATCCACTCAACTAAGCTCAATCACTTCCACTCAATAAATCACTTCAACAACAATGCTTATCAAGTAATCCTCACATAAAAATCATACTCATGATCTTTTCAAACCCTAGTTCAAGTTCTTCACTCAACCAATCACTTCAACAACAATGTCAATCAAACAATCCTCACATAACAATGATACTCTTGATCTTTGCAAACCCTAGTTTAAGATAGCTCACCACTTCACATAACAATGGTACTCATGTTCTTTCACAACTTCACATAACAATGACACTCATGTTCTTTGCACAAACCCTAGTTCAAGCATATGAAAGCTTTACTCAATATTTCAAACAGAAATTACATGACATTTTCAAACAGAAAATTTCATATTAACTAGTTCAAAAAGAAACATAATACATCGTTCAAACATTTGTAAACCCAAATATAACATAACATTTTCAAACATAAATAAATATATTGCAGTTTTTTAAAACATTTTCCAACTCAAGTCTCAAATATTACATACCAATTTCAAAGAGAAATTACATATTGCAGTCTTTTAAAAACATTTTCAACATTTTCAATCATTTGATTGGTGCATGGATGCTTCACTAGTGGTTGGAGTTGTCGTTTCTTTTCCTTTACTAGCTTCTGTGACACTCTCTTCTTGCAGTGCTCCAACTCTAACAAGGTTGTCACGTACTTTAACAATACTTGCCACACATGCTGCTTCTTCTTTGTTTGGATCTTCAAGTATTGTTGGAAGTGATTCTTTCATTTTGTCAAGCACCTTATCCGGATCTTCTTGCAGCTTCTCTCTGATGTATTTTTTCAAACGATTGTTTTTTGAAACCTTTGCCTGCATTTTTTTCATTTCCATTGATTTCATCAAACATGACTTTGTTGTAAGAATATTGACATCCATGCTCTTAACCTGTGTTTTCAGATTTTCAAATTTTGACTGCAAAACCAAATTGAAAACTTAATTTAAAAGGGATATATTGAAATTATTACAAATTTTCAAGAAAAATAAAAATTTAACTGCAATAGAAAATTGAAATACATATAACTTTTTTACCTCAGCCAATTCTCTTGCAGTCTCAACAACTGCAACCTTGTCCTTATCAGAAGCCCATTGGTTGTAAAATGCTTGGGCTTCAACATTAACATTCTCCAATCTACTAACAACAACATTTAACACATCATCATCATATATAAAATCAGATTTAACAATTCCTGATGTAGCCTGTTCTAGCAGGCCATCAAGCTTTTCAGGTTCAAATTTGACCAAAGAATAAATAGATTCCCTTTTTTCAAAAATTTTATATCGGGCATTAATTTCCCTAATAAGGACCTTTGCCCGATATTCCCATTCTTTCAACTCGTGCAAATATTTCAACACAAACTCCTTAATTGTTGACTCAGTACTTTCAGCCAATGAAATATTTTCATTAAAATTAACATCATCCTCAGTTTGAGGACCCCGAGCGGGTGGTACTGATGTCTGTTCAGATGTAGGGGCTTCTTCTTGTGCTATAACTTTAAGCACTTATGTTGCCCTGAAGCCTACAATGTTGCCCTGAAGCATGAAATCATCATCAAGTGGAATATTATCCAATCCCTGCCCAGAGCATTCTGGTGCCTGTGAATTTGTAGAAAATGTAAATTGAGACCATCCATGCCCAGAACTTGCTACTGGCATTTGTGATCTCTGTGGGTGTGAAAACCCATGCCCAGAACCTCGTGTAGTGCCCTATGATCTCTGTGAAAACAATCATTTTCCAACACTGACTTGCCCTCGCATAGGCATTGTCGAAGGTTGTGTCGGTGCCTATTGCTGATTTGGTGGAACTTGTTGTTGTCGTGAAACCGATGACTATGATGCATGTGGATGCGATGGTGGCATATGCCCTCTAACTTGTGATGTTACTTGTTGAACTTGTGAATCAACTAAAAATAGTCAAAAACATTTTGTTGGAATTCTTCATAAAATAAAAAATATTTTTATTTAAATTAACTACACATAGATTTACCTGAAGATGAAGAAATGTGTTGACATTGTCCTGCAATGGGGCCGGGGAGGGGTTGGCCACACTAGATTCGGCTTGCACATTTTGTGCATACCTAGGTGTACGAGAAACCCCAGGAGTAGTTGCTTGCCTGGAATGTTTGTGTGACCTCTGCATAGCAACAGGTGTTGCTTCAGAGCCCGTGTCTTCAGAATCACCTATTTGTTCCGGCCTGTGACCCCTATTGGCAGCCATCTGTTTACTCCTTGAAATTTTTGCCTTCACCTGCATATAGATGAAAAGAAAAATTAAAAAATGGAATGTGGTAAGCTATAAAATAGTATGTCAAGGCCAATGATGTAGTTATTACCTGCAATTCCTCTGGTGTCATGGCAATAGACTGTAGTGTTGCATGCACTACAGTTAGTATAGGAGTAGCTAAAAAATTATGAAAACACTCAAAATATAAAGCTAAAAGATAATTTACAGTGCCCACAATGGGCTGAGTCTTGGCGGTTTTCACTTGGACCGTGTGCAACTCGGTCCTGATTCGATCTGAAATATAAGTACACCAATCGAACTTGTGACTTTTCTCAGACTGAACAATATAAGCAAGTGCCCAAAATGGAATTTTTGGTCTTCCCGTCAGAATAATTCTGGCCTAGAAAAATTCGATGATGGCCTTCAGAGTTTGATGGTTAACATCGCTTATCGATAAACCTCTTTTTGATTTGGCGGAAGAAGCTGCATAAAAAAATTAGATGTCAATTTACAAATTTGAAACATTGAAAATTAATAAAATATAACTCACAAGATTTATACCTACCAAATATTTCGATGAAAGACCGTAGTTGTTTTTGAGGTGTGCTTTGTCATCTGGAGAAAGTTGCATCCTCGTCGACACTTGATTAAAACCAATGAATGGAAGAGCTGTCAATCTGTGAATATCTCCAGGGGTGATGCTGAAAACCAGATTTCTAGTTCGTAGTTTAATGTTCACTGTACCCCTATCATGGTCATAACCAGAGATAATATGTTGTAGGAGAACTTTATCTATTCTAAAATGTGGCATGGAAATGAGGGTTGATAAACCTACGTTATTGAGCCACTAAAAATCCATCCCTGGAGTTGTTATCAGATCTGATATCAAAGTGCATGAAAAATTCTTGAATTTTGGTGTGGTTGCGGAAGGGGTATCCATTGCAAGTAGTTGGAAGTGGAAGAAAAAGGATTGGAATTGAAAGGTCGATCGAAAAGGTTAGGTCTGGTTGTAGTAGTCATAGAACAAAATGAGAAAATGATAGTTGATGCCCTTATATAGATGGAGAAAGATAATGGACACGTGGCAGCATCGTACTGACATGCAGTATTGGACACGTGGCAACATCGTACTGGGCACATCGGTTTGCAGTATGCTTCTGGGTGACGATCGAAACAAACTATGGTCGGGCCGCTATCGGATCATATCATGCATTTGGGTCACCATCGGAGCATATTATGCATTTGATCGTCGTTTGGATCATATTATGCATCCGGTCATCCTCGAACCATAATATGCATTCGGGCCACCTCCGGATCATATTATGCATCCGGGTTGCTGCCGGATTATATTATGCATCCGGGTTACCCGGATCATATTATGCATTCGAGCTACCCCCCCGGATCATGTTATGCACTCAGTTCATGATAGACCAAAAAATTTTTTGCAATCGAAGTGCTTTTAACTGGGTTCTTGTTTGCACCGGACCTCATTTAATTGAAAAATCTGGCAAGAAAGGAGGAGGAGATATCATTGTAGTTATCCTGGGGTTTATGTCCAAATATTTCATAACATTTTAGTTAGATTGTTAGGTAAAAAGGCGAAGATCCAGGATAAGACGAGTAGGTATTTTCCCTGATGAGTATAGTTGAATTCTTGCCTACTACAACGTTCAGAAAGAGGCCACCCTTCTTATCCTAAATCTTGGCCCACTTTACTAAAGAAGAAAGTTTCTTATTAAAGCCTTTGAAATAAGTGTGCACTTAATCATGTGGGATAAATAGTTATGTGGGATAGATAGTAATGTGGGATCAACTGTGCCAATATTGCATGGGTTTTCCCCAAACAATGCTAATAGCGATAACGTGCTACAATCCTTATCTTTACTAGATGCCATATCAGATCTCTTACTCGAATACCCAAATTTTGAACGTTGTCGATCATAATTATGCATCCGGTTCGAGACCGGTACTTATTATGCACCCGGTCCGAGACCGTTACATATTATGCACCCGGTCCGAGACCGGATCATATTATGCATCCGGTTCGAGGCCGGACCATATTATGCACCCGGTCCGAGGCCGGACCATATTATGCATCCGGTCCATGACCGGGCCAAATTTCGCGTCCAAGCCTTTGCCACGATTTTAAACGTCGTCGACCTCTTTTTGACCTGGTCTGGAAAAACTTTGAAATTCACCCTTTTTTGCCAATTTTTTGGGAAAAATTAAGGTCATTCGCCATGCCATCATACATGCAGTTCGACAGATTTCGTCGTCGTTTCGAAATAGTTTCACCATTTTTTTATAAGTACCTTTCGGGTCCTACCTCTTATGCATAACCCTGGTGATAACCCCAAATTTCCTCACTTTATTTTGAAGGACTTCTTGACCACAATAAAATAGTTAACCCTATCTTGTTCGGTTGAGAAAAGGGATGCCAAATCCCCTACTAGTATCCATCATTCCTTAACTATTTTTTTAGGTGCAAGCTTCTTATAGTTATACATACTTATTTTAGTACATAACTACTATGCACCATTAAGCTAGTGTATGTCATTCCTTAACTAGTTTAATGGAGGTGTCATCTTTTTCAGATGATTACCTTTCTTTCCTTTGGAGATCCCATCACAATGATCTAGTTACAATGGAATTCTAAGCCCACTTTCTCTTGAATCACACTTTAAAGATCCATTATTAAAGTACCCATTGCAACCCTAAGGGATTGTCCCATCACGTCTCCCTTAGTTGCAATCCTAACCGTAGGGTCTAACTAGTTGGGCATTATTTCATTAAAACCCTTACAAAATTACACCCACGTACCCCAATGAATTCAAGATAAGATCATCCTTTATATAGCATTCATTAAATTATAAGAAACATAACTGGAAACACTATTCTCTCTAACAAAAAGTAAATGGATATGAAGCATCTATCAAATTTTACTTTTCATTAAAGCATAATTGTATCAACAATATCCTTTGTATAATAAATAAACCATAATTGTTTATTCAATTGCAGAAACTTAAAGAGATACTTGATATTCATCAAACATAATCTATTAAGTGCTTATCATCAATGCAGAATAATAAGATCCTATTCCTTCTTCATTCATATCATTTAAAGCAATATATATAACAATTTCCATAACAAATTACATAAAAGGTAAATAGACACAACATGTATCCTTAGAACCCTATCTAGGGAGAAAACCTAGCCTCAAAAATAGTTCATTTTTATTTTCATTGCATGTCCTTTAGCCATTTAACAAAAAGGGATCCATTGTCCCTTTTTCTTCTTTTGCTTCTATGATTTTGACTAAAAGCATGGTAATCTCCATAACTCCTATGTTTCGTATTTATTACAAGTCATTGTATATCTACCCCTTTTACAAAGCGAAGGAATCCCATACTTCCCTCGTATTAATATCTACAATCTCTCTAGAGTCCTTCCTTAGACATTTATTTACAAAAGGTAGGATAAGGAACCCCCATAAGTTCCTTTATATTCATTGGCTTTATACCAAAGCCTCATGATTCTATATAACCTAGATGATATGTTTCTATTTTCCTTTGGTAGAAGATCATTATTGTGAATATTTCATACTCCCTTTGATGCAAGAGATTATTACCAACATGTATAATACAATTTTTCTAAAGCAAGAGATATTCTTTAATAATTTAAAACCATAAAGTTTCCCTAAATAATACATCTTAAACTATACATGAATATCTTCAATAAATTAAAAAGAATTTCCATTATTCTTGCCAAACAATAAGCATAATTCCAGGATCATTTCACCTAGTAAAAACAATAATAATTCATTCATTAACTTGTATCTCAATACAACTTAAATTACATTCCTTTAATTTAGAATCATCCTATAACAACTAATTCAATATATAATGAAGATAGTTCTTTTAATAAGAATTTTTTTTCCTTCAGTAAATCCTCTTTTATCTTTAATATAAAGAACACTAATTTGAAATCCATAACTTCCAACCATAATCGAGCATTAAATATTCCATTTTAAATACTTGCCCTATCTCATAGTCTATAGTGTATTTAGAGATTCACTCAATGTTATTCAACCAACAACTAATGGACATAATATCCTATGCATGGACTACGTTTCATCTCATTGGACTCATATCCTTCCACGAATTCTACTTCTATGTGTTCGCTCCCTTATAAAATAATCAACTATCAACCATACTTATACTATACTTTTTAAAATAGTGTGCATCAAGGTGTCGGTTCTTAAGTAGGTTCTACTACAGGTGGATCACCAATACTACCAACACAAGACTTATTTCTAGATATGTCTACATCAATTGATATTTAATTAAATACAAGGGTCCAAGTGGGTTTTTAGATTACACGTGTCTTAAGGCATCATTTCTAGAAGTTTAAATCGCAATATCGATATTCCAGATTACCTAGGACATATCACTTGCCTACGTAGGTGATGCTTCATAGTCCAATTGTGCATTGTGGGTGCATAAACACTACGATGAGCATTCAACCAAGAATTTCCTTGATAGATTGGTCGATTAGAGGTGATATAGGCTAGAACATGGGCATAGTCCCACTAGTTTTACTATGTCAGGCGGTCGTAAATGGGTGCGCTCCACCTAGACATATGTTCATTGCCTGAAAGGGTGTTATGGTAGAATGGTTTCATTTGGATCCTCCATTACCTATATTGGAGTAAAGACACATTCCTCCTCTGGTATTACGGTACCATACTTATCCTAATGGAGAGTCCTAAGTTTTCTCATAATCAGATTGATCTACAATTTAAGAACCTTTATTAATTCATTGGTCTAAGAGCTTCTACTCCAAATGTATCACAGAAAGGATACCTTATGTATTTGAAGGCACTTTCTTGGAGTTGTTTTGAACGCTCACCGATGAAAGAGACCTTCTGTTTCTCCTATCCTCCAAGTCTTCTAGCAGTATCTCTAACTTGTGTACTCTCTTCTTGAAGCTATTCCCTCCCAAAACAAACAATCCCTTCCATCCTTTTTTCTTTCCATATGGGTTTAAAGAACACCCTCCAAAAATTCGTTCGAAAGAAATTAACTTCAAAACTACCTGAACCCACCAAGATGGGTTTTTCTTTAACATTATAATCTTTGCATTTTCGTTTAATACATGTCCTTCTTTTCTTGTTTATTTCAATGCTTTAGTATAATAATAATAATGCTAATAAAACAATACTAAGCATTATACTTTGGTTATTTTATAAAGCAATATTAAATCTTTGTAAAACATGTTAGCAATACCACTTACCACTACCTATTGTGTAAGTGCAACAATAATATAACCATTTGCAAAGATAGAGAATTTTAAAAATAAACGAATCATTAGTCAAATCATTTTGACTTTAATAGTCATCAGCCCTCGACCTATTTGTGGAGATGTATATTCTTGCAAAAAATATAGGTTTATTAGTACCATATTATTAGTCATCAATACCTCTTAGAATCCACATAATTCATCATTAAAGATTTCACATAAATTCATAAATCTTTTATTTGGAAAAGTTGTCTAGGGGAGGGTCATGACAAATTGGCAACATTGCTTAGAAGATCATATTATTTAGTTTCTTCCTATGTTTTGAGGATGAAACACTTTTGTAAGGGGGATGGAATGTTAGGTACCTAACTATATGCATGTGAGGATATAATATAATATTGTACTATGGCATGGGTCATACATAAAATTATAATAATATATAACATAGTGTCATATTATAATATTATGCTCTTTGTAACTCATGGAAGATTAAGCATCACATTTTTGTAGAAAGAGATGTGTATCCCCAATTGTAGAGGTCATATATCAAGTATTTTTTATAGAAGTCTTGGTTGGCGGAGCTAGAGATCTTGGGAGTGGCTTCTTTTCAATAAGGAGCATTATATGGTGTTTTCCGACCTCAAGGGTATTATCAATCTCTATTCTATTGTGTGAATTTTTTTGTGGAATATTTATAGATGCATGTTGTAGATTTTTGTATATTGGTGAATGATTTATGGTTATGAGAATAGAGGTTCATAACAGAACACAAAATACTTGGGTCATCTATGGACAACAAATAATATTACTAAATGAAAACCAAATCATACTCCAACTAATAAGCAAAATGGTTAGTATGAAAGAGTATGTATACCCAAATACAAGCTACATTTAGGTCAAGGTTTGAGATAGACGTTTAGGAATAAAAAATTACAAAATCAACTTTTTCAATGTTTACATGGGCCAAAAGGGTAAATATGAACAGTACAAGTACAAAAGTCAATTGTGGCCTCAAGAGAAGCTTAACCACCACACATTTCAACAAAATCTATCACTCATGATATTGTTCATTTGTTGAAAAGATTTATTCTTTGACTAATTCTATCTTTATCACTGTATATATCTGTTAGGATCCTCAATCCTAACATTATTAGTTAGTATTAGTTAGTATTATTAATCATTTAATTATTATATTATTAACTTATAAAGTGAACCATCACAACCCTTCATAACGTGAACCATCACGTCTCTTCATACGTGAACCATCATGTCTCTTCACCAACGTAGCTTTAGGGTAGATATATATATTAGGTTGGCCATCCATATCAAATCATCCAAGAAGAAGAATAATAAGCATAGATTCTAAGGAGGGAGCCCCCTATAGTGGCAAAGCGATTACAAGGGAGCCCCCTTTGAGTGGCCTGCGATTACATTTACATTAATTTGTTAATAATTTTATAGTAAGACCTTGGGGTCTTACCATTTGGTATCAGAGCCATGTGGGACCCAACCATGTGGGATTTGCTCAAAGATCTTCATCAAATCACTTATGTGCGTGAGTATCAAACTCGGTTTGAGGATATCACCAAACACAACACAAGATTGGATGAATCAATTCTCATCAATGGCTTCATTAGGGGATTAAAAGAGGAAATTAGAATGGAGGTGACAAGGTTCAATCCCTATACCATGATGCAGACCTATGGATTGGCAAAATTAGCTGAAGATAAAATCAATGCACAACAACGATTAGGGAAACCACTTATGGAAAAATTGTCGACCACTTACATCGCTCCCAAACCTATGCATAATGGAAGGGCACAAAGCACTTACACAACCCCCAAATCTAACCGAACTTTACGAATTAAACATCTTAGCTTTGAGGAGATGAAGGAACGACGAGCAAAAGGACTCTGTGATAATTGTGATGAACAATTTGGACCCCACCATAAATGTGCTACACTAACATTGTATTTATTGAAGGAAGTTGATCCCTGTCTCTCCATAGAGCAAGCAGATGAGGTAGTTGTGTCCGAAGCGACCAGTGCACCTACTCACCGCAATGAAGACAATGAGGTCGATGTGCAAGAAGTGATTGATGTACCAAGCAAGGATGAGGTAGACATACCCAAAGTGATCAATGCTAGCCAAACATGCACTCTACAAGACCTACACATACCTTCCTCACCAATAGTGAGTTCTTGCCATATGACCAAACCTATTCGGAACCAACGCAGAGTGACTACACACTCCTTCTCCGTTGGCTCTACCAAGGAACCAAAAAAGGATATGAAATCATTACCATCACTTTTGATGCATCATTCTGAAGTATTTGAGGAACCCCAAGGGTTGCCCTCCCATCGTCATCATGATTTTCCTAAGGAAGATTCTACTATTGTTCTTGGCAACCCCCCGCTAATGCTTCATCCTTCTCGATATCCCTGCCTACGAAAGGATGCCATTAAAAGAGTCCAAGAACTTACACAAATCCTTCTTGGAAAACAAAGGACAAAGCTTCTCACTTTGAGCTTTGAGGACAAAGCTCTTTTTAAGGAGGGTGGCATGTTAGGATCCTCAATCCTAACATTATTAGTTAGTATTAGTTAGTATTATTAATCATTTAATTATTATATTATTAACTTATAAAGTGAACCATCACAACCCTTCATAACGTGAACCATCACGTCTCTTCATACGTGAACCATCATGTCTCTTCACCAACGTAGCTTTAGGGTAGATATATATATTAGGTTGGCCATCCATATCAAATCATCCAAGAAGAAGAATAATAAGCATAGATTCTAAGGAGGGAGCCCCCTATAGTGGCAAAGCGATTACAAGGGAGCCCCCTTTGAGTGGCCTGCGATTACATTTACATTAATTTGTTAATAATTTTATAGTAAGACCTTGGGGTCTTACCAATATCTCTTGTTAAATATCCTCCTTTGTAGATCTCGCCTTGATGAACTTAGTCCTCATTTGGAATCCTAAAGGCTAGTTGTCCTCAACCTTATCTAGAAATAGAGATGCTTGGAAGTGTTTACAAGTTCTATTCTCTTTGGGAGTCTTATATTTATATATTTAATTCCTTGAATGCTTATGCTTATATATATATATAGTAAGCTTTGGTTGTTTTTATAAGTCCCTTACATTTATCTTTCTTGATAAGTTAAGCAATTACTTGATCTCCTACAAAACTCGGGTGTTTACCTTAAACATTTGGGTGTCTCAATGTTTAAAATATATAAAATCAACTATATAGGATTGAAACTGACTGTATTACAACATGGCCACATACTATACCACTTTTATATATAATGACCACATAGTGGTATTACAATAATTTAACAATTATACATGTATTACCTGACAAATTTGAATCTAAGTTTCTTCCTTAAAAGTTGAGAAATATAAACAATTAAACTTATAAATAATTTTATGATTTTTTTCATTAATAAATTTGATTATAATTTTTTTTACATGACAATTTTGAATAAGATTGATTATGATTTCTTTTATATGAGTTGTCATCTTTTATATAAGTTGTTATCTATCTGCTATAGTTTGAGGAATTTGTTTTCTATGAGCTATTGAATGATTGTTATAAATTGGTTTGATTATGATTTTTTTTAATGAACTGTTTCATATATATACTTTGAATAAATTTGATTAGGATTTTTTTCCCACATGGAACCTGGTTGGGTAAAACCTCTAACACACACTTTGGGTGGGTAAGGACGAAGTCAAGAGAACCCTGGCCTTGTAGGAAATTGAACTTGTGCAGTCCACCAAAAAACACTCAACCCTGACCTTGCAGGAAATTGAACTTGTGCAGTCCACCAACAAACACTCAGCCTATCTTTTGACAAACACTCCACTCATACCAACTAACCTATCTTTTCATAAACACTAAACTAATACCAACTGACTTATCTTTTGAATAAATAAAAATATTATCTACTTGATATTTGAGGAATTTATAAACAATATCGTCTCCGTTAAGTGGAAGCCGAAAAAGTCGGTGATCACATATTCTAATAACTGTTGGCCTATATGCCCACATGAAAATTGGCTCGCGCCGGCCAATCCAGTTCCTTCGAGGATGCTTCGCTAGCCATAAATATTTCTCATTGACTTTGACTCGAATATGGATAAATCGCATTCGACGGCAGATGCGACTTTGACCGAATTATCTTTGTAATCGCATACTTTTCCCCATTGTCTACCAACCAAAGCTCGAAGCTCTGTATAAATAGCATACCTCTCCTTGGGGTTTCTTCACTGCAATCTCTGTATTCATAGTGACACAGGGGTTTCGCAGCAGCCAGCATTTTCTTTCTTTCTTCTGCCCACGGAAGTTTATTTTGACACCTAACATTTGCGTTCCTCGATTTAAAGCGACTCCAATGGAGGAGAGCAAGGTCGATGGGGAGAACATGAGCGCTACTGTTAGCACTAGTCGTACACAAGGAGGTTTATTACTGAGACAAGTGTGCAGACCGGCAACCCTGCCGCTGCCAATGGGTGCAAATGTAAATACAAGCGGAAACGAAAATCATCCAATCCAGGTGGATGGGAAGGTAGGCCATGTCAACAATGTTTTTCCTACTCCATGTCACTGGCGGAAGGCCGCGGATGCGATGCAGTGCAGCCACTTCGAGGAAGTGAAAAGGATGATGGAGGAGTTCAAGGAAGCTGACAAGGTGGTTCTGCGCGGGACCACGCTCACGGTGGCTCAAGTGACGGCGATAACGCGGCGGGCCGAGGTGAAGGTTGTGTTGGACGAGGCGACGGCCAAGGAGAGAGTAGAGCGGAGCGCCGAGTGGGTGGCCAACAACATCGCCAAAGGAACCGACACGTATGGGGTCACGACGGGCTTCGGGGCCACATCTCACCGGCGGACGACCAAAGCGGTGGATCTGCAGAGAGAGCTGATCCGCTTCCTCAACGCGGGAGTGTTGTCGGATATGGGCAAGGGCAAGGAGTGCCTGCAGCTGCAGCTGCCCAGCGAGTACACCAAGGCGGCCATGTTGGTGCGCACAAACACTTTAATGCAGGGCTACTCTGGCATCCGGTGGGAAATCCTTGAGGCTCTCCAAAAGCTCATGGACTCCAACATTAAGCCCAAAGTGCCTCTGAGAGGGACAATCACGGCCTCAGGTGATCTGGTGCCTCTCTCCTACATTGCGGGGCTGCTCACGGGACGACCCAACTCGAGAGCGGTGACGGCGGATGGTGAGGAGGTGGACGCCCTGCAGGCGCTGGCCAGAGTGGGCATTGCGGAGCCCTTCGAATTGCAGCCCAAGGAGGGACTGGCTCTTGTCAACGGCACCGCCGTCGGCTCGGCTGTGGCTTCATCTGTGTGTTTCGACGCCAACGTGCTGGCCCTCCTGGCAGAGATTCTGTCGGCGCTCTTCTGCGAGGTAATGCAGGGCAAACCCGAGTTTACAGACCCTCTGACCCACCAGTTAAAGCATCATCCAGGTCAAATAGAGGCGGCGGCCGTGATGGAATATCTGCTGGAGGGAAGCGACTACATCAAGGAAGCGAAGCGCCTGCATGAGACGGACCCTCTGAGCAAGCCCAAGCAGGACCGCTACGCCCTGCGCACGTCTCCCCAGTGGCTAGGCCCCCAGGTGGAAGTCATCCGCGCCGGCACGCACTCCATCGAGCGAGAGATCAACTCCGTCAATGACAACCCCCTCATCGACGTGAAGCGTGACATGGCACTCCACGGAGGCAACTTCCAGGGTACACCCATCGGGGTGTCCATGGACAACACCAGAATTGCGCTGGCGGCCATGGGAAAGCTCATGTTCGCGCAGTTCTCGGAGCTGGTGTGTGACTACTACAACAACGGCCTGCCCTCCAATCTGAGCGGCGGGCCCAATCCCAGCCTGGACTACGGCTTCAAGGGCGCCGAGATCGCCATGGCTTCCTACACGTCGGAGCTTCAGTATCTGGCCAACCCCGTCACCACTCACGTCCAGAGCGCCGAGCAGCACAATCAGGACGTCAATTCGCTGGGCCTCATTTCCGCCAGGAAGACCGCGGAGGCCGTGCAAATACTGAAGCTCATGTCCGCCACCTATCTGGTGGCCCTGTGCCAGGCCGTGGACCTCCGTCATTTGGAGGAAAACATGCGAGCGGTGGTGAAGCACATCGTCCTACAGACGGCCAGAAAGACCCTCTACACCGCAGACGACGGAGTTACGCTGCTTCCCACTCGTTTCTGCGAGAAGGAGTTCCTGCAGATGGTCGATCACCTCCCTGTTTTCTCCTACATCGACGACCCCTCCAATCCCTCCTACTCGCTCATGCTTCAGCTCCGACAAGTTCTTGTCGATCACGCCTTAAAATCATCGTGCTCCCTCGACGACGACCAGAAAGCAGTCGATGCAATGCTTTTCCGCAAGATTCCCACATTCCAGGAGGAGCTCAAGGCTCGGCTGGACGAAGAGATCCCCAAGGCCAGGGAGAGATTCGACAAAGGGGACTTCCCCATTCCCAACAGAATAAAGAAATGCAGGACCTACCCCATTTACAAATTCGTGAGATCGGCCATGGGAACGGATCTGCTGAGCGGGCCCAAGCAGCGGAGCCCTGGCGAAGACATCGAGAAAGTTTTCGAGGGCATGTGTGATCCGGAGAAAGCGTTTGGAGACGTTCTCCTGAAATGCTTGGAGATGTGGCGTGGATCGCCTGGACCATTCACTCCCCGGCCACATCCACATCCTCCTCCTTCTCCCGCGCCTTTCAATGCTTCGTATTGGTCTTGCTTCGACGACGCCAAGTCCCCCTCTTTTAGAAACTGTAGCAACACCCAAATAATCCTCTAATTCTCCCTCCAACACATCTACATCTACATCTCGTTTCATTTCTTGACTTGAGTGAGAAAATAAAACTACAATATCTCTTGTATTTGTGGTATCTTGTGACATGTGACAGATTCGATTCGATGGTTTTTGCAAAGTCGTTCCGTCCTACGGAATTCCAAATGCATCCTGTGGAAAATTTGTAATTGTAGAAACGACGCAAGTTGCAACTTTCCCAGTCATCCAACGTGCATAACCCAGCACCGATTCAATGACCAATGACCAGAGTCAATGTAACGTCCAAAACGCTTCTTTGTAATCTATTATAAAGAGTTTATAAGCTAATGACAAACATGTCCATGATGTATCTTGGATTTTGTTCTATTTGAATGCCATTGGTGATTTATATTAAAATGTTTGTACTATCAAACAAGTTCTTACAACGATTATTTTACTAGACTCTTTAATCTTGATCCAAAAAAATCTTTTTTTTAATAAAAAATTAAGTTAAATTAAAAATTTAATAAGTTTTTTTTTTTTCTTTTTCTTTTTTTACTTTTAAAGTTAATTGAAAAAGTAAATAAAAAAATAATAAAAAATATATTGTTTAAATGAGTTATATGGATTCCATTCATACTACATTATACCTACAAAATAGTATTACAAGCAATTATACATGTATCATTTGGCAAGATTCTAACATTGGTCTCCTCCTTGAAGGATGAGGAATATAATCGTTGACTTTATCATTTGATAAGAATAATAAAGGATGTTTTTTGTTTTGCTATAGAACAAGGGGTTGTACTTGAGTCTTTGAGTTTGTCACTCTTGAAAAATAGCAACTCTCTCCTTTAGTTATACAAAACCAAACAAAAAACCTAAAATCTGATCGATGAGGATCAAGTCTACCTTGGAACTTGCCTGAAATTTTTCGTTGATATCAAACATATTTTTAGACATTTATAAAACTATGGTTGTGCAAAACTATGAGCAAAGCAAAAGATAAGGCCTGACAGCTTTTTCAATGCCTACCAAACTTTAATTAAAATCTAATTAACTAAAGCCTAATTAATTAAATTTAATTAAACCTAAAGTTTAATTAATATAATAATCCCAATTATTCCTCCCAACCACAAAAGCATTGGACTCCAATGCATTCAAAAAATGAGGAGAAAAACTTGAAAAACATGAGAGCTGGAAGATAAACTATCTGAACTTTGATGCATCAGTAGCCTGAGTAGGTCTTTACCAAACTTGAAAAGATCAATGTCGTTAGATTGGGCTCATAAAGAGCTTTCCAACAAGTATATATAAGCCTATACTAGTAGATGGATGAAGCCCTTGATTTATGAGAAAAATAGAGGCTCGTTGGGCAACAAAAAGATAAGGGGAATGCATTCCTCTTAAAATTTGAAGCATCAGGAAATATTCTATAGCACATGCTATTTTCTTTTTAAAAAATTATATGGGCTCCTAGATTTTTAATTACATCATATAAAGAAGAAAAACAACAAATAAAGGTTCAATTTTCCTTCCCATGCTCCATGTGGGATATGTGATTGGAATGCTTGGTTGTGTTGAGCCCATCAAGTCACCTAGTGCATTGCTTTAGGTTTTCCTTGCCATGTGTCTATTAATGTGGCAGATAGGGGGTTAACCAGTAAGATGTTTAAATGCTCGTAAATGGCATATGATCCAAGGTCCACACTAGCGGATAACAAGAATGATAATGTGACGAGTAGAATAGATGATCTATTATTAAAATCAATTGTGATGACCGTATGATGGACACACTAGTGAAAGCATGGGGGCATGTTGGCAGGTTGACAAGGCAACAATATGACGAGCCATAAACTAAAGCAAATTGAATCAAAATGGGCCAATAATAGCGCAACGTGACAGAACAACAATGGTGCATCATTAGTGAGGCAATGGCATGAAGTAAGATGTTGGAGAGGGCGCTTGTGTAGGAGACTAGGCTTGTGTGTGCGACAGTGGTGATCGTGCATGGAAGACACACTATAGAAATTGGGAGGATCACAACTGAAACAATGATGTAGTAGGTGGATGACTGATATTGATTTTATTTAAAAGAGGAACATAAATGGCATACTTTGGTAATCTTGATCTACCAAAGCACTTGCAACGATGACATAATTACTTCTAAATTAAAGCAAATCCATAATATAGCCAAGCAGAATGTGACAGGTAAGCAATACAATACATTCCATACAGGGTGAAGTTGATAGCTTGATTGAACAATAACAATTTGACCAACTCCTTGTGAGGGAAATTTACAAAATCAAATCTCGAGAGAATATTATGAGTAATATCTGGTTTTTGACATGATATAAAAGGTATGTTCAACATATATCATGGGAACAATGGATAATCCAAGCTAGTGTCGAGGTGTTCCAAGGATGACAATGATGTCAAAGTGATCGTATTATGAGATATTTGACACCAAAAAAATGCAAGAAGCCAATGGTAGATAACAGTCTGAGGTGTCATAAAAAATTATTGAAAAGTACAAGAAACAAACCATCCCATTGAGCAAGGCTAGTGGTGGTACCAAGGAGACAACAAAAGGTGGAAGCCACGATGGCAGGGTCAACATATTGTAGGAGTTAGACCAGGGCAACATAGGGGTCTCAAGTTGAGGGAAGATGGGGGCCACACCAGGAGGGTTGCACAACTACAACAAAGAGGAAAGAAGGCAATAGGTTATCCTAGCCAACATAGGTGTCTCCTATGGTTATCCATGTGTTGTGGAAGAAAAAGTGTAATTAGACAAGATTTGATCTAGTTCTCCAAAATATCTTAAGGACCTCCATTTTATCAACAATGTCATTGCTATTGCTGACATCCAGAGTAGTGGAAGATTATCAAGGCCATGTTTCATGAACTACCCAAAGACAGATTGATTTCAAGAGATGATTTTGCTGAGGGTATTGGAGTGAAGGGCTCCAAGGAATTTGTGATTGAAACTGTAGGTAGCCACCAAGGAATTTTGATCCATCGACGGAAGGCGGTTGGGGGTATAGATCGATCAAAAAACCATGTTAGAATTCTAAAACAACATCGACGGGAACAACATAAAAAATGTCTACTTTGAGAGGCATCGAATCCTCCTCTTCCCTTGGTTGAGGGGTCTTTTCATTCTTCCTCAAACTAATAATAGTATTATCTAATGGTAATATGATGGGCTTTTGGCTCATAGATCTTGGCTCAAGTCCAAGTGTTGCATTATTAAGAAATATATCATCACTTGTAGGATTAGTCTTATTCAACCTCAATGGTGAAGTTTTCTTTCATGTTATCCATGTTTGACATGATCGAGATAACTTTGGTGAAAATCTCCTTGATCCATTGCACCAGATCTTGCATAAAAATATCTATATGTGGATCTTGATTAGGTACCATGTTTCCTTTGATATAAGCAACCCACAAAGGGATTGGGGTGCTCTAATATCAAACTCATATGGAACTGAACCAAAAACCTAAAATCCAATTGATGAGGATCAAGTTTACCTTAGAACTTGATTGAAGATTTTTATTGATATCAAACATATTTATAGATATTTACAAAACCATTGGCCCAAAACCACGAGCGAAGTAAAAGATAAGGCCTAAAAATATTTATAAGATAATACTTAACTTTTTTAGGGCTTGACAAAATTTAATTAAAATCTAAATAATTGAAACCTAATTAATTAAATTTAATTAAACATAAATTTTAATTAATATTTAATCATTATAATAATCCCTATCATTTAGAGCTTGATATTTTATAAATAGATTAAATTCTCATCTCAATTGAGTTTCTATATCTAGCTACCTACATCATATTTCATAAAAAGTCTGAATTCTTGATTTTAATTTTTTGAATCTTCTTTAATTTTCTATGTTAATACAAATATTCCAAAATTCAGCATCCTCCTTGACATTTTCCTGTAGCAACCTTCAAAATACCAAAACTCCACCTCTACTATCTATGCATTGCATCTTAGTAGAGTAATATTTCCAAAACTTTGCACTATAATAGTCTGCTTTACCAGATCTGGATTGCTAGTTTCCTTCTTGAAGTATGACTACAACCACGCGAATTGTAATAAATATTTTATATGAAAACACATTAATGTTATAAAATAAAGCAAGTATTACCAATAGAAAACACTAAAGTAAATATTAATCATCATTTGATTTAGGCAATCGACATTTTCTTGTTAGCTTTAGCTAAAATTACTACTTCCTCTAACCAAGGGAAAGAGAATTTAACTTCAGGATCCCTAATAAAACCTCTTTATTGGCTAGCCTATCTACACATTTGTTTCTTTCCCTTAACCTATGTCTAAACCTAATTTCCTCAAATTCTATAGTAAGGTCTTGTATTTTCGTAATTATCTCTTGTATGTTCCATAGAGCCTTTGCTTTTCTCAAAATTACATTTATTACTATTAGTGAATCATCGTCCATCCACACTCTATTCCATTTCAATTTTTTGCATATTTTTAACCCTTCCAAATCCTCCCAAGCATCAACTTCATCATTTGTCTTAAATCCACTATTGAAAGCGCAATAAGACAAAAATCTCTTCCCTATTATTTCTAATTATTCCTCCTCCTCCTCCTATTGGTCCTAGATTTTCTTTAGATGTTCCATCAAAATTCAATTTGACCAACTCCACTTCTAGTGGTATCCACTTTATATTCTTTCCCTTATTTTTGTTTCTCTTGTACCCAACAACATAATTCCATTTGATGAATTGACTTCATCTATCAAGATTGTCTGCTTAAATATTAGGGATTGAGTGAGTTGATAGGGTTGGTTTAGACTTATCTATGGCTAAACAAATATTTATTTTCATTATCTCTAATCTACTCTTCTTTCCTTTAAATATTTCTCTATTCCTTTCTATCCAAATAGTCCAAAGTAGTGTATCTTTTGATATGTCCCAGATTATCTATAAAGCCTCACTTTTAAAAGTGATCTACCATTGCTTTAACCATTCTTCAATTATTCCATTCATCACCATGCATTTACAAAAAAAAAATTGAATCCATTGGCATCATTTCTAGACTATTGAGAAGTGTCTCAAGAGATGGTCTATACAGTCCTTGTTTTTACATATAACATATTGTGAGGGGCCATTAAAACTTCTTTTCATAAGGTTATCCCAAGATAGAATTCTTCTATGACCTACTAGCCAAAGAAAAATTTTAAATTTAGGAATGCTTAGGTTATCCCAAATATCTCTCTATGTTCTTATTATATTGGTGCCTTACATTATATCCACTTCTTGTTGTGTATTCTCCTAAGCTATTCAACTCCCAAATAAACTTATGCTTGGATCCCCTTAGAATAACCATTGTTGTTATATTTTTTCTCAATTTCCTCCTAGCATCAATATCTTGTATAATTGTAAAAATATCTTCTTTCCATTTGTATTTTCCTTCCTGATCTTTGTACATAATGTTTGAAACCCTATCACCATATTTTTCTTGAAGTAATCTCATCCATGGTTTCAAAATTGGATCTAGATTGTAAGGTTTTTTTATCATACCAAATATCCATCCAAATATAATTTTTTTCTCTATTTCCCACCACCCATATTAGACCTTTAATCACTAGATCAATTGATTTTTTTCCATAGTATAGAACCATACAAAAGTTAGAATGTAGTAAATATTAAGCTTGTGTCATTGGGCTCAACGCACTTAGAACAATTATTGCTTAGGTCTTTGACTCTCTTTGTACAATCTCCAAATTATTTTCCCCTAAGAGATAAGTTTACATCTATAAGAACTCTTAAATTGAGACCTCCCATAGTTTTATCATCATTCACCTTACTCCATTTCACCAAAGGAAATTTCATTTTACCATGTAAGCCTAACCACAAAAATATTGCATAATATTTTTTTGATTGGTGAACAAGGGTTTTTAAAGGATCCCGTAACCTTTTACAAAATGATGATGATTGAGAGAAGAGCTCCCAACCAATCTACAACAAAAGCAACAGATCCTCTATGGGCCATCAGAGATAAACTACTAAAACTAAGAGGAGAATCCCACATAGGGGTAGGAGAGAAAGCCTCATAGGGCAAGAAGAGAAACCCTCTCAAGAAAATAAGAAATGTCGTCCATGCTAAAACATATCTTCCATACATAGCACTGGGTAATGTCTATGAAGTCCATGTTGTAACAAGTCCTCCATACGTGGCAACTGTTGTCGCCTATGAGAGCCGCATTGTGGTGGATTGAAAGTAGGTATCACATAACACCTATGATTTCTTCATTGATACACATATTCCCCATGCACCTAGGAATACGAACAAACACAGTTTTAAGAATTATCTAAACACCAATGATCTCAAAGAGCTAGATATGCATTATAAGCCCTTCCATGAGAACATGGAAACTACGTGTTGTAGCAAAAATGTGGACACTAGTAATGATAGCTAAGCTTATAAAATAAAAACATCCCTCCAACCCTTTTGGGAGAGATCACTTAAAATACAGAGATAGGAAATTGCCATCGAGCAGTGTAGAAAGGAAATTCTTAGTCTAGATGGTAAGGTTGAGCTCAAAGACACCCAAATTGGCTAATTGATCAGCAGCTTGGTTACCTTCTGTATAGACACGCTGAATGGTAACATTGGTGGATAAAATCAAGAGGGTTTTGGCTTCAAAAATTAGGTTGGAGATGTTCCAATAAGTAGACTAAGTCCCTACAAAGCTTTTAATGTTGTTCATTGAATCACCTTTAACCACTAAGTTAGGATAATGTAAGCGAGTAGAAGAGACAGACCTTGAAAAATATCTTGTGCTTCAACAAAATTATTAGTTTGGACCCAAAGGTTTTCTATAAATGCCAGAATGATCTTCCTTTCATTATTTCTAAAAATACCTCCAACACCAGTAGGTCCAGGGTTACCCTTGGCCACTCCATAAAAATTGAATTTTATCCAGCCTAAGGGTGGAGGAGACCATTTAATGAGTGAATGATCCATCATAGAGTTTGGGGGAGAGGTAGGACAATAAAAAATCTTTAGGAACCTAGCCAGACTGGCTTCATTTGAAGATTCAAGGGATCCAAAACCTTGGGTGACAGAGAGGTTCTCAGTGGCTGCTTGGAGGATTCTTGAGAGCACAAACTAAAAATCATGGGTAGAGTTATTAAAGGCTCTTTATTTATGTTCCTTCCAAAATTCCCATAAAAACTGGGAAAGATAGAAAGTCCAAAAAGTTTTTAAGTAGAAGCTCCTGAAGGGGTTAGACCACTGCAAGCACAAATCATTCAAGAGAAAGGGTGGAGCCCAGGCAATACAAATAGTAGAAAATAAGAATGAAAGAATGTTGAGAGAAAAATGTAAGATAGGAAGATGTGTTGGGTGGATTTGCAAGCTTGATTGCATAGGTAGCAACAGTTAGGAATAGGGAGTCCATGGATCTAGAGGTTAGGAATGGAAAGGATTTTATCTTGGATAACAAGCCAAAAAAGAAATTGACTTTGGGTGTGAGATGTTTATTTCTGATAATATTCTAAGAGAAACATGACTATATAATATAGATTAAACATCAATTTTGGCATAGTATACAAGGACATATAACATATTGAAATGGCCTATAAGACTGAATAAATTAGTTACACTCTTCATGCTAATGATAACCATCTACCTTTCTATTTTGGTAGTTTATTTTATACGTTACGTATAACTTGATTTCATAATTCTATCCTAATTCTTCCCTCAAATAAGGGCATACCTAGATAATTTGGTGGTAAATTTTCCTCCGTTTGAAGTAACCTGCATATCCTTACTTTGATTCTAGCTAAAGTGTTTAGGAAGTAAATTTTGTATTTTGTCCTATTAACTTTCTACCCTAACTCTATTTCATATTCCTTTAATAAGTTATTCAAATCTCTAGCCTTGTTTATCCTTGCCCTTCCAAAAAGGGCTATATCATCTACAAACTATTGATGGGTGATGTTGTCGATGTTATTACTAGCCTTAAGTCCACTTATTAGCCCATATTTGTTATCCTTCTTCAAGTTCCTACCCAATACCTCTTCCATAATAATGAATAGATATGGTGATAGAGGATCTCCCTATCTAAGATCTCTCTTGGATTTAAAGTATTATGTTACTAACCCATTGACCAACACAGAATATGATATTGTAGAGACACAAGATTTAATCCATCTAACCCTTTTCTTCACAATAATAAAGAATGTTGATATAGTTGTCATTTTAATAATAATACATTTTTAATTGTTCTGGTATAGACTAGACAAACACTTCTTATTCATGACAAATTAGTTTGAAAGATAAAAATGGTTTTTGGTTTACAACTCCTTGCCTTCTAAATACTACTTGTCTTCCCATACATATACCATTAGTTTGAAAGATAAAAATGATTTTTTGTTAAATGCTAAAACACAATTTAAAGATGCAAAATATACAATAATGTGATGAAAATCCTGCCAATAAGTTTGAAGTTGTCTTTAATATAAAAAATTAATATTGAAAATATTATGTATATGAATATTATATTCTTTATGTTTACTTTTAATTATAATTATATACTTCTATTAGGTTCATTTCCATTTAAATATCAAAATATTGCATTTGCTATTAGGTTAATTAGACCATATGTAAACAACAGTTTCTTGAATCATTTGAAGCTTTTTTTTTTCATTAAATATATATTTTAAATCCCTTAAATCACTACTTCTTTTTGTCAAATATTTGATTTAATTGTTATATAAATATAGAATCTATCTTGACCAATTACTTTCTAAAATTTAAATTTTATTAAAACAAATATTAGCACCACAATTTCTAAAATTATTTGCCATTTGGTTTCCATATCTATAAAGATGCTAATATTTCTATGATATTTCCTCTATGCATACTTGATTAACATTAAGAATATTAGAGGAGATCTATTGAAAACAAAAATCCAAAACTTCTTGGCTACTAGAGGGGGACCAAAATACTAAGTTCTTCCACTTCTCGGCCTTGGTAAGAATACACTCCAACACATTGCCCAACCTAAAATACCTTCATAGTAATGTGATGGACACTATCCTAGGTATGTAGCAAGCTAAAAATATCTACTTTGAAAATATTTTCTCTATTTTTGCCCATCCTAATATTGTAGTACAACAAGAGATATTTAATTGTATCCCACAAACTATAAAATCCGAACAAAACTAGGACCTCTTTAGAGTTGTGGGTCTAGGGGAGGTGAGAAAAATATTTTTCAACATGAAAACTAGAAATTCCCTAGGTCCTGATGGATTCCCAATTGAATTTTTCTAGACTTGTTGGGATGGTATAGGGGAGGACGTAACCAGGGCAGTGGCAGAATATCATGCAAATAAAAGCATGTTACGATATTTGAACCACACTTTCCTTGATTTGATTCCTAAAGTGGGAGAGGATTCCAACCTTGGAGACTTTTAGTCAATTACACTTTGCAATATAGTCTACAATATCATTACCAAACTGATGGCTGAAAGGCTCAAGAAAGTATTGAATAATATTATCTCTCCAGAGCAAGAATGATTTGTGGAGGGTTGATAAATTTTGGATGGATTAATCTCAACACAAGAAGAAATTCACATAATGCACCATAAAGGTTGAAGAGGTATGTTTATCAAAATAGACATGTCTAAGGCCTATGATAGAGTTACTTGAAAGTTTCTTGATCAAATGTTAAAGAAATTTGGTTTCTCTCAGGGCTATAGAGAGTGGACCATGAGTTGTGTATCTTCAGCCTCCTCAATCCTCATAATTGGTATTCCCTCATATTCCTTTCAATATTATAGAGAAATTCAACAAGGAGATCCTATATCCTCGTATCTCTTTAATATTCATGTTGAAGGATTGAGAAAATTTCTTCAAAGGAACAAGCAACAAGGATTTATATTAGGAGTACAAGTGAGAGTAGTGAATCTGACCCATTTACAATTTGTGGATGACACAAGGTTGTTTGGGGTGGCCAATGTCAGGGAGGCAAGAGCACACAAAGCTTCCCTAAATACTTATCTGGAAGCCATAGACGAGGAAATGAATACAACCAAGTTCAAGGTGGTGTTCTTTAATACCAAAAAGGGGATTCAAGATTATATTGTAAACATCTTAGGCATCTCTTAGGGTTCCCTCCTACTAGACTACTAAGGGATTCCACTCCACTATAAGAAGCTAAAGGTAGCGAAATGGAAAATACTAGTGGAAAAAATTGGTGCCAAGGTAAATCATTGGATACAATGTTGGCTTTATTTTGGAGGAAGAGTGACTCTGCTTCAATCAGTGGTTCAATTAATGCCAGATTACAAGTTCTCTATCCTTGCTACTTCGATTGGAATCCTGAAAGAGCTATACTCACTCATACAAAAATTTCTTTGGGATAGCCCATGAATGGGTAAGTGGTGGGATCTAGTAAGTTGGGACAAATTTTAACAACCTAAAGCAAGTAGAGGATTAGGAATTCGAAAAGCAACATTGAATAACCAGTCTCTAGTAGGTAATCTTAATTGGAGATGGATCTCCAATCAAGCAGCGTTGTTTAGAAAAGTCATTACTAGTAAGTATTTGGGTAATATTCCCCATGAGGAAGCAAGTCACATCCCTATGAGTTGTTAAGGTTCTATTGTTTGGAAGGTGCTAAAATTAGGAGATAAAGTGGTAAAACCAAGACTATTTTGGAATGTGGGTAGAGGGAATAAAGAAAATTTTTGGACCTATCCTTCGAACCAATACACCCCCCTTAATTTCTAAATTTCTAGAGCAACAACCCCTTCAATAGAGCCTTGAAGCTAGAGATTGGATAAATATAGCATGTTATTTACATACAAGGTAGATTGGGACTTTCCTTCTTATGCAACTAAAGTGATGGCACTACACCAAAAATAGGTTTTAAGGGCGGATAAAATACGATGATTTTTTACAGTGGTAAAAAACCATCCTAATAGATCCTAAGAGGGTGGTTTTAAACTGCCCTCACCAAAAAATATTTTAATGGTACCTAAAAGATGATTATTTTTTTATGTCGATAAAAACTGCCCTAATAGACCTAAGAGAGTGGTTTTAAACTACCCTCACAAAAAAAATCTTTTAATGATACCTAAAAGACGGTGGTTTTTTATGACGGTAAAAAACCACCCTAATAGACCCTAAGAAGGTGGTTAAAAATCACCCTCTTAGGATCACATTTAAAAATAAAAAATTAAGTTTCCCACGTAAGGGAGGGAAAAAGATAGGGGGGATCGATGCATTTATTGTTTATTTGTGTGGATTTAAATATAAATAAGGTATTAAATGCCTCGAGTCAGGGTGAATTTGAATTTGATGCCTTGAATTTGAGTAGTTACGACATTCATATTAAGACATGAATTTGTATGATGTGTAGGTCCACATTTCTTTGGTAGGATGTGATCATATGAGAGTCTCATGGATTACTAAAGATACAAATGTACCCTCGGTAGTCGACTATGGAACATCGCCGGGAAATTATACTTCCTCTGCAATAGGATAAAGCAATTCCTATTCCTATTTCTTGTATAAATTTGATAGCATTCATGATGTGGTGATTGGACCTCTGGAAGCCAATACTGTATACTATTATCGCTGTGGAGGATATGGGTCGGAGTATAATTTCAAAACCCCACCCTCCCAACTCCCTATCATTTTTGCAATTATTATCTAGAAATGAGGTTTATTATTATTATATGAGTGGAAGATATGAGGGAGATTGGGTGGATGAGAAATACAATGGGTACGGGGTGGAGACTTGGGCCAGGGGTAGTCGTTATAGAGGATGGGGTTTACAGGTTTTACACTAGATATGTTTATGCAAGAGAATGGTATAATGACCAGAGTCATGGCTATGGCATTCACACTTGCAAGTATGGAAGTCGATATGTAGGCAAATTCAAGTGGGGCATCAAGCATATCCTTGGATATTATCACTTCAAGTACGGTTATGGGGTTTACAGGTTTTACACATGAGATATTTATGTGAGAGAATGGTATAATGGTTAGATTCATGGCTATGGAATTCAAACTTGTGAGGATGGGAGTTGATATATAGGTAATTTCAAGTGGGGCATCAAGCATGGGCTTGGATATTATCACTTCAGGTATGACTATGGGATTTACAGGTTTTACACTGGAGATGTTTATGTGGGAGAATGGTATAACTGTGAGATTCATGTCTATGGCATTCACACTTGTGAGGATGGGATTCAATATATTGGAAATTTCAAGTGGGGCGTCAAGCATAGCCTTGGATACTATCACTTTAGGTACGAGATAGACATTTTCATGGTCAAATTGCAATGTGAAACTGACTATATTGTATGGATTTTTTTGTGGAATATTTGTTTTATTATCTTGATCTAAGATTTTATTGAATATATTGCAATTGAAAAATTTGTAATTGATATTATGAAATATCTATAAATATAAAAAGAAACAAAGTTGTATATTTTTCCAAGTGCAGTTTTCATTGTATAGATCTTGTCAGTTGGGAAATCCATTCATTTGGAACTAGAAATTAGCTCAAATAATCTCTATTGATTGGAATTTTTTTCCCATGGGGGTCATGGTATCTATTAAAATTCTAAAAGGCCTTTGAATTTGGTCCATATAAAGGGAAAACAAGAGATGAAGTGGATAGAAGTCTCAAGATGATTTTGGTAGAAAAGTTACCCCTATTAATATTGGCATCTAAGCTTACAAGGTGATCCTAATTTGAATATGAAAATCCCACCATGATGTTTTGACCTTTAAAATCAACAAAATTCTTCTCTTCTCCCATCCAGAATGGGCAATAGGCCCAAGTGGGGGTAATATTGTTGGATTAGATGGATCCATGTTAAGATGTTAGGATAGACTATCTTTTCCACTTTGATAGTATTCGTATGGGTATATTGGGTGTCAAACGATGTGTATATAGCCCACCAACCCATGAGAAGGAGAAATCTCTACTACTTCTACTAATGGGAAAGGAAGAGAGTGTTTATGCTATTATTGAGAATTGGGTAAAATAAAAATCTTATGAGATTAGTAGGGAGTGAAGAATGAGTACAAATTGTTGAGGGGATTTTGTCGCATAGTTTAATAGTGCCAAGTACAAGATAGAGTTTGTATTATACCGTATCAAGAAAATTTTAGGTATCAGAAGAGATACATGTTGTGCAACCTAGATAACTTTATTTTTTTCCCAACTATGGGTAGTTGGTAGCACCACTAAACACATAGTGTCCCATTGTTCAAGCCACCCTTTCTAAATTAAAGGGATGTTTTTTTTATTAGGAACTTCTTGATTAGAGACATGGTGTATAGAAAACCATTAAAGCTCATCATATAATTTGACTTGTTGTAAAAAGTCATGATATCAATATTTACAAGTGTTTTGTATATATACCAAGGTTTTTTACACATTGAGTCTATGTATTTATTATTATCATTACAAAACTATCACTTTGTATTTATTGTTATCTTCACAAATATATCACCTTGCCATCCTATCTTGGTCTCAGTAAGTCTGACATCAAATAGACAGTTGGTGGCATGGACCATAAAGGGTCATGAGACTAAAATGTCTTTTATTCTTGATATAATCCTTATTGTTAAACTGTAGTTGATTTGTATTTTATAATAACATTTCTTATACCTAACTAAAAAAAGTGTTTGGATACTTGGATCGGTAACCAATGTCATGTGCAAACTCTCCTCCTTATTATATATATTTTTTGATAATATGTATGAAGGGGTTTTAAAAGTTGCCCTAAAATTTTTACAAGAGTGGATGAACCAACCAACTGGAAACAAGGAATAAATATATCAACATAGAAAACCAAAAAGGATCCACAAAACAAACAAACAACAAAGCTACATAATAGCCAAGCTAGACAATCAACAAATTTTCCCAGGGGATCTCTACTATCGCAGATCAGAGCCATTTGAAAACACAAATTATCTTCTCAAGATTTTATTATCTATTTGATTTAATCTATATGGAAGTCCTCCTATCAAATTATGCATCTTTCTTACAAAAGTCCCAAGTTCGCTAAAAATATATTGATCTATTTTCCTCCCTATAAACATGCTTAATCTCAACCTCTTCGAGGGTTAAAATCCATCTTTGGGTTTCAATATGTTCATTTGTGATCATCCAAGAAGGGACCTAAACACCTTTGGGTATATTAATGATATTGAGGGAATCCCCTTCAATAATTACCTTCCTACCATTCAAAATTTCTAGTTGAAAACATCTTGAAAGAGATCTCGTACCTCCACAAAATGACTGGTCTGACAATCTAAATTTTTAGTGAAAGCCAACAAAATCCTCCCATTAGAGTCTCTAACCAATCCCCTCGCATCGGTTGGTCCTAAATTCCCTTTAGAAGCTCCATCAAAATTTAGCTTCAACTAGCTAGGAGGAAGAGGTTCCTAAATAGTAGTATGTCTAGTAGGAGCTTCAGGACGATGATTGGGAGAATAATCTCTAAATTCAAGAGCCGAATCCATCGTAAACTCCCTAATAAAAGTTAAATTATCTAAAGAAATTGCTTTCACATTCTCAATAATGGCAGCAATAGCACAAAGTACCACAAACTCAGTTATATGGGAGATATTTTTAAAGGCTCTAGAATTCCTCTCCTTCCAAATATGCCACCAAACATGAGGTAAACCAAAGGACCAAAAAGCTCAAAGATACAAAATAGAAAGGGTGACCTCCATTGAATGATCAAGTCAAATAACAACTTCAAGAAAACCCAAACCACACTAATAGTCCTCAAGAACTAGGAGAAGATAGACTAAGAGAAGGGACATTTCCTTACAATTAAGAATTGCTTTCCAAAAAGCAGAACCTCTGATTGGAACTGAGTCACTTAGAAATTCCATATTTCGAAGATACTTTCGTTTGATGATAGCTGTTCATTCATTTTCTTCACCAAAAGTGAGATGCCATGCCTGCTTAGCTAGTAAAGCTAAATTTATATGAGCAATTCTCCTCAGACCTAAGCCCCCAGTTTCCTTGGGTCTGCACACTTTGGTCCATCCTACAAGGTGTATCCTTTTTTCTCCTCTGATCCAGTCCATAAATTTTTTTTTTTGGAGTTTCTCAATTTTTTGGAAAACCTTCATAGGGGCTTTGAAAATGGAGAGGAAATAGACTAGAATGCTCTGAAGAGAGGCCTTAGTGAGGGTTAGCTTTCTTGCTTGAGATAGAAGATGACCTTTCTATCCAACAAGTTTTTTTTGAATTCTTTAAATAACCCTGTCCCACATTGAATCTCTCGGAGAACCAATGAAAAGAGGGAGACCAAGATACGAAGTGGGGAGGTTTGCTATATCACACCCTAAAATTTTTGTAATCCTTCCTTGCCTCTGAATGGGGGTGTTCAAGAAATATAAGTTGCTTTTACTGAAATTAACTTTCTGACCAGCAGTGTCCTTGTAGAGTTGTAGGATGTATTTAATTATTTTGGCCTCAACCACTAATGCCTTAGTCAATATAAGGGTATCATCAACGAATTGTTGGTGAGAAACAGCCCTAGTGAGAGATGTTGCCTTGATTCCCGATATTAGCCTTGAACTGTAAGCATTTTTGATGGTTCTGCCTAAAGCTTCTACCACAATGATGAATAACATGGGGCTGATAGGGTCCCCCTGCTGAATTCCTCTACGACTTTGAAAGTAACCAACAGTTGTTCCATTAACTAGAATCGAGAACCATGCTTTAGAAATAAATTCTTTGATCAAATTAACCCATTGGTGGTGAAAACCAAACTTAAGGAGAACAACAATCAGAAAGTCCCAATTTAGCCTGTCAAATATTTTGTTCATATCAATATTGAGGGCAAAAACAAACCTGATAGTCTTATGAGCAGAGTGCAGAGCTTCATGAACTGTGATAACTCCATCCAAGATTGACCTACCCTGGAAAGAGCTTCCCTGGAATGAATCTATGATGCAGGGAAGAATATCTCTCATTCTATTTGCAATGGCTTTAGTTAGGATCTTGTAAGAAACATTGCACAGACTAATTGGCCTGAAGTCAGCCATAGATTTAGGGGTTTGCTTCTTAGGAATTAGAGAAATAAAAGTAGAGTTGATACCTTTTGGGATATGATTGCTTGCTTGGAATTCTCTGACATCAAAAATTACATCCTCACTTACGATGTCCTAAAAAGCTTGATAGAAATGAGGGGGAAAGTCATCGGGTCCCGGGGCTTTGTCTGGCTCCATGCTAAATAAGGCTTCCTTAATTTCCTCATAAGAAAAGGGAGATAGAAGCTTAAGGTTTATATCCTCATTTATTATGCTAGGAATGGATTGCAAGAGAATATATTTGGCCTCCTCATTGCACTGCGATTCCTGACCAAGGATAGAATTGAAATAAGTTACTGCCTCCTTTCTAATTTCTGTTAAGTCTTGAGTAATAGAACCATCTACTTTTTAAAAAAAATATCTTGTTATTGCTTCTGTTTCTAAGAGTGGTGAAGTGAAAAAACTTAGAATTTGAATCTCCATATTTCAACTAAAGAGCCTTTGGTTTTTGCCTCCAATAGATTTCCTCATAGGCCAAAATGTTATGAAAATCTACTAGTTTTATTCGTTCCTCCTACATAGTAGTTTCATCAACATCACCATGTTGGATCCTCTGATCAATTATATTCAAAATTTCAACAACCTGTTTTTTATTTTCAAAGAGGTTCCCAAAGACCTCTTTGTTCCAAGTTCCAATATTTTCCTTAACAAACTTTAATTTGCCAGCAAGTTTAAAATTTGCACTACCCCTGACAGGCTGCTACCACCACTGACTTAAGTTATCTCTGAAACTGGAAATTTTGATCCATATAGATTGAAATCTGAAAGGTTTATTGAAGGACATAGAGTTAGGGATCTCCAACAAAATAAGATTATTATCAAAGGTAATTTTAGGAAGGGCTTGCAGGGTAGAATCACCGAACAAAGTTGTAGCCTCCTTTGATAGAAAAAACCTATCAAGCCTTTCTTGAATGAGATGACACCCTATCCGCCAATTTATCCAGGTATAATTCACTCCTCTAAGTTTTACATCCATCAACATGTTGGAGTTCACAAAGTCATTGAACTCATCCATGCTCTTGATAGGTGGTCCATTTCCACCCATTTTGTCTAAAGGGTAAAGAGGAGTGTTAAAATCCTCAACCAGAATCTAGGGGACATTATGGAATATTTCACTCAGATTGCCTAACTACTCCTATAGTAGAGCTCTCCCTTGAATTGAAGTCGGGGTATAAATATTTGAAAGGATCCACGACCTGTTGCTATTTATTTCCTTAAATAAAATACTAAGAACCATGTCATCTTTCTAAATAATGGTGCCTTCTACTATCCGGGGATCCCACAAAGTCATAAGGCCTCCAGATGCTCCTCTGGATGATTTGCAAACCATATCCCCTTGATTCCAGATTTTTTTTGCTATTTTTTGACTGAATCTCATTAGTTTTTGTTTCTTGCAACATGATAATAGTTGGATTCACTTGATTTCTTATTGCACTGACTTCCCTGTGTTTGGGTAGGCCATTGAGGCCTCTCACGTTCCATGAGAGGAACTTCATTTAGATTGTTTGGTATTTATTCCTCTCCCCCTCCCTTGAGGGGGTTTTCCTAATTTTTTGTCTTCAGAACCCAAAATAACCTGTTGAAACAAGGTTCTCTATTTTCCATTGGCAATATCATTATCAGTTTTAATTTTTTGATGCTCAGAATTTTATATTCTCCCTCTTCTTTTTCACTGCCAAAATCTATAGGAGACTTCACAGTGCTCCTGGTTTGTTTAGAACTAAACTGAGGGGAGGTAATTTGTTGCAAAATTGGACTGCCATATTCCTCAGTCTGAAGAGTTTCACATATATCCACCCCTACATCCAAATCTTACAATAGGTGCATAGGTGATTATTCAGAACTAACACATAGGTAGCATATGTTTGAGATAACTAATCCCATTTTCTATAAATTATACAATATGAGGAACTTACCTTGAGCCACAAACCAAAAGTAAACATTGAATCTGGGGGTAATATCCTTCAGCCAGATATTACTAACAGGATACCAGGGATCAAAGGGAACATCTAACAACATGTAGGTTGACTTAATAGAAAAGCAACCATCCTTCTTAGCCCCCTACACCAATATTTTTGGCCTATCCTGGTTAGGAATAACCATCCACTTTAGGATGTTCATCAGATATTTTAATGCAATTTCTTCTTCTTATGAAATCCCAAAAAAACAAATAGTTTCTAGTATTTTCTATCATTAATAGAGACAATGAAGTCACATATCTTCATCTGAAAGCTTAGCTTGTGATTGGTTCCACCAAACTCAAGTGAGGATATGATTCTAATGGTATATAAACTACCCATGAGTCTTTCTAAAAATCAATTCTCTACCCATTACCTAACACCTATATTCCACCCTTTACGATATCATAGCAGTTGTTAAGAATGTTGCGCTAGAATGTCGAGCCAAGGGCAGGACTTGTGTCTATGAGAAAATTACCAATGTTACCTAAATGTTTGGCTACCAATATTTTAACCTAATTAAAATTATCTTTTTGAACCAATATCCAACCTTGTTTAGATATTAGTGCTCTATTTAAAATTTTTATTCTTCTTAAGCCTAGACCTCCCAATTCTTTCCTACTGCACACTTGATCCTATGCCACAAGCGAGAAATTCTTCTTCTCCTCAAAACCAGACTAGAGAAAGGATTGTTGGATTTGTTCAATTTTCTAAAGAACATTTCCTAGAATCCAAAAGAGATAAAGGAAGTACACTGGTATGCTCTGTAAAGTAGGCTTAACTAGCACAGTTTTACTTGCTTGTCTCAAAATCACCCCTTTCCATCCTGCCAATTTTCTTTGAACTCTTTCTACAACTGGTTCCCATAGAGAAGTCTTAATCCCCCCTTTGAACATTGGAAATCCTAGATAAATTGAAGGAAGGGAGTCAATCTCACATCCCAAGATCTAAAAAAATTTCCTCTACCTACCGGGAGGAGTATTTAGGAAGAACACCTTACTTTTCCTCAAACTCACTTTTTGCCCAACCACTCTTTCATAGTCTTGGAGGATCTCTTTGATAGCTTTGGCCTGAGGGATTGAAGCTAAAAAGGATAATAACATATCATCAGTAAATTGGTGGTGTGATATCGGGTCAATGGAAACTACATGTTTGATTCCCACTACTATAGGATTTGCCTTTAGAGCTCTTCCCAAAGACAACCAATAAAATAAACAGATACAAAGACATAGGATCCCCTTGATGAATACCTCTACAACTGCTCAAGTAACTAGTCGGTGATCCATTAACTAAGATTAAGAATTTTTCTAATGATATACAAGCTCTAACAAATCCAAAAAGTCTTATAACCATATTTCCCCAGAACTCTAAGCAGAAAGCTCCATGAGACCCGATTGTATTCTTTATGCATATCAAGTTTGAGGAAAGTTCTTGGCCTTCTACTTTAATACACAAAATGAATCAACTCATGCACTGCAATAATACCATTCAAAATTTATCTGCCTACTACAAATCCACTTTTAGGATGGTCAATAATTATCGAAAGGTACACTTTGAGCCTATTCGCCATAGTTTTAGTGGGAATTTTAAAAAGTGTATTACAGAGGCTAATGGGCCTGAAATTAGAGAAATCTGTAGCACCCACCAACTTCAGGATAAGAACTATAAATGTTAATTTTACATAAGTTGAAATTAAATTATACTCATGAATTTCCCTCATAGTTGAACATATGTCACCATCTACGATGTGCCAGAACCTTTGAAATAAAATAGGAGGAAAATCATCTGACCCTGAAGCTTTCATACCACCCATAGAGAAGACAATGACCCTAATTTCCTCATCCCAAAAGGGAGGATAAAGGTCTTCATTCATATCATCTTAAACTAGGGTTGGGATATGGTGAAATAGCCTCTCTTCAACTTGAAGATTCCTATCATCCCTAAAGTAGAGGAGGGTTTTGAAAAACTTGACCACTTCTTCCCTGATTTCTATAATATTCTTTGAGATAACACCATCTGATTTAATAATTTATCTAACTCTATTATTTCTCCTACACCTTAAGGTGGAAATTTCAAATAATTTTGTGTTTCTATCACCTTCACAAAGCCAGAGGGATCTTGATTTTTGATGCCACAAAATTTCTTCATCCGCTAGCACATTACAAAAACTGCTAACAATTTTCTTTCCCTATGTTTGTCCCCTTCAGTCACCTCTCTTGACTCCAAATTTAAATCAACTTCCTTTAACTATTCAACCAACTTTTTTTTACTCTAGAACACATTTCCAAATATGTACTTGTTTCAAACCTTAATATTAGCTTTAACAAATATGAGCTTTGAAGCCACTTGAGAAATAAGAGGGTTCAAAAAATCTCGAGACCACCATTTCAGAATTTTGGATTCTAAGCCCTATTGTTACAACCACATTACCTCAAACTTGAATGGTCTAGAAAAAAACTAGAGTTTGGAAATTTTTCAAATACCAGAGGACTATTATCGGACTAGGGAAAGAGTAAAGGGATGCATCTATGAATACTCCTCCTTCCTATATATAACTTTATAAGCCTACAAGTGAATAAATAATAAGTGAAACGGGTCATTAAAGACACTTGATAGATCTTTTTATTAATGATCCATATTCACAAAGTGTTAATTATAAGTTACACTCACACTAATTCTATAATTCTTTACATTGCAGTAAGCCTATCACAAGTCTAAGGTGTTTAAGATCTAATATTGGGGTTTAATAGATAAACCATGGAATTATATTTATTTTAATTTATCATTCAATATTTAGTATCATTAATAGTTGACTTATTTGTGGTCATCATCTATGGGTTCTCCAAGATCTTCACCCTCAATATTATAATATATATATTAAAAATAAACAAATATATATAAAAAATATAAGGGTGTTTGGGAATAAATCACAATAAAAGTGGTAAAGTTGTGAAAGTGGAACACTATAGCAAGTGTATCAAGAGTCTATAGGCATGTGAGAATAAACCACAAACAAAAGTGAAACATTGGCTGAAGAGTTTGGCTTGGTCCTTTGATAAGGACACATATCACAAGCGTGGAGTTAAAAGTTCCATTCACATATATTGTAGACAACGAGAAGTATGCACCATGCAATATATGAAATAAATAAAGCAATGAATATTATATTAAAATCTGATAATGTTGTGCTTTCTCTATTCTATTACAATATTTTACCCATGCAAGGGTTTACAATCATTAAGGGAACAATGTCCTTATGCAAGTAAAATGGTGCTTCAATACTCTCGTTCTATAGCACTGATAAGGTGGTTTTTTGGTGATCACTACTGCATTGGATGTTGATTTGGAGTAGTGTACTGCACCTCCTAGAGCAGGCCACTCTTTGGATGGTGATTGTATGCAGGTAAACGATCACAGATGGTGACCATCTATAGGCAGATGATCATGTTGTAAGTATTATTGCGACTGATAAATGATATATTTGTGGGCTTGGGCACCTTCTTGCTACTATCTAGTTATGCTTTTGATCTGATTTATACCTGTGGGACCTATGCACATGTAAACATAAATAGTTAATAGTATGTGATGGGCCTCGCTAGGTGAGGCCCAGATTCAATGAGATATAAAACTCTACATAAATGATGAAAATAAAGACATGTAAAAAGGAATCAAAGTAAGATTATATTTTACCTTTATGGTGTCTTTATCATTGTTGTTGGTATCACCGCGTTGTATGTAGGATGTTGATGCTACTGTGACTTAACCATGCTACGTTGAGAGGCTTCCTTTATGGGTTGGGAGCGGACTGTCTAGGATCATATGACCATGGTTTGAGACCATATGGAGTGGTATGGTCATGACCTATAACATCTAAAAGTAATATGAGGATAGATCGGGTCCTATGGAAGGATGCGAAAGGGTTCTACACAAGACAAGGATGGTGAAATAATGAGAGCTCAGGATAGGGGTTACTATGGTTGCTTGAGAATTCATCAAGGCTTCGCTACAATGTGCATCTTCATGCTCCAAAGGGAGGGTGAGGCTCAATTTATAAATTTTTCGATGGGAAAGGATAAGGACGTGGCTCAACCAATTAATGATTGTAACTAAAAGTTATCTCCTTAGATTGGATTTGTCACTAGAGGTGCATATGGGTGAGGTTGCCTCGTAATTATCACCAATTACAAAGTGTGTGTGCAAATACATGGTGAGTGCACACTTTAGATTTTTTATCTAAAGTGCACATCTAATTAAGTGAGTGTTTATGAATGTTTTGATATTTTGTATTTAAATTAAATAATATATTTAATTTAAATAAGTGTTAAATTAAATATATTATTTAATTTAAATAAGTATGCTTAAGTGAAAGTGCATGATGTGCATTATCTTATCAATTGGATGTGCCTGGATGGATTGGGTATGCATGTTGAGTTAACTAGTTTAGTTAACTGAGTTCATGTAGTGCATATCCAAGATGCAACTGAGTGTGCAAGCTTAATCCTTAGCATAGGTGGATGTGCAACTAGTAGTGACTGTGAGTTCATTTGTGGATCATGACTTTATTGTGCATGTGACCAACTTGGATGGTGAGAGGTGGAACTGCCAATACCATGGATGACGTGGAGGGGTGCCTATGAGGGTCAATGCATCTATGAAGAGGGGTGCAAGGTTGTGCAATCCTAAGCAATAATTAATTAATAATATAATTAATTAATTAATACTTAGGAAATTTATTGCTTATTTAATATTAATTATATTATTTGTATTAGATGGACAAAGAAGTTTTGAAAGGATCTCCAAAACTTGTACAAAAGAGACTAAGCCCCACCAAAAAATATGAAGACAAAATTAATTACATTTGGTAATAATCGAGGAATGAACAATCAGAGGAGTTACCCCTTCCAAAGCCAAACCAATACATAGGTAAGACCATACATAATTTAAAACTTAAAACAAATTGAAACCAAATTAGGATGTCAACGATAACCAGTCGAACACAGATCAGTAGTAGGACCTGAACCACGAATTGAGCCATACGCCAGTTCTATTCTTCCCCATGAGGTTATTGCATTCCCAAGCCTACCAGCCCATCAAGGCAAGAATTTATTCCACATTGGAGATTGTGGCTTGTAGGGAGGAAATAATAGCTTGGAGATATGAAATTTGGTGCAAAAACCCAAAATCAACAAGCGTCCCCAAGTTTTGTAGCCAAGTCATCAATAAAAACTGAACCAAAGTGGCTAATTATGTATGAGGTCATTATTGATAGAAGCAATATTTACCAAGAAATTATCCCACCACACCACTAAACCATTTTTAATAACTCCTTTTTTAGCTAATATATTGATCGCTCGATTACCTTCCTTGTATGTATGCTTAACTTGAACCTCTTCCAGAGTTTGGATATATATTTAAACTTCTAGAAGGTTCGAAATAGTCTAGGTAGAAAATTGAGTCCCTCTTGCCATATTTATAATATTAAGGGAGTTCCCTTCAATGATTAGTTTCTTGCAACTTACAAAATCTAATAGAGAAACTCCTTGGAACAGGACCCTGGCTTTGGTAAAGTGATTGGTTTGATGGCCCATATTATCAAAAAAGGCTAAAATTATCAAGTCGTTATGGTTAATTATAATCCCTTCAGCACCTACAGGACCTGGATTTCCTTTAGATGCACCATCAAAATTCAACTTCAACCAACCAATTGGAGGTGGCTCTCACTTAACCCTAGCTCTATCCAAAGGCATAATAGGTTTGACTGGTTGAGGATTGGCATTGAATCCAAGAGATCTCTCCACTAATAGTTTCTATTCTACAGTCACAACATTCAGATTTAGGGTTCTAATATTCTCCATAAAAAAAATTTCCTGCAAAGCCACAACTTTAGCCAAATGAGCATCATCCTTAAACACCCTTGAGTTTCTTTCCTTCCAAATATACCACCAGACATGAGGAAGGCTGAATTTCCAAAATCAACGAAGGCAGAGGGATATGAAGAGAGAAACACATTGGGTTAGCACATCCTATAGACTATTTGGAAACACCCATTGGATGTTAAAATATTTGAAAAAGTAATTGAAAACCACCTACAAGAAAGGATAGTTGAAAAGAATATGGAGCAGGGATTCCTCCGTATTTTTGCACAAGAAATAAGCTTTAGGTAAAATAATACCTCTTTTTTTTAAGCGAAAAACTCCTTGCTAAGCTGCCTTGGTCTGAGAGACCATGAACAGGGGGTTCTACACCGTCAAAATCATCCAGGGGTCGCACTCGACCCTACCCGCACCAACATTATCAATTGGATTTTAGATACCCAATTCAGCTTTTTGGTAGGGTGGATATTTGAACCTGGGACCTCCCTTGGAGGATTGCCTCTCCTCTCCAACTCACCTACAACACCTGGGTATGCCTCTTTTTTTAAGATTGTCTAAAGTTAGAAATTTTCCTTGTACGACCAGCCAAAAGAAAATGTTGATTTTCGAAGTTAATCCTTTCAGCAAAATTTTATTTTCCAAAAACCAAGGATCAGAAGGACCATCTTCTGCTAATTAAGTTGATTTGATAGAGAATTTCTTATCCTTATCTAATCCCCAAATAAATCCATTCATAATTTATCTTCCAAGAATTAAATCCATTTAATGTTATTAAAAAATTTATCAAATGCCCTCCTTTCCTCCACCAAAAGTCCTAGGAAGTCAAATGGTTTCCATCAAGGGCAGTATTCAATCCTTTTAATGAAATAACAAACCTTATTACCCCAAAAATGATCTGGAATTAGTTTAACTATAGCCAACTCTGATCTTGACTCCAGCAGAACCTCAATCGCCCACACACCACTCCAGAAGTCGACAGACCTACCATCTCCTAAACACCACCTACCTCCTCTACGGATATTTGATCTACACCAAATCAGGCTAGACAAAAAAGCTGAACCCTGGAGGGGTAACAGGTCTCTAATAAACTACTTCCCATCATTTAGGTATTTGGATTTGACAATATCAACCCATCCCACTTTCTCCTCTTGAACCAAGCTCCAACCCTACTTGGAAATAAGAGTTTTATTCATGGATTTCAATATTCTAAGACCTAAATTGCCCTCCTCCTTCTTACTACATACTTGGTCCCACACCACTAGATGAAATTTATTTTTCTCACTTGCTCTTGACCAAATAAATGAGCATTGGATCTATTCTATTCTTTCAAAAATATTACCTAGGATTTGTAATAGAGAAAGGAAATATACCGGGATGCTTTGAAGAGTGGCCTTAACTAACATAAATTTTCTTGGTTGGCTTAGGAGAGCCCCTTTCCAGCTTGTAAGCTTTCTCTGGACATGCTCCATAACCGGTTCCCACAGGGATGATCTTGAAGCCCCAAAAAATATTGGCATCCCTAGGTAGGCTAAAGGGAGAGACCCAATATTACATCCTATAATATATGTAATCCTCAACTACCTTGCTAAAGGAGTATTGATGAAAAAAATGTTTTTCTTGAAATTAACCTTATGATTCGTCACTTGTTCATAATCTTCCAGAATACTTCTGACTGATTTTGCTTGCAAAATTGAATCTTGAAAGGACAAAAGAGTATCATTGATAAACTGATGATGGGATATGGGACTGATGGACACAGCCATATTAATGCCTACAATAGAACAATAAGCTTTGATGGCCTAACCTAGATATTCTACCAACAAAATAAAAAGGTATGGGGACAACGAATCTCCTTGATGAATTCCCTTACAACTCCTAAAATATCCCGTTGGAGAGCCATTCACTAGAACCAAGAACATGGCTGAAGAGACACATGATTTGATAAAACTTATCCACTATTGACTAAATCTAAATTTATGCAAGACTTTGAAGAGAAACTCCAAATTAACCTTATCGTAAGACTTTTTAATGTCCAGAAGCAAGGTCTCATAATTACTGCTTTTGGTCATCGAATGGATGATTTCATGGACTACAATGATTCCATCCAGAATTTTCCTCCCATCCACAAAACCACTCTGCTGGATATCAATGATGCTTAGTAATAAAATTTTCAATCTATTCGCTAGGGTCTTCGATAAAATTTAAAAATAGTATTGCACAGATTGATAGGCCTATAAGCTTCAAAATCCTTAACATCAGCCATTTTAGGGATAAGCACCAAAAATGTAGAGTTGACATATGAAGGGATCCATTTCGAATACTAAACATCTCTGATGGCATTACAGGTCTCTGGCCCAAAAATATGCCAAAATGTTTGAAAAATATTGGGGGAAACCCATTAGGTCCCAGTGCTTTGAGCTCACCCATTGTAAAAACTACTTTACTGATGTCATCATCTAAAAACAAAGTATATAAAACATTATTCATATCTACAGATACCAAAGGTGGTATGTTATTCAATAAGTGGGCTTCATCTTGTTGATTTTTTGTTGATGTGGAACATAATATGTCCTTAAAAAAATTTACTGCCTCGGATCTGATCTCTTCGATGTCTTCAGATAGTTATCCATTTGCTTTCGTAATCACCTTGATCCTATTATTACTCCTATACCTCAGCAAAGTGGAGTGAAAAAATTTTGTTTTTCGATCACTCTCCTTAAGCCAATACCCTAGATTTCTTCCTCCACATAGTTTCTTCCTCTGCCAGAATATTATGGAGCTCTATGAGAATAGATAGTTCTTGCCTCTTTAATTTTGTAGAGTAACCCTAAGTTTCGGCTATCTTCTCAACCTCCTGCAACTGGTTGCAAATATCCATCTTTCTGGTGATAATATTTTTAAAAACCTGCTTATTCCAATCCTTCAGCTTTGCCTTTATAAATCGCAACTTGGAGGCTATTTGTGTCATTCAAGAACCTAAAAACCTGTGACTCCACCATTCCTCAATGTTGGATTCTATACTAGGGTGTTGAAGCCACATTGCTTTAAATCTAAATGGTTGGGGAAAGAAGGTCGAATCACGTGTCTTCTTAAGAAAAATTGGATTGTGATATAAGGCCAACTTAGGAAGAGAGCATAAGGATGCATCACCAAAAAATAGGATACCTTCTTTAGACACCATCATTCTATCCATCCCAACATAAATGTTTTGACTTTCGCTTGTTACTCCATCTAAATATTGACCCTTTCAGGTCCAAATACATTAGATCCCGGGAGTAAATAAAAGAGGTAAATTCATCCATACTACTGAGCATCGAGGTTCCTCATTTTTAATCAGATGGATATAAGGGTGTATTGAAATCACCTGCCAAAATCTAGACCTCTCCTTTAAAATGTTATCTCATAGAACCAAGGAAATATCAAAGCATGGTTCTAGACGGTCCCAAATTTGGGTGTAAATATTCAATGTTATCTATTTAAATATTGACACCTTAGAACAAAACAAGATGTTGATCACTCGATCTATTATGAACACAGTCGACCCATCAATGGTTATAGGGTCCCACATGCACAAGAGATCTCCCGATGCACCGTTAGCCAAGTTAGCTACGAACTCAGCCTCCTTCCAAACCTTCCTATTAACTATTTAAGCACTACTACTATCCATTTTTGTTTCTTGTAGCAAAATTATATATGGTTTAAAATATTTTTTGATGGATTCCAATGCATGATGTTTAGGTAGCCCATTAAAGCCCCTAATGTTCCATGATAAAATTTTCATTTACAATTCCTGGAAAGAAAACCCCCATCCTTAGATTGGGGGGATTGATATAATGAATCTAGATTTAGTTGCTTACCTTTTGCATCCTTTTCCTTTTTGAACTTGAGCTTGGATTGAAATCCATCTGCAATATCAACTTCTGCATCTCTGTTAGAAATAGTGTATCTTACATTATTTGGGTCATGTAAATGTACCTTCCTTGGTACATAATTAGGAAATTAGGTTACTTTAGGGGGAAGTTATCTAGTTACTTCATGCAATGTAATAAATGTACAAGTATCAATGTGCAAGTTGTAATGTGCAAGGTGTCCACTTGTACAACTAGATAGAGTGTTGGCCAAGGAACTTATCTTCCTATATAATGGCCATAGATATAGAAGTCATAGCATCATAGTCAGTGTGTGGTAGATAGGTAGTAGGGTAGTGTGTGTGTGAGCTATAAGCTTAGAGCTCATTCATGGAGCAGGAGCTTGTTATATGGAGTGTCCATTTCCTCCATAGCTACTATTTTTATCTTTTTTGTCATTTCTATTTATAGCATATTTAGTCATATCGTAGATTTACTTTATTTCTTTCTACATCTTGTGATTGTTATTTTCCATTGTATGTGGTATCAAAAGCTAACAATGGTATCAGAGCTATGGTATATCAAGCCACAATAGGTCTATAGGAAAACCACCATTATTATTGATCCTAAATTTTTTGAGAACCTGACGCGCCATTGGACAAATCACTGTTAAAATTTATTAGAAGAGTATAGGTGGTATAATTAGGGAGAGTTACATGTGAGGACTAAAATATCAGTTTTAGAAATATTGATATTGAATAGGGCTAGTCTTTCCATAGAGTTGAAGGAAAACTCGTGAAGACTAGGACTCCGCATTTGATCCACTAGGTTGATGAATCAACTAGTGAAGATCAGATTTGGAAATACTTACCTGAAAGTTTCTTTTATTGCATGGAAATAATACTCAAATGATTGGGACACCTACAATAGAAATCTATGATACCTCAACTTCATTCTCCGAAGGTCGAAGTACCTTCATAGTGCAGAGATTAGTTGTTGTAGAGAGGAGAATACTTCAGAAGAATATTCTAGAAAAGAATCATGGTGAAGTCTAGAGACAGGAGATCTCCATTGATAGATTGAAGAACTTCACAAGAAGAAAGTGCCATAGAAGCCTTGATTTAGAAGAAAAGGCCATAAAAATATTGATATAGAAGAAAAGGCCATAGAAGCCTTGATCCAGCAGAAAAGGCCATAGAAGCCTTGATATAGAAGAAAAGGCCATAGAAACCTTGATATTGAAGAATAGGCCATAAAAGCCTTAATATTGAAGAATAGGCCATAGAAGCCTTGATATTGAAGAACATGTCACAAAAGCCTTGATACTAAACTAGGCCATAGATGTATTTTATCTTGAAAAATATTCGAGAGGAGAGGATCTAATTTAGAAGCAGATTTTAGTATTGATATTTTTTGTTGCAGGTAGAGGATATCCAGTAAGTCGGGAAAGCTTCCTACAAGAAAGTTAGGAAGAAAAGCCTCTTCATAATTGATCCAGTACCTAAAGCAAAAGAGATCAAGAGGAGATCTCATTAAAGAACTTCCAAGCTAGGAAGATAAAGGACTAGGAGAGTCCTACTTGAATCTAGAAGTAGTAGAATCAGATATCCAGGAGAAGATCTCAACACCAACACTTCCAAAAGCAGAAGGTTGAAGATAAGGTCTCTAGGAAGACTAAAATAAGTTGCAAGATAAAAGACCTTGACAAGGTCTTGACGAGCATCTAGTAAAAGGCTAGGAGAGATTTTCTAAAGAAATCATCAAAGAAAAAATTACTGGAGAAATCCACTACCAAGGAGAAGCCCTTGATAATGAAGGACTTGGGACAAATTTTTTCATCCGATAACAAGCCCAATAGGAGGAGAATTTGGTAAGGAGTACCAAATTCGAGCAGAAGAAGAATCCAATAAAGATCTCAAGACATTCAGAATATTGGGAAGAAGATCCTACTTGAAGTCAGAATTCGAATTCGACAAAAATACTTGAAGGTAGAAGAAGCTTAGCAAATCCAAGATATTTGAAGATTACCTCCAATAGCAAGAGGTCACTGCTTCAGAGATACTAACTTCTACAAATTTACAATAGGAGGAGATTACAAGAGGAGATCAAATTCACCAAACCCTAGGTTCCTGAAAGAAAGTTTGAGACCATCAATTTGGTGAAGGAGCTGTTCAAAATAGTCTACAAAGAGCTATAAAATTCTACTCAAGGAAAAAAATTGGTGATCTCAGGCACCAAGATCTACATCCTCTACAAAAGCAGAAAAGGAGCTACAAAAGCATTCAAAAAAGGGTAAGCAACTATTGGTGCAAGTAGATTTATTAGTTGGATTACTTATCATATTTATTAAAGCATATTCATCCTGATTAAAGTTGCAAAAAGGATATTTGTATTACAGTATTCAAGTGTGCAAAAAGAAAAATTCTTTTTAAGGTTCATTTGCACATTAGGAGTTGATTAGATTTCAAAATTTTAATTATCTATCAACTAGCCTATTATCTACTTTGGAAAGCAAAAGAAAACTATCTCCTAATATCTTGCTTATACGAAATCTACAAAATAAATCTTGAAGGTTCATTTTAGATTATTCTTTATTAGTTGCAGTGAATTGATTAAGTGCATTTCTTGAGAGTATATTGGAGTGATAAGGTGTAATTTGTTAGTGCATTAAAAGTATAATTTGTTAGATTAATTTACACTATTATTTCTCTCAAAAGAAATTAGTTCTGTGCTTTGAAATAAATGCTACAAAATCTAGTTTGGATCAAGTGTCTAAAGACAATTTTAAAGCATAGAAACCTGCAACTCATAGTGACCAATAGAAGCCACAAAAATTGGTTAGCACAAGCAAAGAAAAGCTAACCAAAAAGAAGCTTCAAATATTGAGACCTGATGAGTTTCAAATCCAAAGCACTTAGGTTTAGTGCAACTAAAAGAAACCTTTTGTTTTATAGAATTTACAAGGCTTGGATTCACCATCAATAATCCAAGCAAAAGGGTAAGGATTCTAGCCAAAGAAACATCCTTAAAACCCTCATTTTGCACTCATTAATCTGCTACAAAAATAAGAATATCAAACTTGCAAAAAAGTGCAAGAAAAGGTGCAATAAAAAGTTTCTATATGCATGTAAATGTTACATGGTGTTGCACTTCTAAAATATTTCAAACACATGAAAAGGAGTAGATTTAAAGGTGCCACAATAGGCACAACAGGTACAGGGAAAAAGGCAACCAAAGGAAGGGCTAAAGGATTGAGCATTCTCTAACATCGAAGTGGCATTCTCTCCAAGATTGGACCTACAAATAAAGGAATATTTTACATAAATAACTATTAGAAATAGAGTCTATTACATTATTTGGATCATGTAAATGTACCTTTACCTTGGTACATCCTTAGAATATTAGATACCTTAGGGGGAATTTATCTAGTTACTTCATGCATTGTAATAATTGCACAAGTGTCAAAGTGCAAGTTGTATATGTGCAAGCTATCCCTTGCACATCTAGGTAGAGTGTTGGCCAAGGAATAATTTTCCTATATAAACATCCGTAGGTATAGATCATAGATATAGAGAAATATAGAGCATCATAGATAAAGAGATATTGATACAAAAGTAACACTCAAGAGCAAGAATGCAAGGAATTAGCACAATGAAAACTGTCAATTACATTAATCAAAAACATATTTATAGGTATGTCTGCCTTTACAAGGAGGTATTTAATATACACAATCCGTGTCAATATTAAATGTAATACAATACTAATCCCTATAATTACTCCCTACTAAGGAAACATTGGTTCCCAATGCTTTCAAGGTGGAAGAGAAAGAAGGAAAAATAACCAGGAGTATTGGGTACAACCAAAAATGTACTCCTATTATAAAAGAGGAAGATCAAAATAGCAAAATTTGATAGGTCTTTAGAAAACCAAAATTTGACACTAGATCTGGATCAGGCTCAAAAAATGCTCTCCATATACTATAAGCACTTCTATGTCTATGGACAGCTAAAATAGGTCCTTGAATTCAACAAAAGAAAACAACAATTGAAATATGAGAGAAGATGCAGTAGAAGATGCCTCAAACCATGTGCCAAACAAAAAATTTAATTGTTGTGGCATTTTCAGACAAGAGAACATGCATTGAATTGGATGAGCCATGCATTAATGGATATGGAAAATATTAAATTAAATTAAAAACAATTTGATTTAATTTAATTTGTGACTAATTATGGGCCTATTACATTAAATTATTGATGGACTGGAACAACGGACAAGTGGACCAAAACAACGATCAATGGAGATGGAAGTGATGGATTAAATTAAATTAAATTTTAATTTAATTTAATTATGGGTTTATGGATGATGTGAATGGGCAACGATCAACGAAGAATATTTAATTTAACACATAATTATGGTATTTAAAAATAAGTGCGATATTAAATATTGTAATTTTAAATTAAATTAAATAAAATTTAATTTAATTTAAAAATATCTCCAAGGGAAAGGGAGCAACGACTATTGTGGAATAAAAATGACTAATTTGATGGCAACATAGGTAAGTGGCAAGTGTTAAGCATGTTTTATTGGTGATAACAACTAGCAATCAACACGAGATGAGAGGGCAATGCCATGGGGATGCACCAAATGGATAAATAAATCGTTGATTTATGATGATAGGGAACGACCAAAATGATGCTCAGGAAATCAAAATCAGATCAGATAAGCATAAAAAAAAAGAGATGACACTGGTAAACATCATAACACCACCAAAAACATGATGTTGCAGGCATGAAGTGTGGAAGCCATGCCTGAAAACACAAAAATATGCTAAAAATCCGTAGTGGAGCTGAGGAACCACCAAGGAAGACAACATGAAAATCATGGGCAACAGATCATCACCTGAAATCAAGATATCGTCACCAATCATGCAGCGACAACAATAGTTCAATATCTAAAAATGGGAGAACATCGCTAGGAGAAACAGTTGGATCTTGAAGTGTAGCAGATACAATGATAGTGGTAGAGATAGTAGTTGGTTATTCAATTGCAATAACTTCTAGAAAGCTTGGATGTGCAATGAATGAAGGGTCCTGATTTACATCAGGAGCTTCAAAGGAGATCGAATCTACAATAGAAGAAGCCACATCGTATAATGGAAAGACCCTAATTTGAATACATGTGTGGCTACAAATTCTTTAAGTTATGGATTAGGGGCATAATATTGATCTTCTTTACTAAGATCTACATCGGTATGAATGAGATCTTCAACATCTGGTTCTTCATCAATAGCAACGATGATGTCATCTTTGAGATGTTGAAGATTGGTGATGAAAGCAGCTTGAATATCGATAAGGTTGGCAAAATTCACTATGAGACTTGACATCATGAATGATGATCACGAGCGAAGTTTGCATCACATACAATGATCGATCTATGAAACATGAGTTGAAGGTCAGACTCAGAGGGACCTAGCTAGTTAAGAGTTTTCACGAATGGAAATGCTCGAAGATGTTTATGGAAAAGAAAGAGTGTTCCTCCAAAGCCAAGATCCGTTGGTGGTTTTATTGTTTCTCTTTTGAACCAAACTGGTCTCGAGGAAGAGGATACTCATCTATCCAACGCTCAACTCTGATACCAATTATACATAAGTAACACTCAAGAGCAATAATGCAAGGAATTAGCACAATGAAAACTATTTACATTAGTCAAAAACATATTTATAGGCATGTCTACCTTTACAAGGAGGCATTTAATATGCACGATCTATGTCAATATTAAATGCAATACAATATTAATGCCTATCAAATATAGATTCAGAGTGACATAATGTAGCATTGTAGTGTGATGGAGTGTAATATGCTCAATGCCCATTCTTGAGTAGTAGCTCTATTCATGGAGTGTTCATTTTCTTGAGAGCTATTTTGTAAACATCTCCATATTTTATATATATTATTTTTAATCATCTTGTAGATTTACTTTATCATTTGATTTTGCATCTTGTTTTTACTATCTCCCATTACATGCTACATCAAAAGCTAATAGTGGTATGAGAGCTACGATAGGTCAATAGGAAAACCACCATTGTCATAGACCCTGAGTTTTTGTCAACCTGGTACGCCATTGGACCAGTCACTGTCAAAATTACTCAGGAGAGTCTAGATGGTAGAATTAAGGAGAGCCACAAGATTAAGACTAGAAGAAATCTCATCTTTTGAAATACTGAGATTGCATATGGTTGGAGTCTTTCCACAAAGTTTGGAGGGAAAAATTGTGAAGAGTAGGACTCAACATTTGATCCACTAGTTTGATGTGACAACTATTAGGGTAAAATAGGTAGTATATTGCATTATACTACATAGATTATTACATTTACTTTTTACTGCATACCATGAGATATTTACTGTTCTAAATATCTACTGGTTAACCTAGAGTAAATACCTAAATATCCTAAGTCAGATATTTAGGTTAGTTGTTTAGTTAGAACTCTCTACTTAGGTTAATAGTTAGCTACACGTTTCTCCTAACGTGTATTGTTAGCGTATTATATGCTAAAGCAGTTGTTATGTAATCTATATAACTAGCTTAATTTTTCTAAGCTAAGTTAGTTGATATTAATCAAAGCTTATTTCCTTTGCATTATTCGGAGAGTTCTGCTAACTACATTGGCATCAGAGCCAGAGGGAGTAGGAGAGAGGAAGAGTGAGCATCGGGATACCTTCGTTCCGCTGGAGAAGGCGAAGGCACACCTTCGTTCCGCTGGAGAAGGCGAAGGCAACTGGTGACTTTAATTATTTTTTTCTCCTATAGTTTGATGCATTGTTTTGATTAAATTGCCCGGAGGCAGAGGAGGTGGGATATTCCCAATTTTTTTGGGCCACCTCTGTCTCGGGAGGACTATCCCCGTAGAGGCTAGAGCCCGCAGCATCGGGCATGGATCCCGAGGTAGGGGATATTAATTCCCTCGACCGTGATCGCGAACATCGAAGGGCTCCAATACCCCTATCGATGATCCCAACAGCGGGTCCACCGATAGCCCATGGGAGCGCCTCGAGGGTAGGAGCACCCTCACGCTTCCCGTGGCATGGGGACAGTCTTTGACGATGATCGACCGACCATCTCAAGAGGGCAGGCGTGCCCTCGGACGATCGACCATCGAAGACATTCTTCGGTGATGGCGACTGGCCCATCACCATGAGAGGGTAGGAGCGCCCTCCGTGGCAGGAAACTGGATGGCACAAAAACTAAGGCGACACATGGATGGCTCAATTTTTGAGACCCTATTGACTAGACCTATTGACGTGGCACAACCACCTAGACGTTGAGTTGGCAGTTGACTAGGATCTGACAGGACACGTGGTAGGGTGACGTGGTGCATCGAGGGTAGGACACATGGTAGGGTAAAGGTTCTCTCCATCAGGCGATAAAATAGTGGTTTTTTGACTGCCCGAAGGCAGTCGCTAGAAAGGGGGAGTATTGGGTTTCTTAAACCCTACATCCTACGCCCATAGGATAAATGTGGGACAAAAGTCCCCATTTTACAAAAAAAATTCATGGAGCCCACGTTGAAACATAAGGCGGGCCCTCCTTCTCCCTTCCCATCCGCACCCCGGAGCGCAGTGGCAAGAGTTCTTTGTTGCGGCACGCGTGATCGGGGGATCGAACCCCACGCGCACCGCTTTGAAGAGATTTGTTAATTTTTTTTGACACTCCGTTCGAAAGGATTATTCAAATACGAGGTAATACCTCCTTGGTTTCAAAGTCGTTGTGCAGCCTACTGGTTTGTTCGGTCATTCGAGCCCGCGAGGTCCTGTGTTCGAAGTCGGGCGCAAAATTTTTTTTCGAATGCGAAAAGACTCTCCAACAAAAAGGTGCAACTTTTATTATTCTAAGGTTTATTCAATATTTAATATATATATATATATATATTTTTTTTTTTTTATATAATTTAGTGTGTTTGGATAAATTAAATCATTTTTTTTCAAAAATAATTAGATGATTTTATTTTCCCCAAATACCTTTATTATATAAAGTTTTAATCATTAAAATATTTTTTTTAGTATTCAAACCTAGAAATTTGCCATCTCAAAATCAAGCAAAACCATTTCTTTAGTTTTCTTCACAAATTGGAGATAAAGAGACAAAGAGATTAAGACTTTGGTTGCATCACATAGAGGTTTTTCTTCCAACCTTTTTGCAATAAATTACTCAAAATTCCTATAGTTTTCTCCCAATTTTTTTTTGGAGATAAAGAGACATAGGAACTTTATATTCTATTGCAAAACCAAAACACTTCAAAATTGGGCAAGGACAAAGGTCATTTTTTTTGCAACAAAACCAAATATTTGCTTTTGTTTTCTCCTTCAAAAAGGAGATATAAGACATAAAATTGCAAATTTTTGTTGTAAACTTGAAAAGAATTTTTGAACCTATTCTTTGCTCCTCATGCTTGAGTGTTGAAGACAAAAACCAAAGTCGTGTGTCGACTGGTCTGGAAGCCTTTCAAACGCGGGTCGTGTGTCGACTTGTCTTGAAAGGAGTGCTCGAATTTTCAATTTTGTAAAAATTAAGGGGGGATAGAAGTCATATTTTGTGATTCTATTTTTTTGCAAAATTGTAAAGAGAAAAGGGGGATATTTCAAAGCAAGAAAGGTGCATTCTCGATTGTACTCGACACCTTTTCTTAAAAAAAAATTGACTATACTAGGTGCATTTTCGGTTGCATCCGACACCTAGAGTGATAATAATTTGGGTTGCTCTCTTGTTTTGATTATTGCACTAACAATCATGCTTTTTGTGTGCAATTAAACAATCAGATAGAACATTGAAGAAGCATTTCACAAAACCCAAACTTCACTCAAAATCGTGCTACACCTTGCACAGGTTAAAACAAAGTCAATTTTTTTTGCTCCCCATCAAAGGTCAAAATCCAAACACCTTGATTAACTCTCTTTGTTTGGCTTAATTTCCTCAAAATTTCCATCCTTCTTGAAGGGTGTTAAGGCAGGTGCCATTAAATATCCTAGAGAGCACAATCAGAAGTCTTTCAAAACCTACCCCTTTAATTTGCTCTATTTTGTTTGGCTTAATTTCCTCAAAATTTTCATCCCTTGTTAAGGGTGTTAAGGCAGGTGCCATTAAATATCTTAAAGAGCAAATTAAAAATCTTCCATATACTCTTTTGAGGGTATACTGCAAGATAAAGTCATCTTAGTCATATCAATTTGAAACCTTCACCATGGCCATGATCAACAAGTATCTCAATGAGAGCCAACTGCTCAAAGGTTCAAATTATTCTGCCTGGAAAACTAAGATGAAAGCCATTTTAACTGTAGAGGAGATGTGGGGAATAGTGGATGGCACTGATTCTAGACCCACATCAGCAGGAGCAGATCAGACAACTTATGATAAAAAGGATAAAAGACTTTCCTTATTGATCTTGCTAGCTATTACTGATGACATACAACCTCATATAAGTGAAGCTAAAAATGGTAAGGAGGCATGGAATGCCTTAGCTACCATTTTTGAAGGAAAGAATCAATCAACAATTCTTAACCTTCAAACACAGCTTCATACTCTTCATATGAAATCTGGAGAGACAATAGAGCTATTCCTCTGCAGAGTCGCAGATATAAAAACAAAACTGCAAGCCTTAGGAGAAAAAGTGGAAGACAATGTCCTGACCTCAATCATTTTAAGGGCTCTTCCAGACTCCTATAGAATGTTGATCACTTCACTACAAGTCTCTGGAAGGACAATGACTTTTGTAGAGTTGGTAAATTTGCTTCAAACTGAAGAAGCTAATCAACTCCAAAGAGATGAGGCATCCAACAATGCACTTTTCTCAAACAAGCAAAGTGGAAAGAAAAAGTGGAATCAACAGAAAGGATCTTCTTCTAACAAAGACAAGGGTAAAGGCAAAGAGATTCAGAAGAAGAAGCAAGTATTGTAAAATTTGTGATAAGGACACTCATGAAACCAAAAGATGTTGGTTTAAGAACAAACCGCCCAATGAACAAGGACAAAATAAGGGCAAATGCAAACCAAAGAACAAGAACAAACAACAACAAGGACATGTTGTTGTAGCTGAAGATTCTAGTTCGGACTCTGAACGAGCACACAAAGTGCTCATGACACATACAGATTCCCCTCAAAAGGATACTATTTGGTACATAGATTCAGGTGCTAGTAAACATATGACTGGCGATAAGTCCTGGTTTGAAACATTTGAGGCTCGAGAAGGTAGACCGGTAACCATTGCTGATGATCAGACCTATCGAGTTCAGGGAGAAGGAAATGTTTCTGTCTCCCTTCCAGATGGAGAATGTAAGATTCAAAAAGTTCTTTATGTACCAGGATTGAAAAATAATCTCTTGTCAGTTCCACAAATCCTGGACAATAACATGAATGTCAATTTCAAAGTGGACAAAGAAAAGAAACGTTGCTTTATCACTCAGAAAGGAAAATAGATAGCAACAGGTTCATACAAACATGGTTTGTTTGTCTTAGATGCAATTACCTCCACACATACTACAATGGCAGTAACCACAAAAGAGGCCACTTCTCTATGGCATAAGATATTTGGGCATCTAAGTTCAGGGTATTTACTAGAACTCAGTAAATATCAAATGGTGAAAGGACTGCCTACTCTTTCATCTACTTTGCCAGTGTGCTCAGATTGCTTGTCAGGAAAGCAACATAGAGTACCTTTTGAACCTAGCTCTTTTCGAGCTAAAGTACCTTTGGAGTTAGTTCACACAGATTTGTGTGGTCCTATGTCTACTAGTTGTGGAGGAAAAAGGTATTTTCAATTGTTTGTAGATGATCACTCACGAAAAATGTGGGTCTTCTTCTTACAGTTGAAGTCTGAAGCATTTGACTATTTTTAGCAGTTCAAGAAGCTTGTTGAGAAAGAATCAGGATGTTTCATAAAGACCCTCCATTCAGATCGAGGGGGAATACACATCAAAATAATTTTCCTCATTTTTATAGAAACATGGGATAAAAATATAGTTAACAACAACCTATTCTCCTCAGTCAAATGGAGTTGTTGAGAGAAGAAATCGTTCCATTATGGAAATGGTTCGATGTATGCTTAAGGGAGCCAATCTTGAGCACATTTACTGGGTTGAAGCTGTAACAACTATAGTATATCTTCTAAATAGGGCACCCACATGGGCTCTTGAAGGTATGACTCCTCAGGAAGCATGGAGTGGAAGGAAACCCTCCATATCTCATCTACGAGTATTTGGGTGTAAGGCTTTTATGCATATACCTAAGGAGAAAAGAAAGAAGTTAGATGAGAAGACCCTACAATGTGTTTTTCTTGGATATGATGAATTCTCAAAAGGCTATCGATTGATAGATCCATTCACCAAGAAAATACATGTTAGTAGAGATGTAGTGTTTGATGAAGCTTTCACACCTAACACTACATCAGTATACCTGGATGATGAGGAGCAACAACCACTTCCTCCTCCACAATAGAAAAAGCCTCCTAAATGGTATACAAGTACTATGAGAGATTCCAAACTCACTTCACCACCAGATCTCACTCTCAATCATCCAAAGACATGAAGCATGTCTCGACAGAGAACGACAGAAGCATCTACTTCAGTTGATGATCTTTGTGCAGATTTTCAAGAGCTTTCTGTTGATAGAGATTTAGAAAGTGGAAATGATATGGAAATTGATGAGGAGAGGGTTTACATGTCTTCATATGATGAAAATGAACCTTCTACAGTTGATGAAGCACTTAGTCAGCCTCAGTGGAAGGCAGCTATGGATGCTGAACATAAATCCCTCATTAAAAACAAAACATGGAAGTTGGTCGATTTGCCTAAAGGAAAGAAGCCCATAGGCTGCAAATGGGTTTACAAAGTCAAATATAAGGCAGATGGTACCATAGACAAGCATAAGGCCCATCTTGTGGCAAAGGGCTATGCTCAAAAGGAAGGCCTTGATTATGAGGAAACCTTTGCACCCACTGCAAGGATGACCACCATTCGAGTTCTTTGTGCTATGGCAAGCACGAGTTCGGATGGAAATTACATCAGATGGATGTAAAAAGTGCCTTTCTAAATGGTGACTTAAAAGAAGAGGTATACATGACTCAACCTCCAAGATTTTCTGAGGAAGGCCATGAGCAACAGGTTTGCAAATTGGTCAAATCATTATACGGGCTAAAACAAGCCCCAAGAGCATGGTACATCAAAATGGATAGTCACCTACTGCAACATGGATTTAAGAGAAGTCCATCAGATGCAAATCTCTATATCAAGAACACAGGTTCTGAAATAGTGATTCTTGTACTGTATGTAGATGATCTAATCATCACTGGCAATTCAGAGAAATTGATTAACGTCATGAAAGATGACTTGAAAGAGTCATTTGATATGACAGATCTTGGACTTCTCCACTACTGTCTTGGCCTTGAGATAGAACAGAAGAAGAATCATCTTAGGGTGACTCAAAAAAGTATGCCAAGACTTTAGTAGAAAAATATCGTATGACTGATTGTAAGCCCAAAGCAACACCGATGGAATCAGGGCTTCAGTTATCATGGTATGATGACTCACCATAGGTAGATGGCATGCTATATCGACAGATGATTGGAAGCCTCATCTATCTGACCAATACTAGACCAGACATTACTTATGTTGTAAACTATCTTTCTCGGTTCATGCAGGAACCAAAGGTCTCACACTGGAAAGCAGCTAAAAGGGTTCTTCACTACATTCAGGGTAGTGTAGATTATGGTCTAGAGTATAAGAAGAATAACTCATTCTTCTTACAGAGTTACACTGACTCTGACTATGTTGGATCCCTAGATGATAGAAAATCAACATCAGGATATGTATTTCATCTTGGATCTGGTCCTGTCTCATGGCATAGTAAAAAGCAACAGGTGGTTGCTTTATCTTCAACTGAGGCAGAATATCGCGCTGCACGTGGAGCTGTGTGTGAAGCGATATGGTTAAGTCGCATCTTGGCTACCATGGGCCTACCAAAGAAACTTCCTATTCACATGTTTTGCGACAACTCGGGTGTTTTGAACTTGGTCAAGAATCCAGTCCATCATGAACGCACAAAGCATATTGACACAGATTGTCATTTCATTCGTGATGAAGTTCCTAAACACAGGATCAAGCTCCAATACATTCCCACCGACGAACAGGTTGTTGACATCTTCACAAAGGCACTTGGACGTGTCAAATTTGAGTTGTTCCAAAGTAGACTTTGTATATCAAAGTAATGTAATAAAGGGGGGATGTTAGGGTAAAATAGGTAGTATATTGCATTATACTACATAGATTATTACATTTACTTTTTACTGCATACCATGAGATATTTACTGTTCTAAATATCTACTGGTTAACCTAGAGTAAATACCTAAATATCCTAAGTCAGATATTTAGGTTAGTTGTTTAGTTAGAACTCTCTACTTAGGTTAATAGTTAGCTACACGTTTCTCCTAACGTGTATTGTTAGCGTATTATATGCTAAAGCAGTTGTTATGTAATCTATATAACTAGCTTAATTTTTCTAAGCTAAGTTAGTTGATATTAATCAAATCTTATTTCCTTTGCATTATTCAGAGAGTTCTGCTAACTACAACAACTAGTGAAGCTCATCAAAGATATCTAGAGAAATTGATCTGAAGTTTCTTTTATTGCAGGGAATTGATTCTTAGATGATTGAGACACATACAATAGAAAGCTAGGATATTTCAACATTGTTTCTTGAAAGTCAAAGTTCTTTCATAGTACAAAGATTAGTTACTGTAAGAGAATAATGCTAAAGAAGAAACTTTTGGAGTAGAATAGTGGTGAAGTTGGGATATAGGAGATCTCCATTGATAGATTGGAAACTTCACAAGAACAAAAGGCCATAGAAGCCTTAAAATGCCATAGTAGCCTTGATCCAGAAAAAAAGGCCATAGAAGCCTTGAAGGAAAGGCCATAAAAGCCTTGAAAAGGCCACAAAAGCCTTGGTACTGAAAAAGGCCATAGAAGCCTTGATCCTGAAAAAGGCCATAGAAGCCTTGATATTGAAAAAGGTCACAGAAGCCTTGATCCTGAAGAAGAATTTAGAAGAAATTATCTAACTTAGAAGAAAATTTTAGTAATAATATTTTGTTGCAAGAATAGGAAGATTCAGTGAGTTGGGAAAGCTTCATACAAGAAGTTTAGGAGGAGTATCTTCTTCAGAATCAATCCAGAACCTAAAGAAAAATAGATTAGGAGAAGATATCATTGATGAAGAAGGACTAGGAGAGTCCTAATCGAATACAAAGGCAACAAAATCAGAGATCCAAGAGAAGATCTCACCACCAACACGTCCAAAAGCAGAAGGTTGAAGATAAGGTCTCAAGGAAGACCAGAAGGAGCTACAAAATCAAAGGTCTTAGAGAGGTCTCTACGGGCATCCAGTAAAAGGCTTGGTGAGCCTTGTTGAAGAGTTCATCAAAGAAGTTCCAAGGAGAAATCATTGGAGAAATTCACTATTGGAGATAGTGAAATATTTGGGACAATTATCGCCATCTGAAAACAAGCCCAAGAAGAAGAATTTGGTAAGGAGTGCCAAATCTTAAAAGACCTCAAGAGATACAAAATATTGAGAAGAAACCAACCAAATCTAGGAGATCTAGAGATTGCATCTCATAGTAATAAAGCATCACTTTAGAATCAAAGATATATTCACATCTATAGAAAAATGATGAGAATACAAGAGGAGAACAAGCCATAAAAACTTCTAGGCTCGTGAAAGGGAGACCATATTTTGGTGAAGATGAAACTGTTCAAGGCAGCCTACATAAAGAGTTGTAAGTTCTCATCTAAGATAGCAAATTGGTGATAATAGACACCAAGATCTACATCCTCTACAGAAGTAGTAAAAGGGCTTTCAGAAAAAAGGTAAGCAACTATTGGTGCAAGTAGATTCATTAAGTGGACTACTTATCACATTTTTTTAAGCACCTTAACTAGATTGAAGTTGCAAAAAGGAGAATCAAATTACAGTCTTCAAAAAGGTGCAAAAAGAAAATATTCTTTAAGGTTCATTTGCACTTTAGGATTTGATTATATTTCAGAAATCTTTAACTATCTATCAACTACCTATTATCTACTTTGGAAAAGAAAATGAAGACTAGCTCCTATTACCTTTCTGTTAAAAAAAATTCAAAATAATTTTGGAAGATTTATTTCAAATTATTCTTGATTAAGATGTAGTAAATTGATTAAGTGCATTAGTTTTTGAGAGTTAATTGGAGTAATAAGGTGATATTATTAGTGAATTAAAATATTATTATATCTACACTATTAGATTGCTCACAAAAATATTATTGCTTGTGTTCTTGAGAAGGGCATAAAAATAGAATTATTCAAAGTGTCTAAAGATACTATTAGTGCACAAAGATCTACAAATTTTGGGTGGCCTGAGGAAGCCACAAAATAAGCTCTATCCTCCAAGTTTTGGAGAAGAATGTAACCACCAAAAAGAGCATCAAAGGAAGCATTGAACGAGACTTGGTGAGTCTCAAGTTCAAAGCACAATAATAGTGTAGAAAAAATACAGCAAAATAAAGCTTCCATCATGTGGTTACAAGCTTGGAACTATTTATAAAATATCCAAGCTAAAAGGGGATGATGTTCATTTTAAAGGACAAAATCAAAACCCCTATTGCACTCAAAGATTCTACCTCAAAACCAAAAATTTAGATGTGAAAATAAAAGAGTGCAAAATGAAGGTGAAACAAGAATATTTTATGTTAATCTATTTTACATTATATTGCATGAATCCTAATCTGGTTATACATGGAGAAAAAGACAGATTTAAAGGTGCTCTAGAGGCACTACACTTGCTGAAAAATTAACCAAATGTCGTCGTACGCTAGCAACAATCAAGATCAACTCAATGAGCCAATCAATGGGCTCATACTTCTCGCATCCAATACAATCGAACCTACAAGATACAACATGCAAAACAAAGGGAGAACATCATTAATAAAAGAGCAATATCATCTATGGAAGGAGGACGTAAGAAAGCAAGGAAGAAAGGAAAACAAAGCACCATTGGAGTATCACTCACTCCATGATCGTTGGTAGAAATCACTGCTCGAAACCTCCATATTATTTCTCCATATCCCATCTGAAAGCAAGTGCAAGTGAATGAAAGAGGAGTGGAGATTCTTGAAAGCTTAAAGGATCTCCAAAAAGGTTTATTTGAACCAATGAAAGGGAGGACATCCATGCAAAGAAGAATGTGACACTTGTCACCAAAGGAGAACCCTAATGCTCAAATCAAGAGAGCGCTCATCTTCAAGAAAGGAGTTACAAAAATAGGTTGGTGTAATGATTGTATGGGATACATTTTTCTCTTGGAATATCGAACATTTTTCTAAAGAGTAACATACGAACATTACAAGAAGGAAGACAAAAGTATCATTTGCACCAAACTCCTCTCAAGCACTCAATGTGAAACGGGTATGCCACTTGGCACCTTAGACAAGAAACTTCTCCATATTAAGGATTTCAACGATCGAGGTCAAGGAAGAGGGCAAGCAAATTTTCATCTCAACATTTACACTTCACCATATGCATGCATAGTGTAGAATTGCAGCATAGAATGTAGTCACAACATCAAGATATCTACATAAATTACATGTAGCCCTATCTTCTTAGCAAGAACAATGTCGTATATTTCTTGGTGAAAGGTAAAGTTTAAATCCCATTATTATATGCTTTCTTTCCTTGGGAGTCATAAGGTAGTAACTAAAGGAATTTAATTAATTGAAAGCAATTTATCAAAGGAAAACTTTATCATATAAAATAATATTTGCAATATAAATCCTAGGAGCTATAAGGATTTCTACAGGAATAAATAATAATTATTTGCAAATATTATTGTGATCTAATTTATCCAAATATTAGGGAGTCATAAGGGCTACTACATCAAATTAATTAATTGAAAAATTAGATACACTTAACCTAATTCCCAATAGGTTATTTATAAAGATAGGTTTATCAAAGTTTTTTGAAAGGTTGGATATACATATTATTATTGTCTCAAATATATCAAAAGGAGACAAAATGTCCAACATTATTACCTCTTTAAAATTTGGGATCAGTGCTTAGTTCAATATGAGTAATAAGGGCTAATAAGAATTGATTTTGGCATCTACAAAATGTTGGACATTTTGAGTGATAAGTTGTCATTGATGTCAAGAGTGAGTGGTGGTTTATGTCGAACTTTCAGCACCAGTCACTGGCAGTTTCAGTTGGCAGCATCCGTTTCGGTTTCAGTTTCAAGATCCGGCTCTAGGAAGTTAGATGAGGTCCAAAGTGCAAGAAAAAGCTCAAATAAATAATATTATAATTTTCTTTTATAATATTATGCAAATGAAGTTTAAAATTAATAAAAAAATAATTTTAAATTAATTTATTAGTTAATTTACTTAACTTATAAAGTTATTTAAATTAATTAGTTAATTAATTTAATTATTAATTATAAATTAATTTAAGCTAAGGTTAAATAACCCTAAGGTGGGTTATCAAATTTAAAATTTGAAATTTGATTTCGAATAAAGAGCCATCGACGTGAGGAGAAATTAAATTGTGTATATAAGGGGGGAACTCCCACCCTACCAAACTTACCATGCCTTCGAAAATTAATGCAAGATTTAATAATTGTGAGTCTATGAATTACGATGCGTCCAAAGCAAGGAGTGTGCACATTTTGAGAGGAATAGATGGTGAGTGAAGGCATAAGAGGAAGGTGTTATACCTTCCTTCACGTGGGTATTAGTAGCCCACGTGGTGGGCTCCCAAGTGCTAAGGCGCTTAGGCTAGAGGAGATGGCAGATCTAATCTCGCCGAATCCCCTTTTGTGGGAAGTATAAGGTATGCTTGAAAATTGATCGTCGAAATTTTCGAAAATATAGTTTGGGCATTTAAAAATTAATTTTTGCATATTTAAATTGGTTCTAAGGTTGTTAAAGGAGTTATAAGGGTTTTTGCAAAATTAAATTTTTAATTTTGTGTGCTCAAATGTTTTGAAAATATTGTAAGGTGTTTGGTTGATATTTTTATGGTATTGGATATTATTTTAAGTTGGAGTTTATAAGGTGTATAAAGGAAATTTTCTTTATGTATGGTATTATGAGTGTTGTTTTTAAAAGGGAGCAATAAGGCATAAATTGATTTGTGATTGTTTTATGTCCAAGGAATATTTTTGGAAAGTGTTGAAGTAATATTGTTGTGTCTAACCATTGGAATTGGAAATAAGAAAATTGTGATTGAGACAGGTTTTCTAAAGGCACTTCTACATCCAACAAAAGGTATGGGCATATTCTTCCTAGTGAGTATGAAGAGATTTACATAAACTTATTCCAAAAATAAAGCAGAAATAAACAACTTAGAAGAAAATGACACCACACAATGCACATAGAACACATGAGATTTACCCTGGTTCACCCGATATGGGCTACTCCAACAAAACAAGAGCCACACCTCCTTGATATTATTATTCTTTTCCTTGCCTGAAAATGGGACATTACAATAAATATAAAGGAAACTCTTCCAACCCTAAACCACTATGTGGTATTAGAATACAATGGGCACAACATTGTGGGCTAAACCATCCACACCCACCAACCACCCACTAACCATGGAAATCCCACAAATTGCTTCAAAAAAAGGGGGAAATCACTCACCAAAGGTTTACCTCTTCAGAATTTATAGCTTCTCTAACTGTTATAGGATCTTCATTAGTAACTAATAATACAAAATAAGTTGAAAATACAGATGGACTATAACTTTCAGGTTGCCTTCTTTCCCGTGTTGATCTCCTTACCACAGGTGTATCAACCTCTTGTTCATCCTCATCTAGATCCTCATATGTCTGCTCCTCTTCCAGATCCTCTTCTGTGTGATCTTCTTCCATGAGATAAAATTGGACCTTTCAGGTTCTTCTGTTACTTCCTTTCTGTGATCACTTTCATTTCTCTAAACACCACATCTCTACTGTAGACTGTAATTTTAGCTCTTGGATTCTAAAGTTTATATCCTTTAACACCATCTTTATAACCAATAAAGATACATTTAACAACCTTATTATCAAGCTTACTTCTTTTATCCTTTGGAATATGCATGTATGCATCACAGCCAAAAACTCTAAGATGTGAAAGAGAGGGTTTCTTACCAAACCATGCTTCAAATGGAGTTTGATCCGGCAATGCTGATGTAGGAGATCGATTTCACAGGTAACATGTCACACTCACTGCCTCTACCCAAATACCTATGCCAGACCTACACCACTTAGAATACTTCTAGAATTTTCCATGAGTGATTAGTTCAATCTCTCAGCAACTCCATTCTATTGGGGTGTGTATGGAGTAGTCTTCTGTCTTGCAATACCACATTGCTTACAAAAATCCTCAAATTTATTTGAACAATACTCTCCTCCATTATCAGACCTCAACACCTTAATATTTTTACCAGATTGATTTTCAACAAGTGCTTTAAATTCTCTAAACTTATCAAACACTTCATATTTACTCTTAAGAAAATAAATCCATGCATATCTTGAAAAATAATCAACAAAAGAAGCATAGTATCATGATTTTCCAAGGGATGGTATAGGAACAAGGCCAAATATATCACTATGAATAAAATATAATACCCCTCTTGATCTAGAAGCACTAGATGGGAAACTCACACGATTTTGTTTGCCATAAATACAATGTTCACGAAAATAAAAAAACCATTGAGCAATCAGGGATACCATGAACCATACCTTTTGTGTGCAGGGTACACACTCCATTTTCTCCAACATGTACCATTCTTTGATGCCAAAGGGTTGAGATTTTATTTGATTCAACCACAGGAACAATTGAGCTATTGCACTCATTTGTCAGAGTGCTTCCCAATAGCTTATATAAAGTTCCAATATGAACTCCTCTTGCTAGCACCATTGATCCGTGAACCATTTTGTATGAATCCTTACTAAAACTGACGTTTACTGCTACATCAACTATTTTTCTTACAAAAATTAAATTTCTAGCAAGACCAGGAATATGCATCACACCTGGGAGGGTTTTAACCGTACCATCCTGCAATAATATTTTCACCCTTCCACAGCTAATGATTCTAAGTGGTGAATCATCTCCCAACAGTACCTCCCCTCCATCATATTTTTCATATTCGCTGAACCAACCCCTGTGAGGGGTCATATGAAAAGAGGCACCTATATCGATCAACCAATCATTTTTATCTGAACCTGTGGAGCAAGATGCCAAACATATATCCTCTCATTCATCATTGGATTTATGTGCCTTTGTGGAAGTGGATTCATCAAACCTATTTCTAGAATCAAAATTCTTTGATCTACAATCCTTCTTCATGTGACCAGGTTTACCACATTTCCAACATTTTCTCTCAAAATTTCCTCGAGACTTAGATCTACCTCTAGACTTAGATCTATCACCAAATCTAGATTTATCCTTTTCCTTGGCCCACCCTCTCACTGTTAGGGCATCCTTTGAAGTGCCCTCCATGGATTTTCTCCTCATATCCTCTGATATTAGAGATGCCACAACATCCTCAAACTTCAATGTGGATGTTGTTGTACTACCAATTGCTACAACTAGGTTATCCCACGAATCTAGTAAAGAACATAGCAAAGTAATACATTAATCTTCCTCACTTAACTTAATATCAATAGATGTAAGTTGACCTACCACTGTATTGAATTCATTCAAGTGATCTACAACTGAATCCCCTTCATTCATCCATAGATTGTACAGTTTCTTTCGGAGAAATAATTTGTTCACTAGGGACTTAGATTGATATAGAGCCTCTAACTTCTCCTAGAGATCCTTTGAAGTAGCTTCTCTAGAAATGTTTATTAGGACTAAATCTGCAAGACACAGTCGAATCAGAATATTTGTTTTTTGATTCATATTCCCAATCTTCATCTGATGTAGTTGCAGGTTTTGTTTTTTTAGACCCACTGATCTCTGTCCACAAGCAGATCCTCCATCTTTAATTTCCATAGCTCAAATATTTTTCCATCTAATTTCTCGATCTCAATCCTTAATTGACTTCCTATCATTTTCCTTAAAGCTCCTTCTGCAAAAAACCTCTTACTCCTAGAAACCTTAGAAACTCTTCAAATGAAATGAAACCCTAGCAATAAATGTGTGCCCCTATGGCTAACAATTTGAATCTGATACCAAATGAAGAGATTTATAGAAACTTATTCCATAAATAAAGCATAAATAAACAACTTAGAAGAAAATAACACCACACAATGCACATAGAACACATGATAGTTACCCTGGTTCACCCGATATGGGCTACTCTAGAAAAATAAGAGCCACTCCTCCTTGATATTATTATTCTCTTCATTGCTCGAAAATGGAACATTACACTAAATATAAAGGAAACTCTTCCAACACTAAACCACTATGTGGTATTATAATACAATGGGCACATAACCGTGGACTAAACCACCTACAACCATCAACCACCCACTAACTATGGGAATCCCACAAATCACTCCGAAAAAGGGTTCAGAGAGGAGTCAAATTACGCTACTAAAGTTGAGGACGAAGACTATGAGCTTGTTGCAGTTTATATTGAAGGGGTGCATTGGTTTGGAACAACTATTGTTGTGGTGGAGAAGCTATAGAAGTTGCTACCATGTGGTTGGTTTATGATGGTTTTGAGTAGGGTTTATTTGGTGCATTTTGATTGAAGCAAAAAGTTGAGTTGTAAAATGGATTCTACCTGAGCTTGAACTTACTAGATTGGACTTTGATGTCCTCGATGAACTTGGCTTAAGTAATGGCCTCATCAAACGTGCAACTTTGATGAAGTTGTAGGGGTGTGGATATGCTTGTGGCAGTTCTTAGCAAATAATGTGACTAGCTCGGTAGATGGGAGGCTATGAGATAGGTCATGGATGACTGATCTCCATCGTGACACAAAATTTGTGATTGGTTCATCGTCATCCTATCGTAAGGCGTAGACATCTAAAAAGTTTATTTTCTTCTTGATATTTATGGAGAAGTGTTCCAAAAATGAATTGCCAACTATTCAAATGTGAATAGGCTATGGCACGGGAGAATGTTGTACCAATAAAGGGCTTGTATCCTAAGGGAGAGAGCGAAGGTACACAACATGAGGGGATCATTGTTGTGTAGTTGATAATAGGTGAAGCAATAATTATTAACGTGTTCTCATGGGTCCCTATTTACCTTTGTACTTATCAAACTCTAGAATCTCAAAGTAATATGGGTAAGGAGAAATAGGAACTGAGGGGTGAACGGGTTCATTGCATAGCTTGTTATACATAGGTTTTTGGGGACAATAACCAGTGTTGTGAAGGTTTAGCATCTTAAGTTCCTCTTGCAATATTTGAAGTTCAGGTGATGAGGGTGTGCTAAACTATGATGAAGTAGTCATAGATTAAGAGTAAGGAGGATATTAGAGTTGTTCTTCCCACTATGAAGTAGGAATGTATTGTAGGTGTCCCTATGGATTTGGTTGTTGAAAGGTGTAAGATGTCAAAACATATTGGATATGTTGTTGAGGAGAAAATATCTACTGAGGGTAGAGATATTGTGGTTGTAGGGTCTGTGACTGTTGCATAGGGTTCTACTATAATGGTTGCCTAGTAAGAGACAACGACAAAGAAGGAGGTATCGTGAAAAAGGTAGGTACTATAGACTATGATGGAGGTAATGGTGTCGGGATAGATGGTGCAAGTGGTGGGTGAGATGATGTACCAAAATATGGTACCTGCACCTAACCAAATGAGTGAAGAGTGGATAAGTCAAGCTAAGAAGAATAGCATGGGGGATTAGAAGGATAAGATGGGTAGCATGGATCATAAGTAGAAAAGGGGATGGAAGGGGAAGCTTGAAATGATGGAGGTGGAGGGAGTCAAAAGGTGGAAGCAGTTGAAGGTGGAGGAGGAACAGAATATGGCATACCATACATTCCAAAATAAGGGAACATAGGTGGTGGTAATGACGAGGGAGGAGTTTAGACCTTAAATATAGAGTTCTGAGATGAAGGCATGGTGAAAGTGTCCACAAAATAGTATGAATATGGTATTTGTTGGTGTTGTTGATATTATAATTGTTGTGATTGGGAGGGTGGTTGTGATGTGGTATCAAAATACAAAAAAAATGACTATTTGTAAGGTGGTGATTGTGATGCTTGGGAAGCGTACTGATGTGATGATGTGGTTGGGGTATATTATTGCTGCAAAAAAGCTTGTTGTGAAGGAAATTGTGATGAGGGAACCTAAGTTCTCAAGGTAGAAGACAATGGATCTGAAATAATCCCTATGATAGGGGCATACGATGCACCCTCGAGGCGAGGATGATTGAGTAAGGAAAAGTCATTCTGGAAAAGGGAATGAGATAGATCATGAAAGAAAGGATGTGTAAAGGTTAGTGAGGTAGGTGGAGTTTCCTCATCGATAGTGAAGAAGGGAGGTGGGTTTTCTAGAGCAGTGTAAATGATGTGGTCACAAAATATAGAAGGATTATTAGGTGGGGGTGAGTTGGGAAGAAGCAGATGATCTTCGCCAGATGAGGTGGCAAGCATATTTCTAGAAATAGAAGTCTCGCCATGAGATATAGTGCATGTATGAAATGACTCAAAACTTGTAAGGAGATCAGGTGTGAGCATGGAAGCTTCCCTTGTAAAGGGAGGGGTAGGAGTAGATTGATTGAAGGTGGCACGAGAGGTCTCCTCCTCTAGATGCACTTGCTTGCATGCCTTACTGTGGGTATTGATAGGTATGGTATTATGTGGTGTAATTAGGGGTTCAAACTATTTAGAAATATAAATATGAAGTTGTGGGTGTGCTCTGTGTAGGATTTTGGATAATCTTGTGAAGTTTGGGATGTTTTTGTGCCCTAGAACAGAGTTTGCATGTTGCTATGTGAATTGGAACTATAAAAACCTGGTTTGCATGGTGCTATGCGAAATGGACCTAGATAGTGAATTTGATAGAAAACTAAAAGTGATAGGTTGTAGACAACCAACAGATGGGATACTAACAGGTGAATGTGTTGAAAATAGTTTTGTAAGCATGCAAACAAAGCATGACTAGAATCAATGCTAAATACAAAAAAAAAATGTTTGTTTATTTCTAGAAAGAACAGGAGTGTCATCGGTATAGAATCTCCTGCAACACCCAAGGGTGCACAGAATAGAATGATGTCTCAATAGGAAAGTGGTAACCTGAATGGAAAGGTGCAATAAAATTATAACCAAATTATGGGAACTCAAAATGTGCTAACGAGTCTAGAGATCTCTCACGAGAAGAGGTGGCACTATCTAAGTCCTGCTACTGGCCCATCCAAGCGATCGCTTCACTCTCGGGTGAGCTTAGTCAAGAACAATAGTTACTTGTTCACTACTTATACGAGCCATGTGAAAAAATGCATCTAATCCTATACTACTCTGAAGGTCCCTTCTGGTGATGAATTTTGGAAAACCAGTCTCAAGAGTAGGGGATTTTTTGATGATGAAGTCTAGAAAACCACTCTTGGGGGCTATTATGGTGTTTAGGGGGTGAGCTGGTGGAAGGAGATGAATTCCAACATCACCAGTCTCGATCGATGGATTGAGGATGAAGTCCAATCTCACTACTATGTATGCCACATGGGTGTTCGATGGTGTGTTTTCTACCGCTAAGGTGAAAGCAAAAATCACGAACTAGATGTCTTTTCAAAAAATGAAACTAACCCTAGATGCATTTTTAAAATGAAACTAGATCTAAATGCTCTTTTGAAAATTGAAATTTACTGTAGAAAAACGTGAAAATAAACAAGCTAAAATGCATGAGAAAGGAATTTGACAATCTATCTACATGCGTTAGAAAGAAATTGAAACCCTAATTTAAATGCTTGAAAAGAGAAAATGCAATTTACCCAGGGGATTTGGAAAGAAATGGGAAATTTCTAAATCTAAATGACGTTAAGAAATTGAAACCCTAATTTAAATGCTTGAAATGGGAAAATGCAATTTACCCAGGGGATTTAAAAAGAAATTGAAAATTTTTAAATCCAAGTGACGTAAAGAGATTGAAACCCTAATTTAAATGCTTGAAATGGGAAAATGCAATTTACCCAAGGGATTTGGAAAGAAATGGGAAATTTCTAAATCTAAGTGATGTAAATAAATTGAAACCCTAATTTAAATGCTCGAAAAGGAAAAATGCAGTTTACCCATGAGATTTAGAAAGATATGGGAAATTTCTAAATCTAAGTGACAAAGAAATTAAAACCCTAATTGAAATGCTTGAAAAGGGTAAATGAAATTTACCCAGGGGATTTGGAAAGAGATGGGAAATTTCTAAATCTAAGTGATTTAAAGAAACTAAATCCCTAATTGAAATGCTTGAAAAGGTAAAATGCAATTTACCCAGGGGATTTGGAATGAAATTTGAAAATTATATACTAAATGCCTTTTGAAAAGGGTTATAAATGACACGAAAGAGATTTGAAAGTCCTATGCTAAGTATGATTTGAAAAGGGATTGAGAATCCTATCTAGTGCATAAAAGGACAATTTGAAAGTGCTTTTTAAAGGCATGAAATAAATGATAATGTACCCATTAATTGAAAAAGGAAAGTAACCTTAATCTAAAGGACAAAAATAAATTCAAAATTGATTTAACTAAACTGGTTTTAAAATGACTAAAAACCCTAGTTTAATGTGCTTTTTTGAAAAGGAAATATTCCAAAATGAATTGATGTATTTGAGAGGAAAATATATTTTCAAAGAAATGATGAAATAGTTAGGCCTCGAGAGGAATACCTGAATCCTATGGTGTTGGATGGGCTTTTTTTTGCCTCTATTGTAGACCTCTAGAATTTTAGGTTGCTTTGAGACAATTTGGTGGAGTTCACATGTTAAGGTGCAAACTGGACTACTGGTTCGTATGCCAGGGTGTGAACTGAGTGTTGAGACTTTAAAATCTGAATCTAAGGTCCTAAGATGTATTTTAGGGCTTTGTTGGGCTCTGTTTTGCATTCATAGTACCTGGAATAGCAAAATAAAATTATAAAATTGAGTTAGATCAACTAGAAAAACTAGTCTAAATCAAATTTCATGGGGGTCCCACCGAGCATGCCAGAATGTAACACATGAAAATAACCAATTTATGCTAAATGCTATTTTATTAATCTAAAATTAGGGTTACAAAATGAGCTTCCTCTTGAGAAGGTTTTTATCCTTTTTCCACATGAATTTGAGAATATTTGCTAGTGTCTTTTGGTACCCTCAGTGAAGGTGGGATTCTGTGTGCATGTGCCACCAGTAGTTATGTTTGATTGTATTATTTTATACCTATTTTGAGCTTGCAAAAGGGAGTTAGTGTGTTTGGGGGCCTACCTTGGTTAAGCCCCATAGTTATGAAGATAAATTGACTCAAACATGAAGAAAAACATTATGTAAATTTATGGAAATGTTGTAAAAGTATCTAAGATTGATACATACATGATTTAATGTTATAAATTTGCTATAGGGCTAGTTCGCATGGTGGCATGTGAATTGGATCTTGGGTTCGTAGGTCAGGGTGCGAATTGAACTATTTTTTACTATTGCTATAAAATTATTATTTGAACAGGTTGCAGGTGCTGTCTGATGCTGTTTACTGAATGTAGAATAGTCAAAAGGGATTCTGACACAATTTTGTTAGAGTTTGGGTATGTGGACTGAAAGTGAGAGAGATAAATGAGGGAATTGGTCCACTTTTTATAGGAAAAAACAAGGTCAGGGGGGTAGTTACGTGTACTAGACCCAAGAGTCAAGTTCTATCATGGTTAGGTTAGGGTTTGTGAAGTGGTAAGCTTAGTCATCCTCTCACATGCCCTAAGGGAAATATCCTATCCTCACATGTGTGATCTAGGGTTAGGGTTAACTAGAGTTAGTTAGTCCCTAGGTTAGGTGAGGGTTGAGTTAGGGTTTCCTAGGATCCTAACTAATTTGGGGTGCACACATGTGTGAGGACATGTTTAGGTCTAATTTGACTCTTAACCCTAATTAAACCTAATTTAATGATAAAGTACACTTTAAGTGAAATTCACTTAAAAATTAGAATTCTAATTAGCCTAATTAGATTTTTTAGTAGGGAATGGTCCCATGGGGACCCTAATTAGGCTAAGGAAAGGGCTTAAAAGATCTTAAGGGTCTTTTAGGTAGCCCTCCTATTATTAGAATGTGTTTTGGATGTGTTTTGCATAGTTTTGTAGGGTTTTGCATCTATGAACAACTATGATGGCCTATGATGGCATTCGATGGCCTATGATGGCCTACGATAGCCTATGGAGACCTACGATGGCCTATGAATGCTTATGAATACCTATGAATGCCTAGATGGCCTACAATGGCCTATAATGGCCTATAATGGACTACGAATGCCTATGAATACCTATGAATAACTATGATGGCCTAAAATGGCCTACAATGGCCTACGATGGCCTATGAATGCCTATACAGACCTACAAGTATCTATGCAGATCTACAGGTATCTATGGGTGAGCATATACACATTTTAGGTGTCTACAACTTAATAAAGGTATCCCCAATGAGTGCAGTGATGTAGAGTCAATAATATTCTTGTAAGTTTGATGAAGGCTTATCATCATCTGAGAATGAGATGTGATGTATCCCAAAATGTCCTATGCCATAAACTATGGCATTAGGAGAAATATCTAGGGGAACAGGTTGTTGTTTTAGAAATTCCATCAGAGCATCTCTATGGTTGGAAGAAGTTTGTAGGAGTTCTAAGATAGATATTTTTGCTGGAGTATTAGCCAACTACTTTTGGAGATTAAATGAAACCTTGGATTGCAGTTTCAACACTAAAGGTGGAGTCCATGTATCCAAAATATTTCTCTGATTATTATTTGAAACTGAACTGGGTTGTAATGCAGAATTATGTCCCTTCTAAGAATGTTGAGTAGGTTGAGTTTGAGCTTGCCTTTTTGTAGCTATCCCAACCATGCCAACCATATTACCATAGGAAGGAGGCTCATTTTAATGAGCCACATGATAAGCTACTTATTGATTATGTTTTCACAATGGGTCTTTGAATATTCCCATATATTGATTTGTTGTCAAAGCTTGCTGAGTAGGATCCTGATTATTTTATGATTGAGAGCTCCCCATATCAATACGTACTACATCAATCAAATATTGAACCACATGTTTCAACTCCTTACAAGAGTTTGTCCAATGTCCCTCCACTCTATGATATGCACAATGTTGACCTGCTTTGCAATAATGAGTTGTAGTATTTGGTTGCCTTATGGGAGGTAACTCAATTGCATTGGCTTTTAAGAGATATTTTAAAACTGCTTCCATAGACATGTTAAACCTTGTAAAATTTGATTTTGGAGGTTTTTGTTAGAGTTACTATGTTAGAAACTATGATTATTACCTCATTTAGGTAATATTTAAGTTTCACCTAGGCAGATATAATTTACCACATGGTAAAAAGTAATTTCTTACTTTTTACCACTAGTAGTTACTACCTTGGTTAGTAGTCTATCTTACCGTCATTTCCCTTTGGACGGCAGATAGGTTAGTTTTTAGTAGGTTAAGCACTTTTATCTCATAGCATGTTAGTTGTTAGCGTAGACATAGGATCTATTGTTAAATACTCTATTTTGTAACCTACTTAATCCTATAGCTATCCTATGCTATAGTTGATGACATTAATCAAACCTTAATTCTTGTCTTACCTCTTCTAACATTGGTATCATCATAGCTGGGTGGCCTAATATGAGCTCCACTCGTTCCACCCGACCTGGACCTGGCACGGTCTTCAAGGACCCTGCTGGCCCTCAGGACCTACATGGATCCCTAGGCAGGCCAGCAGGCCCACATCACCGGGCCGCCATGGGAGACGACCCGTAGACCTAGACAGATCTGACAACATTTTGTTGTCTAACCTGTCAGGCTTGACAGGCTGACACAGGAGAGCCGATGATCGTGAGACCTGAAGCTGACCTCCACGAGAGGGCAGGAGCGCCCTCACACTCCTGGCCGAGCCAACTAATAGGGGGACAACCCTGTCAGGACTCTGTCCCACCGTCGATGATCGGAAAGAGAGGGCAGGCATGCCCTCCTTATTCGGTGCTCGGACCAACAACAGGCGACCCACCGTCTAACGATCAAAATCTGAGAGGGCAGGCGACCCTTCGATTTTTGATGACCGAAAAGGCAACCATCGACTAGAGCTAGGGCAGGAGTGCCCTAGCTTGAAATAGGCACCACATGGCACATGCACCTAACAGATCATGCAGACCAGAAGGACCCACGCATGCCTGAGCACAGATCTTGAGGCACTGACACTGACTCGACCTTGGGCATAGATCTCGAGGTGCTGATGTGGCATTGTTGACTGGACTGGACCCAAACACAACACGTGGTGAACAACCACTAGACTTGACCTGGACCAGACACGGCATGTGGCAAACAACCATTGGACTTAGACATGACACGTGGCACGCACCACCTGGACTAGACACATGGTGGACACGTGGCGAACTAGCCACGTGTACCACCAGACACATGAACCCCTCCGACCGTGCCACATGGGCAGCGACAAAAGGAGTTCGACCGACTGTGACTGCCCGTAGGTAGTCAACTCAGGTTGTGCGGCTTTTTCCTTTTAAGCCGCACAACATTCGTCGTGTAGGCGATGTGGGATAAATCCCACAAGCCTTTTTAAGGCTCAAGGCACCCGCGAAAGGGCGCGCCCAAGGGACATCTCCAACGGGGAAGCCTTCAACATGAAGGTGGCCCGCTCTCATTCCCGTCGGGCTTGCTAGCCCGACCGGCAAGGGCGGCCGGAGATAAGGCTCCCGATGGGAGGTCGGGAGTTTGACTCCCGTCGGGGCCGAACCCTTCTTCATTTTGCTCCACGGAGCAATAAAAGGATACCCTAAGGTAAAAAAAAAATTGCAATTTTAAATTAAAGTTTTCTTTAAAATATTTTTTTTAATGATTTGAATATTAATTAATTTTTTTTTAAATCAATTTTTATATATATATTTAAATTGATTTTTAAAAATCTATAATTATATTTTTATTATTCTTTGAAATATTTTTCATTAAATTTTATTTTACATTTTGCAAATTAAATAAAAGGGGGTTATTATTTTTTTTGCACAATTCAAACTAAGAGGGCTTTTGTTTTCTCCCAAAGGGGGATATAAGACATTTAAAGCACCATTTTTTTTGCAAATTAGAGAGCCCTTATAACTCTTCTCAAACCTTGTCAATTTTGCACCATAAAAGGGAGACAAAAATCAAACACATATTGATTCTTTATTGCAAAATTAGAAAACAAGGAGACACCAAAACTTGCAAAATTCAAAGACAAAAATTTGTGCAATTGTTTTCTCCAAGGAGGGATAAAAGACAAGAAATTGCACATCTTATTTTTTTTGCAAATCATGAGAAGAACATGTAACCTTGGGTCCATAAAAACTAGGTCATGTGTCGACTAGTTCTGGAAGCCTTCCAAATGCGGGTCGTGTGTCGACTTGTCTTGGAAGGAGTGCTCAAAATTGTTAATTTTGCAAAATTTAGGGGAGAAGACAACATTGTACTTCTTTTGCAAAATTGGAAAACAAAGTAGGAGACATAAAAATATCATTTTTTTGCACAACACAAAACACACATTTTGTTGCAAAAATTAAAAAGGTGCATTTTTTATTTTACTTGACACCTTTATTGGCAAATTAGGTGCATTTTCGGTTGCATCCGACACCTAGGTGATAAGGATTTTGTGGGCATTCTTGTTTGATTATTGCATTATTTCTTTTGCAATTATAAGTCATAGAATCAAGAACACACTCAACCCCAAAATTTCATAAATTTGTGTAAATCCTTGCACAAATTTAAAGCCAAAATTACTTGATATTCTCTCCTAAATCAACAAAACCCCTAATTCACTCTTATTTGTTTGGCTTAATTTCCTCAAAATTTTCATCCTTCTTGAAGGGAGTTAAGGCAGGTGCCATTAAATATATGTTTGAGTGAATAATATTTTGGTACTCTTTTAGGGTAATCAAAAGAAAGAACAAGTTAAAAAAAAAAAACAACCTTAAAAGTTGCAATCCTTTGCACTAAGGGGGATAATTCCTTTCTTCTTTCAAACATAGATTTTGATAAGAGGGAAATAAAACTTGTAAAGGTAATCAAAAAAGTCCAAGTCATAAACATTAAACCTTTTCTTTTAGACTTCATAATAGCAATCATGCTTGAAGTACTTACAATAAGAAAGGACAAATTGGTGAACTTTTTTGATGAAATTGCCTAGAAAGCATAGTTTTGCACCAATTGTAAAAATTATAACCAAGACACCATTCAGTGTTGGTTTCAAAACAAGCAAAACTAAAATGGCAAAGGCACAACATAGAAGCCATATTTCTTGTGAAGTGTCTCATTCTGATTCTGTTTCTGGTTCAAAGATAGCACAAGGAGTGCTAAATTGTTAAAACAATTTTGTAGAGGGAAAACATGCGTCCCTTGGGAAAAGCACCATTTTCTCTCACTCTTATTTTAGGCTTCATAAATAGCATAAGTTTTTTGTTTGAAGACCTTTCAATAAGGGGTGCTTTTACCTCTTTTAGGCTTCATAAATAGCAAATTCTAGGTTTTTGAAGTACTTGTAACAAGAGGAGTGATTTTTTGTGGTGTACAATTGTCTAGGGGGCAATATTTGTAAAATCCTTCACAATATTCTTGTGTTGCACATTTTTTGCAATTGAGGGGGGATATCCATTTCTTTTCTTCACTAATTTTTGTAAATAGGGAAGATGACTTATAAGGGTGCATTTTCGGCTTTGACCGACACCTTAGTCACACTTTCTTCAAAAATTAATTACACTATGTTTTGCAACGAGAAGGGGGGAACTTATAAGGGTGCATTTTTGGCAGCGACCGACACCTTAGCTACCTTATCTTTTGTAAATTCATATTGTAAATGAATGAACCTTGTATGAAGTGATCTATTCTACTACACCTAGTGATTGCAACGGTTGGTTACCCATGCAAATCGGTTGGATGATGTGATTACCATAAGGACATTCGTTGGCATGAATAAAAAGTGAGGAATGACCCACTTTTTGCTTAGAAGCAGCCAGAGCACTATGACAGAGCAAAGAACCAGCAGATCAACATCTTCTTCACTGTATTGGGACAGCTATATACTTTACCCAAATATTTTTGAATAGAGGGATATGTATGTATTACCCAAATAATGTAATAAGGGGGGATGTTAGAGTTACTATGTTAGTAACTACGATTATTACCTCATTTAGGTAATATTTAAGTTTCACCTAGGTAGATATAATTTACCACATGGTAAAAAGTATTTTCTTACTTTTTACCACTAGTAGTTACTATTATCAGTTACCTTGGTTAGTAGTCTATCTTACCGTCATTTCCCTTTGGACGACAGATAGGTTAGTTGTTAGTAGGTTAAGCGCTTTTATCTCATAGTGTGTTAGTTGTTAGCGTAGACATAGGATCTATTGTTAAATAATCTATTTTGTAACCTACTTAATCCTATAGCTATCCTATGCTATAGTTGATGACATTAATCAAACCTTAATTCTTGTCTTACCTCTTCTAACAGTTTTTGAGGTATGATCTTTTGTAGGTTGTTAGTAATATTATTACTAGACCTACTATCCGTTCCACTATCACCTCTTATGTGTTTATTCTTATGTTGAAATCTAGTAGGTTTCTCTTCTTTGACTTTGAGTTTACCTCTTTTGATAAGAGTATGTTCTATTTTTTTTGCTAAATCAATTGCTTGATCAAAGGATGTGATAGTAGTAGTGTCTAATGCATAAGATAATTGCTCTTGTGAATTACCAATAAATATCTCAAGCATATCCTTTGGAGGTAAAGTATATCTCAAGCGTCCAAATAAACTTATCCAATGAGCCAAGAATTCTAAAAAACTTTCCTCTTTACCTTGTTTTAAATTATAAGCATATTTCATTATTATTTCATTTTCAATATATGCACCAAACTGTTGAACAAATAATTCTGTTATTTCTTCAAAAATATTCAAGGAATAATTAGGTAACCAAAGTACCATTCTAATGCCATGCCACCAAGACTCTTAGGAAACATTTTGAGCAACAACATATCATCATATATAAGATCATGACCAGTTGTTATAAATATTCTTAGATGCTCAATCAAATCTTCTATCCCTTATTTATGGGAAAAACTGGTATAGAAAAATACTTAGGATAAGGCCTAGCAACAAAAATAAGATCTAATGGCTGATTACACATTTCTTATAGTTGTAAGTGAAAATTGAAGGCTGAATCATCTCAACTTTTGAAACCATCCGCTTTACCATATTTGTTAAATTATGCACTTCTGGATTATTGTTATGTGATATTCCTAGATTCCCTAAATGAGGGATATACATGTGTTGAGGAAAAAGTGCTAGACTTATATTGGATGCCTGAATACTATTATTATATACGGTACCTTGTGAAAATTTATAGCCAACATTTGGTGGGATAGAAGCAAAAGTGTTGAGATTAGAAGATTGAGGAGGAAATTGAAAATAATTTTAAGTGACACTACTAATTGGAGGAACTTGTGGACTTCTTCCAACGTTGGTGGTTACAGTAGTGGCATCAGTATCCTGGTTTCTTAAATTATTAAGATGCATTGATTTAGGCAAGGAGTTATTTTGATCAATCATAGGAGAGCTTATTAGAGGATGAGGTGGAGGAGTCTCACCTATTTTGATATGACCTTCTCGCTCCATACCCTCCAATATATTATCTCTATTAGCTTTCATGAAGCCTCAAATATACTCAAATGATGAAAAGACAAACTCACCATTAGGTCCTTCATAAGAATAAAGAATCATTTTAGTTTCCATATTATCTTGTTCTTTTGGATCTATGTTAGGATCCTCTCTATCAATCTGATCATCTTCTAGGGGAACATAGTCAGAATCAGGATGCTTTCATTTACTTCTAAGGAAAGGAGCCATTAGAAGAGGTGAAAGGATAGAGGAGAATACTAATAGTAAGCACATAGAAAAATATTTTAGAAAATGTTATTAATGATATTCAACCACACAAAAAAATTAATAATATTGTTTAAAATTTTAAAAGAAAAGGAGGTTTTCATGTTGGGTTCACCAAATATGTAGAGGTGGAAAACCACCCTACCACGTATGATTCTCAAGGCTAGATCTACAAAGAGAGAAAGCCTTGAGGTGAACCATGGGAGTTGTGTTGTTCTCTACACTTAATGTAAAAAGAGGAGGGAAGGGTTCACCAGGAATGGTTTAAGGACTCTCTCCAAGTCCTCTGGTTTTAAAGAATGTTTGATGTATTCGATTCAAGACAATCACCTATATTTTGTCTTTTTAGATCTATGCTACGAAAGATAAAGGATAATGTAAAAATACATAATGCAATAAGACAAGAGCTAACCCAAGAATGATCCTTTCTTTGAATTCTTTCTAACTCTAGGGTTTCAAGATATAAAATCTTCAAGTAAGGGCCCAAGAGAAGATGCACAAACAATATTAACCCTAAGTGCACACTATATGTTGTTTATCTTTCAAATACCTAGAAATTAATTAAATATATTCCTTTTAAATAAGGTCTAGGATTTTATAATAGAATTAACAAACACCCAAAAAAAAGCCTAAAGACTAACTTAGGGAACTTATCGTATCCGGTGGTTGATCCTTGCTTTTATCCTTTGTCCAATGATATCAACAATCCATGTTCCTCCAATATAACTTAAGAAACACTTGGAAAATATAATCAGTTTTGGGGGGCCTACTTAGGCCATTGTACAATAATGCTTGGAGTCATAGCAATCAAGCCCCTAGTTCTCTTTAGCTGACTTTTTAAAAATAGAAGTGAAAGTTGACCTTTGGAATAAAATAAGCATATCACAATATAGTAGAATAAGATGATGAAAACACAAAATAGAATGTAGCAATATGTCCTATATGTAGTCTATGATGTATATCTAGGGTCTAGGAATAGTAATTTACCCCCAAACATAGTTTGGATGAAATCATACCTCATAATAGGTGACCGCAATTTTGCACAGGTAAAATCGCACCCTATAAAGACTCGGGCGTGATTTCACAGAAGTGAGACGAAAAGTCTCATATCAGTGTGAAATGATAAATGTGTGATATAGAAAGTAAAAATATGCATGCAAAAGAGTGAAATCACCTGGAAAACAATGCAAAAGAAGATAAAATGGTTGAGACCTCCTGAATAGACGATCTCTCCTTAGGACTCCAACACAAATCCACCAAAGCGAGCAATATCAACAAATAATCTAATGCAGGAAAGAACAAATAACACTTCATAATTGTGAGTTATCTTGCTTGTGGGAGAAGAAGAAATGTAGATCACTTAGCGAGTACTTTAAAATTGCTTGATATCTTATTGCTTATCCTTATCGTTATTCATTGTCGTGCTCTTAAAATAATTGCAAACCCTCCTTATATAGTGAATTTGAAGGCAACATGGGTGGGAAAACCAAGAAGGGCTAACGTAAAACATGCCAAATTTGAGAAATTAGGGTTTCCTTAGAGAAAAACCCTAAAAGGTGAAATCGCACCCCGTTAGGGTTGACTGTGATTTCACCTTATGCAAAATCACGCTTCGTCTAGGGCAAGCGTGATTTCACATAAAGAGTAAAAATAAAATAAAATAGGGGGAGGTCTAGTTCTTTCCCTAAGCAAGTATAGGGGGTCTCCCAAGAGGACTCAGGGAATATTTCCCACTAAAGTGGGTCAATTTTTCATGTCTACACCTAGGTCAATCCATAACTCTAAATGTAGGGTCTCTAGGAAAAATCTTTCTAAACCAAAACCAAGGAGTTACTTAAAAATGCAAGTGCCATTTGGACAAATGGGATCACAAGTATCCTAAGAAAATCCTAAAGACAAACACCTCCTCCAACTAGTTAGGCACAACAAAATGTGTATGGTCCTCCTCCAAACCAATAAAACCTACAATAAGTCTTGCAATACCTTCTTCCACATCTAAATATGCATCCTCCTCCAAATCACATTGGGTTATCAAAATTTTCCACCTAATTATCCTCTATATTATTATATTTTGTACCTATATCCTTAGTACCCTTCATATGCACCTCATGGTTATATGATAAATACTTATCTTCCTTTGCATTAGTAATATAGTCAACTTCCTCCTTAATAGAATAATCCCAGGGCATCTCTTATGCCACAAAATCAACTTCTCAACTAGATCTACAATGGACCATTAAACTTAGTGGTTTATTTTCCTAAGTAGCTATGAAAGCATTACCTACCTTTGATGGATACAAGAATATGATAATGCGGGATAAAATTAATGAGTTATCAACACTCAAGTTGATTCACCGCATCCAATAGGACATAATGGTATGTGTTCTAATAATAATGCATTATTGTGTAGAGGATTAGCAAATAATTCTATTACAAATTGATCATCAATTGTAGAACCTTTTATGCATAGATTTTATAGTATGGACAATAGTTACTCTATTATGTTCCAATTGAACAACAATACAAAGGCACCCTTAAGAAAACATACATGATTTTAAGACTATATTCTTGAGAACCTTAAATATAATTCCACAAAATTTTAGATTGAGTGAAGAACAAATATTTTATTATTACATAAATGGCTTACTATCATATCTAGGTTTTATGGTTTGTAATGCTAATCATTGTACACTAGTTGTAGCTTTCAAAGAAGTACCCTGAGTGGAAGAGAATCTGATTAGAGTAGGAAAACTAGCTCTTATCCCATCTATGGCCTATAAAACCTATGTTATCTAAACACATTAGTGCCTAGTCCTACACCCCCATTTTTTCTATTCCAAATTCTTAGTCAAATGCTACTAGTAACCCATTACCATCACCAAAAATTATTTTGCATCATGGCCAGAATTCATCATATACTATCACTTGTTAGCCATAACTTTTGGACCTTTGTGCTCCATCCAACATAAATAATTAATCAACTAGTAATTTTACAATGAATGAGATTTAAGAAATGATCAAATTTTGATAAATTAGAACAATGCTAAAAGGAAACAATTGCAACTATCTCAAAGCTAGAAACTTCAAAAAAATCCATACCTCATGAAATATTAGGTGCCTCAACAATACACCATCCAAGGAGTGAATCAAACTCACAACCATATGGTGAATTCTAATTTATAGGTTGACTTGACATGGTGTTTTCCATGCAATGAAAGGCACAAACCTATAGACGGTATTTGAGCCTTTAGGTATTCTTAAACCATCTAGTATAATCAACAATGCTAGGCTCAATAAGCATATGTTCTAGGTCAACTAACCCCCATATCGAACTAGTCTACATACCAGAAACCTCCACCCCAAAACTTAGTTCTCATCTTTCCAAACCCCTACAGTACCATCTTTGCCAATTTTAGTACTATAGAGACAAATGAAGAGTCAATGTTTGAAGATGATGGTATATGCAATAATCAACAAGGGATTGAGACCAAGAGTAACAAGAAAGCATCTAAAGAGCAACTGACTCAAAAATAGGCTAAGTAAAATAAGGGAAAAAATACTAAGGAGAGGAATGCCACCATTACACTTAAATGATAACAATAAGAGAAACAATATGGAAATGAGAGTTCCTAATAGAATACCATGAATAAGGCATAAATGAAGGAACTATCTAGTAAAGAAAAACAATTTGACAAAGGAAAGGAATCCAAAATAAATAAGAGAAATGAATGAGGGATAGATAAGCCTACAAAAAATGAGTGGAGTCTATTACATCATTTTGATCATGTAAATGTACCTACTATATCATCAATCTCTTACAATGAGGCCATTTTATAAGGGAAAATAGATTCCTTGGCCAACACTCTACCTAGCTGTACAAGGGACACCTTGCGCATTTACAACTTGTACATTAACACTTGTGCATTTATTACATTGCATAAAGTAACTAGATAACTTCCCCTAAAGTAATCTAATGTCCTAAGTATGTACCTTTCTAGGTACATACTTAGGACATTAGATTACTTTAGGGGGAAGTTATCTAGTTACTTTATGCAATGTAATAAATGCACAAGTGTCAATGTGCAAGTTGTAAATGTGCAAGGTGTCCCTTGTACAACTAGGTAGAGTGTTGGCCAAGGAATCTATCTTCCATTATAAAAGGGCCTCATTGTAAGAGATTGATGAGATAGTAGGTAGTAGTAGAATTACTGTGTAACTCCATTAGTGATGGAGTACAATGTAGTCCTGTAGCTTCTTGCATGGAGTGTCCATTTCCTCCATAGCAACATTGTATTCATTTCCATCATTTCTATTTATAGCATATTTTTGCAATCTCATAAATTTACTTTCTCTCATATTTTTGCATCTTGTGATTGCCATCTCCCATTGTGATCTACCTCAAAAGCTAATAGTGGTATCAGAGCCATGGTAGATCTAGTCACAGTAGATCTAGCTACTATAGATTGAGAGGAGAACCACCATTATTATTGAGCCTAAATTTTTGTGAACCTGATTCACCATAGTGCATAGGCTCTTGCAAAAATATTTAGAAGAATCAAGGTGGTAGGGAGAGCTTCGAGAAAGTACTATTGTTAAAAATTGGGCCAATCACCATAGCTTCGATTTTTGCAAACCGGATGTGCCTTTGGACCCATTGCATGTAAATTTTGTTGCTTTGAGATTGTTTGGTAGAATAGACTAGAAAGAGAGATTGTGAGATTCATTTGGCTCAGAGTCTTCCCATAGAGTTGCAGGAAAACTCGTGAAGATAAGGACTCAACATTTGATCCACTAGTTTGATGAATCAACTAGTGAAGCTCATCTAAGAGATCTAAAAAGTTTACTATTGCCTAAAGTTTCTTTTATTGTAGGGAACTAACTCTCAGATGATTGGGACACCTCCTACAATAGAAATCTAGGAGATTTCAACTTCGTTGCTCGAAGGTCGGAGTGCCTTCATAGTGCAGAGATTAGTTGTTGCAAGAGAAGAATACTACAGAAGAGACTCTAGGAGAAAGAGTCATGGTGAAGTCTGGAGATTGAATATCTCCATCGATAGAGTCAACTTCATAGTAGAAAAGGCCACAGAAGCCTTGATCCTGAAAAAGGCTACAAAATATTTGATTTGAAAAAATGCAGAAGCCTTGATCCTGAAGAAGACTCTAGAAGAGAGTACCTAATTTAGAAGTAGATTCAGATTTTAGTACTAATAACTTGTTGTAGGAAAAGGAGATTCAGTGAGTTGGGAAACTTCCTACAAGAAATTTAGGAAGAGTATCTTCTTCAGAATCAATCCAGCACCTAAAGCAAACTTGAAGGTGAAGAGATCAGGTGAAGATCTCATTGAAGAAACTTCCATTCTTGGAAGAATGAGAAGGACTAGGAGAGTCCTGTTCAAATCTAGAAGTAGAAGAATCAAGAGATCTAGGAAGGAGATCTCAATTCTAGAATTTGAAGAAGAAGGTCTCAAGGAAGACCAAAGAAGCTACAAAATCGAAGACCTAGGAGAGGTCTCAAGGAAAAAGGCTTGGAGAGCCTTGTTGTTGAAGCAAGATCATCAAAAGAGTTCCTAGAAGAACTCATTGGAGAAATTCTCCATCAAGGAGAAAGTTTTGATAAGGGAAAGAATTGGGACAATTATCGCCATCCGACAACAAGCCCAAAAGGAGAAGAAGAATTGGCAAGGAGTGCCAAAGAAGATACAGAAGACCTCAAGACATTCAGAGTCTTGAGAAGAAGATCCTACTTGAAGTCAAAATTCGACAAGAAGACTTGAAGATAGAAGAAGCTTACCAAATCTGAGAGATTTGAAGATTACCTTTCATAACAAGAAGGCATAAATATTTCTCCAAATCTACAGTAGAAAGGAGAAGATTACTAGAGAAGAACAAGCCACCAAACCCTAGGCTCATGAAAGAAAGTTCGAGACCACTTTTTGGTGAAGGAGGAATTTTTTGGAAAAGCTAACAAAAGTTGCAGAACTCTATCTAAAGCAACAAGCTTGATCTACATCCTCTACAAAAATCTTTCAAAAAGGTAAGCAACTATTGGTGCAAGTAGATTCATTAATTGGATTACTTATCAGATTTGTTAAAGCACCTTATATTGGATCAAAGTTGCAAATTGAATTATAGTCTTCAAAAGTGCAAAAAGAGAAAATTTCTTTTAAGGATCATTTGCACATTAGGAGTTGATTAGATTTTAGAGTTACAATTATCTATCAACTACCTATCTTCTACTTTGAAGAGAAAAAGAAGACTAGATCCTACAACTGTGTTTGTAGTGAAATTTGCAAGAGTTCATTCTAGATTATGCTTGAAAGGTTGTAGTGGAATTGTTAAGTGCATTTTTGAGAAATTAGTGGAGCAATAAGGTGAGATTATTGTTACCATTAAAAGTGCATCTATTAAGCACTATACTAGTTGATTTTTTAACTAGTTATTCTCAATTAGTTTGTGTTGTTAAAAGCACAAAAACTAGCACAAAATCTATAGCACTTTCATGGCCAAAAGAAGCCACCATTACAAGAAAAAGGTGGAGAAGAAATCCACCATTGAAGTCCTTGAAGGAAGCCTCAAATCGAGACCTTGGAAGTCTCAAGATTCAAGGAGAATGTAAGGGTTTCATTTTAGTATAGAGTGTAGGAATCCTTATTCAAAAATAATATTTCATTAGCTTGGATTGACTATCATCCAAAGAAGAAGAAGCAAGAAGGATTACGTAAAAATTCTTCATTTTGGTGCAAGATCTATCTATTACAAAAGCACCTCTTTTGTTCCTTTGAAAGGACAAAAGTATTACTATTTATAGGGGGTAGTAAGGACGTTATATCCAGAATATTGGCAAGAGGAAGGAACCATAAAAGAAAGGAAAGAGCTCACACGTCCAAGAATCGAGGTGTTTAAAAACACCATTTTCCTCCATCAAATCCAGCCCTATAAGCAGCACATCACCTACAATAGTGGAGCCATTGAAAGAAGGTATTATCTCTTGTGTTTACGTAGAAATAAGGGCAGCATTCAGTGATAGATTATCTACGTAAAAGGCCAAGCAAAAGGGCTACCTATTGGTTGTTACAAACAACACTATCTTTCAAGCACTAAAGAAGGGCACAAATCGGCATTAGAACAAGCTACGAAACCTACAAATAGGTGAAGAGAAAGGAGCTATACCTAAGGCATCCATTGAAGCAAACATCCACCAAAAAAGGAGCTCAAAAGTGTGCCATAGAACCATGGAGCAATCCAGCTGTAGCCATCTATCATCCTCACCAAGCCAACATGCAAAAGGAAGCTTGCATCTCAAGAAACATAGCAAGCTCACGTAGGATGCAAATATAAAGGAAGAATTAGGGTTGCAAGCTCATATTTGAAGCATTACATGCACAAGTCTTGAGTGCCACTTGGCACAAATTCTCTAAGCATCCCAACGTTCATGAAGACCCAAGCGCTCACCTAAAAGGGAGTTACATACATTTGGAGGGAGTTAAGAATATTTGGAGGTTACCACCAACCTCATCATTGCCAAAGGTACATTGAAGACACCTACCTTGTAACGCTTCAAGTGATAGAATGAAGTTCATCCTATTTAAGGTACCTATCCTGGAAATGAAGACAGAACGAAGTCAAACGAAGTCAAGCATTTATGCATTGAAGCTCACTTGGAGGAAAAGGCTAATTCAAGCCATACACCATTCAAAGGTGTAAGAGAAGCATTTAAGATACTATCATAAAACTAACAAACCAACGCTTGCATTTGGAGGAGCTTTGTCATAAGCAAAGTGTATTTCAAGGAGTTTTTGGTGCCATTTGTGGAAGAGAAGGAGCACCATCCTAGGAGGAAACCAACGCCGGTCAAAGAGGGCTTTGACTGCCCATGAGCGCTACACTCCACAAAGCTACGAATCCACCACCTCACAACATTGAAGGATTATTAAGGTAAAGGTTGATTTTATTATTTGCTTGCTTTAAACCTAAGGTTTTTGGAGTTATAAGGGTACATTATATCTACTATTGCAATATTCAGCATTAGTGATTTATTAAGCAAGCATATTTCAGAATTATTAATATTTGCAAAAGGTAACCTAGGAGGAATAAGGGTTATTACTGAAATTTAAATTATTTGCAAATATTATTTTCTAATTTTTCCAAATTTGGGAGTTATAAGGAATACAACATCAAATTAGGAATTGGAAATTAGAAAACATTAAAAATCAACCATAAGGGGTATTTAAAGAGGTTTATTAAATATTTTCAAAGGTTGGAATTTTTATAATAGTGTTGTCTCAAAAACACTTAAAGGAGGCAAAATAAATCCAACATCAAAACCTCTTCAAAAATTGAAATAGTGCTTAGTTCAATAGGAGTAATAAGGAGATAGAAAAGTTGATTTTGGTGTTTACAAAATTTCACAAAATCAACCCAAAATTGAACTACAATTTACAAAAAGCACTATATTGATCATATATCCTATCCAAAACACCCTAGGGAGTCATAAGGCATTCTACAAAACTTGGTAATATTAGCATCCATAAAAAATTATCAAGTTCTAAATTCATTGGATAGATGTAAGCTTTCTACAAAACCTAAAAACTTATTAGGTTTGTGAACTCTCATCATTAGGGAGATATAAGGAAGTCTACAAAACCTAAGGGTTAATAAAGGGAATTCAATGGCATCCAACAATTTCTTCCTAGCCGAATCCCAACTCCTCAAGGGCCCAAATTATTTCTCTTGGAAGAATAAAGTAAAAGCAATCTTGGTATATGAAAAACTTTGGGATATTGTCCAAGGGAAAACAAAGAAACCTACCACAGGTGATATTTAGATTCTAAAATTTGAGAAAAATAATTCAAAAGCCCTAATGATCATAACATTTGCTATCACCGATGAAATACAACCTTATATCAGTTCAACAAAAACATCTATTGAAGCTTGGAAAAGCTTAGAGAAAATATTCGAAGGAAAGAATAAAGCCACCATTCTTCATCTACAAACTCAACTACATTCCTTAAAAATGAGCAATGGTCCCAAACTAGGGTTTTACAAAAATATATATCTCCCATAGGTTTTAAAGCTAGAATTCCACATAAACAACTAAAAAATAACAAATGATTTGCTTACCCCAACTAATAGATATCTCAAATTTTATTTTCTAGAAAAAGCACAATTTGAAAATTTGTCACTACCCTTGTTTCAAAAAATTGACTTCAGAAGGTCGTATATCCCTTAATACTACTTAGATTCCTTCATATGACCACTCATTTTAAAGCTCTTCAAATTTTAAACAAAATAGTGCAAGAATCGTCTGAATCAATTTTTTTTAACAAAGATATGGCTCCTAAAAAATGAGATGTTTTTAAAAAATTGCCCTAACACTATCCTTGTTCTAGATGGTTGATTTCATAGGGTCATATCTCCCTCAATACAACTTGAATTCCTGATATGACCACTCATTTTAAAGCTATTTAAATTCCAAAAAAAATGGTGCAAGAATCATCTGAATCAAGTCAATTTTACACAAAGATATGGCTCCCAAAAATGAAACATTTAAAAAAAATTGCCCTAATTTTGCAATCCATAAAAAACAATCCCCACTTTGCTAGAATTGTTGTTTTGATACCACTTGTTATAAAATTTTATTTTCACAAACAAAAACCATTCACCATTATGCAGAAATATCAAATCATTCATCTACAAAAAATTATACATAATAACAATCCACAAAATGAGATAAAGATAGATAATACCCTTAGGGTAGGGTAACACCAATAATACCCACCCATTAACGAAGGAATAACTTCATAAGATATCCCAATATGAGAGGGCCACTTAGAGAGGGTAGATTCTCATAAGCCAACCCGTGGGCAAAGACGATGACAAGTAATGCTTCATATGAATGATGATGATTACAATGACAACATCCCTTATTTATATACCCATATTATAAACCCTCATCCCACTCATTATTATAATATAATAATGTAATCAACCTTGGGTTATGTGTGACTCATGTCAACTATCCATAATACCCATATACAATATAATATCATATTTTCATATACCTATTCCTAGGTATCATAGCAAAAACAACCAAGTTTCTCACACTATCCAAATAAATAAATAAAATGTTTACTTTAAATTAAAAGTTCATCGTAGCACAATTGGTTTTTGGGACATGGTCTCAACACTAATAAATGGGAGGTCCAATGTTCGAACCACCCCCTATGCATCTTCGAAGTACAATTGGTTTCTGGGACATGGCCCTAACACTAATCAATGAGAGGTCCAATGTTCAAACCACCCTTTGTATTGTCTTTGTGGACACATAAAAAAACCTCATGTGGCTTTCCTCTAGATAATGGTATACCCGGATGGGATGGCACTATCGACCACCTAAGAGTGGCTCTAGAGGTTTCTCTCTACCCAAGAGTTTATGTTGGTCATAGGGGTTTCTCACACTATCCAAATAAAAAAATATAGCAAAAACAACCAACCATGAGGAAGTCACAACATCTTTATAATCACAAATTACATTAAATTTGTTCTTTGTTTTAGCTAACACAACCAACCATAAGCCTTCTAAAGTTCATTCAACTGGAGACATGCGATTGTCTAAGTATATTCTACTTGGGGTTGTAAAAAAATCTTTTTGATTCTTAGAGCTCATAAGCATTTTTCCATATATTTGAATCAAATAATTATAAGAGTATCATTTGAGATCATCCATGTCAAGAGTTATATCCTTCAACACCAAGTCATGCACGAATTTATGTAAGATCTATAGGTTAAGGATTCTTCAAACTTGAAGGTTGAGTTACTTAGCTTGACAAGTTCTCTCTTCAAATTTAACCTAGAAAGCTATTTCAACAATTAGATGAACCTCTTTTTTTCCTTAGAGACAATAAAAGTTGAGGGTTGAGGGTTAGATAAAGGATAAAACTAATGAAAGTTAAAAGCTAGGAGTAAAAATGATTAAGTATTGGCAATAAAAGTTGAGGGTTGAGGGTTAGATAAAGGATAAAACTAATGAAAGTTAAAAGTTAGGGGCAAAAATGATTAAATATTGGCAAAAGAATAATGGAAACATGATGGATTACAAGGACCTTAAAACCTTCAATTGTTTATATGAGATTGAAATAGCCCCAAAAGGTCTCACTCATATTACATTATCAATTATAACATTTTGGATGCAAGTTTTTTTATTATTTTTATTAATTTTTTTTATTATTTGGTTAGTGTAAGAAACCCCTATACGACTAACACTCAGGGTTAGGCATCCCCATCCCACCATGACCTCTCATAAGGTGGGGGTTGGGCATCCCCATCCCACCATGACCTCTCATACACACAACCATACACACACACCCCCTCACACACTTACCCATGTCGTGGTTTGAACCTTGGACCTCCCGAAGAAGAGCCAAAGCCCAAACCATTGCCTTGTCCTCCCCGAGACTATTGGAAAGATTTGAACTTGGGTATCCTCTTTAAATGTTGAAGGATCTAGTTGGTTGAGCTAATACCATTTGATTAAAATATTTATTAATTACCATAAAATACAAAATAAATTTATTGATAAGTCTAAGATGCATTTAAAAATAATTTTAAAAATAAAAAAGATTAAACATCATTAAAATACAAAATTCACATTTTAAGAATGAATCTTTTGTTTCTTTATTTGTAACATTTTATAGACATAGCATATCTGCAGCATGTGAGGGGAGAGATTTGAACCAGTGACCTATCGATTTCAATTGTAGAGTTTTAACTACCCACTTGCTCTCCAACTCCTCTACATGAGTAGATATTTTTAAGAATGAATCTTTAAGAAGAAAAAATATAATAAATTTATAAAGCCTATAGAAGTTTTAAAAAACACTCTTAGTTGAAACTTATACAAAAAGAGTGGTGGCTATACATAACAAAAAAAAATATTATGTGATCTAAAATATCTGGAGGTGGGGTGAATCATGCCGAGGGAGCAGCGATGAGTGGGAAGGTAGCAGCGGGAGGGCACGGCAGTGGGAGTGCCAGCACTGTGAACCTAGGCATCGACAAGTTGGAGGGCCGCAGCAAGGCGGAGGGAGGGCAGTCAGAGAATGGAGGCTCGACGGAGTTATCCGAAGATGGAGGCAGATGCGGGAAGGATCCGCCTGACAAAGGGAGAGACTGCCAACAAAAATCGTATGCAGAGGCAGTGGCTTCTAAAACCCCAAATGGTATTTTCACTAAGGACCTCTTTTCATCCAGGGATGAACTGGACATCCCGGAGGAAATCCTATCAAGTTTCGTTGAATTTGAAAAATTTACCCTAATCAAAAAGTTTATTGGAGGGCGTCCCGATATGGAGACCATCCGCAGGTGGGCGGCAGGAAAATGGCGGACCTCGGGTCATATGGAGCTGGCTGCCCTATCCCGGGGTTTTTTCGCAATTAGGCTGAATAATGCGAAGGATTACTGTAAAATTTTAGCTAGGGGCCATTGGTTTCTAGGATGCAAGAGTCTCTTTCTCAGGAAGTGGGGGATGGATTTTAACCCCGAAACCCAAAGTATTAATATTGCCCCAATATGGGTTAGGCTGTCGAACCTTCCCCTTTTCTGTTGGCATGAAAATGTTATCAGGGGTATCGCCTGTTCCATTGGTGAGTTGGTCACCATTGACCCTCCCACTCGGGCTCGAACTAGATTTGTCCAAGCTCGCTTCTATGTCCTGGCGAATTTGGAGGTGAACCTTCCATCCTCCATCACTCTTCGATCTGGAGGCTCCATTCTTCATAAGCAAGTCATTAACTACAAAAATAGACCGACATTTTGCCCTCGGTGCAGTTCCCAGGGGCATCTTCAGTCAAATTGTCCTCTTCAAAAGCCGGGGATGAAGGGTGGGGCTTCTGGCAACCCCCCAGAGCAAGAAGGAAAATAACCGAAACACCCTGTATATTGGTGCCTGAGTCTCCAGATCCTTTTGGGGTTCTCCTCGAGTCGGACGCCGTTCTGTGCAATGTAAGTTCCCAACCAGAACCTCAAGTGGAAAAGGATCAGTCTCCTTCTCGTATGTCTTCTTAGGCTGATTCCCCTATTTGTCAAAACCAGAAACCTCCCGAGTCCCTGCTGGAAGAGTATCTGCTGGGCAAGAGGGACGAAGAACATGGCAACATTAGTCTGCGAAACACTAGAAGCCGAAAGCAAGGGGTGGATTTTGGCTGTGAAAGAAAATAGGGGCGACCTCCTAACAAAGAAAGAAGGGATAAGGAAACGATAGTAGACATTGCAAATGGATCCCAGCGGTTGCTTTTTCAAGAAGATTTTGACTCCCTGGTGGGTGATTCGCCTGTCCCAAAACCTCCCATCCAGCAGGGAAAGGGAGGCAAGAAAGTCTTTAAAATGTCCAAATGAAAATCCTCTCATGGAATGTGAGAGGTCTTAACGGAGCGACCAAACGTAGGGTGGTGGCCGATCTCCGAAAGAAGTCTACCCCATCCATCCTCATTTTGCAGGAGACTAATTCTGATGCCTCTGCCTTTGTCAAGGTTGCCAGGGCCATTTGGGCCAAGGCCAAATTCCTTTCCAGCCCTGCAATAGGTTCTGCAGGCGGTATCATGGTGCTGTGGGACTCTGACAAGGTCGAGGGTAGTCTTCTATCGGCTTCCAGCAGGACTATCAATGTCCTGTTTCACTCCAAGGTTGATAATTTTTCATGGATTTTGACCAATGTTTATGCCTCGAACTCTGCTTCGAAGCGAGCTGAGTTGTGGAAAACCATCTCTCTGATGAGGGAAAGTTTTAGTGACTTCCCGTGGATTGTGGGAGGGTATTTCAATTGCCCTCTTCATCCCTCTGAAAAGAAGGGAGGCGCTGAGCTGGCTAGACGTAGCATGGAGGATTTCAGATATTTTGTTTCATCCAATAATCTGCTAAACATCGATCTTAAGGGGGCATCCTTCACCTGGAGCAACAGGAGGATTGGGAGCAATCTCATCCAGGTCAAGCTCGACTAGTTCCTCATTTCCCACGAAGCTATTCCCTTCCTCGGTGCTACAACTCTCTTAGCTTTGCCAAGAATCGGGTCGGACCATAATCCCATTCTGTTAGAGGCCACTGGCGGGCCTAGGTTTAAGATCCCTTTCAGATTTGATTCCATGTGGATTTCCCACAAGGATTTCAAACAGTTGGTTTCGGAATGGTGGCAGGTGATGGTGGTTGGTTCAGCATCCAAAATACTGGCCCTAAAACTTAAGATGATTAAAAAGAACTTAAAGGCGTGGAATAAGGAGGTTTTTGGCAACATTTTTGAGTCTAAAATGTCCATCTCTGAGCGCTTGAAGAGTTTAGAGGAAAATATGGAGGTCGAAGGGTATTCTTAAGGCCTCAGAGAGGAGGAACAGAGCCTCCTGGTGGACTATCATTCCATTCTTGCCAGTGAGGAAACGTTTTGGCGTCAGAAGTCCAGGGATCTCTGGCTGAAGAACGGTGATTCAAATTCGAAGTTTTTCCACATGTCTACCATGAGACATAGGGGGGCCAACAAGATCAGATAGGTGTTGTGTAAGGATGGGCGCACTACCAAGGAGATTGAGGAAATTCGAAGCGAAGCAGTCGATTTCTTCCAGGATTTGCTAGGTGCTCCTCCTGATAGCGTCCTCCAAGTTCAGAAATCCTTGCTTGCTAATTTCCCTACCAAAGTACCCCATGAGGCAAGTATTAAACTCCTGGAACCTTTTTCCCATTCCGAGATTAAGGATGCTCTTTTTTCCATGCAACCAGATAAGGCCCCCGGGCCTGATGGGTTCCCCCCCCGATTCTTTCAAGTTATGTGGGATGTTGTGGGGCCTGATGTCTGCGAGGCTATCTTAGAAATCCAAGCATCAAGATCCATCCATCCGAAGCTCAACTCTACCTTCCTAGCTCTCATTCCTAAGTCGCTCGCCTACAAAAGTTTTTTTGACTATCGTCCCATAAGCCTCTACAATGTTTTCTACAAGATTCTTACCAAGACCATTGCCAATCGTCTGAGATCCCTCCTCCCCTGTTTGGTAGGTTCAGCTCAGGGGAGCACCGTTAAGGGTAGAAACATCCTTGACAGTGTCATTACTATTCACGAAACCCTCCATACTGCCCAATGTTCCAAGAATGTTGCGCTTTTCCTTAAACTATACATGAATAAAGCTTTTGACAGAGTAGACAGGAGGTTCCTCTGTGCTGTCCTTTCCAAGTTGGGCTTCCATCATCACTGGATTGACCTTGTGAATAGTTGCATTTCCACTCCATCCTTTTCTATGCTGATCAACGGGTCCCCCGCTGGATTCTTCCAGAGTGCTCGCGGCCTCAGACAAGGTGATCCTCTGTCTCCTATTTTATTCATTCTTTTGGCAGAGGTCCTTAGCTGGTCTTTGAATGAAGCCCTTCGTCGAAGCAAGATTTTTGGCATTCTGCCTACTTCCAGAGTTGATCCTGTCACTCACCAACAGTTTGTTGATGACACGCTCATATCCACTGGAGTGTCTGTCACTCAGGCCAAATCTATCAAGTGCATTCTGTCCCGGTATGAGAAGGCTTCTGGCCAAAAAGTTAATTATTTGAAGAGCAAAATTTATTTTGTTAATACCCCTCTGCATAGGCAAATTCGCATTGCCAGAATCCTCGAATGCACTATTGATTCCCTGCCTGCAACTTATTTGGGGTTGCCACTAGTTTGCAATGGGCGAGGAGGTGGGAACATCTGGAATTCGATTTTGGAATGGCTTCATAAGAAACTCAGCACTTGGAAAGGCAAATTGCTATCTCAAGCTAGGAAGGCAACCCTCACCAAAGCCTGTCTTCAAGGAATTCCCACCTATTTCATGTCTGTTTTCATGCTTCCTGTGTTTATCCATTCCAAAATCGAGCAGATTCAAAGGAATTTTCTTTGGTCCGACAGCGAAGAAAAATCCAGAATTCCTTTGGTGGTGTGGGATAAGGTTTGCCTTCGAAAGGACCAAGGGGGCATGGGATTGAGAAGATCCAGGCTCATGAACATTGCATTAATTGCCAAACATGCTTGGAGAATTCTTATTAATGCACCGGCGGAATGGGTCAATATAGTTAAAAGAAAGTATCTTGGGGAAAATTCTCTCCTGGAAGCTGAGTCTCCTCATGAAGCTTCGGCTTTCTGGAAGACGGTGCTTCAGGGCTGTTCAATGATTAACAGGGGTGCTCGTTGGATCTTGGGGGATGGATCCACGATCCTTTTTTGGAGAGACAGGTGGGCTACAGATGAAGCTCTCGCTGTAAATCAGAACTTGGCTGGATTGAGGGCCCAGATTGATCCAAACTGTCATCTCAAGGTTTCGGATTGCATTGATCGGAGTTCCCTTCCCCCTCGGTGGAAACTTTCGACGGTGGATGGGTTTGATAATGAGGTGAATTTCTTGTACAGTGTCCTCCAATCGGTGTTAATTCCTTTGGTCATAAGAGACGACAGAATTATTTGGAGCAACACGCAGGATGGGCGGTTTTTTGTTAAGTTCGCTTATGATCTATCGTGTGAGGCTGCTGTGGACCCCCGATGGAAAGAAATTTGGAGGAAAGGGATTATTCCTAAGATAAATTACTTTACTTGGATTGCCTTTTATAACAAAGCCCTTACCATAGACAATCTCCACAAGAGAGGCCTTGCAATTCCCAACAGGTGCTATCTTTGCTTAGCTGACTGTGAAACATCCGATCACTTATTTTTGCATTGCCTCTTTTCCCATTCGGTCCTAAGCTATGTGTTTTCTTCCTTCCAAGTACTCTGGTGCTCCCATCGCTCCCTTAAATACGCCTTCCTCCAATGGCCCAAGCCCTTTAAGAATTCTAAGCTTTGATTTCTTTGTGAGGATGCCTTTCACCATTCCATCTGGCAAATTTGGCTGGAGCGTAATGCTAGAGTCTTCGGCAAGATCCCTAGAATGGCGCCCTTTGTTGCCCAACGAGCCTTATCCTTTGCTGTCGAGAATTCAAAAACTATTCCCAGCTCCCGCCCTCATAATCCTTAGGAGGCAATTATTTTCAAAAGACTGGACCTTGGCTCCTCTTCTAGAGTTGACTCATTGAATGGCCGCAGGGAGCTCACTTAGACCAAACCTCCTTTGGGGTGGATCAAACTTAATTTTTATGAGGCTGCTAAAGGCAACCCAGGTCCCGCTGGTTCCGAGGGGCTTGTCAGGGACCATAATGGGAAGCTGATCTTGGCCTACTATGAAAATCTGGGCCCTCAGACCAATCATTTTGTCGAAGCCCGTGGTGTGTTGAAAGGGTTGCAAGTCATATCGAATGATCCTAGGCCTTTAATTATTGAAGGCGATTCTCTAAACATTATCAACTACCTTCGTGGCTCCAAAGACCCATCGTGGCGGGTCCTAAATATCATCCTCGAGGCTAGGATGCTCCTCTCTCGGCGCGCCATCAACACACCAGGTGGGAGGCAGGGCACATCTTCAGAGAAGGTAACCAGGTGGCGGATCACTTGGCCAACAAAGGACTGATGACCACATGCCCGGTTGTTTGGCATTCTCGTTTCCCAACCGAGGTGGACAGTTTGGCCAAGGCAGATATTCCCTCATGATGAAGAATTTGTATCATAGGTCTTCTCCCAAAGTTTGTTGATATATTGTCTTCGGCTATTATTCTGTTCTAATGTATTTCAAGATCAAGATTTCCAAGACTGTCTGCATCTTTTGGGGCCCTCGGGCATTTTGTATTTCCCTGTCTTTTTTATGAACTGCTCTATTTACCCAGCCATCCCGCATGAAATATCTTTAGCAAGGCTGATTTTGTACATAAGGTTTTGGGATCCTTTATAAAAACCCACAATTAATCTATTATTATAATTACCAAAAAAAATATATATTATGTGCAAAATATGTAAAGATCACAATTCCTGCCACCATGCTTGCATTTACATGGGTCAATATAAATTAAAATAAAAATAGAAGTTGAGATTATTTACATATCCTTGAAAAAAAACTTATTAAAAAATAATCATTTAATACCTAAATTTAATATATAAAATATGTGTGCTAAATTCCCTATTGATAAGCATAGTAGAAGCTAACATCACAGGAAAAAAAAACTTGAGGAAGGTTTGAGCCATGGTGACAGTTGAAGATCCATCTACAATTTTTTGTGCATCTGAACAACAGTTTGAAGAAGTTTGTTTGGCTAGAATCGTGAAGTGCACGCAGCAAAGCTAGGGTTTGCAAAGTTACAATAATTTATTTTTTTTGGAGAAATCTTTTATTTGCTAGAGGAGGAACGAATTTGGGGGAAGACAAAAAACCCTAGAGAGATCGTGAGTATTAGTTCAAGTATGGTACTTCTTTGGATTTAGTTTTGAAAATATTTCATTGGCTAGGGTTTTAAAAATAAGGACCTCTTCTTTGGGAAGAGATTTATGGCAGTTTGTTGGTTCCAATGACGATTGCAGCCTCACTTTTCAAACAAGCAGGCAATGAGGCCTTCTCAATGTTTTTACAACAGTTTCCCTTTGATGAGGAGAAGTTGGATCATATGCGTCAAGTGCTTAAAGTGAGAAATCACCCCATCCAAAACCATTTGCTCGCTCTAAAAATGGTACCTTTGTGCCCAATTTAGATGAGTATCTTGTGATTGAGGTGCCTAAAACTTACATCCAACATCCTTTTCTCATGCTTTCTACCCAAGCCCTTGCATGAAAATTTATGGGAATATGGCCTAGTCCAATCACAATTATAGAAATGGATTAACACACATTAGGGGAGTAAAGTCTCCTCTTATGAATTCATGATGACATGTAGGGGATACTTTGTTATTACATTTGGCTTTGTGGAGGACAAGAGCACTATCTTTCATGGAGGTCATTGGTTTCTGGGATCCAACCCACTTTACATGACCTCGTGGAGCACAGTATTTGATCCTTAAGAGGAGGAGCCTGAAGAAGTTTTTGTTTGGGTGAGGTTGCCATTTTTTCCATTGCACCTATGGAACAAACCTTCGATGGAATTAATAGGAAACACTATTGGAACATTCATTGACTGGACTCCTCCACAGGCCAATAATACTATATGCACACGCATCTGTGTGCAAGTTAATCTGAAAAAGGGTTTGCTTGAACATATTGGAATAAATGTGTTTGATTGGATACATAACCAACCCCTGGACTATGAGTATATATCATTCAAGTGTATAACATGCCATGAGCAAGGGAATTTCTTATGAAACTACCCAATTAAACAAGCACATAAAATAAAAAATGAAGAACTAGGATTCTAGGAAGTCAAAAAGAGATAGTGCAGATCATGAAGCAAGAATCGACAACCTCAAGCACATGATCAAAAAATCTTCCAACATAAAAATAAATTTGTAAGTCTTACTGAAGAAGAAAAGGAAATCACCTCTCTAGATGTGATGGCTCCTAAAGATAAAGAGAAGATACCTACAACTAAAGTTGACAAGTCACCAGAGATCTTAGGAGATACACCAGAGAACACAACAACTGGACAAGAAATTGATGGGAACTCAGAGGAAGAGGTAGAAGAAACACAAGTGGAGGAAATAGTGATTCCTGGGGGCTTACCGACCACACGATATGCAGCTAAGTGAAGAAAATTGAACCAATAACTCAAAAATGAGCAAGCACAAAAAGACTTGCAATCCAAAACGCAGGTCAGAATTGAGGAGAGCTTCGTAAAAAATAAGAAGCAATCCAAAAAATGAAGATTATGTCATGGAACTTTAGGGGACTAGGAATTCCTCTGAAAAAAACTATCTCAAAGTTCTAATACAGGAGCAAAATCCAACAATAGTTTGTATTCAAGAAACAAAAATAGTAGAGGCAACATTGATTACAGAATGGTAGAAGATATGGGCACAATCAAAACTGATAACTATTGATTCTATGGGAGCTTCAGGGGGACTAGCTTTGGCTTGGGACCCACAATAATTAGTTTGTAGCTTACAACATAAGCATAATAACTGGATAGGTACAAAATTTGTCTTACCAGATGGAACTAGTGTAGCAGTAAATAATTTTTATGGTCCAAATCATCCTATCCATAAAAGAGAAGGATGAAAAAACTTAGCACAATGGTTAGACAATGAGAAATTTGACAACATAATACTGGGAGGAGATATCAACATGATTCTCTACCATTGGGAGAAGGTTGGGGGAAGTTTAGCAAGGGATCCAAATAGAGATATACTCAATCATATTATGGTAGATGAAATCTTACAAGACATTCGACCAACCAAAGGAAAGTACACTTTGAGCAATAGAAGAGAAAGGGCAAACTATATTGCAGAAAGATTGGATAGATTTTTTATCAGTTAAAATCTCCTGACACACTTTCCCCTCACTTCCAGTCACATCATTCAGAACTCTATCTCAGATCATAAGCCAATTCTCTTGGATAGCGGCCAAAGCCTACAACCCCAAAAAATTCCTTTTAAATACAACTTTGAATGGGCAGTAGAAGAAGATTTCAATGAACTTGTAAGAAGCACTTGGAGCCAACAGGTCCAATCCACCAACCCCCAAGAAAAATGGAAAATTAAAATTAAAAAATTGAAGCACATGATAAAAAAATGGTTGGCAGAAAAAGTGAGAGTGAAACTAGACAAGAAGCAGTTGATGCAACAACTAGAGCAACTAGAAACAAAAATTGGGGATCATCCTCCTCAACCATGGCAAGAAGATGCAAGAAATGACCTGATTCAGAAGCTCAATAAATTAAGCACCGAAGAAGAAACACATTGGAGGCTTATATCCCGAATGGTTTGGCTAAGAAAGGGGGATAGAAACACCAAATATTTTCATCTATAAACCATGCAATGCTACCAAAAAAACACAATCAAGGAGATAGAGCATGAAGGAACCACTTATACAGACAGGGAGAAAATTAAGGAACTTGCCAAGCAACATTACTCAGCTTTGCTCTCTAGAGAAAATGGTAACCCTCATTCCTAGGAAATACTGCTGTAGCATATACCAACAGTATTAAGTTTGGAAGACAAACAGGATCTCAATCAGCCAATCACTGTGGAGGAACTTAAGGAGATTATAACAGCTCTACTAAAGGATAAATCTCTTGGACCTGATGGATTCACAAATAATTTTTACCAACAATACTTACACATCATTGGAGAAGATTTGCTACGCATGATTGAGGATGTTAGGGTGAAAGGTAAGCTTCTTGGAGCCATCAACTCCACCTTTCTAGCATTAATTCCTAAAGAAAAAAATGACACTACTTTCTCTAAATTCAGACCAATTTATCTATGTAACTCTTCCTATAAAATTATTACCAAGTTGTTGGTAAATAGAATAAAGAAAAAACTTGTCAAATTAATATCAGAAGAGCAAGGAGGATTCATGCCTAGAAAACATATATATGATAATATCATAACAGTGCATGAAGCCCTTATCCGCCCATGTAGAGGAGTTGGAGAGCAAGTGGGTAGTTAAACCTCTCTAGTTGCTGAGAGGCCCAGGTTCAAATCTCTCGCCTCACATGTTGCGGATATGTTATGTAATGGTTCCCTCATGGTCACAGTCTGTTTACCCCTTGTGGCCACCACCAAAAAAAAAAAAAAAAAGTGCATGAAGCCCTCCACAGTAGTAGAAAATAAAAAAAGAAACAAATTGTTATAAAAATTGATATGGCAAACGCCTTTGATAGAGTTAATATACAATTTGTAGAACAGGTCCTTCAAAATTTTGGATTCCCACATTAGGTCATCAAGTGGATCGGAGCATGCATAAAAAACCCATGGATAGCCCCCTTAATAAATGGAGAACCAACAAATTTCTTTCAGGCTACAAGGAAAATTAGACAAGGATGTCCACTATCACCATACCTTTACATTATTTTAGCTGAGACTCTTGGAATATTAATCAACCATCTTCGAAGAGAAAAAAATAACAGGGATAGAGGTGTAATGTCCCAAAAATAAATATTTTTTGTAAATGTCTCCTACACTTAATTATAAAAGTGAAAAAGGGGTTCATGTGACTAGGAGACATAACTTAAGTTGTGTTTATTTATGTTTTATGTTTTTATGTTGTAATAAGGCACTTTAAGTGATTTTAGGGTTGGGAGATGTCAACTCCAAATTAGAACCTCACCCTATATAAGGGAGTGAGACGTCCCATTTTGGGCATGTTATGTTGATATCAGAATTGAATATTGAAACCCTAGAGGTTCCATGAGTTGAGATTGCAGGTCTTGCTCATTCCCATAGTGCATTGGAGGTGCATGGTTGGGGTCTTGGCAATATCATTGCGGGTGTTATTGCCCTAAAATATCAAAAATACAAAAAGAGGCATCTGTGAGGAGTTCGTGGCATTTTTGGGAGCATTTGTGTCATGTGTTTCAGATCTGTTGGCAGCCCCAAACCCTACGCTTGTATTTGGGGTCATTTTTGAGGAGTTTTTGCATCTGTTCAGCCTTGGGGTTAGTTCGTCCCACTTGTGGGAGTTTGTATCTGCATTTTGAGTTCCTTGAGGACCCATTTGTCCATTCCAGTTGTTATATTGGTTTGGCAATATTTAATATATGATACTGGCTGATTTCTCCTCATACTTGTGTTATTTTATGAGCAATTTCTGAGTTATTTCCTTGTTGTACTTAATTTTTGCATTTTCGTAGTAAGGGTTTGTTGTTCCTAAAAAAGGGACATTACAAGTGGTATCAGAGCTGGAATCTTGCCAACTTGTGATTCGTGGTGATAAGTGTGTTTCTGTGGTGAAAAGTTGTGCCCTAGTGAAAATCGCGGATTTTTAGGGGATTCACGGATTTTTAGGGATTTTTTTAGAAAATAAAAATTGCAGATTTGGATACCCTTTTGACCAATTTGTAGTTCTGTGGTTTCAAAAATTTTTTTGGTGGTCAAAATTTTCAGAATTTCAGATTTCCATCTTTTTAGGGTTTGATAGGGTTTTATGCATCGTCCTCCTGTTCATCAGTATTTTACTAGGAGAAACAGACTCGCTTTGGAAATGTCAAACAGGGAAGAGGTTGAGGAGCCCCAAAGGCCAGTTGATAGGACTGAGCAAAAATTCGATGCCCTACTTGACATGTTGCAAAGAATGGTGTCCTTACAAGAGACAAATCAGCAAGAATTGAGGGCAGCTTTGGGCAACCCAAATGGCACAAGGAGGGAAGGAGAAAGGGGAGGCAACAACAATGGGCATGAGTCATCATCTAACTCACACCCTCCCTTGCCTAGGCCGTCCAAGCCTATGTTCCTTGTTCCACCACCTCCACCGGAGGAAAATGAGGTAACTGATGAATTAGATGAATGGTTTGCTGCTTATAGTAATAAATCTGAGGGTTTTAGGGCAGCAGTTTCTTTTGATAAATATTTGAAGATTGTGGGTAAATCTGTTGTTGAGGCTAAAAAAGAGAAAAAGAAGCCCTTTTTGCATCAAAAGGTGACCATTCCCTCATTTAATGGTCAAGATGGTCTTACTGCTAGGGCATGGCTTCAAAAATTGCAGACTTATTTTACCTTGGAGCCTATTTCTGAAGGCGATGCGGTTCAGATTGCTACACTCCACCTTGAGGGTAGTGCTTACTCATGGTGGCATCATGGGTTATTAACCCAAGGGCATGGTGATATTGATACATTTGATGAATTTTGTACCGGGGTTTTGAACAGGTTTGAAAGGAGGAATGTGGAAGAGTATTTCAAGGAGCTTGCCACTTTGAAGCAAACTTCATCCATTCATGCCTATGTGGAGGAGTTTGAACAACTTTCAGTTCAGGTACAAAATATTTCACCCAAGAGGGTAATTTTTCTTTTTATGGATGGTTTGTTGGAACCCGTGAAGGGATTAGTTAAAGCTTTTGAACCAGCCACTCTTGAAGATGCCATTAAGAGAGCTTTAAGCTTAGAATCTGTTTTACCTCCTAGACAGAAATATTTTGCACATAATCCACCTGCTAGACCACCTTTTGCAGCCAGAAAAATAGTTTTTGGACAGCAGTATGGGCAGCAAGGAAACCTCACGCAGCAAGGTGGAAATGAGAGAAATTTTTATGGCAGGAATCCCACGCATGGAGAAGGTTTCAGATCTGGTTTTCAGCCACCTAATAAGCCCCCAAATGGCCCACGCTTGACACAAGAAGAGAAATATGAGCTAAGGAAACAAAACAAGTGTTTCATTTGCAAGTCTCCTTGGCAAAGAGGTCATAAATGCAGAGAAGGAGGTATGAAAATCATTGAATTACATTCTGATTCTGATTATGATAATCCTGATTTTTATGAGGCGAGATGAGACACCCTTGGAAGAGGAAGCACAAAGGGAGTATGAGAAAGTTCCTGAAGCTTCCCTAGCCACTTTAAGTGGGCTGAATCAGTTCGCACTATTAAGGTACCAGGTAGATCTTTTGATGAAAAGGTTATTGTTTTAATAGATGGTGGTGCTACTTACAATTTTGTTGATGAGAAGTTTGCCACTAGAAAGAATCTTCCTACAACTATCATTCCTGGTTTTAGTGTTGCTATTGGCAATGGTGATCTTATCACATGCAACAAAGTGGTAAGAAACATAAAAATTAATTTTGGCAACATGGAAGTAGATGAGCAATTCTTTGTTTTTCCCTTAGGAGGTATTCCACATATGGTTTTGGGTGTGCAATGGTTGTATTCACTTGGTGATTATGTTACTAATTATCAGAAATTAGAACTGAAATTTGTGCTTGAAGGGAAAGATGTGGTGTTGCAAGGAATCAAGGAAAATGGGTCAAAAGATTCTTGCAAAATTTTGGAGGTTTCATACAAAAGAATGGAGAAGATGATAAGGCATAAGGACGTTGAGTGGGCAGCTGTAATTTTCAGTTCAGAAGGGAAAAAATCAGCCACCTATCATCCTCAAATTCAAGGTTTACTACAAAAACATCTTAAGGTATTTTCTGACCTACCTAAAGGTTTGCCACCTAGTAGAGGTTTTCAGCATGTTATTGAATTGGAAGCAAATAGTAAACCTGTCATAATTAAACCTTATAGGCATCCTAAGGTTTTCAAAGATGAGATTGAAAAGACCATTGCTGATTTACTTGAGAGTGGGCACATTATTTGCAAAGATGGGGTGAAGGTTGATCAAACTAAAGTTTCAGTTGTACAAAGATGGCCTATACCATCCAACCTAACGGAATTGAGGGGTTTTGTGGGTTTATGCAGTTACTACAGGAGGTTCATTAAGGGGTTTTCTTCTTTGGCTGCCCCCTTACTGAATTAACTAAGAAAGGGGCCTTTTCATGGTCCAATGAGGCTCTTTTAGCTTTTCTAAAGCTGAAAGATGTAATGACTTCCACTCCTTTACTTGCTATTCCTGATTTTTCTGTTGCTTTTACTATTGCTTGTGATGCTTCAGGTGTTGGAGTTGGAGTTGTACTTATGCAACAAGGACGCCCCATTGCTTATGAGAGTAGAAAGCTCTCAAATGTGGAGAAAACTTTCAGCATCTATGATAAAGAGATGCTAGCTATCATGCATGCCTTGACCAAATTCAAGCAATACTTAGTGTGTGGCAAGTTTGTGGTCAAAACTGATCATAACAGTTTGAAATACTTCTTGGGGCAAGTTGAACTGAATGAAAGACAGCAGAAATGGGTAACAAAGTTGCAATCATATGATTTTGAAATTGAGTTTGTAAAGGGTAAGAAGAATTCAGCTGCTGATGCACTTTCTAGGCACCCTACTTTTCATTCTCTTTCCATTATTTCTGCTGATTGGAAGGTGAAAATTATGGCTGAATATGCAAAGAATGATTTTTGTTCTAAACTAATAAATGGGCAAGTTGAAGATGACAGGTTCAGCCATAAAGAAGGACTGATTTTTTGCAAGGGAAGAGTGTTTTTAGTACCTGAATCAAAGCTGAAACAAGCTTTAATTACAGCCATGCATGATGCTCCACTTGTAGGCCATCCAGGTTTCTACAAGACTTACAAACTAGGTTAGAGAAAGATTCTATTGGAAGGGTTTGAAAAGGGATGTCTTCTTGCATGTTCAGGAATGTGTTATTTGCCAAGAAAACAAGGGGGAACATGAATTTGCAGCTGGTTTACTTCAGCCACTTCCTATTCCCAATCAGAAATGGGAAAGTATCTCCATGGACTTCATTATTGGTTTGCCCAAGGTATACATGAAGGATTGCATATTTGTTGTTGTTGATAGATTGACAAAATTTGCTCATTTCTATGCCATTTCAACAACTTGTACAGCCATACAAGTTGCTGATTTGTTTTTTAAAGAAGTTTTCAGATTGCATGGTTTGCCTAAATCCATTGTGAGTGATAGGGACAGCAGATTTTTGAGCATGTTTTGGCAAGAATTGTTTAAGCTATGTGGTACTAAATTGACTCCTAGTACTAGCTACCATCCCCAAAGCTGATGGGCAAACTGAAATTGTTAACAAATGGCTTGAAGGATATTTGAGAAATTATGTTTCAGGTCAACAAAAGGCATGGGTTAAATGGCTGCACCTTGGTGAATATTGCTACAATTCTACTTATCATATGTCCATAAAAATGTCTCCATTCAAGGCACTTTATGGTTATGATGCCCCACACTTTTCAGATCTGATTTTTGGTGATTCAAGGGTCCAAAAAGCTAGAGACTTTGCAGCAGAAAATCAAGATATTCTTAATGCTTTGAAGGACAATATTCTTACGGCACAAAATCAGCAGAAGAAGTATGCAGATCAGCGAGCGTAGTGAGCGCTCATTTGAGGTGGGAGACTTGGTTTATGTTAGGTTGCAGCCCTACAAACAGTCTACATTGAAAAGAAGTGGAGCGAGAAAAACTCAAACCCAAATTTTATGGACCTTACAAGGTGTTGAGTAAGGTTGGACAGGTTGCATATGCTTTGGAACTTCCAAGTGGAAGTAAAATACATAATGTCTTCCATGTTTCTTGTTTGAAGAAGGCCTTGGGCCAACATATTCAGCCATCTTCAGATTTGCCACCCCTTGATGATGAAGGAAAGCTCATTCTTGAACTTGAATTGATCCTTGAGACAAGGGAGAGAAAGCTTAGGAGTAGGATTGTCAAAGAATATCTTGTGAAGTGGAAGGACTTGCCTATGGAGGATGCTACTTGGGAAGGTGCAGAAATTTTAGATGCTCCAACTTTGACTTTGCTTGAGGACAAGCAATTTGAGGAGGGTGGACTTGTAATGTCCCAAAAATAAATATTTTTTGTAAATGTCTCCTACACTTAATTATAAAAGTGAAAAAGGGGTTCATGTGACTAGGAGACATAACTTAAGTTGTGTTTATTTATGTTTTATGTTTTTATGTTGTAATAAGGCACTTTAAGTGATTTTAGGGTTGGGAGATGTCAACTCCAAATTAGAACCTCACCCTATATAAGGGAGTGAGACGTCCCATTTTGGGCATGTTATGTTGATATCGAAATTGAATATTGAAACCCTAGAGGTTCCATGAGTTGAGATTGCAGGTCTTGCTCATTCCCATAGTGCATTGGAGGTGCATGGTTGGGGTCTTGGCAATATCATTGCGGGTGTTATTGCCCTAAAATATCAAAAATACAAAAAGAGGCATCTGTGAGGAGTTCGTGGCATTTTTGGGAGCATTTGTGTCATGTGTTTCAGATCTGTTGGCAGCCCCAAACCCTACGCTTGTATTTGGGGTCATTTTTGAGGAGTTTTTGCATCTGTTCAGCCTTGGGGTTAGTTCGTCCCACTTGTGGGAGTTTGTATCTGCATTTTGAGTTCCTTGAGGACCCATTTGTCCATTCCAGTTGTTATATTGGTTTGGCAATATTTAATATATGATATTGGCTGATTTCTCCTCATACTTGTGTTATTTTATGAGCAATTTCTGAGTTATTTCCTTGCTGTACTTAATTTCTGCATTTTCGTAGTAAGGGTTTGTTGTTCCTAAAAAAGGGACATTACAAGAGGCTGCAGCAAGATGCAAAGTTGTAACACATGGCCAATTTGCAGATGATATCATTCTTCTAGGTGAAGCCACCAAGCAAAATGGTAGACAATTCAAGCAATGTCTGGATTGATTCACACAAGCTACCAGGGCTCATATAAATACTCAAAAGAGTCAATTCTATACACAAAATGTTGCAGCAATAATAGTCACACTCTTTTGCACTATCCTAGGATTTTGGTTTGGCATAGAAAAATACTTCAGATATCTAGGAGTCCCCACGAGCTTCCACCTCAAAGCCTCAGACTACTGGACCCCAGTATTGGACAAGATGGTTAGAAGGATACAAAGTTACAGTAATAGTTGGCTCATTATTGTAGGAAGGGTAGTACTGATCAAATTGGTGTTAGCTTCTCTTCCAGTCTACCAACTATTAGTATATCATGATCCCAAGTTTATTTTGCAAAAGACAGATGGAATCGTACACAACTTCCTATGGCAAGGAGGTAGGCAATCAGAAAGAAAAAAGTTCCACTTGCTCAATTGGGAAATGGTCACCAATAGTAAAATTCAAGGACTGGGAATAAAAAAAATGGAGATAGTTTTGAAAGCACTGGGAGCAAAACTTATTTGGAACATGCTTAAACACAATTGAGCATGGCAATGCATACTAGTCAACAAGTACGTAAATAATCAAACAGGTATTCAAATGCTCAAACATATAGATAAACTTCCCAGAGCCTCGTTGGTTTGGAAACATATAGTGGTTGCAAAGAGCATAATAGAGGATAAAATTTCTTGGCTACTGGGAGATGGTAAGTCAATTAATCTATGGGAGGACCCGATCCTAGAAAATCCACCATTAAGAGAGAGAACTCCAATCGAATTGCAAAATCACTTGGAAAGCCAAAGAATACTCAAATTAAGTGACTTGTTTTATTGGACCTCAAAAACTTTGAATTGGATCTCCCCTCCCATTCCATCTCAACTTCAAGGAGATTGGGATTATTTTAAGTCCCACGTGGTGAGCATTAGACCTCTTCATCCCACAATGCCAGATAAACTTATTTGGGGTAGCATAAACAGTAATGGGGAATACTTAGTGCATCTAGGAGTCCAACATCAGCAAATTGGGCCTGCCAACAAAAACTATCGATATTGAGGAAAGCTAGAGCACCACCTAAACTGCAAGTATTCAGCTAGCTAGTTTCTCAAAATAAAATCTTAACAGGTGATAATCTGCAAAATAGGAGTATAGTAGGGCCTCATGTTTGTTACAGGTGCAGGCAAAACAGTGAAACAATTTTCCATATTTTGTTTGAATACCCAAAGGCAATTTCAATTTGGTTAGGAATAACCAAAATTCTTGGCATTTCCTACTCTGGAAGGTTAACCATAGACACATGTTTTACCAAGTGGAGCAAAGAATATAAAGGTAAACTGGCAGGTAAGCCCCTCCTAAAATATTTGTGGAGCTTTATACCATATTTTTTCATCTGGTACATATGGTTGGATAGAAACCAGAGGATTTTTGAAGGAAAAGGTAAGGACAATAAAATACTAATACAAAGGATAAAAGAAGAATTAGTCCTAAATGTCAAATCTAGTTTTTGTCAACAGTAGTATGAGGAATATATGTTACCCACAGAAAGAAGAATTATCTACCAACTTAATCTCCAAGCTTTCCTGACACAAGGAGAATGCAAAGCAAACAATTCTTTGTCTGACATATGTTTTTCGACACTCTTTTTTGATGGTGCCTCCAAGTCCAACCCTGATAAAGCAGTGGCAGGGGGATTGATTCTTACAGGACCTTGTGAGATCCTACTCAAATACATGATCAACTTGGGAACAACATCTAACAATATGGAAGAGGCTATTGGATGTGAAATCGGTTTAAAATTGGTGGAAAAGCAAGGAATCACTTAGGTCACAGTTTATGGGGATTCTAAACTGATAATAACATCTCTTGCCAAAAATAAAGATTTTAGATCTTTACAAATGAAGATTATTCAAGACAGGATTAGACAACTAGGCACGATCATTGGCAAAATATCCTATCAACACATAAGGCGGGAATTCAACAAAGAGGTCGACACACTAGCGAATCAGACAATAAATATAGTCCTTGGTTATTGCCGCCAAATCATCAAGAAGCAAAAGGGTAGGAGTGGTATACGAGGATGACAAAGGCTCCAATAATGAGGTTCTTTTTTGTCTTCATGTTATGTTTTTTAAAATGCTCTTTTCACTTTGAACTCTGATTAAAGAGTTTTGTACTTATTTGATTAAGTAAATAAATCTTTTATTTTAAAAAATATATATAAAATATGCATTTTCAAATTATTTAATGTTTAAGATTTAATATACTTTTTATTTTAAAAATATTTGAATATAGTCAACACAGGAAACTCTAGAAGTAAAATCGAGCACCCTATGATCCCCAAAGGCCCTAGTGGGCCTGTGAAACATTCAAGGGAAAAAAATAAAATAAAAAATAAAACAGATTGCATTCCAAATATTAAGAAAAACCGTAATTGTAATTTTCATGTTTGGATTTTCATAAAGTAAACGAACATAATTTAGCTGTTGTGTTTAATCGGAAAAGCCATGGGACTTTGTCACTGCTAACCCAAAAATTGGGTATTTCTAGGGCTTCAAGCTTCCTACCACCTAGTGAAAAAAAAAAAGACGATGTAGCCTTTATGGTTTATCATGTTCATTCATTTTGGGTGGTTTTATTTTGGGCTTCACAAATCAATGTAAATTTTTTCATAAAATGGGGTTTAGAGCTTTGAACCATATCTGCTTTACCCCATGGCACAGTGGTTGGGTCTTCCAAGAGAGAACAAGGTCTTGGGTTCAATTCTAGTCATTGACATAGCCTAAATCTTGATCTCTTTTGGGTTCAACTCTTATAGTCTAAATGTTGGGCATTTCAATTTATTGTAGCTGAGTAGTCTAATGGTGAAAACTTTGGAACTCTATTGAAAGTCAGCATGCACACATAAAAATAGAAATTGAAATATATGGTTGTAGAGCTCAATCATGTAAATATGTTTGCCTGCATCTTCATTTTGTGTCTGCAATTTGTACAATGATGTAAAATCATAAAAGCCCATAAACTGAAGGGCTTTGAGAATATACATGTCCTACATAAAGCAAGCATGCAAATTTCAACTTGCATTTAATCTTGCATATCATACATACACACATTATTGGCTACACTCACCACTCAACTGCTGCATAAGATGCATCCAAAGGATACAATGAAATAGCAAGAACCAAAAAAACAACCTCTAAAGCCATAAAAATTTCATAATAAGTGTTCATCGGCCATCTCCTGTAGCACAGTGGATCATTGATGCAGTCACATCTGCATTTTCAGGTGAGAACAATGTGGAAGGCAGTATTATTTCTGTGCTGCTGTGCTTTGATGTTAGCACAGTAGGTTACGAATCATGTAAGTTTAAAACGGACATACTTCAAATAATCTAAATTTTAACTGTAATAATCAGGATTACATTGAGGGTCAGCATGCAACTCCTGAAAATGACATGCATAAAAATAGAAATTGAAATATATGTTTGTAGAGCTCAATTATGTGAATATGTCTGCCTGCATCTTCATTTTGTGTCTGCAATTTGTACAATGAATGTAAAATCATAATAGCCCATAAACTGAAGGGCTATGAGAATATACATGTCCTACATAAAGCAAGCATGCAAATTTCAACTTGCATTCAATCTCCCATATCATACATACACATTATTGGCTACACTCACCACTCAACTGCTGCATAAGATGCATCCAAAGGATACAATGAAATAGCAAGAACCAAAAAAACACCCTCTAAATCCATAAAAATTTCATAATTAGTGTTCATCGGCCATCTCCTATAGCACGACGGATCATTGATGCAGTCACATCTGCATTTACAGGTGAGAACAATGTGGAAGCAGTATTATCTCTGTGTTGTTGTGGTTTGATGTTAGCACAGTAGATGTGCTTCTAGAATCTTGTGCAGCAACATGGTTGTTGTATTGCCAATCTGTGATGTAACCAGGGTGAGTAGCGGGAGGAATTTCCTCAACATCACCAGTCAACATTGCCACCACACGAGACATGGATGGGCGCATGGAAGGCAAAGCTTGAGTGCAGAGAAGGGCTATTGCAATCACCCTGAGGACTTCTTCTTCTGAATATGTTGATCTTAGGTGAGGATCCATCAATTCCAGCAGCTGGTTTTGCTCATGCAGATTACAAGCCTATAATGTGACCAGCAGGTGAGGGTGTGTAGTAATGGCTACAACAGACTTAAATTACAATTAATTGCACAACTGAAGAAAATTCACCACATACCCATTCCAGAAGATAAACTCTATCTTGTGGAAAGCTTGACTCCATATTGCTCCTACCACTCACCACTTCAAGAGAAACTACCCCAAAGCTGAACACGTCTGCCTTTTCTGTGAGGTGACCTCGCATTGCATACTCTGGAGCCAGATACCCTCTTCAAGCACAAATACTTTCAAATCAGAAACATGCAAACATAAGCTCAACTAGAATCCCAACTAAGGCTATCCTATGATATGTAACTCTTGTGAGTGCAACTTGCAACCCATTGCAAATATTCTCATACAAATTGTAGTTCGGTGATCAGCTTAAAGAAATAAAATTGCAGTAATACCAGGCAAGGAGCCAAAGAAATAAAATTGCAGTATATCAACAAACACTAGAAAATGTGGCCATAAAACATATCTTGTTCAAATAAGCTTTTAGAACACCAGAAAAATAAACATAATAATGTATTTTCTCACAATGGAAGCATAATCTTGAAAGGTTTTAGAAAACTAAAAGCCAATCATCAAGGAGGTCTTACACTGTGCCAGCAACTCTGGTACTAATATGAGTTTTGGTATCATCAAATAGCTTAGCCAAACCAAAATCTGCAATCTTAGGATTCAGAAAGTTATCCAACAGGATGTTACTAGCTTTGATGTCCCGATGCACTATTCGGATGCTGGATTCCTCGTGAAGGTAAGCAAGCCCACGTGCAGTTCCAATGCATATGTTGAAACGAGTAGGCCAAGTGAGTTGGACATTGGAATTTATATTACCTGCAATTTACCATACATGAGACCCACATATTTGCTACTATATAATGAATGAGTGCAACATGAATATTACAAATCAATGTAAGTGGTCCAGCCATATGTTTACCAAATAAAGCTTGTGCAAGACTGTTGTTTTCTAGATATTCGTAGACCAAAAGTCGATGTTCTCCTTCTAAACAGCATCCATGCAATTTAACAAGGTTCCTGTGTTGCACTGCAGATATTGCAGCTACTTCATTAATAAACTCACGTTTTCCCTGTTTGGATTCAGCTGACAGTTGCTTCACTGCTACTACTTTTCCATCTGGAAGAATGCTCTATCAATTTACCATAATCAAGTGCCAGAACAATCAGATAAATTTAAGAGGAAACATAACAATAGAGAATGAGATTCAGTCAGCATGGTAGACATCAGATATATATAACCATAATACGAAACACAAATGAAAGTGAATATAATACACAGCCTACGGATTTATTTGTGTGCACAAATCTGGAAGCACAGGTGCAACTACTGGAATACATATCAACATACCCTATACACTGTACCAAATCCTCCCTGGCCCAACTTATTCTCTTCGTCAAAATTTCTTGTTGCAGTCTTCATGTCAGCATAGCTGAAAATGTTTGGTTTTGCATGGATTCCCTGTAGTGCTGATGGAAAAACAAGATGTAACAATTAATATGGGAATGATATCATTCACAACTTCCAAATTCCTTCATATTAAATTCAATTAGGAATAACTGGGAGAAACATAAATTTAATTCATTGGCCTCCTAAAGGTCTTTCTATTTCCTTCATGTTCACCTTCTATTTCTGAGGCCTTCCGAACTCTCCTCCTATAAAAAGTGATGAATGCAAGACATATAAAAACTGCAGCCAAAACACTAATAACAATTCCAATTACTGCTCCTGTCTTGATTTTTTTCTGAGGCATGTTGGATGGTGGCTCGTCTGTAACAGTAGGAGTGAAATCTACACACATTGCAATTTAGTTAGCAGTAAAGATGTCTAAATTTTTCCATGCACTTACAGTTGTAAATTACAAAAATAGTTTTATAGACATTGTAGGAGAACAAAAAAAATTTAAATGCATTGTTCCCATTCAAAAAAAGAACATATTGCGTACAACTTCTCTAAATTAAATAAAATTAAAATAAGATTCCATCATTCTCTTTACCAGGTGTAACACTTATAGCTGATACTAGAGGTCCATAGGTCCCTTGTGTTGTAATACAGCAAGTTCCCTTTCCAGTCCAGAAAAAATGAATTTCAAGGAAATTTTCAGTCACATTTGTCTTCAAAGATCGAACTACTGCTGTATTTGAACCCCCTGCTTCCTTTCGGATGTCGAAATTCGTTAATTCTTTATTCCCCTACATATCAGAATGCAATTAGCTTCCATGCATTTTGATTGTAATGCTGATGATTTTGATACATGTTGCACTCTTACCATTTCAAAAGAGCAAAAGACCAAAAAAGAGCACAACATGGAAAATAATATGTACCATAAAGACAATGATTTAGAAAGAATAGAAATCATACGGGAATTTAGTAGTATACCTGAACATAAACATCAAAAATACGATGCCCGAGACTCTTGCAGGTTTCTCCATCTACAAAATTTATCTCAGCAAACTGTAGATTTACAGTATATGGTCCATTTTCAAGTCCTAAACCATAGTATCTTAGTGAATTGGGAGATAGGCGTGCTGTCTGGAACAGTTCTGTATCTAATGTATTTGCAATTTGAGATTGAGTGGTTGTATAATTTGGACCAGAACTGTCCATAAAATATCCAGTATTGCTGACTCCCCACCTCTGCATATCACTCACATAAAATGATGCAGCATCAAGTGTTTCATTGTCGCGCTCAAAAATTCCTTTAGAAGTTGTCTTTTGTTGCCCTCCACAGTTTATTGCAAAGTGAGAATCTACAAATTTACAAGTAAAATTGTAAAATCAATGATGTGTTTTAGCATTCTTAGGACAAGAGGGGGGAATTCTACTTTTCTTTCTTATCAGCAATCAATTTTGTTGTAGTGTAAAAAGAAACTAAATACATCATTCATACTCAGAAATAGTGTCTCGTGTGCACAATGCTTTTCATGTGACTCTGTTGAAACCTCACATCCCTAACTAATCACACATATTGAATTGGCAAGCTTTGCAGGTCAAAAATGAAGGAATGTTAAAAATGAAGCTGATCCAAGTTCTGGAAAAAGCGCACTCTTAGTAACAAGAAATGCATCATGCAATAAGTGAAGGTTTAATGGGACCTAGATAGCAAGAGAAACACTAACTAGAAAGACAAAAGAAGAATGAGAATTGAATTTCCCTATTTGTTTGTTGAACATTGAGATGATGCTTTAATAAGGGAAATGGGGTGTAACATCCCCAAGACAATTAAATCTTAGTTAATAATGGGGGTAGATCTTGATATAATTTTGGTCAACCCTAAAATTAATTACTGATATATGAGACCTATCTATTATGTTTTGTTACTCTTCATGTATATATATTTTTTAATTGGTTGAATGGGATTGAAATGGGCCCCACCCGCATTATATCATTGACCATATTACGATGGTATTACAACATCTTGGCAATTATGTATATATTGTTTGGCAAAATTTGAACCTTGGTCTCTGCGCTTGAAAATTGATGTATTTAACCAGTTGAGCTCCTACCATTTGACTTTTCAAGGTTCACCCATGGGATTAGAACTTTGGTCTACAATGTGAAATATTTATTCCCCACTGCTTGCCCAAAACCCCATGGACAACTTTTTATGCATATTGATGAACGCACTTTAATTGATTTATGATGATGGTTAGATTTGTGAAGAAGGATTAATCATTATGATTTTAATAAATGTTTATGAAACATTGTCAATGATTGATCTTTAAATGAGGTACTGCGGCAAGTGGCAATAGGATCAACAGAGTTTAAAAGAGTTTGAAAAGGTTCCAAAAGAGTATTGTTTTCATCCTAGAACCCCATCTTACGACTCTTTCCTCTCTTCACCTTGATGAATTTGATTCATGCATGAGGTAATAACTGGTTCTTCTCCATGAGAAGTGGCTTCTTTCATTTTCTCTTCCAACAAGCTTCCATGGTTATATCATGGGTTTCCTCTAGGCATAGAAGCAAGGGGCAGATTTGAAGAAACATCAACATGGACATGAGCAACTCTCCTAGGCACACTACAATAGGTAATATCTTTGAAGAATGATGATTTCCTTATGATTTTGAATGCCTTCTATGTGAATATAAAATGGGCCATGTTTGGTTGTTTGCATGAATGTACATGACTATAGAATGTGGAACAGTGCCCTAGTCAAGGATTTGTCTCGCATGCCTTTTGTTTTGGATAAGAAGTCATTATGGATATGTTTTAGACTGTATTGCTATGGAATGATGCCCTAGAGGACTTCCTAGTTAGGAATTGATGGCTTGGAAGATTGATATACTATTTTTTATTCTTTAAGCTCCTTGAGTTTGATGGCCTAGTGTATTTTGCTTGTTCTTGTAGCATAGCGGTAAGGATCCCCAGGGATGAGAGAATGACAGTTCTTAGGCCGAGGATATGTAGTTCATGGGAGAATAATCTGTCTAAGACGACATCATGCTCCAAACGACAAGTGTAGTTTTAGTCGTCAGGTTGGGCTTAGACAACAACACAACTAGATGGCATACATCCATCGACACTCTGATCTAATGGACTTCTCAGTCAGCGCATTGGCCTGATGGCACTTCCCAGTCGGCAACGTCCTAGACAACAGTTACAATCTCTAACGGTGATCCTCATGATGACATGACAGCATGACATGTCGACAGTCTCTGACAGCAATGTCACAGACGACACTTCTCACTTTGCGTCAGCTTCCTCCGACGTCGGCCTGGGTCTGATGGCGACGGTGACTGTAACTCTAACTGCAGCCGTAATTTGGATAGCGAATGTAATTTCCACAGTGTATGAGTCTGTCAACCTGCAACCAACACTATGCACAAGAATCTAACATTCTACCATAGACATCACCACATCATTAGACACACATTGAGGCCAAATGAATATATCTTTATTATCAAACTTCCATGGCATACAATCATGGCAGAGATTCCAATCTCTGTGATTGCAATCAGACTTCTCTCGTCAACCAAGCATACACACAGTTACAGCACATGGCATTGTCTTGCATTGCATACATGTTCTAGCATATCCAAAATGAAGTAAGGGGGTCTATTTAAAGCAATGTCTTGGTGGTTGGCACAACCAAATCCCAGGACATCATTACAAAACTGCCCAACTTCCTATTCTAATTACCTTAGAAAACCTTATAATTAATTTATTTATTAAAGTTTGCAATGACGGCTGCATTACATTTCATTTAGGCACATTTCATTTCATTACAATTAGTGTTTGCTACTTAGGCATTTTCACAAACACTTTCATTTCTACTTCTTACAACTATTGCCTAAAGTTCCTGGGTTATAAAGAGAAATCCGTAAACTCATTTTTTAATGCCTTACATATAAAATAAGAAAGTTATCCAATTAGGCAATAATGTCATTGACATTGACCGGTGTTGGGCTTGGTTTAGGAAGGTTTACTTCTTGTACACTTATAACATTGATATCCTACTACCCTCAATGGATGGAAGCATAGGAGTATGATGCTCTATGTTAGGTTATTAATTAATTTATTACATTATTTAGTTTTTAGAAAATAAATTAGTGCACACCAAGTTGGCAATCTAGAAGCCAACATGCACAATTTATAAAGTTAGAAATTGGTTTATTTTAGCAAGCTACAGTTAGATAGAATATTATGTACTCCATAGTTTGTTGGTTGGTAGGATTAGGGATCACACTGTTACAGGCTAATCATAGCCTCTAGCTTTGTATAAATATTATGCTTCCATGAATAAAATTAATAAGGCTTCCAACACTCTAGCTCCATGATTAGATTTGTTGGAATTCACAATAATTTCCAAAAACGTTCCAAAACATACATTCACCATGATCATATTCAGAATAGATGCAAGAGCGATTTGAAGATAGCATTGATAAATGAAATAGAGAGAGATGTAGGAGCTAGTTCTGGACAATAGCCAAAGTAGACATTGTACATAGGAAGAATAAATGCAAAATGTGCACAAGTTTTAAGTTTTATAATGTAAATAAAATGTGAAGTCAAATGTAGATGAGAGTCAAATGAAAAAGAAATGTATTGTCAAATGGAATGCAAGATGCCATTTTGATTAGATGACGTGGATGACGTCATGAGATTAATGCACGACTAATGTCATAGTCGTATAATGAGAATGTAGGCAGTTATGTGGTGAGGTGTTCAAGCAACAATTTCTTCTAACTGCCGACCCATAAGCATAAAAGGATCCCCCACTCATTTGTTCAACAATGATGGTAGGAGAGAGACAATAGTCTTGGAGAGTACGAGGATTACAAGATTGTCCTGTGAAGTCAGAGCATTCTATACAATCTATGTACTACAAGTCAAGACATACTTGTAATGCCAGTGTCGGACATGCAATGATAATGAAAAGGCATTCCATTTCCATCTATGTGTGCATGTCTGTGTGAGACTATGTTGCAGTAGATTGTTAGGTTGTGTACCAAGTTCTATGTGTGCAGGTTACAAGGAGTTGCAAACAAAAGTTACAGGAAGATATAGTGCAGTATAATTGTACGAAAGTCGTACAAGCGTTGTTGTCAAACTACCATATGAGGGTCATCACGAGTGTCGTACAAGGTGTGACGCAGTTGTCACCGTACAAAGTCATTGCCAATATATAGTTGTTGGGAGATTGCCGCCTTGATTGGATTTTAACGGTGTCGTACAAGTGTTTGCCATTCAAGTGCATGTTGATAGTGTCATACAAGTGCAAGTTGGTAACTTGTCATACAAGTGGGTTTGCCATACAATTAGAGTTGTCGTAGAAGGGTGTAGAATGTATGAAGTTAGACCAGCAATGACTGTAGTCTCAGTTGGCTCCTAGGATCTGTCTTTCCAATTGTTCCTCCAACTGTTAAAATACTCACCGTCGTGCTATATTTGGCACCGTTGTTGTCTGAAGTTCGAGCCTAGCATGTGTGAAGATTGGAGAGGTGGATGACAGATTCCTTGCTACGAGGACATGGGAGACGTAACCGCAGAAGAAGTGATCAGCCTGTAAGAAGTCAGAGAATTGCAGTCAAGGAGAACAAAACCTGAACAACTGGAAGTGGAACAAATTTGGAATCCTCAAGAGGAAGATAGTTCCAGTGATGAAAATGGAAGGTGGCATACATTGACAATGGAGGATGAGGTCCAACATGAGGTGCAACAAACAAACAAAGGATAGACCGAATAAGATGCTCGCACGAGTCAAGGCGCCAAGGTGGAGAGTGCATGGAGAGATGAGGTTGACCAATTGGTAACACCAACATAAGAGTGGGGGAGATTGCCAAGAGGTGCAAATGGGAGTCAAGCATAAGGAAAACAACGGGAGTGTGTGAAGACCAAAGCCAACGCTTGTGTATTCGTGAAGGAGGTTGTGAAGCATAGGTGCAATAGTGGGCAGTTGAAAATTGTTTGCTAGAGAGTTGTTTGGTGAAGAAGAACCAAAAATAGAAACACCAAGACCACGGGTACCAAGAGAAGAAGTACCTAGTGGTTTGGGCTTTGGGCTCTCTTTCGGGAGACCCAGGTTCAAACCATGATGGGGTGTGTGTGAGAGAGAGAGAGAGAGAGTAAGCTTGTTACAAAAAATGAGCCATCAGTAAGTGGGGAAAAGTCAAGAGAAGAAAATCATCCCCCAATGGCGAATATTGTCGTAGCGGTGGGAAAACAAGTGTCCACCTTTTTGGGTGATGGGAAGGAAGACCTAGAATGTCACGTTGGAACCTCTACTACTATATGGCATGCCAACAGACTAGATGACCAAGATGCTTGCTTAAGACTGTTTCCAACCACATTGTGAGGAATCGCAATGGACTGGCATCTAAAGAGGGAGAGAATGAATCCCTTCACAACATGGCAAGATCTAGTTGAGGAATTCAAGAAAGAATTCAGGTTGTTGAGGGATGACACTAAAATTATTGGGGAGATATACTCTACCAAATAGAAGAAAGATGAAGATATTAAGTCCTATAACAGAAGACTCAAGGAACTAATACATAAGATGGAAGTACAACCAACAGATGGGTTGCTACCGAGATAAAAGAAAAATATGAAGGTAGTACCGCCTACCACGTATCAAGAAGCATATGTGAGAACACAAAATTTGGAAAGTGAAGCAAAGCAGACGGTGGTGGGGATAAGTCACTTCAGAAGTGATGACTCTTACAGTGACAAAATAATTGTATGTAGCAATCCAAACGATGAAAAAGGACTTTGAGAGAATGATCAATGAGGTGAAGGGCGAAAAGAAGGAGAAGAAAGAAATTTGGTACTCAGACTATAAATCAGAAGGGCACACAAATGTGAATTGTCTGAGGAATGCGTATTGTAATATATGCTAAGTCATGAGGCATGCAGTGGGAGATTTTCCATTTTATTTAAGGAGTGTGAGGCACAAGATGATGATGATGCAGAAAGAGGAAAAAGAAGAAAAACCCAACACCTCCAAGAATGGACAAGGAGCGACGAGTGGTGGCTACAGGAATAATCATCGTGGATGAAGGCAACCCCAACAAAGTAATAGACAACAAGGAGAACAAAGTTGATTATAGTATGACTTGGACGGGAGACCCATTATTCAGTGTAGAAGATGCCAAGAGTGGGGACATTTCGCAAGGAATTATCAAAACCCACTAGTAAATACCAAAAATAGTAATAAAGAACATATGTGTAGGTGGTGTGAACTAGGCAATCATAAGGAGGTGAATTGACCTAAGAAATCCAGTTCCAACGGAACACAAAATGTCAATTTTATTGACATAGAACTTGTAGGGGACCAACCGAATAAGGACAAACATGTGCTAGCGGTGACAAGGGCTCGGGCAAAGAAAGTTGAGCAATATCCAAATCCTACCAAGGAGAAGGAGAGATGGCAGGAAGTGCATGATTTGATAGAGGAAGAAAACTAAAAGGTAAAGCAAGAAAGACTTCTCCAAGAGAAAAAGTTGAAGAAACCAATCACTATAGAGGAATTTAGGGAGAAACAATCATCAACAGAGTAATTGGTAGCGCAAGTACTAAACACGACGGTTGAGGTGAAGGTGTCCAGCTTACTTGGTGCAATACCTAAGCTTTATGCTAAGGTAGGGGAAATGGCACAAACGAGGAAGGTTGTGGAGCCACGATGTTAGGAAGTGCCAGCGATAAAGAGGGATCAGTTCATCGATCCAACAACGTTGATAATTGAAGCTGGGAAGAAGCCGACATTGATTCATATGGAGTTGCTAAACCATAAGTTGACACAAGTGATAGTTGATGGAGGGTCTAGTGTGAATGTAATGCCTGAGAAGACTTGGAAAGACATTTGAGCACCATTTTTGTGGTCTCCAAATTTTCGATTATATGGTGTAGACCAATATGGAATAGAAATGGAGTATTGACAAATCAAAAGGTAAATATTGTTGACCAAGAGTTCATCATGGACTTCATGGTGATTGCCATGCAAAAACCAGCCTATGATGCATTGTTGGGGCACAGATGGATACGGATGGCAAAGGTGAACCATAATTGGGAGAAAAAGATGAAAAAGGAAAAAGTGCACCGTCAGTTACATGCAAGGTGGTAAGGTGGCAGTTATCAAGCAATTATACATGGGCGGCAACCAACCCCACCAAATTATAAATATGTGCATTCAGGGAGGCTTGAGCATCATATAATTTGCTCAACGCCTAAGGAGATGGGAGCACAAAGAATGCATGTAAGGAGCAAAAGGCGGGAGGAGGTAGAACAAAGTGTCGAGGACGCAGACTACAATGCAGAAGTGAAGTGTGTTGGTGCAGTGCCGATGCAAGAGTTGACAACAAAAGGGGGATGAACTGCCAAAGAAGTGCAAAACTGATGAGTGTGCCCTAAGGAGAAGTTGGTGGTATTGCCGGAGGAAGAAATTGCAAAGGAAAATTGCCGCATGAAGGGTTTTGCAAAAGAGGGATTGTAGCCATATGCAACCGTATGGATGACCATAGAAGTAGATGAAGTGCAAACAAAGCAAGGATCTCTGATTTGTGAGAAGTGTAGCCATATGGATGAGGGTTGGAGCAAGCAATAGAAAAAGCATTCAGTTTGTGCACAAAGAGAAGGGCAGAGGAGGTTGTTGTACAAGCGGTGGAAAGGTTGTATGAGTCAAAGAGTGAACGACCGAGTTGGCAGATACCATTGCCATACAAGTGCAGAAGAGGTCAATTGTATAGGTGAAAGGAAGGACTGTTGTACAAGTTGTTAGATGGCAATGCCATACAAATTGAAGAAGTTGAACAACTTCCATACAAGTGGTGAAGGGTTGTCGTACAAGCAAAGTGATCACCATACAAACCTGAAGGACTACCATACAAGCAGAAGATTGTGACAGCAGGGGTTGTACAAGGTGCAATCCTGTGATAGTAGGGGCCATAAAAGTAGAACCAGTCATCAATCGAAGTTGTTGAGAAGAAAGGATGCAGAAAAGGCCAAGTATCATAGAGAATTCATCAGGTGGAATAGCAACAAAGAAGGGCCCCACCTGACTCGATGAAGCAAGCAAAACCTTGTGACAAAGGAAGTGTGAGGAGTCTTGCAAAATGCGTGCGAGGAAGGGAAAGAGAACGCAACTCAAATACTAAACAAGGTAGTAGCAATAGGCATGCTGGACACTCCAGAGAAAGGCCAAGAATCAGCACTTCGGAGGAGCAGGAAGTGGAGGCTTGGCCTCAAGAGGGGGAGAGAGCAAGGGAAAGGAGAGAATTATAGTACCCTTGAAGGATATCACGTGGATTCAGCTAGCAGGAGAGTTCTATAGGAGATGGTGGGACAAGATTAGGACTGGATCATCCGTTGAGGATAGCATTTAGGGATGCAGGAGTGAATTTTATGCTATAGATTCCAAACTTTGACAAGGAGTTTTTCAAAGGTTGCTACAAATACTGCAGACATACAATCCGTAATAGAATGCTAGTAGAGTTAGAGTTGGTGATCAAAAGCTGATGGTGGTGTTCTTAGCAAGCAACTTCAAAAGGACGTTTGGGTTGCCAAATCATGGATTATCGGTGAGAAAGGAGTCAATGGATTCAAATTGGTGGAGAGCGATGATCCATGAGGTCATCAACACCACTCCAGAAGAGGTAGCGAAGTTGTTGAAGCATGGGGGTCATGGAGTGAAAATGCAGCAATTGAAGATGTTGGAGTTATAGTGCGGGATGAATGTCATCATGTCCAAACTATCAAAAGAACAACAATCCTCAAAAATACCCACTTGGTTCATATCTTATGTACAGGGAAAAACAGCTCATGTGGCATATGATTCGGCATCATATTTATCATACTGTATTAGAAATTTCTTGATGTAGTATACAAGGAATTTTTCAATGGCTTTCCATGCCATTGCATTGATGATGAATGCTACTACATAGGCAAAGGTTTGATTTCCAAAATTGAATCCTCCAAGGGACATATCGGAGTAGGCACCAACAATTCTGAGATGGATCAATGTGATGGCACTAACAAAGCCAAGCACTCTAGTGAGGACAAAGAAAATACTGAAAAGGAAGGACATTGTGGAAGACGAAGGAAGTGAGGATTCAAACGGAATTGCAACACAACCAAGGATAGAGCTAGTGCAAGAGGAAAAGAGACAAAGTAGGTTAGAGCAATAGTGGATGAAGGCTCAATCTCAAGAACAACACCAACCAGAAGAGCAACCCCCACAACAAGCTACAATAGGTGTTGGTGGCAGTGCAGAACGGGTTGTGGAGGGAAGCAGAGAGAAGCGTGGAAGACCACAAAGGGTAGTGTGAATGGAGGACCCTACATAGCTGAGTCAGACTGTGCAAGGGGCACTATAGAGAGACAGATGACTTAGGAGAGGGTTGTAGTGGGTGAGTAGCAGCCTCGTAAAACTATTGCATAGGTTGGAAGGAAGAGGAAAGGAGGACAGTGTAGCAATAGGAGCCAATTGTAGTTGTGGATGTAGAAGAGGAGAAAGCAGCAATAGATACATGGGAAGGTGTAGGAGATGAGCAAGTGGAAAACATCCATTCCCTTGACATTTTCAACACCCCAGGACCTTTGGAGCAGGAGGATTCATGTGGATCACCTCCATTGGATGAGCATGCTGATTTTGGAATTACATTTGCAGCAAAAGAATTGGCTAGGAGGAGAGTATCAGTTATGCTAGAAGAGAGTTGGGAAAAGGGCAAGCAGTCTACATCAGCATTTAGAATATGGCAAAAAGGTGAAGGCAGACAACTGTTGGAGCAGGAGCCAGAGGAAGAGCAGGAAACAATGACAACTCATGTAGCACAACCTATATAGGAGAGCAAGGCATCCATAACACCGATCAACCTAACAGGCCAAAGTGGAGTAGATGTGGAAGAAACCACCACAGGAGATGATACAGACATGGAGTTCGATACAAGCGAGCAATTCATCATAGAAGTGCCAAATTTCAAGAGACCACCAGCTTTAGGGGATTGTATCAATGAGTAGGTTGATGTATTTTTCAAGAGGATATCTGGAGCCTTGGATAGAGTGAGATTGGAGTTCCAAGTTGGATGCGTTGGGAATTGGTGAAAATGACAGCTAATGGTGGAAAACAAAATAGGCAAGCTAGTGCAATGGGCTCAGGATGAGGAAAGGATGAAGAAGCTTGTCAATGTTCATCATAAGCAGCAATGGGAGCTAGAGATTGGCAATACATGGAGCATGATTGGAGTCAAAAACCTGCCACAAGGAACTCAGATGATTTACAAGCAGCCAGCAAGAGTGTATATTGATGAGATGAATGTGGCACATTATCCATTGGATGAAGCAAGTGTGAAGTATGTGAAGCTTGCACCTGAACTAGTGAAGACATATGCTAGGATTAACTTTTTGGCATACTTGATTGAATGGTTAACCAAAGGAGTGGATAAAATCCATGAGTCAAAGGAGGAATTGGATAACTAGTTGGAGGAGAAACTTCGGTTGATGAAGGAGAGTGTTGAATCAGAGCTAGTAGCATTAAAGAAGGAGGTTGAGGAGAAGAAGATGTTGATCAGACAGCTGAAATCCGAATGTTCATTGAGGGAACAACTGTTGGAGAAGAAGAACAAGTAAAGGTCCACGATCAGCTCATTGCAGAGAAGGATGAGCAGCTAACAATTGCAGCTAGGCATGAGGCAGAAATTGCAAGGAAATCCGTTGAGGTAACAAGGAAGGAGGCAGAAGTTGTATTTGCAAAGAGGAAGAGATATTGGCTAAGTTGGCAAAGACTGAGTAGAGAGGAAACAATTATAGGATATAGTGGAATTGGTATCTAAACTATGCCAAGAGGCTCAAGGGATAGACAAAGGCCCTCAAGCTACAGATCAAAGAGATGGGAGGCATACCTATTCCAACTCCTCAACATCAGCAAAATCCCATCCCACAAGAGAAGAGATAGTTGTTGACGAGGACGTCAACCAAGATAAAGGGGACGATAGATGTAGGAGCTAGTTCTGGACAATAGCCAAAGTAGACATTGTACATAGGAAGAATAAATACAAAATGTGCACAAGTTTTGTAATGTAAATAAAATGTGAAGTCAAATGTAAATTAGAGTTAAATGAAATGTAATGTCAAATGAAATGCAAGTAAAATACCATTTTGATTAGATGACATCAGCAAGGATGATGTTGTGAGATTAATTTATTAAATTTGTAATATGCACGACTAATATCATAGTTGTACAATGAGAATGTAGGCAATTATGTGGTGAGGTGTCCAGGTGGTAGTTTTTTCTAACTGTCGACCCATAAGCATAAAAGGATCCCCTTACTCATTTGTTCAACAATGATGGTAGGAGAGAGAGCATAGTCTTGAAGAGTGCGAGGATTCCAGGATTATCCTGTGAAGTGAGAGCATTTTGTGTGATGTGTATTGCAAGTGTAGAGATACTTGTAACGCCAATCTCGTATAGGCAATGATAATGAAAAGACATTCCATTTCCATCTGTGTGTGCATGTCTATGTGAGACTATGTTGCAGTAGATTGTTAGGTTGTGTGTACCAAGTTTTGCGTGTGCAAGTTACAGGGAGTTGTAGACGAAAGTTACAGTCTAGAATAACTGTACGAAAGTCGTCGTACAAGCATTGTTGTCAAATTTCCATACGAGGGTCATCATGAGTGTCGTACGAGGAAGGTTGTCATACAAGGAGTGTGATGGAGTTGTTGTACAAATTCATTGTCGACATATAGTTGTTGGGAGATTGTCGTCTTGATTGGATTGTAATTGTGTCATACAAACACTTGTCGTTCAAGTGCATGCTAATAGTGTCAAACAAGTGCAAGTTGGTAACTTGTCGTGCAATTAGAGTTTCCGTACAAGGGTGTAGAATGTATGAAGTTGGACCAACAATGACTGCAGTCTCAATTGGCTCCTAAGATTGGTCATTCCAATTGTTCCTCCAATCGTCAAAATACTCACCACTGTGCTACGAGAGAGAGAGAGAGAGAGAGAGAGAGAGAGAAAGAAATGACACAAAAGGAATAAGGGGTGGGTGCCTGTAGGCACCCCACAATATTTCACATATATCACACATTGATGCAATGGATCAATCATTGGGGAGTATTTATAGTGATACCAAATCCCCAATTAGATGTTAATCTCAAGCCGACATGACTTGAAGGTTAAATTACAATATAATAAATATATTACACCCTTTAATCAAGGTTATCCATAAAGATGGATTAACCAATATCACTAAGGGTGAATACATGAAGGGTGCCCTTAGGCTTACATGAACATGGTCATAGGCTTTACATAAATGATGCCATAAGGATTACATAAGTGATTCTCTGTAGGCTTACATATCCACTCACTTATAGGCTACACCGGTAGTGCTCATAAACACTCTTTCACACTTTTGGCCTTGGCCTAATAAGATCAGATTACACATACTTCAACACCCCCCCATAATCTGAGTTTAAGGGACAAGGACAGGAGACAAAGTAAGATCCCCCTATAATGGATGCTCTAGTGGGCCTTTTCTTTGCCATCTTCATCCTCTTCTTCATCATCAAAAAGCTTGTGTCTGGATCTCAAGAATTCTGTCTCAATCTTCTTCAATCTTGTTATGCAATTTTTGATGGTGTCCTTCCCTTTTACAATACTCACATGTGGTTGACTTATTTGAAATCTTAGACTTGCCCTTGGGCAACTGAGCCTTAGATTCCATTGATTTGAAGTCCTTTGGATGAGCCTATATATGAGAAAGAGCTCCACAATTCTTCATTGCAACTTCATAATGGATAAGAAGCTTGAAAAGTCCTTCAAGAGAAATGGGTTGTGGCTCCTTGATAGTCATAGCATTCACATAAAAAACCAAGCCAACTATATGGGGAGTATTATTGTGAGAGGTAAGTGTGGAGATAAAACGATAAATTGCATTAACCATAATCATAAGGTTACATTGATTAAATAAACATTCAAATAACCATTTGAGAGAAAAAGGGGGGAAAGGAGAAATTGGGGGAAAAGAAGGTTAACGTGAATTCTCTTGCCGCCCAAATGCTGTCGTCCACTGCCGTCCAGGTAAGGTAAAAGGTAAGTTACCTTTACCCAAGGTAAAATAATATTTTTAACCTTTTACTAATGGTAATTTTCCAACATTCTCCCCCTTAAAGTTGAGAGGACTGACTATATAGTCTCTCAGCTTTATAAATTGAGCTTTAGCCATGCCTTTGGTGAAGATGTCTGCTAGATTATCCAAAGTGCAACAATATTGAAGCTCAACTGTCTGTTGTTCCACCATATCTCTTATGAAGTGATACTTCATATCAAAATGTTTTGACCTTTTGTGGTGGATCGGATTATATGCCAACCGTATGGCACTCGATATTATCACAATTCAGTTTGGTTGGACCAATTTGTTTTTCGCCAATCTCTTCAAGGATTTTCCTCAACCGGAGGATTTGAGTACTAGCATGAGTAATGGCTATATACTCAGCTTCTGTAGATGATAATGCTACAACAGATTGCTTCTTGGAACTCCAAGTTATTAGTCCTGAACCTAGACTAAAACAGTTCCCTAATGTAGATTTTTTGTCATCTATATTACGCCCCAATCGCTGTCACTATAACCAATTAACTTCACAGAGTTAGACTTGTGGTAATGGATTCCAAAATCCAATGTACCTTTTACATATCGTAAAATTCGTTTGGTTGCTTGAAGATGCAGCTCGGATGGGCATGCCATAAACCGTGATACAAGAGAAACAACATACTGTATATCTGGCCTAGTGTTGGTGAGAAACATTAAACTCCCAACCATGCTTCTGAAATTGATCAAGTCAACTTTTGGTGCTCCATCTTCTTTGGTTAGCTGGATTCCATGTCCTGTTGGTGTTGCAACTGATTTGCACCGCCGCATAGCAAATTTCTTGATCATGTCATGAGCATATTTCTGTTGACATATGAAGATCCCATTCTTTGATTGATGTACTTCCATTCCTAGGAAGTATCTCATTAATCCGAGATCCTTCATCTCAAATTGATTCATCATGGAGTTTTTGAACTCCATATTCATTTTATTATTACTACCCATAAATATTAGATCATCCACATATAAACAAACTATGAGGATATCTACTCCATTCTTCAGGTAGTATAGCGTTGGTTCACTCTTGCTTTTTGTGAAACCATATTTGCTGAAATAGCTGTCAATTCGTGAGTACCATGCTCGTGGTGCTTGCTTGAGGCCATAAAGTGCTTTTTTCAATTTATAAACAAGATTCTCTTTTCCTGGTTCTTGGAAACCTTGAGGTTGTTGAACATACACCTCTTCTGTCAGGTATCCATTTAAAAATGCACTTTTCACATCCATGTGTTGAATTTTCCATCCTTTATGGGCTGCCAAGGAAAGAACAGTTTTGATTGTTTCTTGTCGAGCAATTGGAGCAAAGGTTTCCTCATAATCTATTCCATATTTCTGAGTAAAACCCTTAGCTACTAATCTTGCCTTGTGCCTTTCAATGCTTCCATCAGCATTGAATTTGGTCTTATAGACCCATTTACATCCAACACATTTTTTTCCCTTGGGAAGCTTCACAAGCTCCCAAGTATCATTCTTTTTAATTGAGGATATTTCCTCTTCCATGGCATCTTGCCATATACTTTCAATGCAAGCTTTTTCATAGCTAGATGGTTCTAGCTGTGCAGACAGCCCAACAAAGCATAATTGACTACATCACCCCTTGGTTCATGAGACTCATCATCTCCCGACATTTGAAGATTTTCAAGTCTTGACAAAATGTCGTCCATCTCACTAGCTTGACTCCTAGTGTATCTTTGTTGGAAATTCCTATCCAACATTTGAGAAGATGGATGACTCTGTAGTATGCGCTTTCCTCTATTTGTCTCTTTCCTTTGAGAAACTGGATCTATCTCCATCGGACTTGGAGCGCTTACAGATCTATGAAATCATTTTGGAGAATTTGGGGGTGCCAACAAAGAAGTCCCTCTTGGACTTGGTGTACCACTTGATGTACTTGATGAAGTTTCCTGATGTGGAATTTGTGGAGGAGGACTTTTTCCACTGCTTTTCTTGGGTTGTACCAATGTGGGAGGTACTAATGTGGAACTGTCCGAATTAGAGTCAAAATCAACAAATTTTTTATGACCCCATTCTCCCCCTTCATCAAAAATTACATCCCTGGAGATAATGATTTTATGTGTCTTGGGATTGTACAATCTATACCCTTTGGTTGAATCACAATACCCTACAAAAACACATGCTTGACTCTTTGGATCAAGCTTCTTTCTCTTCTCCTCAGGAATGTGTGCATAAGCTAAAGAACCAAATACTCGAAAATGTTTGACATTTGGTTTCTTACCGTACCATCCTTCATAAGGAGTGATACCATCTAAACTAGAAGTCGGACTTCTATTTAGAATATATGCACTAGTTCTCACTGCATCTGCCCAATAGCTGTTTGTGAGATGCTTTGCCTGAAGCATTGTGCGTGCCATTTCAACAAGGGTGCGGTTCTTTCTCTCGGCCACACCGTTCTGCTGTGGGGTATAGGCAGTGGTGAACTGCCTTTTTATCCCATTTTGCTTACAATAATGTAAAAATTCATTTGAGGAGTACTCTCCTCCTTTATCAGTGCGAAGACATTTGACATAGTAGTCACTTTGCTTTTCTACATTATTTTTGAAGTCTATGAAGCAATCAAATGCTTCATCTTTGTGTTTCAGAAAATAGAGCCAACACATTCTAGAATAATCATCTATGAATGTTAGAAAATAAGAATTGTTTCCAAGGCTTTTTGTTTGCATTGGACCACAGATGTCCGAATGTACTAGCTGAAGAGGATAGCTTGCTCTCCACGCTCGGCCTCTTGGAAACTTCGTTCTGGAGTGCTTTCCCAAAGCACATGCTTCGCATACCTTCTTATGTTCTGGAATTTTTGGTAGTCCTGTCACCATAGCTTGTGATGTTAACATTTTCAAGCTAGCGGAATTGAGGTGACCATATCTCAAGTGCCACAATTCACTTGGATTTGTAATAGCAATGTTTGCAAGTTGAGCTCCCCCCGGCTCACCAAATTTTAGAGGGAACAACCTATTCTTTGTCATAGGTACTTCGTGATGACCCGGTTACAATTGTTTTTATCAAAGATTGTACATTTTCTTTCATCAAAAACTAATTTGTAATGCTTCTCCATCATTTGGCCAACACTCAACAAATTGTGTTGTAGTCGTGGAGTATAGTATATGTCATTCACATTTTTAAGGCCTTCTTTTGTTGGAACTTCCATAGCTCCTATGCCTTCAACTTGCAAGGATTTATTATCCCCTAACTTAACATGAGATTTGTAATTTGAATCTAATGTAGCAAAGAGATTTTCTTTGCCACTCATGTGGTTGGAGCAACCAAGTATCTAAAATCCATGTATCATTTAGATTTTGATCTGGTTGTCCATAAGAGAGAAAAAGGTTTGGTGGACCTTCTTCTTCTCCGTAGAATGAGCCATATTGACCGCTTTGATCTTTTGAAGTCTTTGACCAGCAGTCACGAGCGAAGTGGCCTTGTTTCCCACAATTGAAACAAGTTGTTTTAGTCTTGTTACTTCCTCGTCCTTGATTTCCACGGCTCGCATTGCCGCTTTGGTTCTGATTGGCTCCTCTGTTTTGATTTCCACCTCTGTGTTGATTTCCTCCTCTGTAGGAGTTGCTTTGTCCTTTGCCTCTTTGTTGTTGTCCTCTGCCTCGGCCTTGTCCTTGTCCTCGTCTTGCAGTTTCATTCGAAGTGAAGGCTTTGTCATCACCTCCATAGCTTGTTGAAGGTGCTCCTTGAAGTCTCTCTTCATGTGATGTTAATGATCCAATCAAACTATCAAATGTAAGAGTAGAAAGGTCTTTGGATTCTTCAATTATGATTGCAATGTGATTCCACTTAGGAAGAAGTGTTCTCAACACTTTCTTCACAATTGTTTCATTTTTTGTGTCATCACCTAAAGTTTGCATCATATCAACTATCGCTTTGACTCGTATACAGTAGTCTCCGACTCTTTCATTTTCCTTCATTCTAAGATTTTCAAAATCTCTTTTCAAGGTCTGAAGCCTGACTTGCTTTACTTTATCACTTCCTTGGAATCCTTCTTTCAAGGCATTCCATGCATCTGTAGCAGTTAAGTAAGATGCAATTCTAGGAAAGATACTTGGATCTAATGCTGATTGAAGATGGTATAAGGCAAAAGAATTATTTTTCTGTGCATCTTTGTAGATCTTCTTATCATTTGCACTTAAAGTAGTCCAATCTGTTGGAGCAATGTAACCGTCTTCAATAATATCCCATAGTCCTTTTCCGATGAGTAATGTCCTCATCTTGATGGACCAGTACTCATAATTATCCCCACTGAATTCGGGAATTGGTAGATTATTATGTGATCCCATTATTATCTACTAAAACAAGAAACCTCTCTTATATAGTCTTATTTCAAAAAAGACTTTACAAACTATCAAGCCTTGCTTGATTTACAATCATAAACAACTCACTCTTGTTGTTCAACAATTACAAAATTGTCAACGACTTGTTCATCATCGTCACTGATCAATATTATTTCAGGAGAAGGAGTTTGTAGGATTTCAACTGAATTACTATAATGAGTATATTCTGATCCTTGTGAAGCAATTGCCACTGTGTCGGATTGTTCAAATCTGCTGCCAAAGGAGTTATCTTCTGAATCTGCTTCGTATCCTAGATCAGGATTTCTCTGGTGTGCAATAACCGCGTTTTGCAACTGTGAAAAAACTGTATTAAGTCCTAGTGTTTTCACGTGCCTATCAAAGTTTTCAGCGTTTGTTCTCAGTAATAACTTGCAGAGGGCATGATAACATCCTTCCGATCTTATCATTTAAGAAAATTTCCCAAAATTTTCTTTTACAAAGATTTCCTCTTAGGAAATAATAAAAAAAAATTTTAACTTTCAAAGTTTTTTTTTAAAAAAACTTTTACAATTATTTCCTCTTAGGAAATTTCTATTATCAACTTTGAAAAAAAAAAATTAAATTGTACAGATATTTCCTCTTAGGAAATTACAATAAAAAAAATTTAAAATTTAAAATATTTCCTTATAGTTTTTTTTTTTTAATTTTAAAACTATTGACCCCGTCGAGGATCGATCCTGCGACCTCGCGGGCGTCAAGACAGTAGGTAGCCGTTGTGCTACCGGGCAGATCCGGGAGCTAAGCGAGCTCCCTGCCCAATGGCCTTCACTAAATCACGCGAGGCTAAAAAAAATTGACCCCGTCGAGGATCGAACGTTCGACCTCGCGGGAGTCAAGGCTAAGGGTAGCCGCTATGCTACCGGGCTGATCCGGGAGCTATGCGGGCTCCCTGGCCTATAGCCTTCGCGTCGAGCGCGAAGCTAGTATTGGCTTCGCGCTTCGCGAAGCTTTTAATTTCTTGGGACTTTAGTCCCACATCGCCCGTGAGGCGATGTTCTTGCTCTTTAAAAAGAGCAAAGCACATATAGTGCTTTGATTGCCTGCGGGCAATCTATGACAACGAAGACCACCTTTTGCCTCGGGCCGCGTGTGGGTCGCCACGTCAACGAGCCTCGGGCCGCGCGCAGGTCACACCACGCCACGTCGCCACGCCATGTCAATAGCGCCTCGGGCTGCGTGCAGGTCGCCACGCCACGTCAACAGCGCCTCGGGCTGCGTGCAGGTTGCCACGCCACGTCAACAGTGCCTCGAGAATCATGTCGATCTGTTGCTCCTGCGGGCCGCCTCGTCCAGCTCCACCAGTGCCTCGAGAATCATGTTGGTCTGCTCCTACGGGCCGCCTCGAGATCCGTGCCGCCTCGGCTCCTACGGGTTGCCTCGGGATCCGTGCCACCGCCTCGAACTGCGGGCCCCATCGCCTCGGGATTCGGGCCGGTCTCGGCTCTCCGCTCTGATACCAAATGTGAGAGGTAAGTGTGGAGATAAAACGATAAATTGCATTCTAACAATAATCATAAGGTTACATTGATTAAATAAACATTCAAATAACCATTTGAGAGAAAAAGGGGGGAAAGGAGAAATTGGGGGAAAAGAAGGTAAATTCAAATTCTCTTGCCGCCCAAATGTTGTCGTCCACTGCCGTCCAGGTAAGGTAAAAGGTAAGTCAGCTTTACCCAAGGTAAAACATATTTTTAACCTTTTACTAATGGTAATTTTCCAACAATTATTGGTAGTAATAGATTTGACATACTCTTCATCACCCTTTACCTTACCTCCTGCAAGAGCTAAGTCAACTTTTAAGGCTTTAAAGTGAGTTATAGTCTTCAGAATTATTAAAATCTAAAATATTGAGATTGGAAAGCTCTATCTCTATTCTCTTAACTTCAATAGTACTTACTTTTCCATAGAGATCCTTCAGTATTATCGATACGTAAATAGGATCAATCTTCTCTCTAATATGGAAAAGTAAATTTGGCTCAACTGGTATGAAAAAGAGACCAACAACTTCCTCCTTTCTAGCAAGTTCCTGATCATCAAGACCTTTTGTTTCATCGTTAAAGATAAACCAAAGATCCTTACTTCTGAGTAATTCTGCCATTTGAACTGACTAGGTGCCATAATTTTACCCATTGAGGTGAGTAACATACCCCAAAGAATCCATTTTGCATAAAACTCCACACAAAACCGTAGCAACTCCATAAATTGACGTCACCACTGCATAAAGCTCCAAAAATTGTGCGGTTTGGAAAAAAGGGCTTCAAATGCTTTTGTATGCAAAAGTTATGGCCTCTAGACGATTTGATATATTAGCACTCAAATTAAAAAAAAAAGACCAAATGCCAAACCTTAGAAAGAATATCACTGAATCAGGTCCTACCGCATGGTGCAATTTGTAGTTGACACTTGATTGAAAATGATTGGGTAATGTCTGCTTCTGATCAATGAATAACAGTTTGACAAGTTGACTAATATGATTGGTTAGGAGTACTTATTCATATATATATATATATATATATATATATATATATATATATATATATATATTGCAAATTTAAGGGTTCATGGCTAGCAGGGTTTCAACCTAAGACCTTGCCCAAGAAAACGAGAAAGCTTGCGAATGTGCCAAGCGTATGCTTTGAGATATCAATGACTATCCATATTTATCAACATACCCTGTCTTGAGTGAAGAAGAAAAGGACTATGCTTGGACTTGAACCCCTTTCCTGTCAACTTCAAATGAGAGCTCCAACCACTATGCCATGTTGCTTGGTTGAGGTTGTAGAGAGGAAAATCTTATCTTCAACAGTCAGAAAGTCACAACACATTCAATTTTGGCTTCATGGCCCATGGGCATGCATTGATGCCTTGATTTTTCTTCCAAAAAGGAACCCTTAAAGGATTCAAACCAGCGTCCGTCTCACCACAAGCAAGGCTACCAACCGTTGCACCACATGGACAGTTTGGAGCTAGAAGGAAGAATAAGCTAAAAAATGAACAATGTACCTGCTAAAGATGTTGCAATTAAAGGAGTCCCTAGCTTTCAAACTAGCAACCTCTGGTGATCAAAGCACAATACCAACCACTGCGTTGTAGCTTTGCTTTGATTTCTTGATCCAAGAAATCATCATCTCGAGGGTCAAGGAGGGTGTTAATTCTAGCTCGTGTGTCACCCATAGGAGATGTCGTCTCAAAGACCATGCATCAAAAACATTGGTCCCCCAAGATATGAATCTACAACTGTTTGCCTAGCAATGAAGCTTAATACCACCACACTACTCTCTTAGATGTAGGGGATATAGTTCCAATGATAGATGAGGTAACGATGAGAGGAGAATACTAAAAGGAATATCAGCGGGAGTCGAACTTGAAATGTCTAGGGGCAATCAAGAGTGCCTACCATTGTGCTCTGCCTTTGAGTGCATTGGAGATCCACACAAAACAAGATGCATCAAGCATAAAACAAACAAGACAAGACCCAATTTTCAAATTTTGAAAATTTAGAAATTCAAAAAGACAAGGCCCAAACAAATGGTTCCCTCGATTACCTTGAAAGCTACTTCTATTGCGTTGAAGGATGCAAGATATTTTCTATTTTTGTGTGATGCAGCTTTGTTCTTCGCTCTGATACCATGTTGGAATTCACAATATTTTCCAAAAATATTTTGAAACATACATTCACCACAATCATATTCAGAAAAGGCACAAAGGCAATTGAATATAGCATTGATAAACAAAATAGAGAGAGGAAAAGAGATAAAAAATACAAAAGGAATATAGGCACCCAACACTTTTCATTTATATCACACATTGATGCAATGGATCTGTCATTGGGGGTTTTTATAGTGATACCAAATCCTCAATTAGATGTTAACCTCAAGCCGACATGACTTGAAGGTTAAATTACAATATAGTAAATATATTACACCCTCTAATCAAGGTTATCCAAAAAATATGATTAACCAATATCACTAAGGAAGATTACATGAAGGATTTCATTAGGCTTACATGAACATGCCCGAAGGCTTTACATAAATGATGACCAAAGGCTTACATAAGTGTTGCCCATAGGCTTACATATACATTCACCTGTAGGCTACATTAGTAGTGTTCATAAGCACTCTTCTACAATTTTGACCTTGACCTAGTAAGATCAGATTACACATACTACAACAAGATTGTGACTTCATGTTTGAAAGAGAGTCTTTGATTTATGAATATTTGAATGTTCTGGTGTCTTCCATGGGGCTTGTTGGCTTGGACCCACAAATGTGTCATAGGTCCACAAAAATAACTTCTATATGTATTGAGTGTGTCTAAATAGTACCGTGCTTTTGCATAATGTGTTGGATTTGTGTAGTACTAGGATACTACTATTGCACTTCAAAACTAAAATTCAGTAGTGTTAGGAAGCATTGGCATAGTAGATTGGAGCACTCCTTGAAAAAAAGTGGTTGGAGAAAATCAAATAGTTTGTTAGAATGCTTTGAGCATGTTTTTTAGGGCCAATTTTGTTAAATGAAGGCTGAAGACGAAAATTGTAGGAAAATTTGAACAAGTTCTAGATCCAGCAACCTATCAGTCTAATCAAGTGAATTACCTGCATGTCAGTGAATTGTATACACAAGCAATTTGTCGGAGCACCAAGCAAATTGGTAGACAGGGAGCCATGGTTGTAGAATTTGAGGCACAATTCTTAAGGAAACTATCTTGATAGTGAGTCTTTACCTCCAGGTGACTTTTAGTAATACTCTAAAGGGCTTAGTGCATGTTTAGTGCCAAATTTGATTGGCAAGGCATGTTTTGGATAAAAGATTCCACCAAATTAGCTTTAACTAAAGCTAAAGCGACTTCACCATAATTAGGAGTAAGGTTAATCATACTTTCTATAAATGGGAGCTTAATTCTTATTGTAATGATCCTTTGGCCATTTTTGGAATATAGAGATACTCTTCATGAAGAAAATTATCCATTGATATTAAACTAAATTTAGTAGAAAGATTGTGCATGATGTCTGTGGATCAACTTTGGCCTTTGACCTCCTGATTTATGGTCGTATGATGCTTGTGACTCCACCCTCCCATATTTAGTTAGTCCTTTTTCTTTGTTATTTCAAGAATTTTGCAAATCTAATCACACTGAAATTATTTGGTCACTTTTGAAGAATCCCATTGGATCAACATTAATCTTGCTACGGTCACCCGACTGTATTTGTTTTCCTACATTTATTTTATCCCTTTTCCCTCAAATCTATTTTGTTTGCTCTAAATTAATTTAGATTAGCTAGATTAACTTGAATTTGGAGGCTGAAAGGATAAACCCCTTTCTTCCTATGTTGAATTATGATCTCATGGATGCAAAATATCGCAGATCAACACATTGAATTGGTAATATAATCTATACCATGCTTACATAAACATGTAAAAAAATATATGTTACTTCTCTTGCTTTCAAGATGATTGTACAATATTTGCACATGCTTAGTAAACCATGCAAGCCAGATTCTCAATGAGAATATAATGGTTGTCTCAGTACATTTTTTGACTGATATGTTGGTTTACAAGAATGATAAACAGGGGCACTTCATATTGTATAGTATGTTGTTCTCCTTCATCTTAATTATCCCACCGTGTTGCAACCTTGTGTTAGGCTTTGATGCCTTTATAACTCTTCAAGTATCATCTAGAAGAACTTGAACCTTATCTATAATCACAAACAGTCCCCTGCCATTCACACATATGTAATGATGTGTGCTTGTGTCGTTTTTGTCATTCTTAGTGAATGTTGATAATAGCAATTGGCAAGAAGATCTCCATTTTTGAATTGTTACTAAACTTGGAGAACTACCTTCAATCCCGACATGGTTGATGGAAGTCACCACTGCTAGTGAGGAAATGTGAGAGGTCTATGGTTGTGCTAAGATTTGTTGGATGTGATCTTTCCTCATGACCAAGGCCAAATTTTTATAATGTAATTCTATGCAAGGCTATGAACTAACATTCTATAATGTGACATGGGCTCTATTGTAAGCCTACATGCCATAGTTAACTTTGCAAAGTTAACTCTATACCCTAACCTTAATATTTGTTGATTGGTAGCTGTGTATGATTTGAGCAAAGCAAGGGCTGCTCAAATCGCCAAAGGTTGTGATGCCAAAAAGATGCTAACCATCAAATGTTGGCACTCATCTAGACTTTTTGACTATGCAGGATAATGTCATAGCAACTTATGGCACCACTCTTGCTTATGCTTCTAATACTAGCTTCAGCATCATGCCTACAATGGCATCATCCCACCGCCAATGGTGTTGATGCCTCGTGTCATAAATTGGTGCTAAAATCTGCATAAGGGATATTTCCACTATTAGGTGTTAGATAAAAAGCTACAACTACCAAGTCTTGCCACCAAGCACTATGCTAATTGGAACCAACTTTCGATAAGCAAACAGACGGTTTTGTAACTATTTATTGAAACTGCTTTTTGATCAATTGAAAGCTAAACCATTTCACATTCCAATTGTTTTGTAGCTACCTGATGCAGAAGCATCCAGCGGCACCAGATGCAGAGGCATCCAGTGGCAGGAGGGCCACTTCAGAAGAGTCGGCTAAGGAAGAAAAAGATGAAGAAAGCTTGAGGGCAAAAACTGTCACGATATCGCGACAGAAATTGTGTCGCGATATCGCGACACAAGTGGCGCGGAAGACTTGGCAGACGGAGGGTCGCGAAATCGCGACCCAGACGAGAAGCAGAAAGAGCAGAGGACGGAGCGTCGCGAAATCGCGACTTGGAAAGCAGCAACAGAGGGGAGCAGTTGGGTTGTCGCGATTTCGCGACATGTCGCAAAATCGCGACAGCAGGGCAGTAGCAAAGGGAAGCCGTTGGGTTGTCGCGAAATCGCGACTGTCGCGATTTCGCGACAGCAGGGCAGCAGTCGAAGGGAACTGTGGAAGTGTCGCGATTTTGCGACACGTCGCGAAATCGCGACGAAAAGTTGAAGAGGAGACAAGGCAGCAGGGAGGTCGCGATATCGCAACGTCGTGAAATCGCGACGAAAAGTTAAGGTGAAGGCAGGTAAGCGGAGAGGTCGTGATATCGCGACATGTCGCGATATCGCAACCAAAAGAGGAAAGGAGCGCAGGGAAGCTGAAACATCGCGATATCGTGACATGTCGCGATATCGCGACGGAGAGAGAAGAAGACGAAGAAGAAGAAAGAGATGGCGGGAAACCGCGGCAGGCGGTATTTTCAAAGGCTGTTATGGACGACACGTGGCACAAGGTGCAGTAAAGGCGGACAAGAACCAAGAAGCGCGGGAAACGAAGAGGATGGGCGCAGAGTATCTTGACAGGAAGCGGCGATGATAGGGACCGCGTGGAGTGGGGTTTTAAATCGGGTTGGTGTCCCGATTTTTGGGTTGATGTTCCAGAGGGTCGGGGCCTCTATAAAAACCCAGTCTTTGTAATAAATCGGGTTGGTGTCCCGATTAATGCGTAAGAGGGTCGGGGCCTCTATAAAAACCCAGTTTAATGTTATCAAGGAGGTGGTGGATCGGAGATTGCACGCAGAGTGTGGAAGTGAGAAGACCAAGCCGAGCGCTGGTCATTGTAAAGCCTGCGGGCTGTTTATGTATGCATTTTCAGATTAATAGATGAAATTTTTTGGATTTGCGTGAGTGTGAGAGCGTGTGATTTTCCCGTCCCCCATCAGTGGTATCAGAGCTAGTGATTCTGAGTGTGCAGCAGATTCACCGAACGTGAGGCAGTTGCGCCAGGATCTGTGGTAGGGTTCTGAGAGAGAGAGAGTTAAGATCTTGGAGCGTGTTAGCAGATCACCGACAGTGAGGCAGCTACACCAGGATCGGTCAAGCTTTGTAAGAAAAGCAAGGAAATATGCCTCCACGAAGAAGCCATGGCGGGGAGGAAGATATGGTGCCGGAGGAAGAGTTCTTGGCATTGCAGCGGCAATTTAAAGCCCTGCAAGAGGAGTGGCTCAGCATAATATTGCGGGAGCAAGAGGAGTGATGCAAAAGGCGGGAAGAAAAACAGAAAAAGAGAGATGCTAGAGTGCATCAGAAGCTGAAGCTGAAGAAGACTGCATGCAAAGAAGAGTGCAGCAGTGCCAGGATCTGCCTGGAAGAAGGCAGAAATCTAACTGGCCAAGAGGAGGAGTTGAAGCAGGCTGCAGATGAAGAAGTATGCAGCAGTGGGAGAATCTTTCTGGAGGAAGACAGAAGTTATGTGGGCCAGGAGAAAGGGTTGGAGCAGGCTGCTGAGGCAGAGAAAGGTCTGGAAGTGCTGCAGGAGGCAGTAACCAGACAGTGCAGAAGTGAAGATCACTTCTCCACTTACCCCGGGTGTCTGATGCAGGAGCATCCAGCAGCACTGCGATGCAGAGGCATCCAGTGGCAGGAGGGCCATTTCAGAAGAGTCGGCTAAGGAAGAAAAAGATGAAGAAAGCCTGAGGGCAGAAACTGTCACGATATCGCGACAGAAATTGTGTCGCGATATAGCGACACAAGTGGCGTGGAAGACTTGGCAGACGGAGGGTCGCAAAATCGTGACCCAAACGAGAAGCAAAAAGAGCAGAGGACGGAGCGTCGTGAAATCGCGACTTGGAAAGCAGCAACAGAGGGGAGCATTTGGGTTGTCGCAAAATTGCGACAGCAGGGCAGTAGCAAAGGGAAGCCGTTGGGTTGTCGTGAATCGCGACTATCACGAAATCGAAATCGCGACTGTCGCGAAATCGCGACAGCAGGGCAGCAGTCGAAGGGAACTGTGGAAGTGTCGCGATTTCACGACACGTCACAAAATCGCGACGTCGCGAAATCGCGACGAAAAGTTGAAGAGGAGACAAGGCGGCGGGGAGGTCGCGATATCGCGACGTCGCGATATCGCGATGAAAATTTAAGGTGAAGGCAGGTAAGCGGAGAGGTCGCGATATCACGACATGTCGCGATATCGCGACCAAAAGAGGAAAGGAGCGCAGGGAAGCTGAAACGTCGACGGAGAGAGAAGAAGACGAAGAAGAAGAAAAAGATGGCGGGAAACCGCGGCAGGTAGTATTTTCAAAGGCTGTTACGGATGACACGTGGCACAAGGTGTAGTAAAGGCGGACAAGAACCAAGAAGCGCGGGAAACGAAGAGGATGGGTGCGTAGAGTATCCTGACAGGAAGCGGCGGTGACAGGGACCGTGCGGAGTGGGGTTTTAAATCGGGTTGGTGTCTCGATTTTTGGGTTGATGTTCCAGAGGGTCGGGGCCTCTATAAAAACCCAGTAATTGTAATAAATCGGTTGGTGTCCCTATTAATGCGTAAGAGGGTCGGGGCCTCTATAAAAACCCAGTTTAATGTAATCAAGGAGGTGGTGGATTGGAGATTGCACGCAGAGTGTGGAAGTGAGAAGACCAAGCCGAGCGCTGGTCATTGTAAAGCTGCGGAGCTGTTTATGTATGCATTTTCAGATTAATAGATGAAATTTTCTGGATTTGCGTGAGTGTGAGAGCGTGTGATTTTTCCGTCCCCCATCACTACCATACATTATATGTATAGCCTAGGACTATAGTTTAGGACCTCTCTCTCTCTCCCCCCCTTCTTGTAGATCTTCCTCTATGTTTATGTGTTGCTACTTCTTTCACTACATAAAAACTAAGTGTATGAGTGCCTTGCACATGCCACACCTCATATAATGCAAAGTATTGTTGCCAATTCTGCTATATGAGTCTTGTATTTTGTAGTTCACTGTAAATAAAACTCCCTCACTACTTGGAGAGAAAGTACTTGTGCCTTGTTTTTCTGCGCAACTTTGACTCGTAACTCACTTGACACGACAAGCTGGTTCAAAGGAATTATCCTTTGCACCACCATTTTGGGCCCCATGATACAAATCAATTGGTATCAAAGTGTTTTGATTTCTCATTATAATCTTTTGCATCTTGTTTTCATTTGTTTACAGTGGTTCTTGCCAACAATAGATCCTCCAATATGCTCCATCATTGAATGTCTACCCGTACATGCTTGTGGTATTAAAAGAAGGGCATCACACAAGGTTCTGTATCCAAGGACTGTGAAGAAGCTGCACTCATAAAAAAATATACAAGATGGGCAAGTTATCTTCAACAAAGACCAAGCCCTAAGATGTCAAGAAGCTCATTTGAGATTTCTTGGAGGAATAGGAACACTCTATATGGGCAGTTTTGGGATTTCATGATCAACATAGGAGCACTATCAAATGTAGGCAATAAATTAACCTCCCAGAAAAATAACTGAATTTTTGTATAGAAGCTAAATTCCAAATTTTGACAAGTTTTTAATTGTAATTCTGGAAAAGTAAGATGCGACATGAAATGCGCATCAAATTAGATGAAATAAGAGTAAAATGTAATTAAAGTTGAAATGAAATGAAATTTGGTGAAATTAGCATGAAATTAGATTTGATAAAAATCAAAGTTAGAACCTTAGAAAACATTAATGAGCGCATGATTGGAGGTTGTGGGGTGGCGGTTGTAAATGATGCATTGTCATATTGATTTTCTTTCTTTTCTATTTCAGCCAAGGTTATGCATAGCGGAAAATCATCGCCAAATTGGCGAAAATTAGGATTTTCAAAATTTGAAATTGGCTAATCTCGGGACCTTTCACTAGGGCCCATTCGCCCAAAATTTTTGGGGTGCAAATATTTTTGGGGTCGGCTCGCCCGACCGTGATAATAATTTTTTTATTTTTATTTTAATTCGCCAACCACTTTCGCCCAAATCCACGGACCTTTCGCCTTCAAATTATAAATAATTTTATTTTTCTCGCTAAATTCGCCAATATACCATCAGTATATATACCTAACCTGACAGGATTACTCATATACCCGAAAAACGACCCGTAGCATCAAAAACTCTACAACGGTGAAAAAATATCTGAAGCAACGAAAAACCATCTGAAACATCAAAAAATGACCTGTGGTGCCTACCCGTAGCAGCTCGTGCCTACCTACAGCAGAGAAAAGTCAGGTAGTTAACATCCATTTTCCATAGCAATTTTGGAATAATGATTTCAATATGTATTTACCTAATGTAGAGTGCTTGAAAAGTTGAATAGAGTAATGATTTCAATATGTATTCACCATCGCCATGAGTAACGATAGCCTCCAAAGGCTACCATCCCCATGAAGTGGACGGTAGCCTTTACAGGCTACCGACCCCATGAACTGGATGGTAGCCTTTTCAGGCTACCGACCCCATGAAGTGGACGATAGCCTTTTTAGGCTACCGTCCCCATAAAGTGGACGGTAGCCTTTGTAGGCTACTGACCCCATGAGATGGCCTGTAGCCTTTATAGATTACCATCCCTATGAATTGGATGATAGCCTTTACAGGCTATCATCCCCACAATGGGGACGATAGCCAACAGGGGCTATAGGTTCAACATGGCTTCGATAGCCTTCACGGTCTACTATGAATCATAGTGATGATAGCCTGCAAAGGCTACCAGTTCACCATTAATTTTACTAAACAACTTGTTTTCCTCAAACATCTTAGTTGTAAATAATACAATGCTGCAATTAGTTGGAACTTGGGTTAACTGCAATTACGTTATAAGAATAAGTTCTTGGGGATTCATTTTCTAACATGAAACACATTTTCCTATACAGATACAATGGCACCTACACCAAATCAAAGTAAGCAAGGCAAATCTTCTGAAAGAAAAAGTATCTTAAAAAACTTTAGCCAAATAACCAAATCCAAGGAGGCATCGACATCTGTACAACTTCAAGGTACCTATCTATCTTCTGTACAAAAGAGAATTTTTTTATGCAATTTCAAAAAATGATGTAGAACCACTTTGTATGCAGAATACCCAATTGACCCTGACATGCCTCCACTTGAAGATATTCCCCAGGAAGAGATACCTCAAGCTGACAATTTTTGTGACAATGACATTCAACAACTTGAAGATAATCCTCAATATGGAACCCCAACGGACAAAGAAACCGACCATTCTAACCAAATACCAACTTCAGGAGAATCTTATGCTCAAAATTCTAAACGTATAAAGTTAAATAATTGGACTATTGGAAGGACATTTAAGTTTGAATGGTCATCCAAATATCCATTTATAGAGCCAGTGTTGCTTGAGAATAGCAATGACAAACCAAAAGAATGTAGATGCACTATTTGTAGTTGGAAACTAGGGAAGGATCACAAAATGCAATGTAAGATTGATACAATAGAAAAACATTGTGGAAAAATTTATGTGAAAGTAAAATAAAATGATGGAACAATTACGAATACAATTAGGTGGAAGAATGCATCGAAATGCATTCATGTCAGATATGCTGAAGAGTATGACAGAGTGATGAAACAACAAAAAACACTTGTTGAGAAAGGTGGAACGATTGCAACACAATTTGATAAAATTCACAAAACAACTTTAGTATCTAAAAGTTTACAGTTTGTTGTCGTATATACTATTCTTAAGAGGGGAAGGCCAATGTCTGATTTTATTGACTATAAGCATCTTTTTAAGCTTTCTGATGTGCAAAACCTTCCATCTTCCCATTTGTCAGATCGAAGTGGTTGGGAAATGGTAAAATTTCTCTCTTTCGTTGAGAAAGAGGACTTGAGAGAGAAAGTTAACAATGCAAAGTTTATTTCACTTTCAATTGATGAAGTAACTGTTGTGGACAACACATATTGGATTTGTATGCATGTTTACACATTTGAGAATCATGTAAGGAGACCTCATTTGCTAGCATTACATAAAATGATGGAAAATTGTAATGCACAAAATATTTACAATGTTGTTGTAACCAGCTTAAAGGAAATTGCGGGAATGGATGATACAACAATAGCTAATAAATTAATGTGTTGGAGCTGATGGTGCTGCTATGATGCAAGGTCATAGGAATGGGCTTTGTGTTCGACTACAGACAATAATTACCCCATATTTGATCCCTATTCATTGCATGGCTCACAAAATGAATCTTGCATACAAAATTGTGAGCACATTTGAAAATATTGCCAGAGTTGAAGAACTCGTTCGTGAAATACATGCTTTTTTTTCATACAGTCCAAAGAGGTTTGCAGAGTTTCAAATGTTTGCACTTGGAGTTAGCGAAGGTAAAAAGTTGTTAAAAGATGTAGATACGAGGTGGATTTCACTTTTCCAGCCTGCATGTAGAGTTTTCAAAGAATATCAATCCTTAGTAGGTTTTATGAATGCTAATAGGAGGGCAGTTGATAAGGCTAAAGATTTGTTGTTGCGAATGACAGACTTGGAAACACTGCTCACTTTATGTGGTATTCTTCCAATGTTGCATGAAATGAATACATTGACCAAACTTGCCCAAGAAAGATCAATTTATGTTGTTGATTTTATCAGGATTAGAAAACAAATATGTGTGCGTATTGATAATTTATACTTGTCTACTAAAAGTTACGAGGATCCTTTGTTTGATGGTTGGAGGACTCTTATGAATGTCAATGATTCGAACAGTTTTTTAAAGTTCAACATCAATGATCATCTTTGCATTCAAGTGAATGGAAAACAGATACAATTATATTGTTTTGAAAATTGAATGGGAATACTTACAGACGATTTTGAACAACTGCCTGTAACACATAGCAGATTTGAAGTAGTTTTATAGGATACAAGGATTAAAATGAGAAGAATAGCAGAAACATTGACAAAAGAAATAAGAGACCATTTTCAAAGAGACGATTTGCTTGAGGCCATGGTTGTGGTTAACCCCATGTTTTGGAATCCATCTATAGACCAAAAAATGACAAATGAATTTTTCATTAAATATATGCGTACCATTATTGCACATTTTTCAAAACATGTGGAAGTTAATGGTATAAAGATCAATGGTATTCTCAATGAAGAAATTTTAAGAAATCAATCAACTTATTTCAAATAAAAAATGGTCGAACAACTTTCTCATTTGACTAATATGCATGAAGCAGGTTCAATTACATGCTTGTGGAAAAAATTGTATCCCACTAGTGTTTTGCAGTATACCATGAGTGAATATTTTCGCTTATATGAATTATGTCAGACAATGATTTTGGGATCAGTTGAAGATGAAAGGGTGTTTAGTGGATTATCTTTTGTGAAATCAAAAGTTCGTAACAGGTTGGATAAAAATTTAGAACATTGTTTGAGAATATATGTGTCAACATATGACGTCGACAATTTTCCTTATGAAAGAGCATTGACATATTGGGAATCTCTTGTAGACAGAAGAGGTATCACTAATATCCAAGATGACGAGGATAATGATAACCGCATTGATCAGATTGTAGAGCGACAACATTCAACCTTGCATGCTATTGATTTTGGATGGGATGATAACTGTTTGTTTCAGCTTCCACCATTTTGATTCGTGATGGTCCTTACATATATTTTAGGCAATTATGATTTATTATGGAATATTGATTTTATCAATAATTATGTTGGTGAATTTTGACGGCATTAGAAATATTTGTTTCAGCTTCCACAACTTTGATTCGTGAATTTGGATGGAAAATTGATTTTATCAATAATTATGTTGGTGAATTTCTACAAAATGATGATTTTTACATTGTATATTATGGTGGTTATTTACATTGTATATTATTGTGTATATTTATTATGGTGAATATATGTTCAAAAACTAAAGAAAAATGTAATAATGTCCAAGAAGTCACCAGTTGAAGATGCATTATGTGGCCTTTGGATGTATTACATGTTTCTCATGGATGTCAATTTTTTAAAACTCTTGCTAACTTAAGATGCACCATGTTCCTTTGGGTTAATCCAACACGTTTCTCAAGTTTTTTTTTTGTTGTAGATAATTTTGGATGCCAAATTTTGTTTTTTGTTGTAGGTAATATTGGATGCCAAATGAACTCTACAATAAGCATGAGAAAATTTTCTTTCTCTATATATTTTATGTGATCAAATTGGTGCTACTTCAATGTATTGGTCATGCCTCTGGATGTCTCTGTATTTATACTACACATATCTTCTTTGATATATGGATAATTTTAAATTTTTGAACAATTTCTATAAACAACAGTTCAAATACCTTTCATAAGGAAAATTGTCGACATCATATGTTGACAGATGAAACTGCTGCATGAAACTGAGAAAAATTGGTATTAAGAATGCATTATAAACCTCATAGGCTACCACCCCCTTTTGGGTACGGTAGCCTCAGAGGCTTCCACTCCCATTTGGGGATGGTAGCCTCAAAGGCTACCGCCCTCATTTGAGGACGATAGCCTCAAATGTTATCGTTTTCTTCCGGGGACGGTAGCCTCATAGGCTACCACCTTCATGTGGGGCCGGTAGCATCAAAGTCTATCACCCCAACGGGGACAGTAGCCTATGAGGCTACCATCCCCATAAGAGGGACGATAGGCTACTGTCCCTAACTGGTGAAGTGTGCAAAGAAAGGGGACTTCATTTTGACCAATAGATAAATACATTTTGGTTGTCATTTTTTTAAATCCTCGTAGTCCCATGACATGCTTCTTTAAGTGATATTTGCTAAGTCAATACCATATTTCTAAAAGAATGATTTGGAAAATATGTCGTATCCATTCCTATACTATATCCATTTTAGTGTATCCATATTAGAAGGTTTGGAAAATATGTCGTATCCATTCCTATACCATATCCATTTCCTTGCATCATAGCTTAGAGCACAACAAACTATCACTACCCCAGTTACTTTACAGATGAATATTTAAAATCAGTATCAGAACAAACTCTACTTTTACCTGCTTGCACCCTAGACTTGATTCTCATTAACTAATAGGACATTAGCATCCTGACCTTGTTTCTAGTTCCATTACTTCAACCTTCAAAACATGAGTTGCTGGAGATGTAAGTTTTCCAGGACCATAATACACTGACTCCACTCTTAGAAGGTTTATAGACCTTTACATGATCAAATCCCCTCTTGCTGAACCTCACATAACCGAATCTCCCAGGAGGGGATTGACTCAATTCCAGGAATTCTGGAAGATTGAAAGTAGACTGCTTACCACTATCCATACAACACCCCTGCATACTAACATGATTCACTATCACATCTTGATTCCTTCAGCTTTATCAATGTTAAGAGGATCTTCACCACTACCTTATTCTCAGGATCCTGTGGACAAGATTGACTTGACATAGACTTACCAACTACTTGCTTATCTAGATTTGGATAAGTTCTTCTAGCATGAACCAATACATTTAAATGAAAACGGTCTAGGGCATCCAGACCCAACAACTCACAAGCCTTTTCTTTATCATCCACCCTAATCCCAATTTCTTGGAACATAGTTGAATATGAATCAAGAAGCCAACCAGTCATAGAAGGAAAGATTATAAATTCTCTCCATTTGAAAATCTACCTCCAAGTTATCAGAATTGCAGGAAGAAAACTGCAAAACAAAAAGTCTAGTCCACACAATTCAGTACAATGAAGTTCATTAGACTGTTGAAATTTTTCCAAATTAGCTTCAGGGGAACAAGCTACCATCTTCAACAAAGTCTTTCCACAAACACATACTTCTGAACTATAACTCCACACATATGAGCATCATTACACAAACCAAGAAGACACCATTTATAGGAACTAAAATTCCAGGAAAAATATTGAAATCAACCCACACATTTTTAACTGGATAACCACAATGTTTGCAGGAAGGAATGGCTTCAAATCATTGTAAATCATTTTCAACATAGTTCCATATTATTTTCTTTTCCATTGAACTTCATCAATGAGTTTAAGACTCACCTAAATCCATCTAAAATTTGCTCCTCTATTTTTTTTGCATGTGGTCACCACATCCTTATCCTCAACTTGAGTTCCTTGTCCTTGGAAATATACCATAATTTACAAAATTACTAACAGGTATAAAACCATAATGTACAGAGCTATTAATAAAATGCATGTTAGCAAGCCAATTAAACATTCAGTACTCCATAACACCATTCATACCCGACCATTCATTGTTAAATTTTCCTGCCCAACTCCCATCATATAAGAAATGTGCTCACTTCCAGACTGATGTCTCATAGGTTATTTGAATTCACATTATTGTCAACATACTTACATCTTTTTATCATTGAACTTCATCAATGAGTTAAGGCTCACCTAAATCCATCTGAGATTTTGCTCTACATTTTCCCCCATGGCTTCTACAGCCTCATCCTCAACATGACTTCCTTTTCCTTGGAATTATAATGTAATTTACAGAATCATTAACCGTCAGAAAACCAGAATGTATAGAGCTATTAACAGAATGCATATTAGCAAGCAAATTCAACATTCAGTACTTCATAACACCATTGACACCCACTGTTCTTTGTTAGATTCATCTGACCAGCTCCCATCATATCAGAAAGGTGCTCAATTTCAGACTGATGTCTCCTAGGTTATTTGATTTCACATCAAAATGTTATTGTAAACCTCTTGATTCCCCCTTGTAAGCTAAAATACCAGTTCTGAGGAAAGAAAAGATTGACCCCATAGCTTCTTACTAGAAGTCTTTACCTTACGTTGGACCTTCCTATACTTGCCTGCAAGTAATTAACACAAAGTTGCAAGCTCTCAAAAAATTGACATTTTCCTTAAATTACTCTCATGCCTGTCCCGTTCATACCTGGCATCCTCAAACCATGGTAATCTTGGAGTTTTCTGAAAAGAAATACATCACCCCATTTTACAGAGAAACTTATTAAAATTCAGAAATCAAGATTGCAACAACCATTCAACTCATTTAGGTTCTCTCAGTCATGAAGTTCTATCAGGCATGACTAATACTGTAACATCTTTTTCTTAGATTTCATGTTTCCTCTAACAGCATGCAGAAATGAAGCGTTGGAGACAGAAATGCAAGAAACATAAAATAGAATTGTAATCATTAAAGGTGTCAGTCCAAAAATAAGATTTTCTGCTAACAATATAGTTTCTAGTTGAAATACAAGAAATTCAAATTTTCTTTAATATCGAAGAAAGATAATGCAACCAACATATATATTACACAAAAAGTAGAATTGCTATAACCAGGTAGATTCAGTAACTCTCTAATACTTAAAAAATGTGTTGCAGCATTATAGAAGCCAAAAATCCTCCAAATGTGATTTTTAAAAATTGAGTAAATGTATGAAAAGAGGGGCATTTGCCACTCTTAGAAATAGATGCAGTTTTTTCTTTTCATTTTTACATTTGCTTAGGTTTTTCTCCTTTTTTTTGACTTTTCATGAGAAATTTCTTCCATTTTATGTCTTCCATATTCGCCATGCCACTTACACTATTTTGTTGCATGGCTGGAACTAGTTCCTGTGTCCAATGGATGATGGGGATTTGCAGACTCTGTCTGTAATAGAGGATTGGTTGTCGTTAATGGAGGATCTTCAGAAGCTGGCACATGAAACTGCTGCATAGCAGTTGCTGGTAATGCTCCAGCTCTGATCAAGCTCTGCACAGTATCCTTAAAGCTCTGTATCAATGCCCCTTCTTCTTTAGCAGGATCTTCTTTACTTGTTGAGGCCAATTCTTTCTCTTTGAGCTTCAACAAAATTTTTGGATCCATCTTATGTTCCACAATAATCCTCCTGAAACAATTATTCTCTACAATGACAGTGCCTAATCTCTCTTTCAACTTTGTGGCATTGTATAGATTCTTAATTGCCATCTCCAAAAACACTTGCAGACTGTCCACTTGATTCTTCACATTCTCAAAGTTTGACTGCAAAACAACAAATAAAAAATTATTAGTTTCAAATATTATTACAAATAAACCTAATGATAAACGATAATTACTATAACTTACCTCTGCTATTACTTTTGCTGCCTCTGCAACTTTAACCTTTTTCTTATCTTTAGCCCATTGATTGTAATAGGCTTGGGCTTCAACATTTAAATTCTCTACTCTATTTAAGACAATATCTAAAACCTCATCATCATGTAAATTTCTACTCTTCACATTTCCAGATTTAGCTTGATTTAACAAAGCATCAAGCTTTTTTGGTTCATGTTCAACCAAAGAAAATAAATACTCTCTTTTATCAAAATTTTTGTATCGCGCATTGATTTGTTCAATAAGGATTTTTGCGTGATACTCCCAGTCTCTCAATTCAGATAAATCTATTAGGATCACTTCTTTAATGGCCACCTCAATACTATCAGACAAAAGATATTTTGATGAAAATCTTAATTTTTCATCATCAGTAAGAGGAACATCATGAATGGTACGATCAAGGGAACTCCCACCAATTTCATTTACCTCTACAACTTCTGTTTGATGTTGTGGTCTTTGCAGTATTTCAGTTGCTTCGAAATGTTGAGGTATGTTGCCTTGATAAAGACAATCCTCTTCAATAGGCGCTTCCTCCATGTCTGTGAAACCATGTATATTAGAAATATTCCCAATGGAAAGATCCTGGAGGCTTGAAATAGTCAGGATTTGTTGTATTCCCCAACTCCTTGGGACAAATAATTCTTTTCCAGGCATACGCTGTTGACCCCTCATCTTTGGTGAGCATGGTGGAGGTGGTGGGGGCATCATTTTTTTTTGGTACGAGGTGCTCGAACCAATTCTGTTAGAAAAAGAATTAGTAAATGTGTTGATAAATCAAATCACACTAACAGTGAATTTCACTTAAAGTTATGAAAGAGAAACATTACCTGTTGAGAGGTCCTATTGGGAAACTTCATCTTCAAGATATATATGTTCTCTTGGTGCAACTCTTGATGCAGCTACACGAGGAGAAGATGATGTGACTACACGAGTAGCAGGAGATGCATGTGAATGAATGGTAGGTGATGTAGGTGAATGAGTAGCAAGAGATGTAGTCATAGAGGTCCTCAAATGTTTAGACCTCTGAAAACATAGGGGTCGGTCTGATTTAGATGGACTTTCAAAATCTCCTGTTTCCTCTGGAAGCATTCCCCTAATTGCAGCCTCTCTTTTAGATGAGGTTGAAAAAGCTTTTTTCTGCATTCACATATAAATAAAAATTTAATTTAGTAAAAAACATTTATTAAAACAATAAAAATAACTTTTATTGAAAATTATTATTTACCTGCAAGTCTGCATCTGTCAAGCCAATTGACATCACTTTTGGGTGCAGCGAGGTTGGAACCGAGGAATTTTGAACATTTAAATATGATTCATAGTAAAACACAAGTAGAAAATTGGTGGTACAAAGAGTACCGCCAATGTTTGATTTAGCATTAATTAGTTCATTTTTAATTTTGTTCGAAAGGTATGTGCACCAGTCAAAATTTTCATTACCGAGGCAGTGAACCAAGTAGCCCAGCCCCCACAATGGAATGTCCGTTGACTTTCCTTGCAAAATAATGCGAGCTTGGAAGAACTCGATCACTGCCCGAAGGAAATTGTTGCTAAAATTTTTCAAAGCTTGACCCTCCTTGGATTTGCATGAACTGCAAAAAAGAACATTAAATAGATGAGTTTCAAGCCTAAAGAATTAGAAAATAGAAAATCAACATGTTTAGCATCCTAATACAGACTACATGAAATAGAGAATCCAACATATTCATTTTCAGCTACAAGAAACTACAAATTATTAGGTGATTTGCAAGGCTATAAATTATGACAAGCAATGTCATTCAAGACATCAAAGTGGAGGGTGGCCCAAAGATAACTATAGAGGCAGCTTAGGAAAAGTAAATAATTGAATTTTGAAAGGATTGCTGGAGGAAATTGTTCTCCTTGGCAACTCCTCTGGCAGTATACATTCCAGGCAGACTGATAAATAGATGAACATACATACTGATTGTGTCACAAATAAGGAAGCACAACCTAAGCTCAGTGTTCAACAAATTATGACAATGAATGTCACATGATGCTGAATAGGAATACCTCAAGACCATCTTAAGCATGTCCAGCCCTGATTATGTTCTGGTATTGTTTGGGTGTTGTCAGAATTTCCTTCAATGAAAATACAGGCTAATCTCATGTATGATGTTATCAGAGCCCCTGTTAGAGACGACAATCATCAAAAAGAAAATTGTCCACTGGTAATAATATCTAGAGGGAGATTGAATATTCCTATGTTATCAGGTAAAGCCTACAGTATGCAACATACATATGCAGTGAACCTTATCAAAGTGAAAAGACAAGATAAAAACAATAAAATATCTTTGAAACTATATTTTGTGATATCGATATTAGCCCTGTACATAAGTCCTCTAAGAAGAAATGAGTATATGCAGAGAAATGTCAATGACAAGGAATGGAACCTCCCAAGAGGCAACAAACAAAATTAAATGTATACATTAGTATTTATGATGCATATAGTATAGATCAAGAAGCTGGTGTGGATCAGAAGTTGAGGGGTTTAACTTCCTTCTGTAACTGCCACTAGCACCATAAAGGTGTTAAAATTGGCACTAACTAGTAATTGGTAATAAAGAGGCCTGAGGCCAAAGAGTTGAGGCAATGCCAAATCAGGGAATGGTGCTTGGCATCAGGTGCAATAGTCAAAATCAGTGTTCACACCAATTTTATGTTTGGCATCGTTGATGATGGTGCAAAAATTATCTTTGGCACTACCAACATTGGTGCAAATCTAGTTCTGACTTTTAAGTTGATGTTAGAGCTAGAGATGGCACCAAGGATAGAGCTTAGGACCAGCAAAGAACTTGATACTCACAATGAATTAGGGCTACTTGGGACTTGACAGTCTAATCACCCATTAACGCTAGAAGGACATTATTTAGTTCTTTATTCAAGGGCTAATATTTCTATATCTTTAGAACATTGGCTCATAAAATGGAACAACAAATATTCTGGAATAAATAAAATTGACACCTTTCTATATAAATGAGCAGAAACCAAAGCAGAAAAGAAAATATTATCAATGAATTTGTATAACATACCCAGGTAAACTACACAAAGCTGTCTTTATGACATCCAAAATAGAAGAGAAAAAACATCCATGCCAAAGACAATTGTTGTGACCATCAAGTAGAATACCAGTGCACTAGTCCTACAAATATTTCTTTCAGAAAACAGGATAAAATTTATCACTTTGACCTGACAATAGACTCCCTACATGCATACCTCTTTTCTTTTTTCTTTTTCTTTTTTTGAACTTTATAATCCAACATTCCACATAGGCATGTACGAGTGGGCATATTGATATTATGCTATATAAGTTCTAATGAGGTCTAAATATTATGCTATATAAGTTCTAATGAGGTCTAAAGAAATACAAGTGAATATAATAATTGCACTAGCTAGGCTCCCCGTTGCACTATAGAAGAACATCCTACAGTTTGCCCCCTAAGGCTAATATATATGTACCTGTGGATGATTGGCAAGAAAACATTGTGCAAAAGATGAAAGGAAAATTAAAGCAGTATAGAAAAGCAGAAGATATACTTACTAAAAACTCATCTGCCAGAGCTGCAATGCTAAAGAGAATCACAAATAAGGAAGCACAGCCTAAGCTCAGTGTTCAGCAAATTATGACAATGAATGTCACATGATGCTGAATAGGAATACCTCAAGACCATCTTAAGAACGTCCAACCCTGATTATGTTATGGTATTGTTTGGGTGTTGTCAAAATTTCCTTCAATGAAAATACAGGTTAATCTCATGTATGATGTTATTAGAGCCCTTGTTAGAGATGACAAGCATCAAAAAGAAAATCGTCCACTGGTAATAATATCTAGAGGGAGATTGAATATTCCTATGTTATCAAGTAAATCCTATAGTATGCAACATACATATGCAGTGAACCTTATCAAAGTGAAAATATGAGATAAAAATAATAAAATGTCTTTGAAATTATATTTTGTGATATCGATATTAGCCCTATACATAAGTCCTCTAAGAAGAAATGAGTATATGTAGAGAAATGTCAATGACAAGGAATGGAACCTCCCAAGTGGTAACAAACAAAATTAAATGTATACATTAGTATTTATGATGCATATAGTATAGATCAAGAAGTTGGTGTGGATCAGAATTTGAGGGGTTTAACTTCCTTCTGTTACAAGGACTGAATCTGTAACTGCCACTAGCACCATAAAGGTGTTAAAATTGGCACTAACTAGTAATTGGTAATAAAGAGATCTGAGGCCAAATAGTTGAGGCAATGCCAAATCAGGGAATGGTGCTTGGCATCAGGTGCAATAGTCAAAATTAGTGTTCACACCAATTTTATGTTTGGCAATGTTGATGATGGTGCAAAAATTATCTTTGGCACTACCAACATTGGTGCAAATCTGGTTTTGACGTTTAAGTTGATGTTAGAGCTAGAGATGGCACCAAGGATAGAGCTTAGGACCAGCAAAGAACTTGATACTCATAATGAATTAGGGCTGCTTGGAACTTGATAGTCTGATCACCCATTAACATTGGAAGGACATTATTTAGTTATTTAGTTCTTTAGAACATTGGCTCATAAAATGGAACAACAAATATTCTGGAATAAATAAAATTGACACCTTTCTATATAAATGAGTAGAAACCAAAGAAGAAAAGAAAATATTATCAATGAATTTGTATAACATACCCAGGTAAACTACACAAATCTATCTTAGAAAAAAAATCCATGCCAAAGACAATTGTTGTGACCATCAAGTAGAATACCAGTGCACTAGTCCTACAAATATTTCTTTCAGAAAACATGATAAAATATATCACTTTGACTTGACAATAGACTCCCTACATGCATACATCCTTTATTTTTTCTTTTTCTTTTTTTGAACTTTATAATCCAGCATTTCACATAGGCATGTACGAGTGGGCATATTGATATTATGCTATATAAGTTCTAATGAGGTCTAAAGAAATACAAGTGAATATAATAATTGCACTAGCTAGGCTCCCCATTGCACTATAGAAGAACATCCTACAGTTTTCCCCCTAAGGCTAATATATCTATGCTTGTGGATGATTGGCAAGAAAACATTGTGTAAAATATGAAAGGAAAATTAAAGTAGTATAGAAAAGCATAAGATATACTTACTAAAAACTCATCAGGTAATAAATATGTGAGGAGATATATGAGGGTAGTTAGAGGACTGTGTTAGGATGAAGATGTTTTTGACATTTTACAGATAACTATTGCTTATGGCAGCATCCAGGAAAAGATCTCAAGAGTGTGAGGGCAAAGGTGCAGATGGGACAGGTAGTAAACACCAAGGCAAAATAGCATGCAGGCAAAAATGATGACATCATTTCAGTCACTCCACAATCTGAATTCCATATTTGGTAATCAATCCTTCCTTACCTCAAAGAGCTTATTGAATCATATCCAGTCAGTTCACATGCTAAACAATATGTTGTGGCACCGATGGTATTAGATTACTGCATGGTATCATTTACACCTGGTCATTTATCCTTCATCATAGTTGGTCTGGGTCTAAAAAATCAGTTTGGGCTTGACAAAATACATATATCTTTTACCATTAACCCTTAATATTGCACAAGTAATAGCAAACAAGTAATATAATTCATTATGGGTATGCTTGAAAATTATTATCTGAGAAATACCAGAAAGGGTCTAGCATATATGTGTCGGTTGCATGCATGTTTTACAAAATTGTATCACAAACTCAATATCATATCCTATGGATAACCTCAATGGTCCCCAATATCAAACCTATGTAACCCTATTATTAAACTATGAGTCCTGAGAACATACCTGAAAATGATTCTAAAGGCAAATCGTAATTCTCCTCGAGGTAGTATTTCTCTTTATCGATCAAAGAGAACTTGGAAGTGACTATTGGATAACCCCTGTGTGGGAGCCTAGTCAATCTCTCGATGTCTAGAGGGTTCACTGTGAAGGACAGACTCCTATTGTTTGAAACGTCAATGTCGAAGACACTTGTGTCAAAATTGTAACATCTGATAATCCTCAGGAGCAAATTTTTGTTTGTGTCAAACTGCGGCATTGACACCAATCCAAAAAATCCAGTATTTTTGACCCATTTATTATCGTATTCACGCATAGTAAGAATATCTGAGATTGTTTTGCAACACTGGTTCTTGAATTGAACTTTTTATGCACCAGTGGAGGCTATGGTGGCCATTGGTTAAACACATATAGTGTTTCGAAGGGTTTGGGAGGATTTGGAAGGCTCTGAGTACGCGATTGCAAAATTAAAAAAATAAGAGGGTTTTGGCCTTTTATAATGTGAGCCATTCATGCTGACACGTATCGACAAATGCTGACATGTGGTGACATCTGTTCCCTCTATCACTGTCAGCCAATGCAGGCTACCGACCCAACGTCATAACCGGTGGATTCAGCAAGCTACCAGTTCCAATAGGAGACAGTAGCCTGTGCGGCTACCGACCTTATCTGAAGACAGTAGCCTCATATGGCTACCAGCCCCTTAAAAATTCCAGATTTCCCACTCCACATTTTTGTGAGCAAATTTAAATAATGGCAGATTGTTACTTGCCAAGGGCCATCACTGAATCAATTTTCACCTATTTCGGGGGTGATTCTCTTGCATACGTAAATTTGGAGAAGCTAACCCTAAAACTAAAAAATCATCTCACCCTTTCTACATGGACCTACTAAAAGATGTAGCCTGTGAGGCTACCGACCCCTTTTAGTAGACAGTAGCCTGTGAAGCTACCGGACTCCTCTAAATAAAAAAATTATCTGGCCTACCAAATTTTAACCTCTCTTGATTTCATGTGACATGCAATGTGACCTATCTTCCTACGCGGTAATACTATAAGGCATTGAAAACTCTATGGTGACCGACGGAACATGACCTATCAATATCCTTGAATTAGCAGTTGTTCTTCTGAAACTGACATAGGCTGTAGCCCAACATAGATGGTAGCCTGAGAGGCTAGCGGACCCATCCTTGAGATGGTAGCCTCTGAGGCTACCGGACCCATTCAGGAGATGGTAGCCTCTGAGGCTACCAGACCCTTTTAGGAGATAGTAGCCTCTGAGGCTATCAGACCCATCCTTGAGATGGTAGCCTCTGAGGCTACCAAACCCTTTTGGAGACGGTAGCCTCTGAGGCTACCGAACCACTTTAGGAGACGATAGCTTGACCCATTCTGGAGAGATTCAACGTACTATGCTTGTTCTTCAAAATCTCTAGATAGACGATAGATTCAACATACCAGCTCAAAATGGCAAGCCTCGATTTTAGTTGTATCACTCGTTTTCCCATGCCTGGTTGAATTTTTACATTTGGTTTGGTTTAGCCAAAACTTTGTATATACTAAAATATTAGTTTTGAAGGGTTAAAAGAACATACACTGAAATTGTCGCTGCAACTAATGTTTAGAATGTACAGGAAATATTTATTATATTAATTTTTTTCATAGATTGTTGTTGTTGCATTCATTTAAGAATTAAAAAAAAAAAAAAATGTCACATTAAAATATCTACAATTGGTTCGAAAGGAAGGAAAGATTTTTGTTTGGTTTCCTGGAGCGGCGGGGTCTCCCTCACTTTGTGTCTGGCGGGGGTGGCCGGCGCGGTGTCTTGGTTATGCATTCCAATAAATTCAAACAAGTTTCTAAATATTTCTCAACAACTCGAGATAATTAATATTAATATTTGAACTAAAAATTATTAATTTTTGTATGCTAGAAAGTGTTGTTGACCAGTGCTTTTCTATTACAAAGTAGAGTCAAATCTTGGGGATGTTCTTTATAATCCCTATGTCACCTTGTTGTTGTTGACTGGGTGTGAGGGGAACCACTCAGGTTGTCTTACACTCAGTGGAGTTAAGTCAGACTATTAAATTTTGCAAACAGACATGCCTCCAAGGTTTAAAATTGATTCTCTTTTTGATAAATACCAAGCAACTAAAAAAAAATCTATAGATTAATTCCAACAAGCTTCATTTCTTCACATGTATACCTTTTTAAACAAGATATTAAAACAATAAGTAAAAAGAAATTCAAACCAATTTTTAAAAAAAAATTAGAGAGCTAAAAATAATAAATATGAATATATTAAAAAAATATTAATTCCTGTATTTCTAGCTAAAAAATGTGACATCCCTTCTAGGTTAATTCCAACAAGTTTCACCTTGTAATTTGCATGGTACTCTTTATTAAAACCGATGGTACTCTTTATAAAAACTGATGTAAATATTAGCAGATGTTTACTGTGTTTTAATATTTTTATTTATTTTTAAATTATAGAGTGGAAATAAAACCTTTACCACAAACTTTGATGTTTTGAAAATATTTTTAACTCTCAATTTTACTCTAGTGTATGACAATTGATTCATCGTACAAAGGATTTTATGAAGTCCAATCATTGACATTAAAACACTAACTTAGCTAAGAAGAATAGTCATGGCAGCCACATTTGGATTATTTGTGAAATGGAGTTGAAACTGGTTAAAAAGTAGATGCCAAGAGAGTAGTTGGTAGATGATGAATATAACTTTGTTCTAGAGTGTTGACTATAAATGTGTTATCCCATTAAACCCTGTCATTCTATCTCATTGTTGGGAACCTCACTATTGTTCTTCAATCACCATAATGGCGAACTAACCCGCTCAATTCCTGTGTGAGGAACCTTCAGATAAAAATAGGCATGATCACAATAGCAATCTAGGATATAATGGAAATGTGAAAATGAAATAACAGAAGTGCTTAGTAAAATAACTGATTAGAAATACAACAAATTTTTATTAATCAAGAGGAATAGAAATCGCAGGCCTCTTTGAGGGGGCAACTTCCATGGAAGCAAAGCTCTGATACCATATGAGAAAGATATGATATACATTCTATTCCCTTGTCGTGCCCTTATATAGACTCTTATTTACCCTAACCCTAATGCTCAAGGATCAATCCACATGCAAGAGGGGACCCAAGCTACTAACTCTTGCTTACATAAAAGTAACAGTTTCATCATGACTAACTCATGATTACAAATAAAAGGAACAATTACATCATAATGGGCCAATATGCACTAGGTGCCGAAGGTGCAATGTAAACCAATGCTATACAATTACATAATGATGATTGTGTTAGGATAGAGTCCTAACATGCCTTTGTTAGGACTTTCCCCTTAAAAACACTTTGTCCTCAAAGCTTGATGTGAGGAAATTGTTGTTGAAGTTTATGAAGTGACTCTCAGGTGGTGTCTTCTGACCGTAATCCTTGCCACTATACTAAAACATTTGTGAGTGTGTGGTTGCAAAGTGTGCAAGTATGCCGGGCCAAAATATTCTCAAGTTCTAATATGACAGCCTTATGCATCCAACTAGGGTAGGGTAGATTGAATCTTTACATGGTTTCTAAGGACCTTCTTGAAAAAGGAGATATGGAAAACTAGATGTATTGTGGAGGAGGGCAGCAATTCTAGCTTGTAGGCCACAAGGTCAATCTACTAGAGCACTTTATATGGTCCATAGAATTTCGGTGTTTGCTTTTGATTGCCACGGAGTTTCACTGATGATTGCTTGTAGGGATGCAAGAGTAGGAAAACCATGCCCTCAATGTTAAAATTGTGTTCTAAATAGTGTTGATCAACTTGTCGCATATGGTTTTATGCCATAGCCAAATTATCTTTGATATTTTGGAGCAGTTGTGCAAGCTCTCTAAGAGTGGAATCCACTACTTGAACCTTACAACTAGCCCAAATGCATGACAAAAGTGATGGTGGAGGGTGTTCATAGATTGCTTCATATGGTGTCATCTTGGAATGATAAGAAGTACTATACCACCATCCGACCAACAAAAGCCACTTGACCCAATGAGTCGGTTGCTCAAAGGTAAAGCAATGGAGATAAGTTTCCTAGTGTTTGTTAACAATTTCAGTTTGGCCATCATTTTAGGGATGTTACACCGAGCTCATCTAGAGTTGTGTGTCATGCAGCTTGAATAGTTCCTACCAAAAATGACTAGTGAATGTGGGGTTAAGATCAGAGATGATGGATTGGGGCATGCCATGAAGGTGAAAAATTGAATTAAGGAATATTTGGAAAACTATTGAGGCCTTGTAAGGGTGGCTTAGAGGATAAAAGTGAGCATACTTAGATGATCCACCACCACAAGAATGATTGTTTTACCTTCTGACTTTGGGAGCCCTTATATAAAACCCATAGAAATGTCCTTTCGAATGATGTTTGAAATACGAAGAGGCTAAAGTGTTTCTGGTATACGAATAATTTTCCCCTTCATATGCTAACAAGTATCATAATCTACAACAAAGGTCTTAGTATCCTTTTTCATTCCTACCCAAAAAATGTGAGTTTAACCTATTCATATGTCATTAAGAAGCCAAAACGTCTTGCAATCAGGGAAGCATACATTTTCTATAGTATAGATTCACAGAGTGTTGAATTTTCAAGGATAACAAGTCAGCCTCAATACCTTAGATGATGCCCATCCCATGTATATCCTATGCGAGAGTCAATATCAGTTTGGAGTTGTTGAATTAAGAATTGCAAGATGGCATCATGGGTTACTTCATCTTGAAATTGATGGGTCCATTGAGGAAGTGGAGTACATATGGCACACAACATAACCCGGTCCTCATATTGATGGAATATTGCATCAACAATGACATTTTCCTTGCCTTTCTTAAAAATGGTTTCATAGTCATACCCTAGTAGTTTGGTCACCCATTATTGTTGTTCAAGTGTGGAGACACACTACTTAAGAAAATATTTAAGGTTATAGTGATTTGTTTTGATGGAAAAATATCACCCAATAAGAGAAAGCCTACAATGATTGACAACGTGTAAGATCGCCATCATCTCCTTCGCATAGATCGATTTTCCTAGGAATTTGCCTAAAAGTGCTTTACTAGTGAAAGCCAATGGCTGCCCTTATTGTTTAAGTATTGCACCAATTTCACTTCTAGAAGCATCAATTTCAACCACAAAAGACTTGGATAAATTGGGCACCGCCAACACATGCGCAGAGAGCATAGCTTGTTTAAGTTGCAAAAACGCATGTTTGATGGGTTATGACCATATAAATGAGTTCTTTCACAACATAACCATCAAGGAAGATGTAATCTTTCCATAATCATGCAAAAATCTTCGATAATAGCCAACGAGGCCTAGGAACCCTTGAATACTTTTGAGAGTGTGTGGCTTGGGCCATTCCTATATGATAGTAATATTTTTGGTATCCACCTTGACTCCTTCCCTTGAGACTAGGTGGCCAAAGTATTCCACTTACTGCATTCCAAAAAAATATTTGGACTATTTTCCACAGTTGATTATCAGCCAAGAGTTGTAGGGTTTGATCCAAATATTGTAAATGTCCCACCCATGTGTGGCTATAAATCAAAATATTGTCAAAGAAGACCAAAATAAATTTGCACAAAAAAGGCCAAAAGATTACATTTATGAGGCTCTAAAATGTGGAAGGTGCGTTGGTAAGACTAAAAGTCAGGACAAGAAATTCATAATGGGTTTCATGAAATTACCTTGTACGGACTGCACTTGTACGATTTTACCCTGTACGGATTGCACTTGTACGATTTTACCTTGTATGGACTGCACTTGTACGATTTCCAAATCATACCATTGTACAATCCAAATCGTACAACACCTTGAAATGTACGATTTACCACTTGCAATTGTTCAATATTTATTATTTGTACGATTTCAACTAACTATACGATTTCAACCAACCTTTGTATAGTTCCTTCTTGCAAAATCTTACAATCCCGTCCTTCTTTGGGTAAGTTTGCTTGTATGACACTTTGCTCCATTTGAACATCTTCCAATTTTATAAGTGATTGTTCCATGTGAACAACATCCTCCATGTTTACAATTGTTTGTTCCTCTTGAACAACTGCCTCCAATTGTACAATTGGTTGTTCCACTTGAACAATATCTTCCAATTGTACATTGACTGCACTTTCATTACTTGCACTTACATAACAACACTTCTTAGTGCCCTCCATTGGTACTTCAAACTTCTCCATTTGAGTAACAATTCCTTGTACACACTCATCTTGGATAACGGTCTTCTCCACTTTGTTCTCTTGTATGGCAGCATGTTGTTCTTCCTTGTCAGCAACAATCACTTCCTCCTCCATTGAAATCAAGTTCACTTCCTCAATTCTAAGCCTGCTCATCAAGTTCACCTCCACCTCCCTTATTTCTTGGCAAGGGCTAGAACTTGTCTTTGATGCTTCAATTTCTGTATGCATCACTGGTTCATCCTGATTTGCTGTACTATCACAATCATGTGCAAAGTGTCCCCACAATTGGCATTGCCAACATTGTACAATGGGTCTACCCTCACTGTCATACTGTATTTTGTTGCTTTTATTTCTAGGATGATTTTCACACCTTGCATCACCATTGTCCTCCTTCCTTTGTACAATCTTGTTTTGGGCTGCATATACTTGTGGTGATGGGCTTGCACTTTCTAAGTTACAATCATCATCCAATGCATCATTCTTTTCTTTGGAGTCATTTTCTTCCTTGACTTCTTGACTCCAACACTTGGACAAGGGACTACTCTCCTGCCCAAAATCAGCATTCTCATTGTCTGACTCATCCTCAATATTAGAATCATTTTCTGAATCTGAGCTACTCTCATCGGCATTACCATAATGCCACTTCATTGATGTTGTTTTTGCATCACTTTCCCAAATCAGGGCATAATCCATAGCTTCTTGGTATGTTCTTGGAGGGAAAATCTTCAGCTTTGTTTGATACATAGGAAGAAGTCCATTTATAAATCACATCCTCTTGAATGCCTCAGATTGGTCTTGCTCAAAATGGTCAAACAACGTACTTAGCTTTCGATTATAGGAACAAAAAGACTTATGCTCACCCTGTTTCGTCCTATAAATTTCGATAAGAATCTCATCCTCATTATCATATAACCGAAATTCTTTTACAAATGCATCACGTAATTCTTACCATGTCCGGTACTTGTCTTCTGGTAATTTCATATACCAGTCTATTGCATATCCTCGAAATGTTGCAGGAAACAACCACCTCCATTCTGCCTCATTGGTTTGTCCAATCGCTTTCCACATTAGGCAACAAACTTTCCAATGCCAAACTGGATCTTCTATTGATTCTCCATGAAAAAATGGATATTTACATGATATGCCCAATTTATCCTTCGGTTTGACAGGTTGGCTTTTCGTAGCCTTACATACATCACCCTGCAATTGCTCTTCTACTATACTCCCTTTCTTCTCGTTAGATAACATTCCACCCTACAGTTGCTTCGATGTCGGACTCCCATCCCGCTCACCATCGAGCACACCCATTTGCAACTTTTCTAGTGTTGAACTCGCCTCTCACACACTATTGGACTTGTCATCTTCCATTGGCACCGATGTCAAACTCTCGTCCTACTCACCATCGTGCATCACTATCGGCAATTGCTGTGATATCAAACACTCTTTCCCAACCTTCAATTTCTTACCAGCATTTCTCATCAACTTTGGCCGAACTTGACTTGTACGCTTTATCAGTCCATTTGTACGATTACATGTATTTGACTATCAATTGTACGGTTTACCTTGCAACTATACTATTTCATTGGTAATTGGACAATTTACTTTCTCACTGTATGGTTTACATTGCAACTATACTATTTCATTGGCAATTGGACAATTTACTTTCTCACTGTACGATTTACATTGCAACTGTACTATTTCATTGGCAATTGGACAATTTACCTTCTCATTGTACGATTTATCCAGCAATCGTACAACTTTCCCTCTTGCTATATGGCTTTCTCTAGCAATCGTATACTTCTTCCTTTGGTTGTACGGTTTCCCCCAACCATCATACGATTCTTGCCAATAACCACATACTTTTTGCTTTTTCGTATGTGGTTGTGTAATTCTTTCCTCCATTCGCATGGTTCTCTTTGGATGATGCACATCAATTGAACAACCTTGCAATGCTTGTAAATTGCAATCCTTTGTATAGTTATCAACTTTAAAACTATACACACCCTCTACAATATAACCATCAACTCCATTTTTCACATCAGCCATACACATCTCGTTGTGCAGTTTATCATCCACATAAAAAAATTCATCTTCCACCAGTGTTCCACGGGGACGCGTCCCCCCGTTTCCCACGTCCCCCAGGACGGGGGGACGGCAAGGGGGATGTTTCCCCCCGTCCCCCTTTTTGGGGGACGGCTGGGAAACGTCCCCGGGACGGCTGAGGCCTATGGCCTCCCGTCCTCGGGACGTCCCCCTTTTTGGGGCGTCCCTAGGGATGCCCAGCCGTCCCCGGGGACGGCTGGGCCCCATGGGGGATGCTCGGGCCGTCCCTAGGGACGGCTGGGCATCCCCCATGGGGCCCAGCCGTCCCCCATGGCTGGGCGTCCCCACCAAAGGGGAAAAAAAAAATGATAGTAGCTTTTCATGATAGTCTCTCTGTAAGTAGGGTTGTCTATGGTGATTAAGGTGTGAGGGCCTTTGTTACTAATATTCCTGTTTTAGTGCATTTACTCTTGGCTAGTAAATCTAGCTGTTAGGCTAGTAATTCTAACTGTTATGCTGGCTTTCCAAGGTTTAGACAGGCAGAAGCCAAGAGGCAGGTACAGTGATATGCAGTTTGAGAGGTTCTCACAATCCTTTCACTATTGCTTTGTAGATTTTGAGAAAGGATTTCTGTCAGTGGCACATATCTATGTAGTGGGGCATGTATTGCAGTTCGTTTAGATGTTAAAATTCAGTTTGATTACCGTTGTCATATTTCTGGTAGAAACAGAGTAAAACTTTAATTAAAGATGTGACAAGGCCTATAACAGGTGGGGAGCATTTAAAGCCCACCTAGATTTACAATACTAGGAACTAGTTTTACCGCCAGCCTGTGGAAATCAGGCAGGATTTTGCTGTTTTTCTTTAGCATTAGAATATAATATATTACCTTTTTGCACCAAAAAACAAAGGAGCATATAGCTTTAGAAGTATTAGTAGAACTAATAATATGTATACAACTCCTAGAAAACCAAAGAAAAAACAAATGTCTTGCTAGTATTGGAGCTAGAGAGACAAGTCGAAAAAGGTTGGCCCACTGACAAATTACGATGAATGCATGTAAGGGATATCAGAAGGCCATTTTTGAATGCTCACATCTACAATGGAAGCCGAAATCATCTGAACATAAAAGGCCCCTACAAAAATGTTACACGTAGTTCCACATAATGTTTATCCCATCCAAGAAAAATAACAAAGGATTTCTATCAGGGGCACGTATCTATGTAGTGGGGCATGTATTACAGTTCATTTAGATGTTAACATTCAGTTTGATTACTGCTGTCGTCTTTCTGGTAGAAACAGTGTTACTATGAAATCTAAGACTTTAATTAAAGATGTGACAAGGCCTATAACAGGTGGGGGGCCTTTAAAGCCCATCTGGATTTAAGATACTAAGAACTGGTATTTACTGCCAGCCTGTGGAAATCAGGCAGGATTTTGCTGTTTTTCTTTAGCATTAGAATATAATTTATTCATATATTACCTTTTTGCACCAAAAAAACACAGGAGCATATAGCTGTAGGAGTATAATAGAAGTAATAATATATATACAGCTCCTGGAAAACCAAAGAAAAAACAAATGTCTTGCTAGTATTGGAGCTAGAGAGTCACGTGGAAAATGGTGGGCCCACTGACAAATTACAATGAATGCATATCGGGGGATATCGAAGCCTATTTTTGAATGCTCACATCTACAATGGAAGTTGCTGAAATCATCTGAACACACATTGATTAGTAATATGAAATATCATTTTTGTTGGGTGTAGAATTTTGAATGTGTAGATTATTCTAAATTTCTAAAAAATTTCATTTTTTATAGTATTATACCAGCCGTCCCCCCCAGCTGTCCCCGAGTCGTCCCCTAAAATCGACCCGCCGTCCCCGAAAACCCGTCCCCCCGTCCCCCAGGCTCGTGGAACCTTGTCTTCCACATCTATAGCTTCAACTAGATGCCATGGTCTTTGTTGTACATCTTCCCAAGCAACTTGCTTCTCACAACTCCATGTCATCAAGCATACCCCCAATTCATAGAGACCAAGTCTCCAAGATGTAGAAATGGAATACAACATACTTTCCCACATCTTTGACAAATAAACTGTCATCTACTTCTCTGCAATCTCATCTTCGCAAACTTGTATCTATCATCCACCCCAATGTTCTTCCATGCTACAATTATTCCTGACCCTTTTTCATTCTCAACAATGACAAAACTGGTTCCGATCCACACGGCAACCACCAATCAAATGGTAATGGGTCCGTCCACTATGACAATAGCGTCAAATGTAGCACGAGTGGAGTGCAGTATTCTTGGAGGGGGATGTGATGAAATATCTTTTATATAAATTCTAACCAATTGCACTTAATCTGGTCAAATATGTACAGTTGTATAGATCACAACTGTACAATACCTAAAACGTACAATTGGAGACTGTACAACCCCAAAACGTACAGTTGTATGATTATAATTGAACACTTGTACATTTTCTCCAAGAATCTTGGAATGGCTCAAATCTCCATCACTTTGCAATTATTCACTTGGAAATCACTTGATCTACCTTCAGAGTGCTTAAAAATGTAATTTTAGGCCAAAACTCATCAACTGTACGAATTTACAAACCCTTGTACAGTTTGGTTACGCTGCTTGTACGGTTTGGGTGAAACCCTCATTCTACCAAATACCTTGACTTAAAAAAATACCCATTTGCATATTATTGACAAAAACATCATTCCCAATAATGGGTAACAACCATTATTCCCATTTTTCTTTTCTTATGCATTTCACATAATAGCACATGGATGGTTGTATGTTTTCTGGGTATGCAATTCTACTACCGATCTAGAATCACCAATACCTGCAACATCAATAAAAATACACCAACAATATACTTATTGAGATTACCCTCAGATCCACACACATGCATACACAAATCTGGTCTAAATGAGAATATATATTATTATGGTTGTTGTACACAGGGAGTGTACATTACAGCATAAACTGCAACAATAAATCCCTCTTCTCAACCCACGAACTGCACATGAATGGCAGCCATGACAATAACAATCCACCAACAACCCAACCATCAACCAACCCAACAACCAACAACCCAAAAATTCGAATGGGGGGGCTTATAATGGTTGTCCAGGTTGTTCCAAAGTGGTTCCTGAGATAGTTCATTATTTACAACTGCCCCTACATTAATAACTTTATTTAATGTTTACTAAGGTTTAATTTGATTTTCATCAAATTACATTTCATTTGCATGTCTTTACATTTCATTTCATTTCACATGCATTTTTCATTTATTTATTTTTTTAATTTATTTTCTAAATGTACAATTCCACCCAATTGTACGTTTTGCTTGCCAATTGTACAATTTATACCAAATTGTACATTTTACTTGCCAATTGTACAATTTATACCAAATTGTACATTTTACTTTAAATTGTGCAAATCCAACTTTATTATTGTTTTTTTTTTTGGACTTATGGATTTGCCTGCCTACAATCTTTGGAATATCTTTTGTCTACAATCTGATCTAATGATATCATGAATGCAGATCTGACTTTGAGAAGAAGCGAGCACCATGGAGTTCATCCAACAACTAATCAATGACGGGAATGGGAAATTTGTCCATGAAGGTAATTTCGTTGAGTTCTCTAAAATCCACACATAACCACCAAGACCTATCTTTCTTACGAACCAGAAGTACTGGGGAGGAATATGGGCTGACACTTGGCCAAATAACCCTTGTTGCTAATAAATCCTACACCATCTTTTCAATCTCAGTCTTTTGCACATATGGGTACTGGTAGGGATGAATGTTGTTTGGTAAGCTTTGAGGAACAAGCATTATGGCATGATTGTGGGCATGTTGTGGTGGTAACCCATATGGTTCTACAAATACAGATGCATGTTTTTTCACAATTCCTTATAATTCTGCTAACTGAATTGTATCAGTGAATGTTAGGGCCTAACATGCAAAAAATTGGGCCACAACCCCTTAAGACGATTTATTCAAATGTTTTTCCATTCGATGGGAGCTCATGAGTTGGGTAGGTCCTGTAGGTATGCCACAGAGGGTGTATTGCTTCCCATTTTAGTAAATTGCATTCATAGCTCAAAAAAGTAGCATACTATTAGACCTAGGGTACAAAGCCACTAAGTTCCCAACACAATGTCACAACCTCCTAAGGGAAGGATAAATCTTCCACCCTAAGGTTGTAGTTGCCCATCATCACCTTTACATTTCTACATTTTCCTTTGCATGGTAAAGTACCACGATTGGCCACCATGACTTCAAATAAATTGCAAGAGTAGATATAACAATATACTTCTTTGGCTACCCGAGGATCAATAAAATTGTGTACTACCCGAATAAATAATAATTATGAGTCGTTGGCCCTTGAAATGCCCTACCACTTTCATGGTCTAGGGAGTGGAAATCTTAGCTAAGGCATGCGCTAAGATTTTAGGTGGTTGGTCTTCTATTGGTTCAGATTCTTCAGGTTGCTCTTCTTCTCTATGGTCCTCCCCTTCATCATGTGGTTCCTTGCTAGAAGGTTCGCCCACTTCGAGTAAATATAGTTTTTATTGTACACACTTGTGGGTCAGAGAATATTTATCATCACAATTATAACATAGTCCTTGTGGCATTCTCTTATTCTATGGTCCTCCAGAGTAGGCTGGTTCCTTGTCAACTTAGCAGGTTGTTGACACAATTATGCTCACTTAAGGTTTAGAGTTTAGGGTAAGAGAAGGTTAGGGTTAGAGAGATGTAGATAACAATGGACGGAGAGGTTAACAACATTGCACCATCATAAAAAGCTCTCAAAAAACCAGATTAAGGACATACACTCAGATCAACATTTATCTCATAATAGATCGTTTCATATATTTAAAGCATAATAGAGAAATGTTATAGCAAGCAATTTCAATACCCAGGGAATGATAATCCAAATAACATAATTCACCAAACACTTAGATCTTACAAAAATGTACTTTCAAATAACACAGAACGAATTCAAAGCAGATTTCAATTACTCACAACAACTAGTAATCCAAAACAGGCACAAACTAACCATCGAAGTATTTACAGAAATGCAACTATGAAATCTGAATCTCTGACATCAAGTAAAAGAACGCAAACTTAAGTGAAGATCAATGTATTGCTCCTTTCATTCAGCTCTTCAGGAAGATTTACAATAGCACAGGCAAACACGCTAGAGTCGACCCTTCAAAATGAGGGTTCGACCTACTTATAGTTTTTCATATTACAAATCAAGAAACAATACACCAAATCTTGTTACAACAGCGCAGCAAAGAGCTTAGCTGGCATCAACTCATTGGTTCGTCCTCTGGGAATTCCGCTGGAAGGGCATCCGCCATGACAACACGGGGTCTCTGCAACTTTCTTGGTCACTTAGTAGAACTGCATTTCAGAACATTCCAGATCATACGTTTCCATCGATCCTTATTGGGTATAGATTGCCACCATCGATCTGTAACTGCATCTGGTCTGATCTTCTTGAAAACCTTCGACGCTTCATCTTTCGGTCGACTGTCATAGTTCTGACGCAGAAACATCTTCTAAACAACAAAAACTTAGAAGACTAACATCCATCGTCGATCTTCTTCATCGCACGGTTCAGATTCAATCCAGCACAAGCTAAATTTCATTTCGCTTATGACATCATCTTTCTTAGTAGCAGAATTTCCTATCCGGATCCGGAGTATCTGAACCTTGAATCCGTTACGGGATTTTATCTTCCGCCTCATCATTATTCAGTCGTTATGCTCTATCTTCATTTTGGAAAGAAAATACTTGTCCATTCCCTGGATCGCCATTCCGCACTTTTTCGCCACTAACGTCATCATTTCCTTGAGACTTTTGCGGATTTGAAGATAGCGCCAATCCGGAGCGGGAAACAAAAGACTTTTCCGAAATCGAATATATGCAAGGAGGCTTTTCCGCACTTTTCCATTGCTGACATCATCATCTCTCAAGAATTTTTGGGGATTTGAGATCTGTCATCATTACAAACCCGGAATGTAGTTACCCGAAATCACTTCAAACATTTCAAAATTGAATAACTATCAAGCGGACTCATATTATCAACCCGATTTCGGAGCGGAATGACAACTTTATGACTTAGTCAAAATTATACAAAATTTTACTAAGTATGTGGCCATTTCGAGCCTACAGTAAGGTATTTCATTCTTTGCCCTTGAAACTGCCCCCGTGGCTTCCTGATGCATTTATTGCTAGTATGTCATATTTGGCATTTAGGCCTGTTAAACGACTCTCAAGATCATCTACTTTATCCAATTTGTCTAGTTTGAGTAATGCCTAACAAAATTCTCGTTGCTGGATTCCATTTGTCTCACCTGTTCGCCTAGTTGCTCTAGCTCTTCAGCAACTTTAGTACCTCCAACTATTTTTAGGCACCTTAGGATCTCCAAAAATGTTTATGGAAGTTATATATCAAAACAATCAGCTCAAAGAGAGGAGCGAAACGGACTATACCACACAATGACAAATTTTTACCTTTTTGTATTTTTTAATTTCTGATAACTTTGCTTTTCTAACAATTGACTACTTTGACTATCAGATAGGTTAGTCTATGCACTATCAAACTCGTAAATGACACTAAATATTTTGACTACCAACTCTATATTCTTTGTATTGTCAACCCTATATTCCCTAGACTTCCACAATAAACATTTTGGGCACCATCATACTATTGTGGGAATAGTCTCCTCTATAGTATGCTCAAATATGATTTTGATTCTAACTTGAAAGGGACTGAAAATAAGTTGAATAAGGATATTCTAAGCCAAGGTATGTCTAGTTTTGTGGGCTCTATGATATACAATCTTCGGTCATGATTAGTGGTTTGTCCAATATCTCAGAGCTCTAACTATGGAGGGTTCCACCATTACTATAGTTGCACTATCCATTTCTGAGTGTACCATGAGAGTAACTTCCTAAGGCTAACCACTTACTAGTGCACCACAAAAATCAAATAGCCGATATCTTCCTATGAAGGCTTCTCCTATTCCTAAGGGATCTCCCGATACACCCAAGGATACATGGGAGCTCACAATAGTGTACGGGTGCTATCTAAGGTCTGTGTATTGGAGTCTAAGTACCCCTCACTTCACTACACGCTCTATGGGTAATCTTGGGCAGCCAAAAACAACAACTTCTCTATGATATTTTAAAACCCCTTGCACAAGGTTCCTAACCTAATCCATTAAACACAGAAAAAATATGGTTTGTTGCTCGATATTTTTAATGAAAAACAAGCAAAATGAAAAATTTATAGAATAGAAAAATAGATGGAAGAATAAGAATTGTTGCTATTGCTATGGAACACAACACTTGAAAGAGATCTGATACCACTTATTAAGAACCTTCTTATAAAAATAAGCATGACCATAATAGCAATGCAGGAGTTAATGGAAATACCAAAATGAAATAACATAAGTGCTTAAGAAAATAACTGATTGGAAATACAACACACCTATATTAATCAAGAGGAATAGAAATCGATGGTCTCTTCAAGGGAGTAAACTCCTTTGAAGCAGAGCTCCAATAGAATATGTGAAATATATGAGATACATTCTATTCCCACCCTTATATGGACTCTTATTTAACCTAACTCTAATGCTCAAGTTTCGAACCACATGCAAGAGGGGACCCAAGCTATTAACTCCTACTTACAATAAAAGTAATGGTTACATCATAATGGGCCATATGCACTAGGCACACAAGGTGCAATGTACACCAACACTAGACAATTACATAATTATGATTGTGTTAAGATAGGGTCCTAACATCTTGATTTGTCTTGTTCAACTCATGGTTGTTGCACTCAATTGCTAAAATTTTCCCTTGGGCTTCAACCAACTAAGCTTGCAATACAACAATTTGTTGATCCTTTACCACTCCTTGCTATTTCAATCATTGTATATGCCCATGATGCTCCTTTTACAATGTTTCCATATTCCTTTTACACAATTCCATCTCCACTTTGGCCTATTCTTTCAATTATCATTCTTTTGTCTCCCTCATGTAGGCTACCTATTGCTCAACCATCATGCTTAAACTCTTTGCCATGTCATGAAAATTTGCAGCCCCATGGTCAACCATTGAATCAAGCCAAATAGTACAAATTGGTGTGTTTTTCATTTTTGGTGTTAATTTGTACTTGACCATTGGAATAGGATATGTGTTGAACCTATCGTTTGAGAAATAAATTTGAGGATACCGATACAATACTCACGTACCCTTGTGGAGCTTCTTCACTCCAACCATGGTTTAGATACTTCTTTCTCCTATATTTCATGGTTGGGTCTCTGCAAACTAGGCTAGTTGTGTCATCCTTGTCTCATCTCAAGTCACCATCCCCACATCAACTCTTGTACCGAACATAGTAACATGCTCCATCTCCATCTAAACCAAAATCTTAGATACTTCTCCTAATCATGGTGTTTCCAAGTTGAATATTAATCCAAGAAATCTTATCTCATGCATATTAATATTAGGAGTTGTGTTCATGACCTCCAAGGAAGCATCAACTTCCACTATCTCCTGTGCCACGTCATCAACCGTTTCTTCACATATTGATTATGTTTTCCTCCTTGTTATACTATGGTTGATTTTGCTTGTGGTTGCACCTTCCCACTCTCTTGTGCAACTTGTTTACCAACTTCTCTATCAATTGGTTGTACCTCCCTTGTAGCCCCTTACTTTTGTTGCTTTACCTGCTTTTCCTTCTGAGCAACCATTATGACTTGCACAGTTTTGCCATCTTGCATAACTCTCCACATAACTTCCTGTGCAGTCACTTATGCCATAGGTGCTGCTATAAACATTTGTTTCTTCAGTGCCTATGGAGTTACCTGCAATTGTGGATTCTACTTCTAGAATTGTAAAAGTCACCCTTTTGTTGTGTATTGCCTTCTTGCACAAACTGCTATGTGCATGCCACTTTCCATCACTACTGCCACTTCCTGAATGACTCTCATGTTGGGTGGACAAATCTCATAGATGAGTTTTACTAGTTGCTTTGGTAGTTGTGCCTTAGGGTGCTCCTCCACTACCTCACCATTACTCTTTGCACTATCTGACTCATCTGCCAAAGTATTTGTATCATGTGCATCCTCCACCTCCTTTGAAGAGCCCATAGTCTCACCACTAGTGCTGCAATTACCATCTTTCTCTCCTTTTCCATAGTTCCAAGAGTACACACCCACTACAATAGTGCAACAATGGTCCATTAGAAAATGGATGGTTTTCCCTTTGGAATCACAATTGGTGCTTCCATCCTAGGAGTGCAAACTCTTTCCATCGATGTAGCATCCAACAATGATCCAATGGCATGAAATGGCATTGAAAATTTTTTGGTCACCTTGAATTTTATGAATTTGCTCCACTAGGTATGATGCCCAATCATATGTGGTACATTCCATGATTCCTTGCATGTATGGAACAAGCCACATGGGCATGTCCAAGAATCATTGTTAGTCCATTGTTCATTAGCATGCCCTAGCTGATGAATCTACACGAACAACTTAAATCTCTTCTAGCCATGTTGAATCTCCTTCAAAATTTCTAGTTTCTTCTTCAAGATGACTAGGGTTTCCCCTTAGATGGCTTAGTCTTCCACATATTTCTTCCAAACAGTCACTCCTCGCCTCAAGATGACTCACTCCCTCCTCCAATGGCTACTTCTCTTAGTGGGTGGCTAATTTCTTGACCTAAAGGCGTTTTCCAGCCAAACAACCCTCCTCTCCCACTAGACAACCTTTCTTTCTAGTTGGTCATCCTTCATCTTCACTTTAACGATCAATGCTTCCTTGAAAGCCAAAAACTCATTCTAGATGGCCTAATTGATCCTTCAGACGATCATTTGCTTACTCCTAACAACCCGATACACTCTATCTTATCCTCAAACAATTTTTTCTACCCAATTGTTCCTCTTCATGACTCCAACGACCTTCTTCAAATGGTGGACAACTTGTTGCGGCTTGTTATCCTTTTTTGCATAGATGACCACTTCCCTTCTTGAACGGTCAAACACAGGCTCCAAATGACCTTCCCTTCTTGATCCATACACACGTGTTCTAAAATGGACAAAATACCCCTCTTTCTACTGAAAACAACTTGTTGCAACTCATCCTTATTCTCCACAACCTCAATGACCACCACTTCCTTTGGCACTTCCACCAACAAGCCCTAAACAAATTGCCTTAGGTCTTTTACGACACTTTCTCTTGCTAAACCCATCAAGACAATTTTGCAACCCATCAATATGCTTATTCAAACCATGGTCCATTCTCAAACAAGCCTTCCTCGGTCTTCCACATTGATTTCTTCCATTCACCTACAATTTTCTCCATTTGAATGGTGAAAAATCTGGTTTTCTTAACCCTAGCTAAATCCTTTGATTGGAATGACTAGGGATAAGGTTTGGTTTTTCTATGCTTCAACCCAAGCCACAAAGTCTTCAACTTCCTTGGCTTAATCTCCCATTTATCATTGTCGGGTCATTTGAAGTCCAAGGTAGGTTGTTTGGAGCAGAGAACAGGTCATTTAAATGTGGAATGAGATAAGGAACAATTAGGGCACATAAATTGAGAGCAACACAAAAAGCAAGATGTGTGTCAAGTGGAGTTGTATGAGGAAGCCACACCAACCAAAAATTAGTTGGGGCAGTTGGGCGTAATTACTACCAAAGGAGTTCAAATTCAAACACTTGCAGAGCTAAGTGCAGATGGAATGCAATGGAGGTTGAGAATTGTGGAACCAAAAGAGCCAAGGAGAAACACTCCATGAGTTGTGTTGAGTTTTATGTTATGGCTAGGACCCCAAATGAATAGAAGTGCAGGCTTCTTGAGGAGTCATGTGAAGCATTACACCACCGAGAGCATGAGTGCAAGATAGAAGTGGAACAAATAAGAGCACAACACCACAAAGAGGGTAGAGGAGGAGGTGGCTCGAGGTCACGGTAGCAAATAGGGACTCCTAATGATGACCGAAAAGGCAAAGGGAAGGAGGTGGCAGCTTCACCTCAACAACAAAAAGCAAAGGGGAAGGAGAGAATGCATACTCCCCTTGATGAGATAACCTGGACAACACATGCACAAGAGTTTTGCAGGACTTGGGGGAACAATGCTCCTACAGACCACCCATTGAAGGCAACTTTTTGAAATGTTGGTGTCCACCACATCATGCAAGTAGCCAATTTTGATAACTTCTTCAAGCCATATATGTTGTAGATGTTGCAGAAGTGTGATTTGGAGAAGAGTAAAATCTTGTTTGGCAACAAGGAGGTTTGGGTGTCCTTTTCTCCCAATAATTTCATAAAAGTGTTTGGGCTACCTGTCACGAACAAAATAGACCGATGGAGGGAATAAAGCCCTATACATTGCAAGTGTTTGTCGATATTTTTGCCAACCTAAGTCTAGGAGATGTTGGGAAACTAATGAAGCATGGCATTCATGGATTGAAGATGCATCACTTGAAGTTGGAAGAGCTAGGTTGTGCCATGAACATGGTAATATCTAAATTATCCAGAGAAAAGAGAACCACAAATATGCCCACGTGGCTCGTATGTACATGGAAAGAATATAGGCAATGTCAAATTTGACTAGGTAACATTCTTGTCTAACCCCATACAAAATTTTCTATTGTAGTTTAAGAAAAAAATTTAATGGCTTTCCATGCCATCAGTCTACTTTTGGATGCAATAGTGTATGAGAAGGTACAATTTTCAGGGTTGGACCCACCTCAACAAGTTCCAAAAGGAGCACCCACTATTTTCCATTGGATCTATGTGGCTCTAACAACAAGAACATGACCAACAAGAAAAGCAATAAGGGCATCATGAGGATAGAAGAAGAAGACCACAATGATGAAGAAAATAAAGGCACCAAGGATGCAATCAGTTGAATCATCAAATGGAGGTATTGGTCAAAGAAGAGGAGTTTGAGACTAATGTGAGCAAGGAGCAACTACCCATTGCAAAGGAGTTGGAGAGAGAGGAAAAGAGGCAGAAGTAGTTGGGCCAACAATGGTAACAAATGAAGTAGTAGTTGCAACCCCAACCTCAACTCTAGCTGCATCAATCTCAATCCCAACTATCGAGATAGATGGTGAAGAGTATCCTCCCAAAGGACCGCCTTAAACTATGGTAGTTGCACAACTTGTACTAGGTTAGTTCTATCAACTTAAGGATCAAGCATACATTATAGTGCAACGTAGCACTCTTCTACATTCGAGGAGACATTGTGCAAGGGAGTACTGTAGGTACCATTGTTGATGACAACACTCTGGCTTCAAGGGAGGCTGCATGGGGAGAAAGAAATCCAGAGAAACCAGTAGCTATGCAAGAAGTAATAACAATGGAGGAGACAACACAACAAGATAGAGGAGTTATGCAAGTGGTGCAACAACATCGATAGAGGTAAATGATAAATATATCAACGATGCATTGGAGGTGATGAATGCCTCACCTCTAACAAAATTCGATGGGTTGCAAGGATTCAATCTAGGGAGATCAAGATTACATGTAGGAGGAGTTGCAATGGATACATCGACTTTCTAGAAGGAAAGTTTTCCCACCACTCCATTGCGATAGTTTGCAAATGGAGTAGAAATGAAATGAAATATTATTAATGTCCATAGTGGACCAAAAAAGACCCAAGGGACTATAAAAAGAACAACAATAACTACCAATGAGTGGGCCAAAGTGCCTAACAATAAAATAAACTAAGATAAATACAAATACGTGACCCGAGAAGCAGGTCAAAAGGAATAGGAATAGAGAATATAGGAAAGGGGTGGGTTGCAATCCAAAAGAGTGGAGTGCACACCAAGAAGAATAGAGAGAGAGGGGGGAGCAACCCTAAGGGGTAAACTCCAACACCCCCAGAAACTAGTCTCTCCTAATAGTCGAGGTTGAAGAATCTATGCTGAAGAAATCCATGATCTGTCTCTATCCATCACTAATTTGAGGCCCCAATAAATTGTGGGTGCATTGTCTAGTGAATTTACCTTTGTTCGAACGGGCTGAAATGGGTTGTTTTCGTTCGATGTCACTCAATCCATCAAAGCTGGTGAAGTAGGTTGTGATGGGTCGATGGTGAGGGGGGTGAGATCCATCTGGAGGAGAGCTTCTCTATTGACGAAACTAAGTTGTCTCCCTAAAAAGAGTGTAAGTCATCATTGGTCCGGGTATCTGAAAAAGGTGGATAGAGATTAAGAGTTATCCCTAAAAAGGTAATGAAATCTACCTCGGATCTCATAGTAAATGGAACATAAAAAATAAAGTGATGTAGGGTTTCAACTTCTCCTAAGGAACAAAAAAGGTGAACCTGCTCCTCCATCGGAAGATGGTGATCTGACTCAACCCGAAGTTGGTGGGAGCACACCCTGAGTTGTCCAATTGGGATTTGAATGCTATGCATTATGTCCTGTTGAAGGTATTGTATATTAGTAGAATGATAGTTTGGGTGAAGGGGGGCAGCGGGAGAGATCCATGTGCAACTAGTATATTTGGAGACTAACATCTTTTTGGATCTCGTGAAGCATCTTCTTCTTATTACTCTAAGAGGGGGGAAGAGCACCCAAGGAATAAGGGGGAAGCCTATCAATCTGTGTCTGAATGCTAACCAAGTGTAGAGACCTAAAAATACTAGTTCCTCCGACCCCCCCGAGAACTCGGAGAGAGGTCCATTGAGGAGCGAAGGGCCAGGTAAAGGTACCATCTACAACCCAAGGGGGTATCTCCCAAAGTATGAATCCTGTGAAGATAGGCAATAATAAAAAAGATGATCTCAAGCCAAAGAGGAGAGGCCCCAAACTCTGCCAAAATAATAGAACGAGGGACCGTGACCTTGCAACGAATGAATCTTCGAAGAAAAGTTGTTTGTACTCGTTCAACACAAGACCATTCAATCAGGCCAATATTGGGACCCCAAACCACTGACCCATATGTAATAGTTGGCTTGACCAAGGCGTCAAAGATCCTCATCTTTATAGGAATATCCTAGAAATGTGCTTTGAAGCAATTCCTCTCGAGCAAAGACAAAGTTGTACTTCTCTCAATTCAACAGTCCAAAGTTGCACTCCATCCTACAAGTGGTTATTAGCCTAATGAAGGTGCTTATTAAGCACCAAAAATAAGATCTTGTAAAATAAAATGAGAGAAAATTATTTTATTTTATTTTATTTTATTTTATTTTGATACCCTAAATGGTTCACCACTTTTTCATCACCAAGATCCTATAAGGAAGAGGTTAGAGCATACAATGATGAATATGGACCTAGAAGGGGCTCTGATACAAGATGTTAAGAACCCAAATGTAATTAGACAACAATACTAGAACATGCAAGCAATAGAGAGGACAATATGCAAGCAATAGAGAAAACACAATTTTTATTAAATAAAAAAAAAACTTACAATATCGTGGGCCACTTCGAGGGGCTTCCTCCTTTAAGAGTGAAGCTCTAATTTAAGATTCAAGATGCCTCCCACTTGAGAAGGTAGTACATTATATAATCCTACCTTGATTAGTACTAACTATTAACATCTACATATGACATCATTACAAATAAATAGGATGTTAGGATGGAGGTTCTAATATATAATAGCCAAGTTGAATTATAAGATAACACAAATTGGGCCCATATGAATCCCACATAACAATTTTTAAAAAATAATTAATATTATAAAATAATAATAATATCATTATAAATAATTAAACTCACAATGAGTTTTAGGGCAGATGTTGGCCCAAATACTTCCCCCAGTTTAATGGTCGAAACTTACACCCGATCCTGCAAGAGGTTATTAGCCTAATGCAAGCGTTTATTAAACACCAAAAATATAGACCCAAATCATAATGGTATTATAAGAAATTAACAATTGTGTCTACAAGATTTAAACCTAAATTTCCACCTTAAAAATTAAAAAATTAACTTATTGAACTAATACCATTAAATTTAAAAACATATTTATTATAATAAATAATTTTAACTTTAAATTCAGTTTATAAATAAATAAATAAATAAATTATAAAAAAAAATATATGTGTAACTTGTGAATGGAAGAGAAAGGAATGGAAGCAGTGTGATGGAAGGGAAACACTTGTAACTTCAAAGTATATAATATCTTATTATTTAAGTCATAAATACTACTTAATTGATTCTGCTAACCAACTTTATTGCGTCAAAAGGTTTGGTTGCAATTCTTACTTCAATACCCCAAAATGTACTTAAAATAGCTTAGGACACAAAGAAAACGGACGCAGTCTCACATGCAATCTAATCCGTAAGTAAATAAAACTAAACTCTTGTAAATTCAAAGTATATAATCTCTTATTATCTAAGTCATAAATACTACTTAATTGATTCTGCTAACAAACTTTGTTGCTTCAAAAAGTTTGGTTGCAATTCTTTACTTCAACACCCCAAAACTAGGACACAAAGAAAACGGACACAAGCAAAATGTACCTTAGGACACAGGAAGCAGTACACAAGCCTCAACAAACATTTAAGGAAACTAAAGAAAAAACAGTAACCACGTACAAAAAAATAGCCGTAATCAAAACAGTAACCACGTACAAAAAAATAACAGTAATCAAAGGTGTATGTAACTTACGGCTCAGCAAATTCGAAATATTAAAAGGCGGAAGGGGCGGTAGAGGAGCCTCTGAACCGCAGACATTATTGAATGTGCCTGCCACATAATCAATCGATAGTAAAATTCCCATTCTACTGAAAATACTTCAAAATAGGAAGGCAGGGAATTATACTGAAAATACTTCAAAACAGGAAGACCAGATATCCGCCTTGGCACCGTCATAGCCCTTCTTGACGATAACCTCGGGCGCCACGTAGGCCGGCGTGCCGCAGGTCGTATGAAGGAGTCCGTCCTGCCGGAATTGCTCGGGAAGAGCACTCAGACCAAAATCGGACACCTTGAGATCCCCGTTCTCGTCGAGCAACAGATTTTCCGGTTTCAACGGCTGTGGCAGAAGTCCACCGCACTTATCATCTGTTGTAAATATTTTCTGGCCTCGGCTTCTTTCAATCTTCCCTTCTGCACCTTCTTGAACAGCTCGCCGCCTTTCACTTACTCCATTACGAAGTAAATTTTGGTCTTGCTCGCCATGACTTCGTAGAGCTGCACGATGTTAGGATGCCGGACGAGCCTCATGATGGAAATCTCCCGCTTAATTTGATCGATCATGCCGATCTGCATGATTTTAGCCTTGTCCATGACTTTAATGGCAACACTCTCGCCAGTCTTGATGTTTCTCGCGTGGTAGACCTTGGCGAAGGTCCCCTGCCCAAGATGTTTCCCGAGCTCATACTTTGCCATCAGTGGCTGAGGTTTCACATCCTTTGTATCCATTTTGCCGCTGCACACTGCAGCAAACCCTACAGCCAAAAAGAATCATCGCGCGCAAGCACAGGGTCCTCATCTTCGTCAAGATTAATAGAATTTATAGGCCGGCACAATTTCAAATATAGCGGCCTATAAATCGCATTAAATCCTTGTTAGATCCAGATCTCATGAGATAATATTAAAAGTGGATCAAATCTTTCCCCAACTTTTCACTAATTCAAATTTCTCCTATCAACCTTCACCAGCCAAGATGATACTTAAAAGTTATGAATATCCCGGTGGCTGCCAAGTGGACACCGAGTGTTTGACGGCTTATTCGTTTTCATGTTATGAATATCCGGGTGGCTGCCAAGTGGACACCGAAAAGCTATTGCAGGCAAGTGTTTGACGGCTTATTCATTTTCATTCTCCTTATTTTATTTTATAATGGAGCGTTAAGACTTTGTTATCCCTTTTTACGGAATTTTTTCTATAAAAATTAAAAAAAAAACGGAAGTTTTAAACAGTGCAGACTTTAAAACTTTTAATGTATTTAAAGGGATGATTGATTGCAAGTTCCTAAGGGTCCTCATTCCCTACGGCGATGACATTGCAAATCCCCTAGAATGGAACATACAAATAATATTGTTTAAAAAGAAAAGACTTCAACGAAACGATAAATGAGGACGTTTATTCGTATAAACACTATAGCTGGCCATCCACCCTATATTACATTTCTATAACAAAGCTAGGTATCACAGTATTTAAGTTTGAAAATTTCAAGTTACTTGATTATATATTATTTATTATTATTTTTATATTATAATATTTAAGAATACACGAGAAAGTTACTTCACATTTTAAAAAGACTGTAGAAATCAAATGAAAGTAAGTAGTGCCACATTTGAAAATTCAGAACACTATGAGGAGGTGACTTCACATTTCAAAAATGACTAGAAAGTCAAATGAAGGTAAGTAGTGTCACATTTGAAAATTCAGAACACCATGAGAAAAGACTATGAAAGTCAAATGAAGGTAAGTAGTGTTATATTTGAAAATTCAGAACACCATGAGAAGGTGACTTAGCTAGGCTTATTTATTATGTGTTTGTTATATATTAAAATATTTAAAATGTAAGTAATTTTTTAAAGGGATATTAGGAATATTGTAGTAATAAGTTTTTGGGTAGTAATAAGTTTTTGAGTTTTTAATTAAAAGATTCAAATTTAAACTTGGTAAAAGGGTAGGGGTCATATCCTTTATAAAAAACCGTGTAAACTTAAAATTGTAAACTCAGTAATTTTAAACTCGTGAGGAATATCGGATATCATAGTGTTGAGTCCTTGGGTTTTTTATTTAAAAATTCAAGTTTAAACCCTGGTAAAAAGACATTAGGACCCCATAAAAACCCATGCAAACTTTTAAAGGAAGTCCAAAAGAACAATTTTGGGCTTTGGCTTTTCTTTGGAGAAATATAAGGTTCAAACCACAATATACTAGAACAGGGAATAGGTTGGATGGTAGTGGTTGAGTGTTTGCTGGTTGGCTGACATAGTTATATGCTTTCAAAGGTTGGATTCTCATTAACTTCATCTAACCCAATAAGTTAAAGTTGATAATGACAATCCAATAATGTTACTTATTACTAATTCTCCCTATATTAAATACAAGTGAGGACGTTTATGTAATACAAGTTAAATACAAGAATGACAAAATGCATGATCAAACTGCGATAGAAAATATTGTTTCTATTTGTCACCAATACTACTAGTCCTATTCAAAATTTAACAGATTTTCTAAAATCTAATGTGTACAGTGATAAAAAAAAAAAAAACCCACCACAACTAAATTCAAGTGTACTACCAAAATAATATCAAATATTCTCATAGAAAATAGATTCCCCACACCTATCATTTGAAATGAATATCTAAATTGCAAGGACAAATATGATTAGAAATAAAAAAATAAAAAAAATGATTGCTTGAATTTTCATCTATATAACATTTGGGTGGATTATTATATAAAAGTTAATATATATTATAAATTTATAAATAAAATTTAATAATTTAATATTTTATTTTAATACATTTAAATATTATTTTTTAATTTAAAATATTTAATTATTATATTAAATTTTATAAAACTAGATGTTAAATCAGAGATATCACTGCCTTGCTCACGTAGTGGATCCTTTCTCTAAAGCGTGATGAAATAATTGAAATTACCAAAGGGATAACAGGTTAACGATGATGTCATGGTTGTTAGATTTTTTTTTTACTAGTAGATGGACCTTCAAATCTATTCCTAAGGTGTTGCCCTACATTAGGAGTAGAAATTGTTTTTACGTACTCAACTTAACCGTAGTACTTGAGAAGATATGTTTTATTTCTTCCTTTTTATCCCTTATTTTTTTTTTTTAAAATTATGTCATACAAGGACAAACAATGATCTAATAACTCAATTATTTAAAATAATGATTTGTTCTTAATGAGATGCATGTTTTGAAGATAGTAATCAACTTTTAAGTACACATTTGATTTTAAGAGCATTTTGATGAAGATGACTTTAAAGGTTAATTTTTTTTAAAATATAGTAAGGTCATGTGGAGTCTTAATTAACTTAAGATTATAATACAAGAATGTAATATTTTTGGGACATGGCTCTATGTCCAAAAACCTATTTTTATCCTAACCACATTCTTAGGGTTATAACTTTGTACTTGGAATTTTGTTTTGATCCATCTACAATGAAAAAATCACTTTTATACTCTTGAAAGCTTTATTGCCTATTCAAAGCTCTTAAAATATAAAATTGTGTATGATGTACCCTTGGATGTCTATGATGTACTTAACTTAACTGTAGTAGTTGAGAAGATATGTTTTATTTTTTTATCCCTCATTTATTTTCTTTTTTAAATTATGTCATATAAGGACAAACAAGGATCTAATAACTAAGTTATTTTTAAATAATGATTTGTTCTTAAGGAGATGCATGTTTTGAAGATAGTAATCAACTTTTAAATACACATTTGAATTTAAGAGCATTTTGATGAAGATGGCTTTAAAGGTTAAAAGGTTTTAAAATATAATAAGGTCATGTAGAGTCTTGATTAACTTAAGATTATAATATAGGAATGTGATATTTTTGGGACATGGCTCTATGTCCAAAAACCTATTTTTATCCTAACCACATTCTTAGGGTCATAACTTTGTACTTGGAATTTTGTTTTGATCCATCTACAATGAGAAAATCACTTTTATACTCTTGAAAGCTTTATTACCTATTCAAAAGCCTTTAAAAGATAAAATTGTGTATGATGTATCCTTAGATGTCTATGATGTGATTTTAGGCTAACCATTTATATGGAGGAGGCATGGTGTTGATGAGTTTGCATCCCAAAGTGTCATCCTCACTAGTGATGGTTTGTGCTTTCAGATACCATAGGTATCTTCTCCTACCTCTATTTCCTTAATTAGTGCTAAACAATACAGGAAGATGATAGCCAAAATAATAAAGTTTAGTCTATTGATGATCAAGTCACAAAGCAGGAAAAACATTGTTACATATATCATAGACTTTGCATAGTAGAACTAGATTGACCAAAATCATAACAAAATAGGATGACTTGTCCAAGTTGTCAATTGGGTTAAAACATTTGATTATAGACTTTGCCCTTGGATGCCTTGGACCTCCAAATCATTAGATCTTAGATCCTTAGAACTTAGATTATAGAGACCTTCATCCATTAGGCCATTGATTATGGAGCATAGTTCCTAGGACATCTTAAGCATTGTTGTAATTTTACATCAAATATTTGAAAGATGTAAACCCAGAGATCCTAGAACCTAGATATTAAAGACTACAATATTTAGAGTATGAATCTAAATGAATTGGTTTTCTTGTCTTGGAGGAAAGCAAAGCAGTAGAGAAAACATAGTTGGAGAGGGGAGTGTATGTCATCATAGCTAAGGTCCAATATGGGCATGATCTCGTTCTCCATGTGTAATTTATTAAGGTGGTCGGGGGTGTCATTCCACTTGTTCATAGTTTAAGAAAAGATCACAGGTGTACAAATATTTAAAGCTTGAAGCATATCTTCATGTTTTGTACCAAATTGTTGAGTGAGGATGAAGCTTATGGAGGAACTAGAGAAACAAAGATATTTCTTTGCACACAATACACAAGGAGAAAAATAAGGAAAAGCTTTATAATATGATCTCTCCAACAACCAATTTCTTCTTTTTTGCATCCAAAGAAAATCAATTCAAATTTTGTTCCCAATCTTTCCCAAAGCTTTTGGAAAAAAAAAGCTTTTACCATTAAGTTTTACTTTTCACCATTTTCCAACCAAAATAATTTAGATGTTGTTTTCACTTTTCGTTCCTTCCAAAAACAATTTGAATTTGATTTTTTTCACAAATAAAAAGTTAATTTTCAACCATTTACAAGTAGTTGGAGTGTTGCAAAGTAATTATAGATAGTGGTTATAATAATAATTTGGTGTTAAATGAAATGATAGAGAAAATTGGGCTGAAAATGATAGTGTATCCTAATCCTTAGAACATGTCATGGCTTAATAATGGACATCAATTGGTCATGAATTAGTAATGTCTAGTTAATTTTAAATGACATGTATCATTAGACTAGAACAAGATATTGAAGGGTGTTAACATAATAACTTGCTAGTTTTATAATAATACATAGAAGGGAGTTGATAATCCCAACTAATTGGTCTTCAATGAGACATTAAAGAGAATTAGTAAATCAAATTTCACTAGTCTTGTATCATACATACAAGGGATTTAAACAAATAAACTCATTGGTTTAGAACAAGATGTTAGAGGGGGTAAAGTTAGTTACTCGTTGGTCTTTTATTTAACATAGGATTTGAACAAACTAACTCATGGGTATTCAAAAAATGTTGAAAAGAGTTAGATATTAAAATTGCTAGTCTAGAATCAAATGTAAAATGGTGTTGAACAAACCAAATTCACTAGACTTTAACAACACATTGAAGGGAGTTAATAAACTATACTCATTTGTCTTATATCGTAATTGAATAAACCCTATTTCCAGTCTTATATGAACATGGAAAAGAGTTGTAAAAGATCAACTCATTGGTCTTAAATAAGATGTTGATGGAAGTTAAGAAATTAATCTGATTGGTCTTGTGTAAGGTAAAGAAGGGATATATCCACTAGATTCTTGGGTCTAGTATGATTTTTCAATTTTGGATAAGGCATTCAAGGGTAAGTTGTTGGTATTTCTAAGATGAAGATAAGAGATGAATAAATACACTCACAAGCATAGAATAATAGACTTCCTACTAGTCATAACCAAGCTAAATTGCCTAACATATTCAAACTATAAACGTTGCCCTAACTATAACCTAATTATAGACTTTGCCCTTGGATGCCTTGGACCTCCAAAGCATTAGATCTTAGATCCTTAAAACATAGATTATAGAGACCTTCATCCATTAGGCCATTGATTTATGGAGCATAGTTCCCAAGATATCTTAAGCATTGTTGTAATTTTACATAAAATATTTGAAAGATGTAAACCCTATGATCCTAGAACCTAGATATTAAAGGCCACAAAATTTAGAGTATGAATATCAATGAATTGGTTTTCTTGTCTTGGAGGAGAGTAGAGTAATAGAGAAAATAGAGTTGGAGAGGGAAGCATATGGCATCACAACTAAGCTCTACGATGGGCATGACCTTGCTCTCCATGTGTAATTTATTAAGGTGATCGAGGGTGTCATTCCACTTGTTCACAACTAAAGAAATGATCAGGTGTACAAATATTTAAAGCTTGAAGCATATCTTCAAGTTTTATACCAAATTGTTGAGCGAGGACCAAACTTATGGAGGAACTAGTTAAACCAAGAGATTTATCTGTAGATAATACAAGAGAGAAAAAATAAGAAAAATCTTTATAATATGATCTCTCCAATGACCAATTTCATCTTTCTTGCAACCAAATAAAAGCAATTCAAATGTTGTTCCCAATTTCCCCTAAAGCATCTAAAAAAAAATCTTTTGTCGTTAAGATTTACTTTTGAACATTTTTCTAGCCAAAATAATTTAGATGTCATTTTCGCTTTTCAATCCATCTAGAAAACATTTGAGTTTGATTTTTTTTCGCAAATAAAAAGTTAATTTCTAACCATTTACAGGTAGTGGGAGCATTTCAAAGTAATTATAGATAGTAGTTATACTAATAATTTGATGTTAAGTGAAATTATAGAGAAATTTGGGCTAGAAATTGATAGTGAACCCAATAGAGAAAGATTGATTATAATGCTAGAATAATAAAAAGGAATCACTTTTATTAAGGAATCGATGTTGTATTGTATGGGGAACCCAACAATTAATTAATAATTATATTCTTCGATGCCTCAACTATACCAAATGAAAGGCCTATTTCTATGAGTGTGAAGGTGTGATCAAAGGTCACAACCTTTGTGAAAGAGAGAGTGATTAAATAATTAACTAATAATGTGATTAGTATGGTGGTTAGGAGTAGAATCCTAACATGCCACCTTCCTTAAAAAGAGATTTGTCCTCAAAGCTCAAAGTAAGGAGCTCCGTTGCTTGTTTTCCCAGTTGAACTTGTGCAAGTTCTTGTACTATTTTAATGTCACTTTTTCAAATGCAAGGATATATTGAAGGTCGAAGCATTAGTGGGGGGTTGCTAGAAAGACTAGTAGAATCTTCCTTAGGAGAATTGTGATGATGGTAGGCTTTCGCTTTAGCCAATTCTTCCTGTGTAGAATGAAGGGAAAATAAAGGTGCACTCACTCTTTTGCCTCCTTTCTGAATCGGGCTGCCTATACGACGAGAACTCACTATTGGTGATGAACTTGTGTGTAGTTCTTTGAGAGTGTATGTCTTGCCTTCATTGTTTACTGCATGGATGTCTACCTCATCTTTTCATGGTGCATCGAGCACTTCTTGCACATCGACCTCATTTCCTTCATTGTTATGATCAGGTGCTTTGGTCATGTCATGCACATCTTCCTCACCTTCTTCCTCTATGGAGTGACAGGGATCAACTATATTCAATAAATACAATGTTTGTGTAGCACAACAATGAAGGGGCCCAAATTACTCATCACAAGTATAGCAGAGGTCGTTCGATCATCGCTCCTCCATTTATTGTAGGCTAAGGTACTTAAATGGCAAGGGTTTGTGTTTTAGAATAGTGTGCGTGAATGTCGATTTATCAATAGGTTGCTCCCCATGTTGACGTTGAACATTGAATGTATCATCGGCTAACAAGGCTAATCCAATGGCTTCTTGTAGGGTGTGAGGAGTGTACATCATGATCTTCACTCTAATTTTTTCTTTCAATCCATTGATGAACCCATTTGTGAGGACTGATTCATCCAACCCTGTGATGTGATTGGCGATATCCTGGAACTGAATTTTATATACACTCACTAATGTGATTTGACGTAGGTGGGCAAGATTAAGTAGCAAAAGTAGGTTAGGGTCGTGAGATATTCTTCCATTGGCCATTTGCATAGTTGTTTGGCGAAAAGGTGTCGCAAAAAGTGTTGACAATCGTCAAAAAATTTCTTGAAAATTTATTGTAAAAAATTGCATAAAAGTCATCCTTCGGCCATTGCGGTTAGGTTTTGGAGATTTTATAACCTTCGTAAGTGGCAGAATTAGCAAGAATTTTCAATGCCTTGACAAATTCTAAGATGTTTTTGTAATGTATTTATGACGTCGTCTGGACGGATTGATGAGCATTTTTTTTTTGCTCTGTTATTATGCCTGCATCTGCGCTATTATTTTGCAGTCGCTCTGGCGTGATATGTCGCTAGTTGCTTCTACTATAAGGACTCTCACCTGCTGGATTCTATACGTCCTCACCTTGCTATCGGTGGTGAGCACTACATCGGATATGAAGAGCCTTATTTGGAAGTCGCTCTGGCTGGTTGCTCCTTGGATGTGTTTTGCTAATTTTGAATTGGTTGTAATCATTTGGCAGCATCCCCAGGCTTGTATTCGAAGAACGAGAAAAAGGAAAAAAAAATTCCTTTCGAACTTGGCTCTGATACCAGATGTAGTGAACCCAATAGAGAAAGATTGATTATAATGCTAGAATAATAAAAAGGAATTGCTTTTATTAAGGAATCGTTGTTGTATTGTATGGGGAACCCAACAATTAATTAATAATTATATTCTTCGATGCCTCAACTATACCAAATGAAATGCCTATTTCTATGAGTGTGAAGGTGTGATCAAAGGTCACAACCTTTGTGAAAGAGAGAGTGATTAAATAATTAACTAATAATGTGATTAGTATGGTGGTTAGGAGTAGAATCCTAACATAAATGATAAGAACTCAACAAAAAAATGTTACATTAAGAATTAGTAACACATTTGGAGGTCCAAGGCATGTAACATTTAGATCAAGGTTTGAGATAGACCTTTAGGAATGACAAGCAATTATACCAAAGGCACATTAAGATGATTGAGAAAAATGATACAATAAGAATCAGGGACACATTTGGAGGTCCAAGGCATTCAATGGCCATGCTGATCTAAGAGATTTTATGTTAATTGGAGCCTTTAAACTGAGATTTAAAATTTGACCAAAGGAGTTTTGTGCCTTTGGATCCTTTGAACTGGAATTGAATTTTGATGAAAGGGGTTTTGTGCCTTTGGAGCCTTTGAACTAGAATTGAATTTTGACCAAAGGGATTTTGTGCCTTTGGAGTCTTTGAACTGAGATTTGAAATTTGACCAAAGGGGTTTTGGTCCTTTGGATCCTTTGAACTGGAATCGAATTTTGACCAAAGGGGCTTTGTGCCTTTGGAGCCTTTTAATTAGAATTAAATTTTGACCAAAGAGATTTTATGCATTTGAACTAAAATTGGGATTTGACCAAAGGGGTTTTGTTCCTTTGGAGCCTTTGAACTAGAATTGAATTTTGACCAAAGGTATTTTGTGCCTTTGGAGCCTTTGAACTAGAATTGAATTTTGACCAAAGGGGTTTTATGACTTTGGAGCCTTTGAATTGGAATTGAATTTTGGCCAAAGGGATTTTGTGCTTTTGGAGCCTTTGAAAAAAATTTGAATTTTAACCAAAGGATTTTTGTACCTTTGGAGCCTTTGAACTAAGATTTGAAATTTTACCAAAGAAGTTTTTTTCCTTTGGAGCCTTTGAACTGGAATGAAATTTTAACCAAAGGAGTTATGTGCCTTTAAAGCCTTTGAATTGGAATTGAATTTTGACCAAAGGATTTTTGTGCCTTTGGAGCCTTTGAACTAGAATTGAGTTTTGACCAAATGAATGGTGCATTTGCTAAGAGATTTTAAGAAGAATTTTAGTTTTTGAAAACCTAACCAAATGAATGGTGCCTTTATTAAGGACTTTTAAAAAGACTTTTGGTTTCTTAAAACCTGACCAAATGAATGGTGCCTTTGCTAAGGAATTTAAAAAAGAATTTTAGGTTTTGAAAACTTGACCAAATGAATGGTGGCTTTGATATGGAATTTTAAAAAGAGTTTTGGTTTTTGAAAACCTGACCAAATGAATGGTACCTTTTGTAAGGGATATTTGTGATGGCAAGGCAAATGGTGCAACCTTTGATAAAAGGATAGAACCTTTTAAACCTGACAGTTGATTATTTTATGAAAGTGAGGCAAAGGACACGACCTTTGATAAAAGGACACAACCTTTCAAACCTAGAAGTTGATTATTTTATGAAAGTGAGGCCAAGGGTGCAACCTTTGACAAATGGACATAACCTTTTGAACTTATCAGTTGATTATTTTGTGAAAGTGATGCAATGGACGTAACCTTTTGAACCTGACCATTGATTGTTTTGTGAAAGCAAGGTAAAGGGTGCAACCTTTGAGAAAATAATGTAACCTTTTGAACCTAGTAGTTGATTGTTTTTTGAAAACGAGGTAAAGGGTACAACCTTTTGAACCTAGAAATTGATTGGATTGATATGTATGGTAAATTTGTAATTGAGATATTAAGAAACACCATAATGAGTAGATGAGATGATAGCATTGAATATAGAGGTAGGTTTAGCTTCACCAAAAAAAAATGTGATTTGAAGGAGGGTGAAGTCCTCTAGTCATGAAAGGGTGTTTGAAAGGGAGTGAACTCCCATAGTCATAAAATTCTTTGGAGGGGAGGGAAATCCTTCAGCCATGAGAAATTAATTGAAAGGGGATAAACTCCTCCAATCACTAAATTGAAGCAAAGAAACTAAATAAGTGATGATGAAAAGAAAGGTGAATGGAGAAAAGATAAAAAAGAGGCAACAAGGGTTATGTTGGTGGGGGATATCATCTGAGAGGTCATTGATTACTGGTAGCAATATTAGTGTAACCAAAATATTGGTAAGAAGTATTACCATTAACATGATGAACTTGTTGAGGCATAGATGTATGTGTTAGGGTGTCAGCTTGTGGATATTGCATTCGATTTTGGGGTAATGGATTTGGGGTATACCAAGATTAGGATTAAAATATGATATGGGTTTGTTCATTTATATTTCTTCTTGATCAATCATATTGTGGACCAGTTACTAATACCATGCCCTTGCTAGTGATGATAGACATAAAATTGATGCTCATTGTACCCTTTTGGGTTTAGTCAGTTGGGATCATCAAGTCGAACGTTAGGCAATATAATATGCCCTACTATATGCAAATTTTGAAAGAGACTGACCAATGGTTACAAAATGGGAGTCATGGTGTAAAGTAGATAATGAGGATGATGAGGTTTCGTGTGAGGTTGGATAGATGGCATTGGATCGACTGCTTACCCAAGTTGTGAATAACCCCATCATTGAGAGTGAGATATATATTGTGGTGGAGTTATTTTAGGACCCTATAGGGTTGGGATATGGGTAAGTTTTTGACACCTACAATTGCACAAATACAACTCAATATGATTGAGGTGCTCTAGGATATGTTTCATGTCCATTGAAGGAGGTATTATTCATCTTTGAATGGGGTTGACATAGATGAAGGGAGGGGAAGGGGTTGATTGATGTGGGTATGTATTTGAATATAGAGAAGGTGATAGAGGTGGAAAAGAGGGACAAGGGGGTTGCAGAATGCCAACTAGTTGGACCTTTTAGTATAAAAAGTAGGATGATGGAGTAAAAGGTGATAAACATGGTCTTTAATGATAAAGTGGATGATAAGGAGTGTATTGGTGTGAGGAGGAGAAAGTGATCTACTCATGAGGGCTCATGGGTAGAAGTGTGAGTAGCTTGACACCGTAGATCATGATCATAGGATGAAATCCTATCGCATAACATGTTAGGTGAGCATGAGCTATGCAAAGAAACATAGGGATTTTGAGAATGGGTGGAGGTGGTTTCCTCTAAGTACTTTGATGAATTGGTTGGAGCAAAAGGTATTATAGGAGAAGCCTCCATAGCTAGGTGTGCTTGCTCTCAAGATTAACCTCAGGTGAGAACCGTGATTAAAGGGTAAAAATCTATAAAACTATATTGCAACTGAGTTTAGATAATGAAGGTAGTTATCTAAAGGTTTTTGGTATCTCTAGATCTACCTATGTTGTAGTGTGATAGTTCATACCTAGCTATATGAAAAAAATATTTGTACTTATCCATACATACCTGTGAAAGACAAGTTATAGAGGCAAAAAAGTGAGAAAAATAGACACAAGATAGTTTTGGGGTTGTGAATGAGTCTACTTTAGGATTTTTATATTAGTTCTATAACAAAAATTTAGCTAAGTAGACCAGGCATGTTGCAAATATAAAGCAAGTGTTTGAGTGATTGTGTGGGTGTTGTTATGGTTGTGGTGTCAACTTTCTATGTCGTTGGTGAGTGTTTTCCTTGTTGTTTTGTATTTTGTGAGGTTTTGTAATGTTTTGTTTATTTTTGTGTATTTTTGAAGACTCTAAAATAAATAAAAATGGGTGATGGATGTATGCTATGAAGGTGCGTCAATGTATGTTTTTCTACAACACCCAAAGGTATGCTAGGAATAGCTATGCAAGAATAGGTGAATAGCTCCTAATGATGGATATGACTTAGGGTATTCTAAAAGGGAAAATGTAAACCCTCTTATGAAAGAGGTGACATTGTATAAGACCTGAATAGACCAATCGACTTCCACTCCACCCTTGGTTGGGATTAGTCACTAGCGACAATTGCACACTCACTAATTATATGAAGACCTATGAGCAAGGACATCTAATTATAACCTACCTCAAGGTACTCTCAAGAGTAGGGGACTTTTAGGTGATGAAGTCTAGAAAAGCACTTATGGGGGCTACTATGGTGTCTAGGGGTGAGCCAACGATTGGATATGAAAACCAATGTCACCGGTATCGATTAGGGGTTGGTGATGAAGTCCAACCAAACCAATGTGTAAAATATGTGTGAGTGTGTGAGTTGATTTTACTTGAAACTAAGATGTAGAAAAGAAATTAATCTAGTTAAGCAATAAAATACCTTTTGACTTTTATGAAATGAAAGTGCCTTTTTGAAAATAAATTCTACACTAAGCAAGCAATGAAATTTGAAATAATTTTGGCCTTCACCCAAAACCTGGGAATTCAATCCAACAATATGGCAGAGGCTCGAGCTCTGTTCCAAAGTTTGATCCTCATGGAAGGGTTGACCATCAATAAAATTATCATTGAAGGAGACTCGTTGCACTGTATCAACTGCCTCAAAGGTACAGCTAAGCCTCCCTGGTCTCTAGCTTCGATTTTCCAAGAATGCAAGGCTCTAGTTGGCAACTACCCAAAATTAGTCATTAAGAATCAGTACCGAGAAGGAAACAAAGCTACGGACTGGCTAGCTAACAGGGGAGTCGACGAATCTAACATTCAAGTGTGGAGAGACTCCTTCCCCATTGGCCTAAGGAACGATCCTACAAGTTTCAATGTTTGCACAATGTGAGCTATTGCCAGGGGGATTGGTATGGTCTATTGATGCTCTAATCACCTACGCCACGCTGGAAAATCCCATGACACTTTTTCTTTCTTCTCTTTTGGCCGTGAAAATGCAACATGTCACGATATCGCGACACTTTTCTTCTTTGGCCGCGAAAATGCAACATGTCGTGATATCGCGACACTTTTTCCTCCTTTGGCTACGATGCTGCAACATGTCGTGATATCGCGACACTTTTTCCTCCTTTGGCCGCGACGATGCAACTTGTCGTGATATCGCGACACTTTTTCTCTTTTGGCCGCGATGATGCAACATGTTAGGATATTGTGAAACTTTTTCTCTTTTGATCGCGACGATGCAACATGTCGCGATATCACGACACTTTTTCTCTTTTGGCTGCAACGATGCAACATGTCACGATATCGTGACACTTTTTCTCCTTTGGCCTTGACGATGCAACTTGTCGTGATGTCGTGACACCTTTTCTCTTTGGGCCTCGACGATGTAACATGTCGCGATATCGTGACACTTTTTCTCTTTTGGCCGTGATGACGCAACATGTCATGATATCACGACACTTTTTCTCTTTTGGCCTCGACGATGCAACATGTCGCGATATCGCAACACCTTTTCTCTTTGGGCCTCGATGATGCAACATGTCGTGATATCGTGACACTTTTTCTCTTTTGGTCGTGATGATGCAACATGTCGTGATATCATGACACTTTTTCTCTTTTGGCCTCGACGATGCAACATGTCGCGATATCGCGACACTTTTTTCTCCTTTGGCTGCGATGATGCAACATGTCGCGATATCGTGACACTTTTTCTCTTTTGACCTTGACGATGCAACATATCGTGATATCGTGACACCTTTTCTCTTTGGGCCTCGACGACGCAACATGTCACGATATCATGACACTTTTTCTCTTTTGGTCGCGACGACGCAACATGTCACGATATCGTGACACTTTTTCTCTTTTGGCCGTGACAATGCAACATGTCGCGATATCGCAACACTTTTTCTCTTTTGTCCGTGACGATGCAACATGTTGCGATATCGCGACACTTTTTCCTCCTTTGGCTGCAACAATGCAACATGTCGCAATATCGCGACACTTTTTCCTCCTTTGACCGCGACGATGCAACATGTCGCGATATCGCGACACTTTTTCCTCCTTTGGTCGTGACGATGCAACATGTCGCGATATCGTGACACTTTTTCCTCCTTGTTTTCCCCCTTTGCTTTGGATCGCGAAAATGCAACATGTCGTGATATCACAACACTTTTTTCTCCTTGTGGTGTTTTGCTTTTTCTTTGATCTTTAGCATTTGGGCCACTTCGGTCTTCTTGGAAAACATGCAAAAAAAGGTGGGTCCCCAATTTTGGGGTATGTTGTGGAGCAACCACAACACCTCCAAATGGTGAATTTCTCTGTTTAAGTTTTGCTTTCCCTTTTCTGATTAGCCTTTGGTCATGTTTCCCTTTAGTTAGTTCTTCTAGTTGGTTCCTCTGGGCGCCTTTACCTTAGGTGGCCCCTACTGTTTTCAAGATTTCTCATTCTGCTGCCGCATTTCTTCCCCTTTGCCTCCCTCTTTGGAGGCCCACGATTTCTTTGTACAAGGTTCAGGGACATTTTAACACCCTTTCAACCAATCAAAAAAAAAAAAAAATTTATGTTTTGGTAAGCAAATGTCTATGTAAAAGAAAAACAAGGAAAGGATTGCTTGCTTTAAGGGAAAACTACTCTAAGATTTTCTTGATCTCAAATTTGTTCACATTGACCAAGATAGACCGGTTAAGGCTATGGCTAGATGTATTACAAGATTTTTATGTATGAGATAGATCAAGATCTATTATCAACCCAAGAAGACAAATAAATTTGAGGCTTTCCTTATGCCTTATGCAAGTGCGGTATTCTAGACTAATCAGAAATACAATGCATAACTAGCTATGAACTAATGTGTTATGAATGAAATTTCTTTTGAAAGCTTCTAAAATAATGATCAAAGTGATATTCATGTGCTTTGTAAAGCATAAAAGTGAAATCAGTGTGTTTTGTAAAGCATAAAAGCAAAAACAATGCACTTTATAAAAATGTCCAAAATAATCTCAGAATTTTGTAAAATGGAGATACATAAATTTAAACTCACATATTTGAATTTGAAAGAGAAAAACATGCAAATTCAACTGAATAATAGGGTTTTTCTATGACCTATGATCTCCAGTCTCTAGAATGTTATCAAGGTCTAAATTATGTCTTAGATTGGTTTGTACCCCTCCATGCAAATTGTTGGTTTGTACCCTACCCTAAAAACTAGAGTAAGGGTGATTTTATAGCAATTTTGCAGGTGGTGTGTGGCATGTGTGTTCCAAAACTAGTTTTTGTAAAATTTCTTGCAACCAAGAAAGATAGAAATTTAGATTTTTGTTAGAAAGTTGTATACAAGCAAGAAATAAACTAAGCTAAGGAATATCACAATATGGTGCACAACCAAGTTTTACAACATGTAAAGATAGAGCGAAAGTGAGCGATTTCACTTTGGGGATGTCATTGCAGAAGGTGGTTTGGCCTATGAAGGCAAGAGGGCAAGTGATATAACAATCTCTAGGGGAAATCTATCCCTAAATTACTTGTAATTATGTAGTAGTTATAGGTTGTGTAGAAATTGATACCTTACTATTAGGTACCTAGATTTTGGAGCACTTGAGGAGTTCGTATGGGCCCATACAAACCTTTTGTTCATACCCCTCCATATGAACTTGGCTCATAGACCATAAAGGCCTTTTTCTTAGATCTTAGGTGTATTTAAGGGCTTTGGAGGATCTTTTGCTAGTTTTTGTACCACTTGAAACATAGAAGATGAAAAATATGTCAGTTAGTGAGCTAAGGAGTTAGCCAAAATAGTAACTAAGTGGGTTGGTCCCACCATGATCACCATAATGTATACCAAGAAAACTATTGTTTTAGATTGATAATAAAATAGGGTTACAAGTATTATCCTTTAACGAATTTTACTTTTGAAGGCTATAATATGGGTCTTCCATAATGGAAGTCCTCTTTCAATGAAACCAATAAATAATTTTGTCTTCTCTGGATACCTCAAAGGGAGTGATATTACTACACGTAGTTCACTATTAGTCATGTAGATCCTCTAAACCTGCACAACCCTACAAAAATGATTAGTAACTTTTGGGGGCGTGTCTCAATTAAACCCCTTATGATAGAAGATAAAAATGCCAAAATAAAATAGTCTATTTCATGATGAAATTAATTGAAAGTGATAGAAAATAGTAAAATAGAGTTGCTTAACTACCTACGTAGTGTGCTATAAGGTTTTTGGATTGAGATCTCCTCCTAGAGAGGTTTGTATCCTAAGGTATGAATATTTTGGTTTTTAATTCTCCGTATGAAGTAGGATTAAATTTATGTTTCTCAAAATGGTATTAAAATTGGTGGGAACCTTCCTATAGTTGTCAATAATATACCCTCAAAATTTTGGAGTAATTTGAGTTTGGATGTGGAAGTTATGACCAAAAAAATGAGGGTGGGTTTGGATGGAATTGGTTGTTGGTTCGTACCCCTGGATGTGAACCTTTGGTTCATACACCTCTGTAGTATTCAGACATATGGTTGTTATGTTGCAAAGATTCTCCTAGTCCTTTTGGTGCTCTTGTCTATGTTTGGTGGCCTTCCAAACCTACAATTGAGAACAACTTACAAAACAAAAGGGAGTGTCAAGAGACACATGTGGGCATCCATGGTGGTTGATGGCAAGTGAGATGTTGAGTGCACTAGACCCTAGAATGATTTATATAGAGTTTGGGTATGCAAGTCTCTACCTCTTTGAAATGATGAAAATGACCTTCTATTTGTAGACTTGTCCAAGGTTAAGGGGGTTGAGGTGTCTTGTGAGGTGTCCCTTGAGGTGACATGGTGTGTTATACCTCATAAAAATGTTTGGATGAGAGAAGTCCTCACCCATCCACCTACAATAAATGTGCATGGGTGAGGCATGCAAGTTTTCTCCCCATTATATAATGGTGGAGGATGACTCATCCAAGTCTTCAATGCCTTGAATGCCTTAATGCAAAAAGTCTTCATTTGTCATTTATGACATTGAATGCACATGGGAACATGTGTGGAGCAAGGGTCAATGTCTAACCATAGTTAGACTAACCATGGATTAAAAGGTTGACCAAGGTGAGGTGGAGGTTAGGATTTGGTGGAAGCTAGACTAGAGTGAGGTTGACCATGGGTTTAGGTTTGACTATGATGTGGAGTTTGACCAAGGTTAGGAGTTAACCAAGGTTAGATAAGGGTGAGCTAGAATTTGGTGGAATCTAGACTAGAGTAAAGTTGACCATGGGTTAAGCTAGAGGGGTGGTCGCATGATGACCAAGGGCTAAGTGTAGAAAAGGGCTTAAGTGGCCAAGGGGGCTTAGGGTGATGAATAGTATTTTTAGGAAAATAATGCAAAATTAAAGGGGTTTTGCAAATTAATCTATCATTATGATGAGATGAGGAACAATGTAAGATTTTTAGGTGTCTACAGGTCTAAACAAGATTAGATTACTCAAATTTTAAAAGGATGTCCTAGTTTTAGGATTGATTTTGTTGAGGTTTTTTAGAACTTCATTTGTTTTTTATGGATTTGTTAGAAAATCCATTTTCTTTTATATTTTATCTTATTTTTCTAATAGTAGTACATAGGAGAGTGTAGACTATTTTTCGATTGTAAAAGAATAAAAGAAGAGGTTAAGTTTTTTAAATAGACCCCTAGTTCCAGAGAAGCCATTGGTAGGCTTTTGTGCTTAGCAAAAGATCTCTAATGTTCTTGAAAAAGTTGCAAAAATAAATCCATAGATTTTCTATTTCATATGCATGAGAGGATGTCCTGATTGATTACATTTGACAAAAGAGTTGTGTAGGTGAAGTGGAATGAAACTAGCCAACTAATTTATAATTCAAGAGGTGCTTAAATAGCACTATTTACAACAACCATCTTCTCAAAATAGAATATTCTAACCATAACTATGTCTAGGAAAATCAAAATCAATTTGTTAATTTTTACTAAGATAACAAATCCAATCCAAAGACTATGCCATCCAAATATGTGAACATTTACAAGTTGAAATTAAATTTATGATTTATTGCTAATTTAGACTTAGGACTTTATGCTTAGGAAATAATAAAATAACTAAGTCTAGTAAGACATAAGCCTAGGTCTAAATGATGTCCTCATCATACCTTCCCACTAAAGAAGCATTGGACTCCAATGCTTTTACAATGGGGTGAGAAGATATGTGCAAGTGCCCAAAAATGAAATCCTCTAAAGTGGTTCAGAAGAGAAGAGAGATAGACAATGTACAAGAGCCCCAAAGAGATCACCAAAATTCCATCAAAAGAAGTATCAAAGAGAAAAACACATGCTCACAAAGGATCCAATAGGAAGCCCCTAATGGGATCTCCAGGTATTTTGCCTCTTGGTTTAACATCTAGCATGTAGGGATGGGCAATACTATGCTTAAAACAAGCCTTGTAAAAAGGTCATTTAATCATCAAGAAATCGTAACTCTTTACACCAACCATGTTGAACCATAAGCATGCACCCAAAAATTAGTACAAAAAATATTGCCAAGAAAACATATTGTAACTATAGTCGATGGAGGAAGAGTGGAGGAAATAATCATAAATCTTGATGATTCAAAAATACCAACATCTCATAATGGCACCCACTAAGGCCAATAGACTCAAAGCCAAAGTGAAGTACCTGTAGAAGGATGAGATGAAGGATGTCACCAAGAATGAAGAAATTCTTGACAAGACACCCACCATGATTGAAGCACTCAAAGCTAAGGTTGAAGTAGTCATAAGAAGATAATACAATTATGCTAAAATAAGGCATAGAATGGAGTGTCATGTACCACCAAACTAGTCTTCAGAAGTTATGGTTTTTCAAAGTGTTGAATCTCTATAGTCTTTGGATTCTTGGAACATAAGTAATGTTTGTGTCTAGTTTAAATGGCTCAACTCATGATGCTTTGTAAAATTATTTTACAAGAAGGCTTCAAAAGCTGAAAGAGACAAGAAGCTAGAGTGGAAGTTGATGTAGAAGTTGTGATAATATGGTGCTACTCAAAAAACCACTAAGAGATAAGCCACTAAGGGATAAGACAACTCCAATGTGTGGAGTACCCATGTGATATCAATGATCACATAGAAAGGGTCATTGGTATTATGAAGGAGTATACACTCCAAAAAGTCTCTAAAGATGATAGTGGATTTAAAGAGTATTGGGTTCAACCAAAAATGCACTCCATATTACAACAATTTATTTCAAAGAAGGTTTAGAATAACCCAAAATTTGGAGCACGATAGGTCAAGAAGGACCTTTACAAAATGGTAAAATACTGATACCATAAGAACCGGCTCAAAAAGAGCTTTCCAATAATTATACATAAGGCTATAGTCGATTACAATAAGATCTCAAAAAGTGAGAAAAACATAAGTGGTCTGTAGTAGCAAAATAAAAGGGAAATATCCTTTTACAATTTCAAAAATGGAATATTTGCAGGAATATTCCAACAATTGGACATAATTTAAAAAAAAAAAATATATATATATATATATATATATATGTTTCATGGTAAGTCAATCGTCAATAGTGTAGGTCAACACCGAAACACATTAGTAGGAAACCAAGGTGGGTCAATTCCAAAAAAGATCAACAAGCAACAAATATAGTAGGTCATAGGAGCACCAAGCAAATAGGGTATCTATTAATAGAGCACTCAGGAAGTAGCAAATGGTGCTGCAAGATTGGATAGCAAATAGACTTGAGGCTTTTGTAGCCTCTGCTAGCATAAACTGGCTTATTTAAATTAGACAACGAAGACTTTTATAAAATCCTTTGTCTCCCTTTTCCCATGAATGTGGTATTAAACTTAAAAAATTACTTTTCACTGTGTTCACTAGACACACTGAAAAAATCCTGCAAAAAATTGGAGGGTCATCAAAATTGTTGGTGTTGATCAAAATTTGCTGAATTTTATAGAAAAACTATGGATTGGTTGATAAAAAACCGATTTGATGGTTCTTGGTCACCAAAAAAACCTGTAATGGCATAAGTAGGACATCACAAAATTTTTGAAAAATGAACCATGATGTTGTTGGAGATGAATGAGTCAAGTAGCATCGAGATAATTACCAACCACATTGAGAGGCATTGGAGGTGGAGGAGTGGTAGTAATATTTGATTTCTAGTGTTTCTAGAAATGATTAACCAATTGGTGGTTGGTCGACCACATGACATCATAATTTGGTAACTTAGCAGCGTTAAACTACAACGTTAGGGTATGAAGTTCATTGATGGCAATACAACATCAACAAGGCAGAGTGAGTGGCAGTGCCTTGGAAAATATTGGTAGCGATGGAGTGGCTTTGGTGTTGTGAAGACCATCCATAGTGTTGGCTAGCAGAGGAGGATAGAATTCAACCGATGTTAGCCATCCATCGATAGTATGTCTGCAGATGGTCGATAGATTATCAGTAGCTACCAATCAGGCTAGAAATACCCTATATTTGGAAAAATAAAACAACTTTAGGTGTAAAGTAATAAAATTAAATAAATAATATTAATAAAATATTAATATTAATAATTTAATTAACCTTATGCAAGTTATTTTATCCCCTAAGGTGGAGTAAACTAAGACTCCTAAGCTCAAACTTCTTCAAAGTTGTGCATGAAGGGATTTTAACTCCTCTAATCTAACAAAAGATCAATTTTGAACCTAACTTGGGATTTTGGGGGAATTTTGCAGGGATTTTTAACGTAATAATCCTATGCAAACTACAACTTCCTAAAAAATTTAGGAGCCCATCTCTCGCAAGCCCGATCTTAGGCTCTGATACCACTAAAGTGGAACCAAACTGGCCAACTATTTTATTATTCAAGAGGTGCTTAAATAAGACTATTTACAACAACCATCTTCTCAAAATAGAATATGCTAACCATAACTATGACTAAGCAAATCAAAATCAATTTGCTAACTTTCACTAAGCTAACAAATCCAATCCAAAGACTATGTCATCCAAATGTGTTGACATTTACAAGTTGGAATTGGATTTATGATTTATTGCTAATTTAGACTTAGGACTTTAGACTTAGAAAATAATAAAATAACTAAGCCTAGTAAAACATAAGCCTAGGTCTAAATGGTGTCCTCATAAGTATGAAAAACCATTAACAATACTAACAAGCTATTAGTGTATTTAAAATTATTTATTATATATATAAGGTATGCAATTTATTTTAAAAGCATTAAGACATGCAAATGTTTAAGGTAGGCTCTTGAGTTTTATGGGAAAATAAGTAAAGGTTAGGTTACAAGTTATTATAAGAGATGAAAGATAAATGTGAGGAATTTATAAATACAATTAAATTATATATATATATATATATATATATATATATATATATATATATATATATTCTTAAGAAATTAAAGATACAAATATAGGATAGATCAAAATATCTATTATTATAGTCTTAAATATTTTTGTCTATCAATTGAAAAACAAAATAGTTGGACCAATTAGAAATCCCATAAGCCATAAGTTAGAGTTATACTACAACTACTATAACATGTACTAACTATAGTTACAACAAAATACTCATTTTTCATTACAATTAAAGAATCATTTTCCAAGATTTTTAGAGGATGTCATGACAACACAAGTCTTCTTCATTGTAATCTCCACAACCATTTTGAATTTAGATAATTTTATTGAGAGGTGGTTCATTTGGCTAGATAATTATGCATTAAATCTACTATAGTGATGAAGCTGACCATGAAGACACTCCAACTTCTTTATTATAGTTGTTGAAATATTTTTAATTTGACCTTATTATGCTAAGGCTAACAATTATAAAGTACCTATGGGTTCTCTTAATGTAGCCTATGAGATAGTAATATGCAATCCTCTAAGCATCTTGATGTAATCCTACATGCATTTTTTATCTAAGCCTACGAGTATCTATGTAAGACTATGAGCATGCTCATGTAAGCCTAAGGGCATCCTTCATGTATTCACCCTTAGTGATATTGGTTAATCCACCTTTATGGATAACCTTGATTAAAGGGTGTAATTTATTATTATATTATAATAATTTAAACTTAAATTAAGTTACTGTTGGTGTAAGGTTAACTATTAATTAGGGTTTTAATATCACTATAGATACACCCAATAACTAATTCATTGTATTGGTTTATGATTGATGAGATATTAGGGTGCCTGTGGACACCCACCCATTATTATTTATTTATTATGTAATTTTTATCTCTTTCTCTATTTTTTGTCTATAGGTTCTTCTCTTTTTATTTTCTTCCTTTTTCTACATATCATGGAGGTGAATATATGTTTTAGAATATTTTCAAAAAATATTGTGAATTCCAATAGTTAGCACATTGGAAATATGGAAAACATGTGTATGAATGCTACATACTTGTAAAAAATAAACCTAAAAATAACTTTGACATCATCACCTTCCCAAAGAGGATCAAAATTGTAAACACTCCGAAGCATGTTTGTGTATAAATAAATGTGAGGACAAGTAGCCTATATGATTCCAAATGAGGACTAAGTTCATTAAGGTGATATGTAATACGGAGGGTTATTTAATAGGTGATTTGTATAGTGGAAAATATGGAGTTGATCAAAGACCATACCTTTTGGGTAAATGAACAATATTATAAAATATAAGTGATAATTTTTTTTGGAATATATGGTGGTTAAGATTCTCTTGAGGCAATGATTGAATTTTGTATTGTATTGTTCATATATTATTACTAAAGGTATTTCTCATAATCTTGACCTAAATGTAACTTATATTTGGGTATAAATACTCCATATCAACCACTTTGCTTATCAATTGGAGTGTAATTTTATTTTTATTTAGTAATATTATTTGGTGTCCATAGGCACCTACAATATTCTATGTTCTTTATTCTTCATTCTATGTATTTATTTTTAAGCATTACTCGACAATGTTTGATTCTATTCATTTCTAAAAATTGCTATGAAATCCAACATCGTATCAAAGTGGATATAAATATCTACTACTCGCTTCTAGTAGAAGTTATATTCTTCATCTTCTCCCAAGGGTAACTATGATTAGAGTAAGCTAAGAGTAACTTCTTTTTTAATTTTTGTGGTAATATTGAAATAAGGGTATTTTAATCAAATCCAAGGTGGATTTGGATCAATAGGATCTCACTAGAAATATCATATTTTCTCTAAGAGAAACATTAATCAATAGGTTTCTTTTCTCTAATTGGAACTCAATCTTATTTTCTAATAATTTATAACCATATGGGTGTGTTCAAAATTATGATATTTTCTAGAAACATTCCAAAACATGCATTCACCACAACCACTTTACATAAAGCATTCACTTATAGAGTTAGAAGCACTACCCAATTATAGGTTAATAGTGCTCTTGTTCTCTTCTTTGTTAATTTCTAACCAGATGGATTTGTTAAAATTTGTAATATTTTCTAGAAACATTCCAAAACATGAAATCACCACAACCATTTTACACAAAGCATTCACTTATAGAGTTAGAATCACTATCCAATTGTAGGTCAATAGTACTCTTGTTTTCTTCTTTATATAGAACAAAAGCACAAATAATAGAAGCACCACCAATTCTTTTGACAATAAGTGCTTCTGTTGTCCTTGTATTTATTACATGATTTTATCATTTTTTAACACTTTATCAATTTTATCTTGTGTATATAAGGTTAAGACCAATGGATCAAGGACGCCTTGTATTTTATCAAGTCAGAAAGACCCCTCTATAGTGACCACTATATTTTTTGTCAATTTTGTAGGTATCAACATATGCATTGGAAGCTAATGAAAGCACCAATGGTGATTTTGCAAGAGGGAATCACTTTTGCATATATGGTAGAACTAGGTTCCTCTGATCCTTGCTCTAATATTTTTAGTATTTAGGTGTCGAATTTGCTTTTTTTGTGTGTATATTTAGGTTTTATTTCCTATTTTTCATTAAATTTGATAAAGGGGAATATTTGACTTAGCTTAATTTACATTTTATAGTAGATATACCTCTAGATTTTAGTTTTAGACATTAAAATTGAAAGTGCATGTAGTTGAATTAGGCTAAAACTTGTTTGTCACATTCCCTCTTTAAACCTTGCTTGAAAAAGAAAAAAATATTTATTTTATTTTATCATTAAAATTGAAAAACATTTCAGTATAAGGTGTGTATGCTACATATTTGTATGTTGCATTTAATTTTATAGATTAAGGTTACGTAAAAAAAAAGTGGTATCTCTAAAATGAACCTTAGTTTTATTTTAAAAACATAGGTGTTAACCAATTAACACATCAAACTAGATCTTAGTTCATAATATCCTCTAGCCCATCCTTAAAGTGATAAGAAAAGGGTGAAAATGCATTTGGATCCCCTTGGTTGACCCTTTTCTAATCTCTTCCCCCCTTATCAAACAAGTTAGGTAGTGATTGTGTGGCTTAGTACTACTAGTACATAATAAAATTTGTAGTGGAAGGCACTTGGCTAGTGGTAGTAGCTTCTTGAACTTGATATTTCATAGTATATTAAATAATTTATGAATGCCTAATAGTATTCACATATTTGGTAATATTATAGTTGTCATTACAAGGGAGACACCATACCAACTCCACTTTTTTATTGGCATTAACCATATGATTATGGACCTAATTTTTTCCTTGGTTAGCACCTTGTGGAGGAACTTCTAATTTTGTCAAGTACGAGGTCTTTTAGGGCTATCAATTTTGTGGTTGGTACACTATTGTTTTGAAGAATTGTTTTGACTCACCAAGGTCTGGGTTACCTCCAACATTTCGTTCATTACAAAGTTGTTATTAGGCTCATTACCTAGGTTAGATTGACTATGAAGGGCTAGAAGTGGAGGTTGGAAATCTAATGTGGATGACATGTTTTTCCAAAGATGAGTAATGATGTATGGTGATGGGTAAGGATGGATGGAGGTATGAGTTGGGGATTTAGTATAGGAGAAAAAAATGGTCATGGTGTTTGACATTGGCATATTTTAAGAAATTTGGGCTACATACGCCATTGGTGGGGCAAGAGGTATTTTCCCCTACCCTTACGAGAATGTCTTTTTTGCTTTTTCACATGTAGCTAGTGTATGACGGTTAGCATTATAAACTATTCACACTAAATTGTATTGCAAACTCTTTGTTATAATATTGTAACACTTGTTCTTCATTTAGCCTAATATTTTATAGAGTTAAATTCATAGTTCTCAGGAATCTCTTATTGAAATCATGAATGTCTTTCTAAGGGGCCCTTTGTATTATATTTAATTTTAAAAAATTAATACCCATTTCCTATGCTTCTAAACCTATGCATGAATGGTTTAACTATTGATATCCAACTAGTCATAAACTTATATGACAATCTACTATACCATAAAGTAGTTTTCTTACAGAGAGTATATCAATACACATACCATTATGTCCTCCTCTTAAATTTAGTGGTTTGAATTGAGTGTTGATAGCTCACTAAGGTGATCCAATGCCTTCTTTTTTCCATTCTCGTCAAATGTAGGTAAAGTATTCATACTTTGCTAGGGGAATAAAATAATAGACTAAAAGGTTAAAAGGTCCTTGATAGGTCCAACGAGGTAGTTGGTTATAGGGGCTAAGGGGTAATCCTAGGTTATTCTAATATGGAGGTCATTGACTATATTGTTGGTAACGAGGAGGATACATAACATAACTAGGAGGTGGGTATGGGTGATACTATGGGTATATAGAGGGTAAAAATGAGGATATTGAGGTAGTGGATTTTGGTAAGCCCACTATTAATTGGGAGGTGGTTGAATGTTCTAATGTAGAGGATTATGGTCTAGCCCTATCTATGGGATTTGTTGTTTTTCAGGAGGTGGACCTTACATATTTTATTATGCTTGGCTTGTTGGAGTTAGTTCTAATCCCTATGACACCTGTAACCCCATTTGTCTAACTACTACTTATATATTCTAGGTAAGGTTCAAATTTAATCCTAATGATCCTATGGGGGTTGAGGATTGAACTAGAGGAATTTGGAGGTATTAGATAGATTGTATATAGATGGTCTCTATATTAGAGATGTACTTGTAGGAGCTACATTTTATGTACCACAGGCTATAGGTCAATTGTAAAGTTGATCCATGAAGAGTGGGTTATTTTTTATTTTTTTTACATCAACTTATACTTGGTATAAGGGATTTGTGTAAGTCACCATAGGAGCTTGATTAGCCCAAGTTGGATTTACTAGGGCCATTGACTAACTCATTTTCTAAGGTAATGTATTTGTGGAAGCATGAACCTTGGTTAACTTGATTGACCATGGGAATTTTCCTTTTGATAATATAGGATTGGACACCGAGGCCTCTTCAAACTTGTCTTCTTAATGCACCCACATGACAATTTGTTATTTTCTCTTTCCTTTAGTGTTCCTTCTATAACAAGCAATGATGTATGCTCTTTGATGTTCTTTTTATACTTTCTAAGATTTGGATCATGTATTCATAGGCTTATACCTATACAAACAAAATTCTAAGGTCAATTCAAAATTTAAAAAATATTTCTAATTGGGCAAATAATTTGTAAATCAAAGTGATTCACTCATAATTTTAGATGATTAACTGTTAAAATGTAGTTTTTCTATAAAATATAAGTTTGAGCAATTTTCTTGTACACTGGAGTGATGTGCCTACAATATTAGGTGATTGGCTATTAGAATGCAAATTTTTAGTAAACTAAAAAATTGATTGATCTAGTTAAAAAGTCAAGCAATTTGTCCACTTTATCAACCAATTCACTTGCCTATCTAAAATTTCACCATTTTTGGAGAAAATCACTCACTTTATCAAGAAAATCGCTTGTCTTGGACTTGCAAAATTTGACTTAAAATCTACCCTAAGTGTTTCTATCCATGGAAAATACATATACAAGGTTAGATTCAAGTTTATGGATCACTTGAATGTTTTAGAAGTTGTATTGTAAAAAGTATAGTTTTTTGAAGTTTGAGTTGAAGTCATTATTTGCAAATTACCTATAAAATTCAAGCACAAAAACTTTTAAAAAATACCAAAATTTAAGTAAAATTGGATTTGGATCTAAAAAATCAAGAGAACCACTTTAATTTCGACCTATGAAAGTGTAAGCCAAATCGGATGATGTATTTTCTAAGTCAAGTGAATCGCTTACTTCTAGAAAAATTTAAATTGGATTTCTTTAAAACCTTAGACTTGTCCTTAGGCAACTAAGCCTTATATTTCATTGGTTTGAAGTATTTTGGATGATTTTGTGTATTAGAAAGAGCTCCATTTTTTTATCTTATGGATGAGTTTGTGTATTAGAAAGATCTTAAGTTTTCTTTGACTTATGGATGAGTTTGTGTATTAGAAAGAGCTCCAAAAACTTTCATTGCAACTTCTTAATGGATTAGCATCTTGAAAAGTCTTCTAAGAGAGATGGGTTATCGGTCCTTGATAACCATATCATTCACATAAAGAACCAATCCAACTATAAGAAAAGGAGAAGAAAAGGAAGTAATAGATTTAACATACTCTTCATCACTCTTTACCTTGCCTCCTATTGTATCTAGATCAAATTTTAGAATTCTGAAGTGAGATATGCAGCCTTTAACATTACCAAACTTTAAGACTTTGAGATTGGAAAGCTCTATCTCTATTTTTTTAACTTCACTAACACTTAATTTTCCATAGAGATATTTAAAGTAGACCACACCTCAATAGGATTAGTTGTATCTTTGATGTGCAAAAGTACATCTAGTTCAACTAACATAGAAAAGGATCGAAGAGAATCCTCCTTTCTCTTATTGAGTTCATGATAATTAAGACCTTATAATTCATTGTTTAAGATCAACTAGAGATTATTTCTTTTGATTGATTCTTCCATTTGAATTGACCAAATGGTATGATTTTCCCATTCATGGGAGTAACATACACAAAATCCTAAGCAAAAGTATAACAAGTCTATATGATATCATCACTACACAGAGCTCAAAAAAATATGCAATCTATAAAAAAAAGGGCTCCAAATGTTTTCATATGCAAAACTTATATCCTCCAAAATATTTGGCATATTAACACTTAAGTAAAAAAAATCAAACTGCTAAACCTTAGAATATTTTTGTTAAATTAAAGTTTGCCACTTGGCACCACCAAATTGGTACTGCACTTTCAATGAGTGAATTGAGGATTGGCAAGTTGATTGACTTGATTGGATAAGATCCTCATATATATAGTATGTTAATATATATATATATATATATATATATATATATATGTGTGTGTGTGTGTGTGTGTGTGTGTGTGTGTGTGTGTGTGTGTGTGTGTGTTAGTTTGATGAGTTTGGAGTCGATGGGACTTGAACCTATGATTTCCCACTTGCAAATAAGAAATCAAACCAATGACCCATGCACACTTTAATGACCAAAGCATAGAAGTCCCTTAAATTGAGTATTGCACAAAACACAACAAACCTTGGAGTAAGCAAAAATTTAACATCTAGTTTCAAACTTGGAACCTATCCTCCACAAACAACCTTACTACCCACTATGACATGCTTGTAATTAAGACTAAGTGATATCTTATTCCATTTGGCATAAATGTCATCCATAAAATGGTAGAGAATCTACTTATAAAAGACTACTTGCAGGGATTAAATTATTGACCTAAATGTTGTGAGGAAGTCGTTTGACCATTGCACTATGGAGGTTGAATTATGACTAAAGAGAAGAAAATATTTTAATGCCCCATTTTTTGAATATTTATTGCAAAAAAGGTTGACAAGTTTCAAACCAGTGACCTCATTTGAACAAAGGAGAGGTCAAACAACTACACCATTGCATTATGTTTGGAACAAATCTACAATACCAACCTCTTGGAATGTATGTGTATAAGTCAATCAAGAAATGTTTCTCATAATAGTTGAGTCCTAGGATTTTGAACCTATGAAACTCACTCAAAAGGCATTACATCTGCTATTTCACTACTCCCTTTAATGTAAAAGAGAGAAAGATCTCCCAAAATGTAAACTACAATGATAGAATTTGACACCAAAGTAAAAAATGTATCTTTTTTGAACTTATCATTTCCCAACAAAAACCACATAATCCTATAATCATGTCATCTGTGTTAGTGTAATCACTCCTACAATGTCAAAATACATAGATATACGACAATGATGGTGTATGAATTACACATAAAATGGATGAAACAACATCTAATTTTTATTAAAAAAATAGAAATTGATTATGAAACTGAACTAAAATAAATGAAAATGGTTTTGAAATTGAATTTTAAAAAAGAGAACATAACCTGGTTTTTGAGAATGTTATGCCTTTGATCACTAGAGAATGATTATTTTTTTATGATGAGTGACATAGCTTGGACCCTCGCTCTGATAACATATTTGAATCCATAATAATTTCTAGAAATATTTCAAAACATGAATTCACCACAATTACATGCAAAAAAAGTAGAAACGATTCAAAATATAGCAATAGTAAATGAAGTAGAGAGATGAAGCGAGACAAGAAGAAGAGATATAAGGCAAGTGCGTGTAGGCAACCCAATATATCACATTTTATTCACTCTTCTAACACAAATGAATGCTCATTAAGGGGTATTTATAGTGATACCAAAATCCTAATGAGAGGTTAACATCAAGACATCATTGAATTGACAATAAGGTTAACTTACAATAAAATAATAATAATTTACACCCTTCAAAAAATGTTATTGATAAATTTGGATTAACCAATACCACTAAGGGTGAAATAGCTTACATGATAATGCTCATAGGCTTACATAAATGCCCATAGGATTACATAAACATATGACAATAGGCTACATAAGTAATTCTCATAAACATTTCTTCACACTTTTGGCCTTGGCCTAACAAGACCAAATTACACATATTTAACATCACTTTGAAAAGGTTGGAGATGTGATTGTATTGCTTAATTGTGTAGAGAAAGAACTTGAATCCAGGTAATGTAGGGCTTGGATGTTGCTGATTTTACAACTCATTTTCTAGAAAAAGTTTATAGATTAGGCTTATTTCATTTATAGTGAGTGAACCAGTCAATTGTATAATGTCCTCACTACTAGGTCCTTTTATATGACCTATTATTTAGTTTGTATTCTTTTGAGATTCATGTAAAATAAGAAGTAGTTAATAGTCATGAGAAATATTAAATAAGGGTTGTCAATTTCCCTATGCTATCTCATATGCTATGCTAACAATTGGAAAGGAAAAGGGATTTTTATAGAGGATAAATTCTTAAAACATATTTTTTAACTCCTAATTGGTGGTATCAACTTCAAACTATTAGAGGATATGATGAAGACAATACATCCTTATGCAAATTGGTTTGTATAGAATATGGTATGTTAATACGTTTGGTTATTTAGGGAGGTCAATAAGTTGATGGTATTTCCCATAAGTCCCATTGATGACATTATTTTTATGGAATTCTACCAATAGTAGCTCTCTTTCCATTGAAGTATTCCTAGGAAGCATCTTAAGAGACTAGTGAAGTTTTATTTTTTTTATTGGCTATTATACCTATGAATTGACCAAATATTGTAGGAGTAGATTAGTACTTTAGTTTCTTGTTAATTTCAAAAAGGGAGAATTATGATAGAAGAGGAGTAATTAGAACAACCTAATCTAAAAGGGTAGATTTGGTTTTTGGGCATGAAGAAGATGAAGAAGACTTCTAGGTCAACTATGATAGTGATCAAGACATATATAAAAAAAATGGAAACTCAGATCTTCTAATATGGATTAAGTTTCACAATGGCTAGGAGGCCATTGAAGAAATTATACTCAAGGTTTGAGGGTTTTTCTAGTTCATTGGACATCAAAGAAGACTCTAAAGGAACCTCAAGTGGCAAGTTTGTAGAATAAATACTATATGCCCTTAAGGGAAAGGATACCACTTTTATGAAATATAATGTCACTAATGAATATTCCTTCTATGAGTAAGTTAGAGTTGATGTTAAGATGAGAACTAAAGATTCATACTATTATGGAATATTCTCCCAATAGGTCACCAATTGAAATTTTCACACCAAAGTGTAAATAAGTGGTCAAAGTGCCAACTAGTTCCTTAAAGGCATGATAACCCCCATAAAATTCATCCTTAAATTTAGTCCCTTAAGGTGCTCCTATAGGTTCATCATAAAAATAAATCTTAATTAGAGACAAGGATAGGATTACTAGAGGTGGTAATGTAGATAAATATGATGATGATAATGATCAACTTAGGAGGAAAATAAAGTTATCACCAAAAAAGGAAAGAAGAAGAAAAATGGTAAGAATTAGACCTTGATAATACTACTCAACCCATAGAATAGGGCATAATGAAAGCAACTAAGGGGGGTGGATGACAAAATATCTTGAAATTAGTGGAACAAAGGACAAACGACTATAAGGACTTTCTGATACAAATATTAAAAGAAAACCAACACCTAGAGAAGATTCAAAATGAGACTAACCTTTCAAATTTATTTGATGATGTTTTTGTGAGTCCAAAGTCGAAGGACATCAAGTTGAGTGTGGCATAGAATAAAGGAAAAAAGAGCTTGATAATAAATCAAGTTGTTGTGAAGCCCAACACTCCATCTAGAAAGAAGCTTACTAGGGAGGACTTCAATGTTGTCATGCATGAATTGGCCACTTTTAGACATATGATAATATCTAGCTAGTCATATCAATGTTTGAGTTTGCAGAGGGTAAATTTAAGGGTATCATCATCAAATGCAATATTAAAAGTAGATAAAGTGCACATGAAGAAGCTCTTTGACAAGTTTGGGGTGCAAAGAGTGATTAAAAATATATTAGGTATTTTAAGTCTAAAGTGTCATAATGTGACGAAGGTATCAAAAGAATTGACCCCATCAAAAAATCATAGAGGCTATTAAGAGGGAAAAGAAAGCTCTAGTGGCATAGGAAGAGTAATTTGAAAACATTGCCATAGACATCAATAGAATATATTTTATTACCATAACTAGGAGGATCTTAGTTGACATGATTGATATGTTACATAAGGAGTTTAAGGATATGATGGATAAGGCTTAGCTAGTGTACATAATGAACAATCAAATAGTAGCCAATTTATTGTCCCATAATGTTGTATCTTATATGGAGATCAAGTCATACAAGTCATGTTGCTAGTTGTTGATAATATTGTGCAATTTTAAAGTAACAGAGTATGGAAATAAAAGAATTGAATACATAAGAGAACATGATAATTCTTTCCCACGTATAGCTCAAGCAGAGATAAGGAATAATAATTCTGAATGATCCATTGAGGACTATGCCATGTTGATTAACAAATCATCCAACCAAGTTTATAAAATAGACAAATATATCCAAGGAATAGATGTTCATGTCAAAATAATATTGAAGCAATTGATGAAGAATATCAAGTATGTAGCTCCCATTTATTTCAACCTATAATGGAGTTAAGTCTTTCTAAAGTTTGAGAAGTTTGATGAAACAACCTTGAGCAAGTTTAAATGGTTTTTGTTGATCAAGAACCTATTATTAAAGTTAAGCAATGGCACATATACTAGCAAAGAGTAAATCAAGCATGAGAAGAGGGTGGTTGATGGAAACTTATAAAGCATGGACAAGCTTAACTTGAAGTTCCTCAATGCACACCTTAAAGCATAGGAAAAATATCAATAAAATATCATCAAAGAAAAAATAATTGATGGAGTTTATTCATAGTGAACTCATGCTCTACCCATTATTTCCCTTGTGAAAAAAATCTTTTAAAAAACTTTTGTTGGGATGAGCTTGTCTGAAGGACTAAGTACAAAATTGTAATTAGTATTGATATGAGAATAGTTAAGTTAAATTCTAATTAGTTAGTAACAATAAATTAGAAGTAGTTGAGTTGTTTATTCCATGTAACTAACTAAAGTTTTGTATATAAGGATGAAATAGAAGGAGCAAGATTTTCATTCCTAGTTTTGTAAGAGTCTATAGTTCTTTGTCATCTCATGATATGACAATTGAAGAAATGAAATGCTTCTATTATAAACTTGTTCATAATATTTTTGTAGTATATTTTTCAAATTTTTTGTTTCTTTTGAAAATTCTTCAATTTTGTATTGAGGTGCACATGTGATTAGTGATTTAAACTATTACTCAATCTGGTGGTTTCCTTAGGATCGTAAAGGTTAAGTAATAAGACATTAAAGGAATCCTAGTTTGAAACCATTTTTCTGTAAGTGATTTTATCATATTTTCTCTTATACTTTTAATCTTTATTGTTGAAAAGAATCCATACTTCTATAAAATTATGAAGAACTTTAATATTTATTTCCTACATTTTCCATGAAGTTCAATCTATTGTCTAATAACCAAACTTTAGACCGACAAATATAAATTTAATTTTTTTAACCATAGATTAAGTCATATGCTATACATATTAAATCAATAAACATAATACAATTTTAATGTTTATATGAGAATTTTAAAATGAATATAAAAAATAATAAATTTTTAGTAATATTTATTAATGCAACTGCTATATATAAAAGTATAATTGTTTTTATCAATTTAATATAGTGATAAATATTATCCTAATTAATACTCACATACATTATATCAATAGGGGTCAACAGTTGCCTTGGTCTACCTAGCATCCATGGAAGGCTCCCAACCATCACTACTAATACCATAATTATCTCTCTATCTCCAACCCTACTACCATCTTTGTCCCCATCATCATTACCCTTCTCAATGGACGTATTGAATATAAAAATACAAGTACTCTCATTATCTTCCTTTTTTGGATCTTATTTTGATTTTTTGATATATTTATCATCCTTATTATCATTAAATATAATATCCTCTTCATACACTAGTCACTATCCAAGAATACCGTTGTGAAACCACACTAAACAAATAACATATTTATATAGGAAAAAATATAAAAACTTATTAAATACCAATAATTTAAGAATTTATATACCATTTGAGATTAAAATGAACACCCTTAATAATTCCTTAATTGAATCACTTAATAAAGAGTGTGTACTCTATATTTCCAATACTTAATTAAAATTTAAGAAGAATATAGTTTCCATCTTCTATTTCCTACACATAATAATGCAAATTATACATAAACATAACATATGTATATACTCAATTTAGTATAGTGATCATGGAAAGCACTAATTAAACTTTTAATCCTTACATATCTCATAGTGACAATGGAAAGAACCATTCTTATTGATCGATGAGTCATAATTAGTATGTTTTCAACCCTATAATCATATTGTTTTTTATGGATAGTCTCTTTATCAATTATATTTTTGAAACTTCTTTTCATTCATTGCGTAATTGACTTCATACCCCTTTATAATAACCATTGAATCCTTTTCATGCTATTGGTCACTTGAAAGTTTTTATATTAAACATATATTTTTTTGTGTGGAAAACACCCCAATTGGGATGCCACTTTTAGGTAAGTCCCAAGGAGGCAGGGGTATCTATTCTACCAAAATCACCCAGGGCTCACACCTGGCCTGCCCCTTCGACACACTCAAAGAGCATGCCTAAAACAACAAAAACATGAACAAACAAACACAAAAAAACACAACAAAAAAATAACAAAAACAACAAAAGACAACAAAAAAACACAAAACAAAACAAACACAAAAAAAAACAAAAAAATACAAAACAACAAAAAAAATAAAAAACAACAAAAAACAACAAAAAACACAAAAATAACAAACAACAACAAAACACAAAAAATGCACAAAAATACCACAAAAACCACAAAAAAACACAAAGAAACTACAAAAAACACCAAAAATAACAACACAAAAAAACCAAAAATAAAACAATACAAAACAACACACACAGAAAAACTAAAAAGAAGGAAAAAACAAAATACAACTTCGGCCTTTCTAGGCCAAAAGGCTTTTTAGGCAAGATTCAACAGAGGAAACATAAGAATGAATTGTCTGAGCTAGGGAACTAAAATACCCTGACCAAACCAAAGAGAAGCAAAAACAAAGTAAAAAGGAACTAGGTACCTCTAGTACTAGAGCCATCCAAAGAAAGGATAGAAAGAAGAGCTTCCCTTATTTGTGAAGCCCACCATCTGGGAGGGTGGTCATAGTAAGATCACCTTTGTCCAATGCCCAATTAGCTAAAGCATCAACACTCCTATTTTATTCTCTGACCACATGATTGTATTCAACTTTCAAAAATCCCATATGGATTAATTGAATCTTCTCAACAATTATTTTTATTCTCCAATCAACCTTATGATTCTTAGGAGTCTTCAATAGATTAATCATGACTTGAGAGTCGAATTCAACCAACACCTTTTTCCATCCAACCTTAGCAGCTTCTTGAAGGCCTCTAAGGATACCATACCCCTCAACAAGGTTATTGGAAAGGATACCCAAATTCTCAACAAAAGTGAAAACTAGGGAACCATCTGAAAGTCTACCAATTCCTCCTGCACTAGCTTTTCCAGGGTTCCCCCTAGAGGCTCCATCGGTATTGACTTTTCCAAAATCCTTAGGAGGAGGTTGCCAATTCCTTGTTCTATCCATATTTCGATTACTCACATTCCCTTTAAGTTGGTTTTCCTTAGAAGAGTTAATCTTCAATATTTGCATCACTTGATCCCATCTTTGGTGGGAGTTCTGGGGGTGATTAAGGAGTTGTTGGATTGATTCAACTAAGTTGGCAATGGTATTTTTCCAGATATAGTGAATATCCTTCCTTTCTTGATTGAAAATCTGGTTGTTTCTTTCCTTCCAGATATTCCAAGGTAGAATGGTAGAACCCATCCAAACTAATTGCCTAATAAAATGATCAACACCCTCCTGTTTAGGCCAATCCCTCCAAAGTTGTTCAAAAGTAAAAAAATTGGACCATTGTAAGCCAAGTAAGATGGTCATTCTCCTCCATAGCTCAAAGGCTAAGGTACACTCAATAAAAATATGGCTGAGAGTTTCCACATTCTCTCCACACATTTTGCATCTAAATGGGCCATGAAAACCATGTTTCATAAGTTGCTCACCAGTTAGCACCCTACGATGCAATAAAAGCCAAGTAAATAACCTCACCTTAGGCTAGAGATTTTGAGCCCACAACTGAGTAAATATGTCATATGATTGGTTGGGATTATTATGGCATAAGGCCAAATAACCTTGAGCAATTGAATACTCACCCTTAGTAGTGTTGTTCCATCCAAAACAATCTTTATCATGGGACCAAGAGAGAGATCTCATATGAAGGATGCTTTGGATGTCTTTTCTTTACCTTTCTGGCATTTGAATAGGCCAATCCTCAATAGGGATCCAATATCTACCAACCTTTGAATTACCAGTATGGTACCAATAATAATTAGCTACCTTTATCTAGTTAGCTCGATGAAGCTCCTCCATCCAAGGCCTCCAATCAAGAAACCGAGTTATCAAAGGCTGGTGACCATCCCAAGAATCTATCCAAAAATTTACCTGTTGACCATTATGAATGATCCAAAATAACTTTTGCTTTATCAAATCCTCACCAATCTTAAGAACCGCTAAAATGGGAGAACCTTTGGTAGGCAATTGATAGCGAACAAGGTCTTCAGGACTTTTGTTCTCAGCATATTTAGCATGAAGATTTTTGGCCCAAAGAGCATTGGGGTTATGCAAAATCCTCCAATACAATTTAGCAACTAAAGCCTTATTGTTATTAATAGCAGATCAAAATCCTAACCCCCCTTCATTCTTGGGAAGGCATAAAGTATCCCATTTCACCAAGGCCCATTTTCTTTTCTCCTTAGTACCACTCCAGAGGAACCGATGATTGATTTGATCCAATTCTCGAAGAACTACCTTTGGGATATTCAACACAACAAAAACATAAATAGGTATAGCTTGAAGGATTGATTTTACCAAGGTAATTCTACCCCCAAATGAAAGCCACCTATTGGTCCACTTTCCAATTTTCTTCTTAACTCTATCCAACAACCAATTCTAGTCTTTTTTTTGTCTTTGAATATTGATAGGAATGCCTAAATAAGTGATCGAAAGGGAGGTCTTCTTATATCTTAATTTATCCAGGACCATGGATTCCTGTCTGGGAGAGCAGTGAAAGAAAATGACTTTAGATTTGTCTTCATTGATCAATTGCCCGGTAGCATTAGAAAAACAACTAATGATTTGCTTAATTTTAGAAGCTTCCTTAACTATAGCTTTACCTAACAGAGTAGAGTCATCAACAAATTGAAGATGAGAGATAGGCCTAGCTCCATGAGCAATGGTAACTCCCTCAAGGGTTCTATTTTCTCTATTTTTGGTTATAGTCCTGCCCAAGCATTCAACAAGAATGATGAATAAATAAGGGGAGAGGGGGTCACCTTGCCTAATACCTCTAGAAGCTGGGAATAGTTGTGAAGGCCTGCCATTGATAAGAACTAAGTAGGACACTGAAGAGATACATCCCATAATCCAGTCCATCCAATCCTGAGAGAAGCCAAATTGCCTCAAAACTTTGACAAGGAAGTGCCAATCCACTCTATCATAAGCTTTGGATAAGTCTAAACGAATGAACATAGATGGATATTTTTGCATTTCCATGGAATGGATGGCTTCCTAAGTAAGAACTATCTCATCCACTATTTGATGCCCTTCCACATAACCCCCTTGTTCAGGGGAAATAATCTTATGCAAAAGAGGCTTCAGCCTTTCCACCATGATCTTTGTAATGATTTTGAGAAGAACATTACATAAAGCTATAGGTCTAAAAGTTGAGATATGTTCTACCTCTTGAGCTTTTGGGACTAGAGCTATATAAGTTTTATTGATAACCTTCAAAATTTCTTTGGCTTTCCTGACTTCTTCCACCACCTCTAATAAATAAACATGAAGGATATCCCAAAACTCTTGGTAGAACTCAATGGGAAAACCATCAGGACCTGGGGTTTTTCCTTTTTGCATTTTAAAAACCACTTGTTGAAGCTCATTGATAGTAACTAGAGCAGTCAAAACAAAGTTCTCCTCATAAGTGATAAGAGTAGGGATCGCTTGAAGAACATTCTATTGAGAATCCGAGTCAAGAGGTGTAGCAACAAATATATTGGAAAAGTAATTGACAACAATAGAGTTCATGCCATCCCAAGTGTAGACAACATCTCCAAAATCTGATTTTAGGGAAGAAATAAAGTTGTGAGATCTTCGAGCTAGAAGAGATTTGTGGAAGAAATTTATGTTTTGATCTCCTTCTTTGAGCCATTGGATCCTAGATTTTTGCTTCCATAAGAGTTCTCTTTTTTCCCATTCCTCTAATTGAGTTGTGAGTCTAATTTCATCTGTACTTCTACTCTCTATGAGGCCATCTAAATGGATTTTCTTATTCAAATTTTCAAGTTGAGCAATCACTTCATGTTTTTTTGTTGGACATCCCCAAACTCCTTCCAGTTCCAAATCTTGATTTTGGATTTAATGTATTGCAACCTTTTGGAAAAATAGAACATCTTAGTCCCATACCTTGGTTTACCTTCCTTCCACCATTGTTGCACTCAAGGTCTAAAGGAACTATCTCTAAGCCACATTAACTGAAATTGAAAAGGTGAGAAACTCACATTGGTTTTCCACATTTCCACCATGACTGGCTAGTGATCCAAACCAACATTGTTAAGAGTCTTCACCTTAGGAATGTGACCATGGATTAAGAAATTGTCAGAGAACAAGAACCTATCCAATCTCTCCATGATACAAGCTAAGCCTTGCCTTCTATTAGACCAAGTCATAAGGCCATTATCTAGCTGGATGTCCACAAGATGAAGGTTTGCAATATATTCACTCATGAGGTCAATGCTCTTGTCCAAATTTCTATTTCCCCCCATTTTCTCATCCAGAGAGAGGATGGTATTGAAATCTCCTTCGATCAAGATCCAAGCTTTAGGAAAATGAGAGATAATATAAGTTATATCCTTCCATTGTCTTCTCTTTTCCTCCAAAGTAGTCGGAGCATAAACAATTATGTAGAGCATAATTTGGTTAGAATGTCTACTTTGAATAGCTATAGCCAAAAGACCCCAATTGCCAACCATATGGTGAATAACTACCTCTTTTGGGTCCCAAAGGCAAGCAATGCCACCATAAGTCCCCTCGGTAAACATATAATTTTATAATAAAACTAATAAAGTGCATAATATGATTGAAATAACAAATAATATAAATTAATTAAAAGAAAATTAATTAAAATATAATTACATAGTATTTGCATTTGGTCCACCATAGTGTTTATATGATATTCACAAATAAACATTTTATTGCATATTTTCCAAAATTTTCTTGTTCTCTTGTTCCTAACAAATTTATTTTTTATAGGATTTATATAATATGTTTTCACAATATTAATTGAACACTCTTTTAACCCTAAGAACAATCATGTGCCTCCAATAATAATGTAAATAAAATAATTAAATATTAACTTAAGATTTTTCACATTAAATTATCACATGAATATTCTTTTTCCACAAAAATATTGTTGAAATTTGTAATTTTTCAAAAAACCTTTGAAGCAAACATCCATCCCAATCATATACAACACAATATAAGAGCATTAAAAAAATAAACTCAATAGATGAAATAGATGGACAGAGATAAAATAAGAAGAATAAGGGTTGGATGTTCATAAACACATCCATGTTCTCACATCCTAGGCTGATAGAATAGACCAATCATTGAGGGTATTTATAGTGACATCTAACCCCAATTAAATGTCATCCTCAAGCTGACATAACTTAACTTGTAAGTTAAATTACAATAAAATAAATGTATAGTGAACATGGAAAGTACTATTTCAATTTTTAATGCTCATATATCTCATAGTGATGATGAAAATAATCATTTTTCTTGACCAATGAGTCATAACTAGTCCATGTTTATCCTATCATTATAATGATTTTTATGGATACTCTCTTTTTCAATTATATATTTTTTAAAAACGTTTTTCCATCCATTACAAGTGACTTCATGTCCCTTGTGAGACAAGGAAAACCACAGAGGACCTCCAACCTGGTCTATGTGAGCAAACATGTTGGCTCCCTTGTTCCTATAGGGTATTGGATCTGTGATGTCTCACCTCAAGGATAGGGGTAGTCATGAGCCAAAGTCTATGTTTGATAGATTTAGTTAGAGAAGACATATTTCTCAGTAAGATTTTTCCTTGATTGTTTAATCTTGATCTAATCCTCTCTCAACTACAAATGCATCAACCAAACATAGAAGACAAGACCTATGAACTATATACCTTTTGCTTTCTAATGACAAATGTAAAAGAAAGTTTACTTTAAGGTAGGGGTTCAAGAATGTGATGTAGTCATAAATCTTAATGATTTCATGTAGTACAATTTTAATGATATGTAAGATGATGGTTTCCTGATGTTGACAAAGATAATGATTCATTTTCTTTTCCCTTTTATTTTTTAATGGATAATAATAGAAAATATATAATAGTAAACATAGACAATAAACAAAAGACAATTTCCCTAATCTGGAATAATAGAAACAAAATTAGAATTTTTTATCTATTTTCTTCCTTAATGGTAGAAGTGCTAGTGGCACGTGGAAGTGCTATCAATGTTATTGTTGTCGAATGACATTTTTGTTGATGATGTCTTTCCAAAAGCCTACAAAACAAACAAAAAAGACTAAGTTAGTAGTAAAGAAGTCTACCTAGATCAATGGAGAATAACTCCTTTGATCATCATTAAACCCTTATACATAAATAGAGATTGAGAGATGCAAAAGCTACAAGTATGATTGTAATAACAATAGTAAGTTCAATGACAAAAGGGTCACTGGAGAGCAATGGCACGACCAATGCTTATGCTAGTTGGTGGCACTTTGGCTCTTAGTGACAAACTAAGATTATGGAGTCTCTCCGCTATAATAGAAATAGGTCATAATGGTGCCACTATGACTGCAATCCTATGTCACTTTCACTTGTAGGTACAATAGAACAATTCTCTTGAGAAAATAATTTTATTTGCAAACAATTCAATGAGAATTCCTAACTGGGAGTTGTAGGGATTTAGATGGAGACAACATGTCAGGTTAATCGATAACAAAAGCAACTATGATGAGAGTAAAAGGATAATGGATAAGGTAGATACTAGACAATGACAAGATCAAATTACAATGCTAAAATGATTATGAAACCAACATAACAAAACAAATGATGAATTAAGAGATGGAAGGACACAAAAAATCAAATACAAGTAGATGTGTAACCCAGAGAACCTTGACATATACCCCTCATTGTGATGAGAGAATGAGAACTTGTTGTTGCTTGAGAGGAGACCACTAACAAAGCTTCACTATCACAAGATGGTATATGCGCGATGATTCCAACATAGCTTCATTGTCCAAATGTGCAGATAGGAAATGACTTTTGTTGAGCTTCGTTGTTTCGAAAGTGCAAATAGAGATGACTTCGACAGAGCTTTGTTGTTATAGAAAGTGCATATAAGAAATGATTTCAATGGGCTTTCCTTCTGAAAATTACATTAATTTTGGCTCCCCAGAGGGTCGGTTCTATAAGAAATCATGAAACCCTTAAGGTATCCTTTAAGAAATTTACCAAGATCGACATATTGGGAGTTGGCATCGTCTGCATTGTCCCATTGGGATATAAGTTTTAATTATTTCACATTGTTCTTGTTATGGGACTCAATGACACCACTTGTGAAGCCCTTTGTTAGTGATACCACTTGTGAAGCCCTTTGTTAGTGATATCATAGAGGTGCAAACCTTTAACCTTATCTGAAATTCTTCACTCTTATTAACATTACTTTCATTTTTTTAGCCCCCAAAGGCTAGGTGGATTGGTAGTTTCTTGTTTGGCCAAGCACTTACCAAGAGAGACATGGGTTCAAACTTTGGGGGTGCCAATTTGCAAAGGTAGTAGTCTGCTCTGAATCCTCTGAGTGAGTGCCAGATCGATGACAATGGTACGAACCTTGAACGATTGGTGGTCTGCCCCTCACACCGAGTCAATAACAATGAGGTGAAATAGACTTGTTGGACGCAAGCAACCCCTCTAATTTGAACCCTGCGCCTTGACAGTTACTAAAAATAAAATAGTTGCAACCAACTCCCTTATATATTTTAAAAAGAATATTACTTTCATTTTTCAATATTTTTTTACTCTTTTTAATTTATATAAATATATAAAATTTCACAAAACCAGAATAGAGAAAGAGAATATAAAGAAACATAAAACTACATTATACGTGAACACTAAAAGTTCTCTTCTGTCTAAAAAATTTAATTGGAAAGTTTGGAGCTTTGGTTTCTTTTATGTTTTTCATTGTAGTTCCATGCTTTTAAAGATTAAAGTTCTCTCGATTTAATTTTATTTAACCAGATAAAAATTTAAAATAATAATGTTATCAATTTTTTATATGAAAAAAACTATAAGCTTAAATCAAAAGAAATTTACAATCTTCAAAACATTACAAAATCTACAGATCAACGTCTATATTTTCTAACCATAATTTTGAAATTTTACACAGTTCTGCATTCCAGGAGTTCTTGTCGTTAACACCAAAGAGATGTTGTCCCATCAACTTCAGAAAGAAGGGCAAACCGTCACAAACAATCAGGAAATCCTGCACCAGCTGTTCAAATCCATTGCGTGGATTAGGCGAGCGAAATGCATGCCAGCAAAAGAGCTCCTTCGCCTGCTTTCTATGCAGCCTTTTTACTTTATAAATATTGGAAATTCCAGAGCTTCGAAGAACACTGGCGTCACGGGAAGTGAGTATTACTAAACCCTCGTGATTTAAGAATTCCTTCACTGCAAACCCCTCTAGTTGGTCTGTATGGTCTATATCGTCTAAAATAATTAGAAATGGCTCTGGACACCGACATTGAAAGTGAGATCTCAGGGTATCGCTTCCAAAACCCTCATTTTGAATAGTAGGGCGAAAAGGAGAAGCGGAAGGGAGCATACTCAGATCAGAAAGCAGTTTATTTTGCATGCTTGCCACTGTTCTGTTTGCATATGCTTGGCGTACATCAGATAAGAAACTTGATCTTCGAAATCTGGAATGCTTGCGGTTGTGGAATTCTTTGGCGAGCGTTGTTTTGCCCGTTCCAGTAGCTCCAACTATGCCGATTATCTTTCCTTTCCCATTTATTTTTCCACACTCTGAAATTGCCCTTTCCAGTTCTTCTATGCTCTCATCCAGCCCCACTGTATACTCTGCAACCCTTAATCGGCCGCCGTCCTGGAGATGTTTAATTTCTTTCAGTACTGTATCCACTGTATCTTTGCATAGATTCCCCAAGTCGCTGCACACAAAAAAAAATCATTGGAATAAGAAAATCACTAAAAAAAACCATTGGAATAAGAAAATCACTGCATTGGTTTTTTTTAATGGTGGATTGACCTTGAGCCCACACCCAAATACACAAGTTCTTTTATTCAAAAATTTTCAAAATATTTTAACGATGGTTGTTTCCCTGTTCTTGTTCAAGTGTTTTGCAACCCTTAACCCACACATTGTTTTATTTAAATATCTTTCAAAAGATCACGAGATCGTGATATTCAAAGTTTTATGTATATATCTTTGAAAATATTACAGGGTCTTTAACAGAGTGATGAGTGGAGGCCCTCGTTTTCTCAGGTTCTTATATAAAAATGTATAACCTCTAATAAAAAGGAAGGAAAATGAATTTGAGCAAATAATTGTGACCTAGTTCTTGTTTGAGTATTTGAGACATTTGCTTGAACCAATTGCTGCCTGCCCATGTTTGTGATATGTAGATAGACCTTCTATGGCCTTTCCATGCATTGACCTGAATAAATAGATTTGCAGTGTTTATATGGCTTCAGGATAGACCTTCTACGAGCTTGCAGCAGAATCCTGGTCCATGCTAATGTAAATTGTAGATTGAGATAAAATCTGATATAAATGGAAGATGGACTAAATATAACATGCCATGTGACTTGGTAATGTCTCTATGGGTACTCAAAACTTTTCCCTGTTTAAGCACCTGTTAAATTTTTTATGCAGGAAGTAAGTAAGCGTATTTTAGAGAAGCATTCAAATATTTATTATAGCAATGTGCTATTCTATTCGATAGAACCCACAGCTATTTTAGAATTAGTAACCCCCTGCGTAGAACCTTAACCGAAGCTTGAGTCTGGGCCTTTAAACCGCTCAGGCTTGAATCTCATCCTTCCAATCTCAACCATCAAGCCTATTTTGATGTTGATATATATGCATTAAGGACTTATCCCTTATAGCTCTAATGCTATGTTGCAAAGACTAAACATATGGAACTTTTGTTGAACCACTATATTTATTGTATAAATATTTATCTGGATCGTGGATTGACCCCTAAATAAAACTGATATTAACTGAAATATTGAGGCTAAAGAAGGCTTACTCGTCAGTTCTAAATACTGCTCCAGATATAAGCGATGCTTTGTGGAGGGCGTCTCTCCATTCCTCCAGCTTGTCCAAGTATCTGCCCTTCTCTTTGTATTTGACGAACGCATCAGCATAAATCCCCTTTTCTATGTGGCGGAGGTCAGAAGGCTGAACATTGTAGAACAGGGGAACAATTTTTGCCCTAGTTTTTAACATGAGAGCGAGCTCGTCCAAACACCAAGGGGAGGAAGCATAGTTTTGGGAGAAAATGGCTATATGAACCGAAGCTGTCCAAATGGCCTGCTGTATGTTGAGAGCGAAGAAATTTCCCATCTCCAATTCTTGGGCATCAAGAAAGACACTTAACCCCAAATCTTGAAGATAGTGGTAAAGGACGCTAGCAAGAGACTTTTTCACGTCAGGGCCACGATGGTTGATGAATACCTGGTAGCTTTCACAAGATGAATGGTGGGATTTAGACGCAGATGCAATTTCATCAAACGTATGCTCCTCAAGTTTTCGATGATATGAAGAGGATGCCTGCAACTCTGCCATTAATTGGATCTTTTCAAAGAGAGGATGGAATATGGTAGTTAGAGAGATGAATTTTGGAAAAGCAAATTGAGATGGAATTTAGATTGACTGTGGTTGCAATAGATTTGACATAATTAGAGTTCAATGTATTTGCAACTGTTTGCAATTCTAATCCATCGGATTTCAGTGTATTTGCAACTGATTCGACATATTTTGTTGAGTTCAATGTATTTGCAATTGTAATTCATCGGATGAATGAAGACCAATTGGTGAGTCAAAGGTTGGAAATCTATACTTTAAAAGCTTTTTTTTCTTTTAATCAAAGTGCATTGAATGAATCCTTTTTGACCAGGCGCTTCAATCTTCTCTAATGGTATATAAATTTAAGCAGGTTTACAATGTGGAAGGTTTAGAAGTTTATTTAAGCAGGTTTACAATGTGGAAGGTTTAGAAGTTTAAGGTTGGAATCTATTTATAAATTTGTGAATATTTTTATTTTCTACCTTTTAAAAAGTAAATAAATTAAAAAGATTTTAAAATTTAAGTTTTAAATTATATATATATATATATATATATATATATATATATATAATTAAAAATAATAATTTTAAAAATGTTTTATGTTTTTATATATATTTCAATCGAAAATTGAGAGTGATAAGTTTATATCTATTAAAAAATATTCCTTTCAAAATAAAAGTAAAAAGGTAGCATTTAATTCCTTTAAAATATATTTTAATGATCTTGTATATTCCATCACCTTAAAAAATTATTATGAACTATATCCTATTTTTTCTAGAAGAGAGGAGATATTAAGTCATTTAGTTCTAGCACCTTGTTATGTTTCATCCCAAGTATGTTGCTTTGACTTCTTCTATTGGTCTAAGCAATAATTTATTTTATAAAAATATTTTTACACCATAGGAATACTCCAAACTTTCGCTTGATCTTGTTTTATATTTGTACCCTATTCTTATATCAAATCTTAAAATAAGTAATCATTGATTGACAAATTTGAGAGGAATTTATCGCATATTGACCATTCAACATTTAGATCTTAAGGCTATTATTTTTGTGCCTTCAAGCTAAGACAATCTTGTGGAAAAACTTTGTATTTTATTTCCCTCATTGACCCACAAAACTTTGGACTTTTGCCTCCAAAAAAAACATCATCTTTTTGATCTAGGTTTTGAGAAGCTTTTCCTCCTTCCTTTGCCCTTTTAAGAAGCCCGCTCTATCAATTTAGTCTTCAAGAATAACAAGATCAAATTGGATTTGCTTCTTCTTACCCAAAATATTATTAGAAAATTGAATATTCCATCATTTCAGGGTTTTCTTGATATACTTCAATTTGGAGACCAAATCATATATTTTTATAATTTTCCTTGACATTAGAGTTTACCATGAGTTTGAAATATTTGTTATAAAGTTTGGAATTGGTTAAAGTCGCATTTTTTTCTTAAATAAATATATAGTCTAGTTTCCCTAATTCTATGGGACTTTTATAACTCTCCTCTTACATAAGGTATTTATACCACTAACATTATAAAAGATAAGTTTTATCATAACTTAGTAAGGTTCACCCCTTTCAAGACTATATCAATAGTAGGATGAGTTTTTAACACTGATAATGCTTGTTTTTCCTTAAATATTTTTCTTTAGATTTTCATTTTTATAGTAAGTGCGGTCATTCTTTATTGATTATTATATGTGTTTCCTTCTTCAAATTTTTTTATTGAGATTCTTACACTTGATATTTAGATGTACTTGAATTGTAACATTGACAGACATATGAAAAAAAAATTAGAATTTTAAAATAATTTTTTGTAAGAAAACATCTCACGTATTTTAATATAGAAAAAAGTTATTCGATGAATGTAAAAGTTATTAATTTGCATTGATATATACTAAATCTTGTTGTATGGGTTTGTGGAATTAAACATGAAAAAATAATTTTTGAAAAACAAAGTCTATATGTCAACCATAATTCTATTTTTATGATAATTTTTGCTTGTTCAAGCATGTAGATGATTAGATTACATGTGTGTATATATATGTTTTGTCCACGATCTTAATATATACTACAATGAGGATGCATTATTATAGATAAAGGAATGACATTAGGTTATCAAGGATTAATGTGCCTTTATACATAATTTATATCATACCATAAATTAACATTACATATAAAAAAAAGTTCCTACTATTTTTGGGTTCTAAAATCAAAAGCTAAAAACATTTCTTTAACATAATAAGAATAAAAACACTATCATTTTTATAATCAAAATATTTAATATTAAGAAATAATGAATCTATCACACTCCAAAATACTTACAATATGATATATATGGTAACCATCTCTCTCTATCTATATATGCTTATATTTATTGATTTCATTGTATAGAACATTAAAATAACTTTCAATGTCTAGGATAACTGGATAGTCAATCTCCATTTCAAAAATTCTTCAAGCTACTCAGGTTTAGTAATTTATTAAAGATTTATTAAATCCTTTATAAGAGGTCTGTTTAAATTTTATACAATACCATTCTCTTTGTAGAGGCATCCAAACTCCTATGATTTTAATAAGCTAATATTTCAGGCATTAAATCATCGAGTGCTCTCAAAATATTCTTCTTTAAAATAAAAGATTGAGTCCCCTTTAAAATAAAAGATTGAGTCGGGCGACAACTTTCGTTTGCTCTCCCCCGATGAAGTTTGTAGCACAAGGGTCAAGGAGTAAAAAGAATTTACCAAAGTTTCTAGCACAAGGGTCAAGGACAGAAAAGAACTCTCCCGATCAGAGGATCGAGCTCTTAAGATTAAAAAGGGCTTCCTGGCATGATAAAGGTCGTTCCTTTTAAAGGTCCCTCCCCGGCTTAAGGGAAGAGTTCGCAAACTAACCATTTCAAGGTCGAGGTAACCCCTTTGAAACAGATACAATCTCTGCTTCCTCAATAGCTTCTTACTGATGCAGGAGCCTATTTTTAGAGGGTTTTTTTAAAAGAAGTTTTAAAGTAATTTTATATTACTCAAAATGGAATTATTTGACGCAAAATATAATTTGCCGAAAATGGTAATTACTAAAAAAAATATTTTTTTATGAAAAATAATTTGCCAAAAATAGTAATTTTTTTTTTTTTAGGGTTTTAAGCTTTAGGGTTTCTTTTAGGGCTTCAAGTTTTAGTGTTTCTTTGGGGATATATATTCCTTTGGTATTGCATTGTAAAAGGAAGGTGAATCCAGGAATGAGAAAATAAATTATTTACTAGTTTATTTCCATGTACTGTAGTTTTTATGTGAATGGAGGGTTTTACTGATTATTTTCATTTATTGCAGTTTTTATGTAAATGGAGGGTTTTACATATTATTTTCATTTACCGTAGTTTTTATGTAATGAGAGGTATTTTGTTTTGACCTCTTGCAGTTGGATTCACATCATTTGGTATCAGAGCAAGTTGGATCTTGTTGGGAGGAGAAAAGAGAAGAGAAAAAAAGAGAAAAGGAGAGGTGAGCAAAGATGCTCAAAAAAAAAAAAATTGGCACTCTGTGTAGTGCTTGCAGAAGGTTTGTAAAACCTTGGAGATAGAAATTGACACTTTGTGTAAGTGCTTGTAGGAGACTTTTTTTATGTAAAAGCCTCATAGAAAGAGATTGGCACTTTGTGTAGTGCTTGCAGAAGGTTTGTAAAACCTTGGAGAAAGAAATTGACACTTTGTGTAAGTGCTTGTAAGAGGTTTTTTTATATAAAACCTCAGAAGGAGGAATTGACACTTTGTGTAGTGTTTGCAGAAGGTTTGTAAAACCTTAAAGAAATAAATTGGCACTCCGTGTAGTGCTTGCAGGAGGTTTTTTTATTAAAAACCTCAGAGGGAAGAATTGACACTTTGTGTAGTGCTTGCATGAGGTTTGCTATTTTAAAACCTCGAAGAAAAAATTGGCACTATGCATAGTGCTTGCAGGAGGTTTGAGATATAAAACCTCAAAAGAAGATTGGTACTTTGAGGAGTATTTGCAGATGTGTGACACTCTATGGAGAGCGATTATGAGTTTGATCAGAGGAACTTGCAGGAGCAGAGTTCTTTTCAACCAAAGGAGAATGATGCAGGAGCCTATTTTTAGAGGGTCTTTTTTAAAAGAAGTTTTAAAGTAATTTTATATTACTCAAAATGGAATTATTTGACGCAAAATATAATTTGCCGAAAATGTTAATTACTAAAAAAAGTATTTTTTTATGAAAAATAATTTGTCGAAAATAGTAATTTTTTTATTTTTAGGGTTTTCTTTTAGGGTTTCTTTTAGGGCTTCAAGTTTTAGGGTTTCTTTAGGGATATATATTCCCTTGGTATTGCATTGTAAAAGGGAGGTGAATCCAGGAATGAGAAAAAAATTATTTACTAGTTTATTTCCATGTATTGTAGTTTTTATGTGAATGGAGGGTTTTACTGATTATTTCCATTTATTGTAGTTTTTATGTAAATGGAGGGTTTTATATATTATTTTCATTTACCATAGTTTTTATGTAATGAGAGGTATTTTGTTTTGACCTCTTGCAGCTGGATTCACATCACTTACTCTTTATTTAGGGGTCCATCTGGTTGTCTTCAATCATACTCCCGCATTTCTCTATGACACTTCACTGGGTGCCTCTCTCCCCTATTTTTTTAAGGTAGAGGGGACTAGGGTTATGCGTAAGGGATCATCCCAAAAATGTATTTATAAAAAATTGGCGAATCAGTTTCGATATCCAGGTGAATAGTGTCTAAACACATGTAAAATGTTCACTATTATTAGGGGTAATGTTGGAAATTTAAACTTAAAATGATCAAAATATTATAAAATTAGGGCGAATCGACCCAAAAAAAAAATTGCACCCAAATTTTTTTGGCTAATGGGCCCTGGTAAAGGGTCCCAAATATTAGCCAATTCCAAATTTCAAAAATCCTAATTTTAGCCAATTGGCCATAAATAGCCACTATGCATAACCCTGGAGGGGACCCCCGTTTCATTTAAGAGCTCGAGAATTAGAACCATTATCCCAGATTGACGGAGAGGATTTCGTTGCCCGGTAGCACTCCGGTTTTAGGACACTCCAAGAAATCATCAAGAGTCCCCTTTTAATTTAATTCCGGACCAACTTCATTATTAGATAACAAAATATTTTGCCCAAATAAAAGGGCACTTCAAATAAAGGTGTTGCCATAAGAAAAAACCTCCCCATTTTTGTGAGCAGGATTCAGCAATGGGTTCAAGCCAGAAGGCTTCCTCAATCTCTATCTTTGCATGAATGAAAGGATCATAAAACTAACCACATTAGATTCTGATAACTTGTAGTGAATCGCTTGCAAAACTAGATGTGGTGAAAATTTTATTTTGTTTTCAAGCCAATTGCTTCGTCTATGACAGATGCATTTTTGGGTGTGAAAATCCATAAAATTTAATAGAATGCATAAAAATGGGATTGGTCCCATTGAGCATTCCATAAACTATGTTGATCTAAGAAATTGTCTCAACTTCTAGTTAAAGTGTTGTGCCACCAAATAAGAGTTTCAATAAGGTTGGATAGGTTTGCCAAAGGCTTCCATTAACCTTCAAATTAAGGTTGGATTCCTTTTGTCCTTGTATGAATCTCTAATATAAACTAAATACTTTACATGGAATTCAAATGCATGAAAAGAAGACATGAAAGTAAAACGTTAAAAGTAAATCATGAAGTTTAGAGTGCAAGAGATGAAAAAAATATGACTATTTACATAATAGTGAGGATAGCATGCAATTAGTCAACACATGAGAAATCAAATAACATCAATGTCCATCCATTTTTATTATGAAATTGATAAATGAATGGAAAGATGAGCTAGAACGGTTGTACCCAATTGTCGCACACTTGGCAAACTAGGAGGGCAATGCAACTGATGGGATCTATAAGCATGTGTTAATTTCTTATAACCTCATGGTACAAAGCATAATGTAGGTTTGTGGAGTGTATCTCTATATTCTTGTAGCTAAAATATAGTTACAATGAGAGCCCTAGGCACCTATTTATAGCAAAACTTTACTCCTAAGTTACCTGGGGTGAAAAAGAATTACTCCTAGTGAAAGTAAAGATCTGGGGAAATGCTAGCCAAAATATTGTACCTTCAAATGTTGCATGCCTCTAATTATACCTCTAACAAGATTAGAAGGATCCAAAAATTCTTAATGCACCATAAAACACCAAAAAAGTTTCTCTTTAGAATATTTTCCTCATAACTTGTGCTATTTTTCACTTCTACATCTTGTTTGAGTAGTTCAGGTGGATTTATTGAGCGATTCACTTTCTTTAGTAGGTAAAATGAACAACTTTATTGAGTGAATTAGCACCAGTGTCGAGCATATCCCTGCTCCAAACCAATTGATAGATTTTGTAGGGGAATCAGTTCTTTACTAAACATAAGCAAAATTTTAGAATTTTTAGGTATTTTCTACTGTTTGACCTTTTGCCACTAGTTATTGCTTCTAAAATGTATAAAATTTGGCAAAATTACTACAAATATTTAAGAGGTAGTGCAAGTAAATAATGGGAAAATATACATATGTGGAAAATAATTATTTTTTTGCTTATTCTCATAGCATATTATAAAAGGATGAGTCATGTTGAGGCCAAATACTAAGATAGATGGCTTAGTACATGTAAAAGAAATACCCATTTTTTCATGCTATGGATAAATTGGATTTGCCTTTCCATTGTATCCAAAATGTTTCAACTCCATATGGAAAAAATATTGAGGAGGCTAAGAATTATATTTTATAAAATATTCCATCAATTATCATATGGATATAGAATGAAATCCTAATGAGGAATATATTTATGGATGACCTACATGAGGTAATTTTCTCTTTTCACCTTCACAAGGAACTTTGTCTAGAGCATTGTTCTATAATTTTCTTTCAAAAAATTGTTATATGTTAAAAAGATGATATTTTGGTTATGGTAAAAAAGGATAGGAAAACGTAGGATATAATAAGTCTATGTTTGTTTTCAAGAAAAGCGGGACTAAATATCACAATAATTTTTATTCATTAAGCCTTTCCAACATGATTTATAAAGTAATTTTAAAATTTATAGCATACAAATTAAAAGACATTCTAGATTATGTTATCTCAAAGGAACAAAATGTTTTTATTTATGATAAACAATTCCTTGATTCTATTAAATAAGTCATATAAATTCTCTGTAGTTTGTAAATAAAAATGCATGATTCTAAAATTAGATATGAACAAAGCATCTAATAGGGTTTACTAAAGTTTTTTTATATGATATCTCATGTTTTGATAATTTTTTGTGTAAATGGATTAGTTGTTGTTACTATACTCTAAAAAATATATTATTTTGATCAATGGATCACCATGTTGGATACTTTGAATCATCTCATAGATGATCCACTCTCTCCATATCTCTTAATTATTATTTTGAGGATTGCAATAGAGCTCTCAAATAGGACAAAAAGAAAAAAACACACGATTATTTAAAGCACCATCTTCAATTAAGTGATGAAATTGTTCTTTTAGGTCATCCTTGGAAAACAAGCCACGGAAATCAACCCTATATTGTTATGATAAGGTTGTTGAGAATTTGGTTAGTTTAACATAGTTTGTGAACTTTTCATTAACACTTTACTTCATTTACAATGGATTGTTGTAGAGATTTAGGGTTTAAATTTAGAAAATTATGAATCTATCTATGTATTTCCTTGTTTGATAAAAGAAAAAATAAGGAGTTGTGGAACCCAATTTTGCATAAAATAAAATCTCATTTTCTTTGTTGGAAAAGTAATTTTATAACAATTGTTTGAATATTGAAAACCTATAAAGGCTATATTACAATCTATCCCTATATATATATATATATATATATATATATATATATATATATATATATGATACCACTTTCAAGACTATTTGGAGGTATAGCCTTCAATTTTGATAAAATTTAAAGATATTATCATTGTAAAGGACATAGAAAGAAGTTTAGGTTTCTATTTTATAAATGGGATAGGGTTTGTAGAGGAAAGATTATTAGTGGGGCAGGCTTGTAGAACTACACATTTTTAGCTTAGTATTAGTGGCAAAAATAGATTGGATATACTTATTTTTGCTGGAGAACAAGGGGTTATACTCAGGTTCTCCACCCTTGAAAAATCACATATCTCTTCTTTAGAGCTTGAGAGTTTACAAATAGATTCACTTATCATATCAATTGATATGCTATAGCTAGAAACCTATATCATTTTACATAAATGTCTAAATTCTTGATTTTCATTTTCTGATTTTTTTTAATTTTATGTGTGAATACAAATATTCCAAAATTTAGCATCCTCATTGACATTTTCCTACAATAGCCTTCACAATACCAAAACTTCACCTCTACTATCTATGCATTGCATCTTATTAGAATGAGGGGTTGTACTTAGGTCTCCCACCCTTGACAAATCACATCTCTCTTATTTAGAGCTTGAGAGTTTACAAGTAGGTTCACTTCTTATATCAATTGAGATGCTATATCTAGAAACCTACATCATTTTACATAAAATGTTTGAATTCTTGATTTCATTTTTTGGAATTTTTCAATTTTTGGTGTGAATACAAATATTCCAGAATTTAGCATCCTTCTTGACATTTTCCTACGATAACCTTCATAATCCCAAAACTTCAACTCTAATATCTATGCATTACATCTTAGTAGAGTTATATTCCCAAACATCACACTATCATAGTTTCTCTACCAGATCAAGAAATCAACATTTTCTTGTCAGCTTTAGCTAAAATTACTACTTCCTCTAACCATGAAAAAGATAATTTTACTTCACGATCCTCAATTAAAACCCATCTGTTGGCTAGACTATCTACACATTTGTTTATTTCCCTTAACATATGTGTAAACCCGATTTCTTTAAACTCTTTAGCAAGATCTTGAATTTCCATAATTATCTCTTGTATGTTCCATGGAGCCTTTGCTTACCTCAAAATTGTACTTATTACTGAGTGAATCACCTTCCATCCATACTTTATTCCAGTTCATTTCTTTGCATATTTTTAACCCTTCTAAATCTACCCAAGCTTCAACTTCATTATTTGTCTTAAATCCACTATTGAAAGCGTAATAAGATAAAAAAATAGATTGGATATTATTCAAATATCAAGAAAATATATGGTAAAAAATATTTAAGATCCAAATATGTAACAAAATTGTTAAATAAATAGGCCTTGATTAGCAAATGGACAACATAGAACTTCAAATCGAAGAGTTTGCAATAATAAAAAAACATACTATGTAGTTTGTGAATTAGAGGATCTTTGCATATTTTTGTTTTGATGTTTGAACAATGCATTATCCTATCATTATGAGTTAAAATGGAAAACATTGAATTGGGTATCCTCAACTTGTAGAGGTTCATAAGTCAAAAACTATATTTGGTGTGATCAACTATTACATTTCGTTGGATTATCATGAGAAATGTAATTGAGGAAGAGGAGTCAATCAAGAATTATAAGAGATCCAAAACATGCTTCAATAATTTTACATGCCTAGTTTAAATTAAAGGACGAGTTTGTTTAAAATCTATCAAAATATGGTAGATGTTCATGTTTGAGCTAGGATATAAGTATTTGGTGTAATACAAATTATTTGATTTGGAGGATTTCCTTTTGAAGATTATTTGATCACCTAATATATTCCCTTAAGGAATAGACATTCCTTTGGTTAGTAGTTCAAAATGAATTTCTTATAGGTTATAGTTTGTAAAAAATATAATATCATGGATATTTTAAATATACCGTGTGTAAGCATGAGCTAGAAACATCAAATCATTTACTTTTTTGTTGTCCTTTTGTTTTTAGTATTAGGAGTTACTTTTTTACAAAAATGAGAATTTGATGAATTGTTACATTTACATTAGTAGAGTTGATAAAATGATGGACTACTTGTTTCAAAGATAAATAATTAATCATTCTATGGGGGATTGGCCCTCCCATTATATGTTGGAATTTATGGCTTGAAAGAAATAATATAATTTTAAAATAAATCTTAGAATTTTATAATCTTACCTCTTATTAAAGGAATTAGCTATAATTTCTTATAAGAATGAGAAACCTTAGCAAACCACAAGAATTTAAAAGAAACAAATAAGGAAATGAGATACATGGATGTGATATGTCATAGCACAAATTTTTATGATACATTAAATGAATAATAGAAGTCGAGGGTTATGCATAAGGGGTCGGACCCTAAATGTACTTGTAAAAAAATGGTGAATCCATTGCAAAACCCTGGCGAATCCTAGCCAACTTCATGTAGGAGGACATGGTGAATTACCTTATTTTTCACAAAAAATATAAAATATTGGTGAATTTCAAATTTTTGGTCGGACCGGGTGGAAAATGAGTTTCGACCATGGATCGAGAACAAATCATGGTCCGATCTCAGACCGGATCTAGAATATGGTCCGATCTAGGACTAGATGAAAAATATTATCCAACCTGATTCAAAATGTGGTCCGATCTCGAACCGGATCCAGAATATGGTCCGACCTAATGCAGAATGTGATTCGACCTCGGACCGCACATAGAATATGGTCCGACCTGATGCAGAATGTGATCCGATCATGGACCAAATCTAGAATATGGTCTAGCCTCATATAGAATGTGGTCCGATCATGGATCGAATCTAGAATATGGTCGACCTCATGCAAAATGTGATCCGATCATGGATCGAATGCAGAATGTGATCCGATCTCATGTAGAATGTGGTCTGGTATTGGGCCTGATGCAAAATATGGTTCAGTATCAGACCTGATATAGAATATGATTTAGTATCAGGCTTTATGTTGAATTTGATCCGATATCGAGCCTGATGCAGAATATGGTCCAATATTGGGCCTGATAAAGTATAGGGTCCAGTATCGAGCCTGATGCAAAATAGGATCCAGTATCGGTCCTAATGCAAAATAGGATTTAGTATCGGGCCTGATGCAGAATAGGGTCTGGTATATGGCTTGATGCTATGGGTATCAAGCCTAATGTAGAATAGGATCTGGTATCGAGCCTGATGCAGAATATGATCTGGTATCGGGCTTGATGCAGATTATGGTCCGGTATCGGGCTTGATGCAGATTATGGTCTGGTATTGGGCCTGATGCAGATTATGGTCCAATGTCATTCTTGATGCAAAAGTTGGTTCGGTATTGAGCTTGATGCAAAAATTGGTTCGATATCGGGCCTGATGCAGAATATGGTCCGGTATTGGGCCTAATGTAGAATATGGTCCGGTACTAGGCTTGATGCAGAATATGGTTTAGATGCAGAAAAATGTCCATCGTTGATCGACTACCATGTGTCACACAATCGGTCACCCATATTGCATGTCCAATACAATGTTGCCACATGTCAACTCCATCTATTCTATCTATAAAAGGGCATCAACTATCATTTTTCTAGTTCATTTCTATGACTGCACCCAACCAGAGTGAACCGTTACCCAGCAACCTTCCCAAATTCAATCCAATTTCTCCTACTTCCAAGTTTCCAACTTCTAGCAATGGCCACCGCTTCCACCCCTACTCCAAAGTTCAAGAACCTTTCTTGCACTTTAATTTTAGATTTGTTAACAACCCTAGGTATAGACTTATCATGGTTAGATGATGCAGGTTTGACAACCTTGGTTTCAATGCCACATTTCAAAACTGATAAAGTCCTCCTGCAACATATTATTGGTGGTTATGACCATGACAAGGCCATAGTCAAAATGAAAATATAGAATAGAAATCTATCATTCACCATCACACCTGTAGACATTAAGAGATTGATAGATCTTCCTTTTGGTGATTGTCCTCTAGTGTCAATGAAGTTTCAGTTATCTCCAGATGATAAAGGATACCTCGACACAATGTACCATCTCAAAATAGAATATTTGGTAGGTATAATTCTTGTTACTTAGATTCTATTAATGCTCAAAATTTCAAATTTGTAAATTGTTATCTAATTTTTTTTGCAGCTTCCATCGCCAAGTCAAAAAGAGGGTTAACAATCATCGATGTTAAGCATACAACTCTGAAGGCCATTATTGAGTTCTTCTAGGCAAGACTGATTCTGCTTGGAAGATCAAAAATTTTGTATTGGGCACTAGCCTATGTTATTCGCTGTGAGAAGCATGAGAGGTTCGATTGGTGCACCTATATTGCAGATCGTATCAGGGTTGAGTTGCATGGCGTGCAATTGCAAACCAGCAAGACACAACCCATTGTGGGCACCGTTAATTATATTTTAGCACTCTATTATGAAAGTTTTCATAATTTGCAAGATACTCCTGTACCTACTGTAGTTCATGCAACACTACAAGCCATTGCCATGACACCAGAGGAATTGAAGGTAATAAGTCCATATTTGACCATCAAATAGTATTTTATATTTTAGCACATTTTATTTTTTTAATTTTTCTTTTCATATAAATGCAGGGTAGGGCAGCCACCATAAGGAATAAACAGGATGCTGCCAATAGGGGTCACAGGCCAGAACAAACTGGTGATTCTGAAGACACTGGATCAGAAATATCACCATTGTAGAGGCCACCAAAATGTTTGAGGTAAGCTCCTTCTCCTGGGGGTTCTCGTACGCCTAGGTATGCACAAAATGTGTAGGCTGAATCTAGTGTGGCCACCCCTCCCCCATCGGTACCCAAATTCAATAGATTTCATCATCTTCAGGTAAATCAATGTGTATTTACTTTGAATTAAGATTTTTTTCTATTTGATTTTCTGAATAATTCTAACAAAATTTTTTTTATCTATTTTCAGCCACCTCTCAATGACAACCTATGAAAATGAGAGGCCATATGCCACCACCGCTTCCACCACAACCATCGCTTCCACCATAACAATCACTTCCACCATAACAACCACATCCACAACAACAATGACAACCTACACAAATGAGAGGCCATATGCAGGTTGGAAGTGGAAAATAATTTTTTCATAGAGATCATGATCGGCAGCACCAAGTTCTAGGCCTGGGTTCTCATATTTTACATTTCACACTTCTTCACAGGCACTAGAAGTTTCATCCATGGGATTGGATAATATCCCACTTGATGATGATTTTCTGTTGCAGGGCAACATTTTAGGCTTTAAGGCAATGGATGTGCTTCAAGATCCACTGGGTGAAGCACAACAAAAGGAAGCCCCTGCAACTGAGCAGACATCATTCCCAGCTCCTCAAGGAAATGACCCTCATCCTCAAACTGAGGATGACATTGTAAATTTTGATGAAAATATCTTAATGGTTGAAAATACTGAAGCAACCATGAAACAGATTGTGCTTAGAGATTTTCAAGAGATGAAGGATTGGGAATATCGGGCCAAGGTCCTTATAAAGGAAATTAATGCCCGATATAAGAATTTTACAAAAAGAGATTCAATTTTTTCTTTGGTTTAGTATGAACTAGAAAATCTTAGTGGCCTGCTAAATCAGGCCACAACAGGATCAATGAATTCAAAATTTTTGTATGATGATGATGTTTTAAATATTATGGTCAGTAGATTAGAGAATATTAATGCTGAAGCCCAAGATTTTTATAACCAATGGGCTTTCTGATAAGGAAAAAGTTGCACTCGTTGAGGCTGCAAGGGATGTGGCTGAGGTAAGAAAATATTTTTTTATGTTTCAATTTTCTTTTGCAGTTAAGTTTTTATATTTCATTAAAACAAGTAATAATTTTTCATATAACTCTTTTGAATGATGTTTTCATTTTCTTTTTGTAGTCAAATTTTGAAAACTTAAAAAGGCAAGTTAAGAGCATGGATGTTAATATCAATGCGGTAAAAATATTTTTGCAAAATGCAATGGAAATGAAGAAAAAAATACAATTAAAAGTGGTGGATAATAATAGTTTAAGAAAATATATCAGGGATAAGCTCAATGAAGATCTGGACCTCGTACTACAACACCAGAAAGCAAAAGAAACACTTCCAACAATACTCGAAGATCCAAACCAACAAGAAGGCGCATTGTTGGGGAGTATTGTGAAAGTACAAGAAAACCTAGTCAGATGTGGAGCATTATCGAAATAGGGTGTCAAGGAAGGAGATAAAGGAAAATAAAAGGCATCTCCAAGCGAATCTGAGGTAGCTATCCCAAAATAAGATATTTAACAATGTATAAAATATTTTCAAGTTGACTGCAGTCAACAATTTTGTACAATGTAATATATTTCTATTCGAATTAATGAAAAATATATTTTCTAATTTTGTGTCTTCAATCATTCAAAGGTTGTTTGCATTTATAATTTTGTGTTGCTTTTCTAGTTTATTACTAGCCAATATTATTTACTATGTTCATCTCAAACAACAAAAGAATATTTTTGTTGATCAATATTCATACATTAACAATACAATACCAATATTGTGATATAAAATATAAGACAATGATTTATCAAGGAAGGCAGTTGAAACACTATGATATAAAACATACAATATTTAAAAGCACAATGTGATATATAACATACAATTTTTAAAAGCACAATGTGATGTAAAACATACAATTTATGAAGAAATAAATTTTTGAAATCTTGTACATCTGAAACAATATTGTGAAATCTGATAACAAAGAAAGTCAAATTTTACATTGTTGTGAAATACTAGAAAAATCAGAATTTAGGTAGTTGAAATGAACACTTCTCAACTTGTCTAGAATCAATATTAAGCATAGTGGATATCTGTGTCTCCACCATTTGATCACTAAAAGCATCATTATCCTCCTTATCGATCGTATTCGTGGTACCCCTTCTATCTGTAATTGAATTCTAGTATGCCAATGCTCTATCATATGGAAATTTGTCCAGCTGATATGATGACACATAAATTCTTAAACAATTTTCTAAATTTTTGTCCAACCTATTGTAGAGCTTAGATTTAACAAAATATAGTGCACTAAAAACCCTCTCATCTTCCATAGATCCCAAAATCATTGTTTGACATAATTCATATAAACAAAAGTATTCACTAATCGTATCTTGTAAGACACTACTTGGATACAACTTTTGCCACAAACGTGCAATGGAACCAGTCTCATGGATGTTACTCAAAAGTGACGCTTGCTGAACCATTGTTCTTCCAAAATGTGATGATTGTTGTTTTAAAAGATCTTTGTTGAGTATACCTTTGATTTCAACACCATTGACTTCCACACTTTTACTAAAATGCTCAATAAGGTTGCCCATATATTTAATAAACAACTCTTGTGTAGAATTGTAATCAATGCAAGGACCCCAAAACAAAGGGTTAACCACACCCATGGCCTCAAGCAACTCATCTCTTTGAAACCGATCTCTTATCTCACTTGTCAATGATTCTGCTATTTTAAACAATTTTTTCTTAGTATTGTGTAAAACAACTTCATATCTATTGTGTGTTACACGAACTTGTTCAACATCGTCAGTAACTATACTTGACTGCCTTTCATAACAATATAGAGGTATCATATTTCCACGAACATTAATACAAATATAATCATTGATGTCAAACTTCAAAAAGCTTTTTGCATCATTCACGTTTGTCAATGTATTCCAACTTTCAAATAAGGGATCTGTAAAATCTGGTTTGGACACATATAACCTATCAATAATCATACATATTTGCTTTCTCATCCTCATGAAATCAATGATATAGATGGATCTCTCTTGTGCAAGTTTAGTCAATCTGTTCATTTCTTGTAACATTGGAAGAATACCACATAATGTTAAAAGGGTTTCCAAGTTAGTCAAATGGAACAACAAATCCTTTGCCTTATCAACTGCCCTACTATTTGCGTACATAAACCCTGTTAAAGATTGATATTCTATAAAAACTTTGTGTGCAAGTTGATACAATGAAATCCACCTTGTATCCACATCTTTCAACAATTTTTTTCCTTCTGTAACTCCTAGTGCAAACTATTGAAACTCTGCAAACCTTTTTGGACTGCAAGAAAAATAAGAATGTATTTCATGAATGAGGTCTTCCACTCTAGCAACATTTTCAAAAGTGCTCATGATTTTATATGCAAGATTCACTCTATGAGCCATGCAATGAATGGGTATCATATATGGGGCAACTGAGGTTTGGAGTCAAACACATAGGCCATTCTTATGCCCTTGCATTATAGCAACACCATCAGCTCCAACGCAAATTAACTTTGTGGCTATGTCTATATCATTCATTCCCGCAATATCCTTTAAACTAGTCAGAACAACATTATAGATGTTTTTTGCATTTGAAATTTCCACCATCTTATGTAATCCTAGCAAACTAGGCTGCCTTACATGATTTTGAAATGTGTACACATGCATGCAAATCCAGGATGTGTTGTCCACAACCGTCACCTCATCAATAGAAAGTGAAATGAATCTGGAAAGTTTTACTTTCTCCCTCAGGTCCTCCTCAACTAAAGATAGATATTTTACCATTTTCCAACCACTTCGATCTGACCAATGGGAACTAGGAAGGTTTTGCACATCAGCTAGTTGAAATAGGTGCTTATAATCAATAAAATCGGACATGGGTCTACCCTTTTTGAGAATACTATATACAACAACAAACTACAAACTTTTTGAAGCTAAAATGGTCTTCTGAATTTTATGAAATTGGGTTTCAATCATTCCACCTTTCTCAACAAGGGATTGTTGTTGCTTTAAGTGATTCTCATATTCTATTGCATATCTGACATGCATACATTCTGATGCATCCTTCCACCTAACATATTTATTAATTTTACCATCACTTCCTATAACTTTTACATAAACTTTGCCAACATGTTTTTCTATTGTATCTTTCTTATTTTGCAGCCTGTGATCCTTACCTAGTTTCCAACTACAAATTTTGCATCTACATTCTTTTTGATCGACTTGGTTGTCCTCAGTCAGGACCGACTCAATCCAAGGAATTTTTTTACCCATTCATTCTTAAATGCCCTTCCAATAGCCCAGTTAGATTTTGCCTTTCTCTTTTTAGAATTTTTGCTTGAAGATTCATAAGAAGTTTGTAGTGTATTTGATTTATCACTTTCATTTTCAACTTGCATGTCATTTTTAGGAATATCTTCAAGTGTTTGTTGGATGTCATTGTTAAGAGAATTTTCATTAGAAGGCATCTCTTGGTGAGGAATATCTTCAAGTGGAGGCTTATCAGGGTCAACAGGGTATTCTGCATAATATCATACAATAATATTCTTTATCATTTTTGGATTTAAAAAACTAACTTACAGACAGAAAAAAATATTCATATCATTGAGCACATACTGAGAACTAATTGTTTGAGGAAGAAAGCAATATTGAAAATAATTACAGAATATACAACTAACTATTTAGAAGTCAAAAATCATTTGTACCTCAAATTTGTATGGATGTCGATGGCTTGTTTGATTTTGACGTATGGCTAAAATATTTGAGGATACTCTTTTTAGTAGAATATTTGGCCCCCTTCTTTCCATCATCGGTGGGTGACATTTTACTTGTAAAGAAAGTATTTTTCATTTTAGAAAAGTAATAAAATGTTGAAGAGATGTTACTTATGTTAGGCCTCAAGATAATATTGTAACTAGAATAAATAGATGGTCGGTTGGTAGAAAATACATACTTGTTTCCTGCCATGTTTTATTATGATTTTGTTAATGCCACTACTAGTTTTCTGGTGATAGCACTTGTAATTGATAAGAGCACAAAACTAATCAATATATAAATTCAAATCAAATTAAGAAAAAAATTGTGTATGCAAAAAATAATTAGAGATACATATATGGAAAAATATTATATTATAGTATATAAAAGAATTTACCAAAGCATTTACCTATTTATAATATTATAATATAAAAGCAGATCTGAATAGAAATAGAGAATCAAAGAGTTTTAATAGAAGGAGAGAAAATAGAAGACAACATGCAAAATAGGGCAAAATAGAGAAAAACATGGGAAATAGAGCATTGACCTATTTTCAATAAATGATAGAAAAATAGTAAAAGAAAAACCCGTAATTAGTTGATAGAAAAATAGATCTTATTACTACAACTACTTCAACTTATATTCAGAATGTCTTAAGAGAAATAGAGAACCTAGTGTAGAACATGGTCCGATAGTCTATTCTGGTGCAGAACAGGTTTGGATATCACTCAGGATGCAGAATAGGATCCAAATATCTATCTGGTGTAGAACAGGGTTCGGTAGTCTGTTCAAAAGTAAAAAAGGATTTGGATATTCACCTAGTGTAGAACTAGGTCTGGAAATTGACCTAGTGCATAACAGGGTCCAGATGTCGATCTAGTGCAGAACAAGATCTAAAATTTAACCTGGTGGAGAATGGGGTTTGGAAGTCGGCCTGGTGCAAAACGGGGTTCAAAAATCGATCCGGTGCAAAACAGGGTTTGAAAATCGACCTAGTGTAGAATAGGGTCCAAAATCGACCTGGTGTAGAACTAGATCAAGAAGTCAACCTCGTGCAGAACAGGGTCCTGTAATCAACCTGGTGTAGAACATGACTCAAAAATCAGCCTGGTGCAAAACAAGGTTCGAAAATTAACCTAGTGTAGAACAGGGTCTTGTCTAGTGCAAAACATGATCCGATCTGGTGCATAACATGGTCTAGATATCCGTCTGGTATAGAACATGGTCTTGATATTGTCTTGATATTGGTCTGGTGCAGAATAGGATCTGGTTTGAGTCTGAGTAGAGTTTTCTTCTAGATCAACTAGTTTTCACACATGGCTAAAGTTCGGTGGAATTCTCGATTTTCTAATAGTTTGAATGTTTTAAATGAAAAAGTATCATTGGCGTGTTAATTATATATAGTGGTATACTTGGTGAATTTGGCGGGATAATTTAGAAATTTTAAAATTTTATGGCGAAAAGGGTCCTCAATTTAGGCGGGATTGCTGGCGAATTTAAAAAAAATCCATAATACTATTATCAACGCACGACGAACCGACACCTAAAATTTTTTGTCCCAAAAATTTTGGGCGAAAGGGCCGACGTCCAGGGTCCCCCAAATTCGCCAATTTGAATTTTTGAAAATGCAAATATTTGCCCAATTTGCATTTTGAAAATGCTAATATTTGCCAATTTGCATTTTGAAAATGCTAATATTTGCCTAATTTTCAAAAATATTCATCGTTGTGCATAACCATCATAGAAGTTGATATAAATGTTTATGTGATTGGTGTACTTATGACCAGCTCAACAAAGGGATTGTTAGGACCCTATCCTAACATCATTAATAATTGCATAGTCATGTGGTACATTGGGCACCTAGGCTTACAGGTCCATATGATGTAACCATTATTTATTATAAAGATATGTTATATAAAGATTAATGGTTATTATTTAGGAGTTACTAGCTCGAGCTCCCACTTGCACATGGATGGGAACCCTTGAGCATTAGTGTTAGGGTTAGATAGAGTCTTGAAAAGAACCAAGATAGCAAGAGGATGGATCATCTTATATTTCATATTGCAACAAAGCTTTACTTCCAAGGAGGTTGTCCCATTGAAGTGGCTTGCAATTCTATAATGTGTTTAGTTTTTGCAATATAATCTATTGCGTTTCCATTTCATGTTGTAGTATTGTTAATTATTTACATCAATTCTGATTTATTTATAATATTTTATGGATGTGCTTTAATTTACTACAAGATTTATAACAAGTGGTCTAAGAGTGCTTTCTAGGACCACATCTTATTATAGCCTCAATAGTTCTATCCTACCATTCCATCATGTTAGGTATAATTTTCCATAATTATTTTCCTACTAAATATCCTATGAATAAAACCAAGTCATTAATTCATTTTAGTTTAATAGGTTAAAAACCTTGTGCTGGGGGTTTTAAAATATCATAGAGGAGTTGTTATTATTGGTTAAGCTAAATTTTCCATAAAGCATCCAGTGAATTGAGGGGTGGTCAGAATCCAATACCTAGGTCTTAGACAAAACCTATATGTAGACTTGAGCACCCACACACCTTTGGGAATATAAGGAGACCTCCTAGTTTAGGAGAGGTATTTAATCCTAGGAAGCTTTCGATAGTGTATCTTTCCATAGTGAACCATACACAATACTTGGAAATGTTACCCTCCTATACTGAACAAAGAGGTGGGTAGTGCACGCAAGGATGTGTAGAATCCTCCTTGAGTAGTGGCCTAAAATATTGGTCCAAGCATTATTGATCACTATTGTAGTATAACAAAGGGCTATGGGAAGTACATACACATTGGCCTAGAGTCACCCTATTTATGTTGTCTCTTGACCTATATACCAAACCATGGAACCTAAGAACCTTAAAAAAACTTGAGCATACTATAGATACCACTCAACATGGAATTGATGATATAGTAACTAATTTTGGCCATTATAAATAAAACAATGGTGTCAATAATAATCATGTACAATGACAATTGTGAGTATAGTCAGGCTTAGTAACATACAAAATCTTGATAGCTGGGATAGTTGTCAGAATATACATTAGTTAGTAAGTAGTTTATTGATATAGAAGGAACTCAATGTAATAGTCAATCAATGTAGTAGGAACTTGGCAATATACAATTAATGTAATAATTAAAAAAGTCAAGAAAAAATTGTTATTTTGAGACCTAGTCCATTACAATTGTCTTGACTCATTAATTGTTTTGGTATAAAGAACCCATGGATTTTTTGAGTCAATTTTTTTTTTTATTTTTTTTATTTTGGGGTATAAATCCATTTGGATCATATTTTTGAGCTGATCATTTTGGTATATAGCACCCAAACACTTTTTTGGGACCCTTACTAAATATAGTAACTACTAAAACAACAATTTTATTTTTAGTAAGGCAGTTTAGGGAGGTCCAAATCATAAATCCATGGCTAGAGGAACTAGAGGAGCAATGAGGGAGATGGAGTAAAACCAATTGTCTAAACAAAAAGGGCTATTGACTTAACAACTTGCTGAAATACATAACCAATTTGGACATGAAATTAAACACTTGAAAGATTGCATCTTTTAAATGTAAAAACTAGAATCAACATGAGGTTGAAGGATGCTTAAAAGGAGTCACTCATGAACACTATCATATTAACAATGGTGAATTTGAGAGAAAGGTTGGCAGTTTTAGAAATACAAAAGAGGAGATACGAAATGTTGTTTCTAATAATAATATCCTATATAAAATGTCCAAGCTAGATTTTCCCAAGTTTCATGACATGAACCCTAATGGTTGGTTATGTTAAGTGGATCAATATTTCAAGCTCCACAACATCCCTTGATATTTATGGATCATGATGGAATAATTTAATTTTGATTATGAGGCCCTTCAATGGTATCAATGGGTGTAATATATGACTCCCAACCTTTCTTGGGATTAATTTGAACTACTCACTTATTTTTTCCCTAGTGAGTATGAGGAATTTATAGGAGTTTTAACAAAATTGAAGTAGACCTCTACTATTCATGAATATTAGACTCAGTTTGAGAAGTTCTCTAACCAAACAAGGGGTTTGTGTGAAGGATTTGTTTAGAGTTGTTTTATCAATAGGTTGAAGGATGATATCAAGAACGAGGTAAAAATGTTTAAACCATAATCCATGATGCAAGCAATTGGGTTGGCTAGGTTAGTAGAGGAAAAATTTACTACTTAGAGACATTCGTCTATACTTCCATAGGCTAAAACCCCAATCCCATTCAAGGCTACATCAATTCTAGGGAATAAATCTCCAAAAACTAAGCAATTGACTAGGAAGAAAATGAAGACTGTCGAATACAAGAGTTATGCTATAATTGTGATGAGAAATATTCTTTGGGGCATAAATATAAAAAAAATTGTATTTTTTCTATATGGATGATTTTGTGGCAAATGAATTCTCTAAAGAAGAAGAGGAACAACAGGAAGAAGAGATGCAAGATAAGGGTGAAGGATAAGAAGAACCTCAACCAAAAATTTTGTTTCATGCACTAGTAGGAATCTCAACTCCTCAAACTATGAAGGTAGTAGGATATTTCAAGGGGTAAAGAATCACAATCCTTATTGATTCTGGTAGTACACATAACTTATTTGATCCATGAGTAGCTAAGTAAGTATACTATTACATACATTTATATGATTCTTTAGAAGTCATGGTGGCCAATTGAGAAACTTAATTTTGTAAAAGGAAACGTCGAAATGTAAATCTAAAGATCAAGAAATATAAACTCAAAACTAATATGTTTGCTCTTCTCCTAGGGGGATGCAATATTGTTTTGGAGGTATAATGACTTTACACTTTGGGAATAGTAGCATAGAATTTTATTGAACTTTTGATACAATACACTTAGAATGGGCAGTAGTACACTATTTGTGGCTCACCTATGGGATCCACTCAAATCGTTAGCTCAAACAAAATATAGAAACTTAAAAAAAAAATACTCACATAAGATAGTGCTATAGTTGTTTGAAATCAAGGTACAAAATACTAAAGATCCTAAATAGCAAATCCACTTGCAAATACTTTTAACTAAATATGATTATGTATTTTCAAATGCCAAGGGGTTATCTCCACAACAATCCCATGACCATTCAATACACGTAATAGGGATATTGCCACCTAAATTTCAACTCTATAGATATGCATAGAAATAAAAAATTAAGAAATTGATATGATAGTTACTAAAAATATGCATAGAAATTAGATATGGTATCAAGAAACACTATGTACCCTATCAACCCTATGTACTAAAAATTCAATATAGATTAGTAGAGGAAAAATTTACTACTCAGAGGCATTCATATATATTTCCATAGGCTAAACCCCCAATCCAATTCAAGACTACATCAAATTTAGGGAATAAATCTCCAACAACTAAACAATTGACTAGGAAGAAAATGAAGACTATCGAATACAAGGGTTATGCTATAATTGTGATGAGAAATATTCTTTGGAGCATAAATATAAAAAAAACTGTATTTGTTGGATATGGATGATTTTGTGGCAAATGAATTCTCTGAAGAATAAGAGGAGCAACAAGAAGAAGAGATGCAAGATAAGGGGGAAGAATAAGAAGAACCTCAACCAAAAAATTTAGTTCATGCACTAGTAGGAATCTCAAATACTCAAATAATTAAGGTAGTAGGATATTTCAAGGGACAAAGAATCATAATCCTTATTGATTTTGGTAGTACACATAACTTTCTTGATCCATGAATAGTTAAGAAAGTATACTATTACAAACGTCTCTACAATTATTTAGAAGTCGTGGTATCCAATTGAGAAACTTAATTTTGTAAAAGGAAATGTCGAAATGTAAATCTAAAGATCAAGAAATATGAACTCGAAAATAGTATGTTTGCTATTCTCCTAGGGGTATGCAATATTGTTTTGGGGTATAATGGATTTACACTTTGGGAATAGTAGTATAGAATTTTGTTGAATTGTTGATACAATACGTTTAGAATGGGAAGTAGTACACTCTTTGTGGCTCATCTATGGGATACACTCAAATTGTTAGCTCAAACAAAATGGGGAAACTCTTAAAAAATACTCATATGGGGTAGTGCTATAGTTGTTTGAAATCAAGGTATAAAATACTGAAGATACTAAATAAAAAATCCACTTGCAAATACTTTTAACTAAATATGATTATGTATTTTCAAATCCCAAGGGGCTACCTCCACAAAAATCCCATGACCATTCAATACATGTAATAAGAATATTACCACCTAACATTCAACCCTATAGATATGCATATGCATATGAATCAAAAAATTAAGAAATTGATATGAGAGTTACTAAAAAATATGCATAGAAATCAGATATGGTATCAAGAAGCACTATGTACCCTATCAAACCTATGTACTAAAAATTCGATATGCATATCAGATATGCATATACATAGTGTTTCAGATATGCATATATCAACCCTATGTACTAAAAATTGAGAAATTAGTTTGAGTATCAAGAAACACTATGTACCATATCTTCCCCACTCCCCCATTGGGTCATCCAACTTTAAGAAGAGATTTCCAAAGTACCGACCTTGTAAAATTTAAGGGAATAGATCCAAAGGGAACTTGATTATAACACTATATACTCGTGGCATGGAAAACTATTGAGATATCAAGCTCAATTTGTGGTTCTTAGAAATTTATCAATTCACAAGGACATAATGAAGGAGATACATGCTTCACCCATAGGGGGATTCAGGTTTTTTGAAAACCTATGAGTGGTCTAAATACTTATTCTAATGGGTAGGAAAGAAAAAGGACATTCAAATTTTTGTGGTTGAGTGTGAGATATACCAATGGATGAAAGAAGAAATGGTTTGTATTCCATAAAAATATATGGACTGACGTTTCCATGGATTTTATTGAAGGGATTCCAAATTCAAGAGGAAAAAATATCATTTTTGTGGTGGTGGACCATCTCTTGAAGTATGCTCATTTATGTTCCTTGGCCCATCCATACCATACCTCCATCATTATCTAGATATTCATGGACTCCATTTGTATCCTCCATGTTATGTGAAAATCCATTGTGTTCAATTATGACTTTACTTTCACTGGTCATTTTTGGCAAGAACTATTTAAACTCAAGGGTACACAATTGAGAATGAGCTTAGCCTACCATATCTAGATGGATAGACAAACATAAATTATAAATAAATGCCTAGGAAATTACCTCTACCATTTTACCTATGACCATCCAACCCAATGGACCAAGTGGCTTCCCTTGGCAGAGTGTTGCTACAACATTTCATTCCACACAACCACTGGATTAATTCCTTTTAAGACAGTTTATGAGTATCCACCCCCATCACCTTCTTTATATGGTCTAGGAAAATCCAATGTCTAGGTGGTGGATTCAACACTTCAAGACCATACAAAAATACTACAATCAAAGGAAAAATTGACTTTGAGTTAGAACTAGATGCAACTACAAATAGATCGTCATTTAGAGCATAGTTTTGATGTAGGGGTTACGTTATTCCTTTGAATACAACCATACAAGAAAATATTAGAGAAAATACATGATGACCAAAATATTACAATAAGATTATATGGATCCTATCAGGTTTTGTAGAAAACTGGACAAGTAGGCTATAACCTTGCTTTACCACCCTTCTTCTAAGATCCATCCAGTTTTCCATGTCTCTTGTATCAATAAGGTACTTGGAAATTGAATTTAGGTCTAATCGACACTTCCCAATTTGGATGATGAAGGTTAAATAATCTTGGTGACTAACAATATTTTGGATCAAAGAACCCACACTCTATGTAATGGAAAAATCACTGAAGTCTTAGTCTAGTGGCGGGGCTTACAATTGTACAATGCCACATGGGAATCTCTTCCATAGCTCCAGCAATAGTTTTCTCATCTCGATCTTTGAGGAGAAAGAGTTTTTGAAGGAGGACATGTTAGGACCCTATCCTAACATCATTAAATATTGCATACACATGTGGTACATTTGGTGCCTAGGCTTATGGGCTCAATGATGTAATTAGTATTTATTATAAATAGAAATTATATAAAGATGTAATGGTTGTTATTTAAAAGTTATTAGCTTAGGCCCCCACTTGTATGTGGATGAGAACCCTTGAGCATTAGGGTTAAGGCTAGCTAGATTATTTAAATTAACCAAGGGGTAAGAGGATGGATCATCTTATATTTTCATATTGTAACAAAGATTTGCTTCCAAGAAGGTTGCTCTCTCAAAGTGGCTTGCAATTCTATAATGTGTTTTTGGTTTCTATAATATTATTTGTTGCATTTCCATTTCATGTTGTAATATTTTTAAGTACTTTCATTTATTTATATTTATTATTTTACTATTTTATATATGTGCTTTTATTTATTACAAGGTCCCTAACAAGTTGTATCAAAGCACTTTCCAAGGCCGTGTCTTGCTGCAGCTACAACAATTCCTATATTGCCATTCTATATTGTTAGATATAATTTTCCTTCATTTATTTTTCCTACTAAATACCATACGAAGTAAACTAAGTCATTTTTCTTTGTTCTTTGATAGGTTAGAAACCCTATGTCAAGGCTTTTAAAATATCATAGGGGAGTTATCATTATTGGTTAAGCTAGATTTCCCATAAAGTATCTAGTGAAGTGAGGGGTGATTAGAATCTAATACCTAGGCCTCAAAAAACACCCATATATAGACTTGATCTCCCACATATATTTAGATATATATGAAGGCCCCCTAGGTTAGGATAGACCTTTATCCCTAGGAAGCTTTTGAGTATGTATCTATCCATAGTACCCTGAGCATAACACTTGGGAAGATCACCCTCCTATACTAACCAGAGGGGAGGGTAGTGCACTCAAGGGTATGTATGCAATTTTCCTCATGTAGTGGTCTAATATATTGGTCTAAGCATTATTGATCACTGATATAATTTAATATAGGACTATGGGTAGTACATACACCTTGTACTAGAGTCACCCTATTTTAATTGTTTTTCAACCGCTAAACCAATTTGTGGAACCTAAAACCTTACACAAAATTGAGCATACTATGAATACTACAATAACCATAGAATTGATGATGCAATAATCAATCTTGGCCATTAGGAATAAAACAATGGTGTTAGTAACAATTGGGTATAATCATATTTGTAAATATAGTTGGGATTAGTGATAGACATCATCTTGATAGTCAAAATAGTTGTAAGAATAGACATTAGTCAATAAAGAGTCTATTAGTATAGAAGGAACTTGGTGTAACAGTCAGTCAATGCAGTAGAAACTTGGTAACACTCAATGAGTATAGTAAAAAAAAGAATGGAAAAATCATTATTTTGACACCTAGTCCAATATGATTGTCTTGTCACATTGATAATATTGGTATATAGCATCGATGAATTTTTTTTAGAGTCCAAAATTATAATTTTGGGGTATAGTCCATTTTGATCATCTTTTTGAGTTGATCAATTTGGTATATATTGTTGGAAATATGTTGAATATTTTCCATGTTATTCTGGTGGGTCTAACACTAAAAGGTACTGGACACTTCGTACCTATACTCGCCAGGGTTCGAGGCCAAGCTGTACCTCGAATAGGGATTCGAGGGTGGTAGCCCTTCGAAAAGTAGAGGTTCAGGGGCAGTAGCCCCTAGCCAAATTTTTAGGGTTTTAAAGTTATTTTTAGACCCATATGGGATTTTAGTGTTACTATATTTGAACCCATACTTTTTCGCCCATGATATTGTAAAATCCATGCATGTGCCTTGGTTATATATATCACACTTGCATTAGGATTTGAGGGGAGACAAAAGGAGAATATTATTGTATTGGAGATGGTCAAGTTAATACAATAATAAGATAATACTATGTTGGTTTTTGTCCGGTTTAGGGTTTCCAGGATAAATATTGTGTGATGTGTGAATCTTCTATCTTCTTCTTTTGATTTTGTTATTATTGTTTTTCTGATTTAGTTTATTGGGGCTCCTTATTTCTCTTCATATATCACCAATTTTTTTTTTTGGATTCTTAATACAGTGACTGCTAAAACAATAATAATTTTTTTGGTAAGATAGTTTAGGGGTGTCCAAATCATATTTCCATGGCTAGAGGAACTAGAGGAGCAATGAGAGAAATGAAGCAAAAACAATTGTCGAAATAAATACAATTGTTGAGTCAACAACTTGCTCAACTGCAAAACCAATTTGGACATAAAATTAAAAACATGAGAGACTACATATTTTAAACAATGAGCAAATCAAAGTAAAAATAGGGATCAAGGAAAAATTCCATGAGGTTAAAGGATGTTTAAAAATATTCACTCATGCACACATTTAGATAAACTGTGGTCAAATTTTGGGAAAGGTTGGCAATTTTTAAGATATATCAAAGCAAACACACAATGTTCTTTTTTATTATAATGCCTCGTATAAAATTCCCAAGCTAGATTTTTTTCAAGTTTAAAGGCAAGGACCCTGATGGTTGGTTATTCCGGGTAGATTAGTATTTGAAGCTCCTTATTGTTCCCCAATATTTATGGATCACCATGCCATACTTTAAATTTGAGTCTAAGGCCCTCTAATGGTATCAATGGGTGCAACATATGACTCATAACCTTTCTTAGAAAGAATTTGAACAACTACTCACTCATTTTGGGCCTAGTGAGTATGAGGACTTTACAAGAGCTCTAACAAAATTGAAGCAGACCTCTAATGTACATGAATATCAGACTCATTTTGATAATTTGGCTAACTAAACAAGGGGTTTGGGTTAAGGATTCTTTCAGTTTTGTTTTATTAGTGGGTTGAAGGATGATATCAAGGCCAAGATAAAAATATTTAAATCTCAACCCATGATGCAAGCAATAGGATTGGATAGGTTAGAAGAGGAAAATGTATTGCTCAAATATACTCATCTAATTTTTCATAGGCTAGAACACCAATCCCATTCAATGCCACATCAAATCTAGGGAATAAATCTCCAAAAATTAAGTGACTAGGGAGGAAATGGAAGCCCATAGAGCACAAGGTTTATGCTATAATTATGATGAGAAATATACTTTGAGGCATATATGTTTACAGTAAAAATTGTATTTACTGGATAGCACTGATTCTTATATAAATAAAGTCTCAAAGAAGAAGAAAAATAGTAGGGATAAGAGCATCGAGATGAGGGTGAAGCACAAGAAGAATCTTGGCCAAATGTTTTAGTTGAATCACTAGTAAGACTATGAATGTAGTAGGATATTTCAAGGGGAAAAGAATCATAATACTTATTTATTATGGTAGTACACATAACTTTATTGATCCATGAGTAGCTAAGTAAGAAAACTATTACATACATTCCCACAATTATTTCAAAGTCATAGTGGTCAATGGAGGAACATTGCCTTGTAAAGGAAAATGTCATAATGTAAAGCTAAATATCAAGGAATATGAACTTCCCTAGGGGTATGAAATTTTGTTTTAGGGGCATAATGGATTTGCACTTTGGTAATAGTAGCATGGAATTTTATTGAATTGTGGATGCAATTCACTTAGAGTGGGTAGGAGTACACACTCTACAACTCACCTATAGGATTCACTTATATTATTATATCAAACAAAATGGAAAAACTCTTAAAAAATCCTGACATGGGGTAGTGGAATAGTTGTTTGCAATCCGGCATAGGAATACTAAAGATCCTAAATAGCAAATCCACTTGTAAATACTTTTAAATAAATATGATTATGTTTTTTAAAATCCCAAGGCGCTACCTCCACAACAATCCCATGATCATTCAATACTTATATTAGGGAGATTTCCACCTAAATTCAACCCTATAGATATGCATAGAAATCAAAAAGTGAGAAATTGGTCTAAGAGTAACTAAAAATAGGGGTAATTATACCTAGTGTTAGTCCCTAATCTTCACTAGTGCTATTAGTATGGAAAAAGGATGGGTCATGGTGTCTATGTATAGACTTTTATGAACTCAATAAAATCATCATCAAGGACAAATTTCTTATTCCAGTTATTGATGAGTTGCTCGATGAGTTACATGGGGCTAAATGTATCTCCAAGTTAATTATTCAATCTAAAGATCATCAGATACAAATAAAAAAAGAAGACATCTCAAAAATAACCTTCAGGACCCATGAAGGTCATTATGAATTTTTGGTCATGTTTTTTAGCCTAACTAATGCCCCTTCAACTTTTTAGAGTCTCATGAATAATATCATTTTTGCTTACCTGTGCAAGTTAATTTTGGCCTTCTTTAATGAGATTCTAGTTTATAGTCACATCTGGGGAGAGCATCTACATAGTCTAGATCTGACTTTGTAACTCTTAAAAGAGCATCAGTTATTTTTCAAATAATCTAAATGTTCCTTTTGAATGCAAGAGGTCAAATATTTGGGTCATATCATCTCATAGGAGGGGGTTAAGGTCAACCCAAAGAAAATAATGGCCATAAAAAATTTACCTAAGCCTCAAGATATCAAGGTAGTTCACAAATTTTTGGGTATCACTAGCTACTATCAACAATTCACCCAAGGTTATAGAAAAATAACAACCCTACTAACTTCCATGTTAAAGAAGAATTTATTCATTTGGATGACATCGACTAAAAACACCTCTTAGGATCTCTAGGAATCCAAGAATTCTACTTTGGTGTTAACTAATCCTAATTTTTCTAAACTATTTATAATCAAGAGTGATGCTTTGGGCCTTGGCATTGGTGTAGTATTAATTCAATAAGGGTGACCACTAGATTTCACTAGTAAGGTCTTGTCTAGGAAAAATCTAGGAAAGCCCACTACTAAAAATAAAATGATGGCTATTATCCATGTCATCAATCACTTGTGACCTTACCTCATTGGGTGATATTTCTCCATTAAAATAGATCATCATAGTTTTAAATATTTTATAGAATAGAGGTAATCAACTCCAACATAGAAACATGGATTTTAAAATTATTGGGATATGATTATAAAATTATGTATCATATCTCTCTAGTTTGAGTATCAAGGCACACTATGTACCATATCTTCTCCACTCCCCCAATGGGTTACCCAACTTTAAGAAGATGTAGCCAAAGAACTAACCTTGTAAACTTTGAGGGAATAGATCCAAAGAGAACCTGATTATAACACTAGATACTCATGGGATGAAAAATTATTGAGATATCAAGCTCAAATTGTGGTTCGTAGAAATTCATAAATTCAAAAGCACATAATTGAGGAGATGCATGCTTCACCCATGGGGGGACATTTAGGATTTTTGAAAACCTATGAGCAGGTTAAATGTTCATTCTAATGGGTAGGAAAGAAAAAGGAATTCATTTTTTTATGGTTGAGTGTGAGATCTACCAATGGATGAAAGGAGAAATGGTTTGTATTCTAGGCACTCTACAACCTTTAAAAATTCCATAAAAATATATGGAATGGCATTTCCATGGATTTTATTGAAGGGATTCCAAAATCAAGAGGAAAAACTATCATTCTTGTGGTGGTGGACCATCCCTTGAAGTATGATCATTTATGTTTCATGGACCACCCCTACCATGCCTCCACCATTGTATAGATATTAATGGACTCCATTTTTGTTCTCCATGTTATGTGAAAATCCATTATGTTCAATCATGACTATACTTTCACTAGTCATTTTTGGCAGGAACTATTTAAACAAAAGGGTACAAAATTGAGAATGATCTTAGCCTACCATCCCTAGATGGATGGGCAAATAGAAATTATCAATAAATGGCTAGGAACTTACCTCTAATATTTTACCTATGAGCATCCAACCCAATGGACCAATTGGCTTCCCTTTGCAGAGTGTTGGTACAACATTTCATTCCACACAACCACTAGATTGACTCCTTTTAAGGTAGTTTATGGGTATCCACCCCCATAACCTTCTTTATATGTTCCAAGAAAATACAATGTCTAGGTGGTGGATTCAACACTTCAAGACCATACCAAACTACTACAACAACTAAAGAAAAATTTGGCTATGAATTAGAACTAGATGCAACAACAATTAGATCAACATCATTTAGAGCATAGTTTTGATGTAGGGGTTATGTTCTTCCTTTGAATGTAAACATACAAGAAAATATTAGTGCAAATACATGATGACCAAAATCTTACAATAAGATTATATGGACCCTATTAGGTGTTGTAGAAAATTGAACAAGTGGCTTATAAGCTCACTTTATCACCTCCTAAGATCCATCCAGTCTTTCATGTCTCTTGTCTCAAGAAGGTACTTGGAAATTGCATTCAGGTCTAGTCAACACTTCCCAAGTTGGATGAAAAAGGTTCAATAATCTTGGTGACTAACAATATTTTGTATTGAAGAATCCACACTCTTTGCAATGGCAACATCACTGAAGTCTTAGTCTAGTGGTGGGGCTTACAATTATACAATGCCATATTGGAATATCTTCCATAGATCCAACAATAGTTTTCTTATCTCAATATTTGAGGAGAAAGAGTTTTTGAAGGATAAGGACATGTTAGGAACCTATCCTAACATCGTTAATAATTGCATACACATGTGGTACATTTGGTGCCTAGGCTTATGGTTCAATGATGTAATTATTATTTATTATAAATAGACATTATAAAGATGCAATGGTTGTTATTTAAAAGTTACTAGCTTAGGCCCCCACTTGTATGTGGATGGGAACACTTGAGCATTAGGGTTAAGGCTAGCTAGATTCTTTAAATGAACCAAGGGGGTAAGAGGATGGACCATATTATATTTTCATATTATAACAAAGATTTTCTTCTAAGGAGGTTGCTCGCTCAAAGTGGCTCGTAATTCTATAATGTGTTTTTGGTTCCTGTAATATGATCTACTGCATTTCCATTTCATGTTGTAATATTGTTAAGTACTTTCATTTATTTACAATTATTATTATAATATTTTGTGTATGTGCTTTAATTTACTGCAAGGTTCATAACAAGTTGTATCAGAGTGATTTCCATGGTCGTGTCCTATTGCAACTGCAACAATTTCTGTCTTGCCATTCTATCTTGTTAGGCATAATTTTCCTTCATTTTTTCATACTAAATAACATAAAAGTAACATAAGTCATTTTTTTGTTGTTCTATAATAGGTTAGAAACCCTATGTAAAGGCTTTTAAAATATCATAGGGGAATTACCATAATTGGTTAAGATATATTTCCCATAAAGCATCTAGGGAAGTGAGGGGTGATTAGAATCCAATTTCTAGGCCTAAAAAAACACCCATATATAGACTTGAGCTCCCACGTACCTTTGGATATATGGAGATACCCCTTGTGTTAGGAGAGACCTTTATCCCTAGGAAGCTTTTGAGTGTGTATCTATCCATAGTGCATCAAGAATAACAATTGGGAAGATTACCCTCCTATACTAACCAAAGAGGAGGGTAGTGCACTCAAGGGTATGTATGGAATCCTCCTTATGTAGTGGCCTAAGATATTGGTCTAATAATTATTGATCACTTATACAATATAATTAAGGGCTATGGGTAGTACATACACCTTGGCCTAAAGTCACCCTATTTTTGTTGTTTGTCAACCCCTAAACTAGTTTGTGGAACCTAAAAACTTACACAAACTTGAGCATACTATGAAGATTACACTCACCATATAATTGATGATGCAGTAATCGATCTTGGCCATTAGAAATAAAACAATGGTGGTACTAACAATTGGATACAATGAAAGTTGTGAATATAATTGGGATCAATAATAGGCATAATCTTGATAGTCAAGATCATTGTTAGAATAGACTTTAGTTGGTAAAGAGTCTATTAGTATAGAAATAACTTGGTGTAATAGTCATTCAGTGTAGTAGAAACTTGGTAACAATTAGTCAGTGTAATAAAAAAAGGATGGGAAAATCATTATTTTGACACCTAGTCCAATACGACCATCTTCTCACACTGATCATTTTGGTATATAGCATTGGTGAGATTGTTTAGAGTCCAAAAATTATCATTTTGGGGTATAGTCTATTTTGATCATTTTTTGAGTTGATCATTTTGATATATATCACCCAAACCATTTTTTGGGACCCTTAATACAATGATTGTTGAAACAACAATTCTAATTTTAGTAAGACTGTTTAGGGAGATTGAAATCACAAATCCATGGTTAGAGGAACTAGAGGAGAAATGAGGAAGATGGAGAAAAAAAATTGTCTAAATAAATATGATTATTGAGTCAACAAGTTGCTCAACTACAAAACCAATTTGGACACAAAATTAAAAACTTGAGAGACTACATCTTTTAAATAATGAGTAAATCAAAGTAAAAATGGAGATCAAGGAAAAATTCCATGAGGTTAAAGGGTGTTTAAAAAGAGACACTCATGCAAACCATTAGATTAATTATGGTCAAATTGAGGGAAAGGTTGGTAATTATGGGAATACATAAGAGGAGACACACAATGTTCTTTTTATTTATAATACTTCGTATAAAATGTCCAAGCTAGATTTTCCCAAGTTTAATGGCTAGGATCCTAATGATTGGTTTTGTCAAGTAGATTAGTATTTCAAGCTCTACAATATCCCACAATATTTATGGATCACCATGACATCCTTTAAATTTGAGTTTGAGGCCCTTTAATGGTATCAATGGGTACAACATATGACTTCTAACCTTTCTTAGGAAGAATTTGAACAACTACTCACTCATTTTGATCCTAGTGAGTATTATGACATTAGAAGAGCTCTAACAAAATTGAAGTAGACCTACATTATTCATGAATATCAAACTTACTTTGAGAAGTTGGCTAATTGAACAAGGGGTTTGGGTTAAGGATTTTTTTAAATGGGTTGAAGGATGATATCAAGACCAAGGTAAAAATGTTTAAACCACAACCCATGATGCAAGTAATAGGGTTGGATAGGTTAGAAGAGAAAAAAATTATTGCTCAAAGATTTTCATCTAAACTTCCATAAGATAGGCCACCAATCCCATTCAAGGCCACATCAAATATTGGAAATAAATCTCCAACAATAAAGTGATTGACTAGGGAGGAAATGGAAGCCCATAGAGCACAAGGATTATGCTATAATTATAATGAGAAATATACTTCGAGTAATAAATGTTTACAACTAAAATTGTATTTGATGGATATTGATGATTCTTCTGCAAATAAAGTACCCAAATAAAAATAAAAATAGTAGGAAGAAGAGAACTAGGATGAGGGTGAAGCACAAGAAGAACCTTGGAAAATTTGTTTAGTTCAATCACTAGTACGACTATAAAAGTAGTAGGATATTTCAAGGGAAAAATAATCATAATACTTATTGATTCTGGTAGTAAATATAACTTTGTTGATCAACAAGTAGCTAAACAAGAAAAATATTACATACATTCCTACAATTCTTTCAAAGTCATAATGCCCAATGAAGGAACATTACCTTGTAAAAGAAAATGTCAGAATGTAAAGTTGGAGATCAAAGAATATAAACTTCCCTAGGGGGATGCGTTGTTGTTTTAGGGGCACAATGGCTTTGCACTTTGGGAATAGTAGCATGGAATTTTGCTGAAATATAGATGCAATTCACTTAGAATGGGTAGTAGTACACTCTCCACAACTTACCTATAGGATCCACTTGGATCATTAGCCCAAATAAAATGGATAAATTATTTAAAAAATTCCTCATATGGGGTAGTGAAATAGTTGTTTGCAATCCAAGCATAGAATATTGAATATCCTAAATAGCAAAGTGACTTGCAAATACTTTTGAATAGACATGATTTTTTCTTTTCAAAACATCATAGGCTACCTCCATAGTAATCCCATGATCATGCAATATAACTTGTACCAAGGAACATGCCACCTAACATTTGAATCTATAGATATGCATATGCATAGAAATTAAAAATTGATAAATTGGTCTAAGGATTTACTAAAACTAGGGGTAATTTGACCTATTGTCAGTCCCTACTATTCATCAAGTGCTATTAGTATAGAAAAATGATGGGTTGTAGTGACTATGTATAGAATTTCATGAACTCAATAAAATCACCATCAAGGATAAGTTTTATTTTTCACTTATTGATGAGTTATATGGGGCTAAATTTTTCTCCAATTTGAATTTTTTATTTGGATACCATCATATATAGATCAAAGAAGAATACATCCCAAAAATAGCACTTAGGACCCATGAAGGTCATTATAATTTTTTGGTCATACATTTTGGCCTAACTAATCCCCCTTCAAATTTTTAGAGTCTCATGAACAATATCTTCCACCCTTACCTATGTAACTTAATTTTGGTCTTTTTTGATGATATTCTAGTTTATAGTTACACATGGGGAGAGCACTTGCATCATATATATTGAAATTTGCAACTCTTGAAAGAGCATCAATTATTTACCAAATGATCTAAATGTTCCTTTGGGATGCAAGAGATCAAATGTTTGGATCATATTGTCTCATAAGAGGGGTTTAAGGTCAACTCAGAAAGTTATGGCCATACAAAACTGGCGTAAGCTTTAAACTCTCAAGGTGCTTCAAGGATTTTTGGGTCTTACTAGATACTATCGACGATTCATCCATGGTCATTATAGGGAATTTTTCCCTACACTCCTACTTCACTTCAAAGAAACTTAGTCAGAAGTGGGATGAGCTAAAGAGTATAGTCAAAAAGCACTTTCCATATTTAGTCAAAAGGAAAGAGCTCCAAAAGAAAGACGAACAAGCTCAAAATTTGTGCAAACTATTAGATCTTCCATCTATAATTGATGCTCCTCTTTTACCCCAAACTGGCTACATCAAGGATGCTAAGGCTTGCAGGTTATTGATTTTCAATCCAATAGTTTGCACAATCATTTCAATTGAGGAGAGCATATAAAATAAGAGAAGGCTCCAACAAATATTAGATATAAATACATGGTAACCAGTTGAGATTCAAATAAGGAAAGCACCAATGCTCAAACAATAAAGGCCCACCATTGGCCAAAGGAGGTTCCACCTTACTTGAGAATACATGGTAGTCATGTGCACAAGGAAGGAGGTATGTAAAGGAGCATTTAAAAGAGCCACATGCCATTGGACACAAAGGTTAAGTTGTGTAGCCAAAACTATTAGAGCCAACTACATGTCATTTGTGGCAATTGCTTATCATATATGTGAGCCTACCTACCAATCTATGCTAATTAAGGCCATACCCATCACATCAGTAAATGGAATATTCTATAGAATATTTGATGAAGTCTTAATGGAATAACCTTTTCAGCATAGCAAGCAATAAGAAATGATGATGACATCCTCCTTTCAAAGGCTTGAAATCCCTCAAGCATTAATGGCCTTGGATCCATAGACCTCAAAGTTGCTAACTAATAATGTAGAAGAATTTTGGTTGTAGAGAAGAGGATAATTTGTAGGATTTTTACACAAAAATTTGGAGGGAAGGAACTCTTCCCTTGGCTTATAATTAGGCCCAAATTTTAATATATTGGGAGTTGGTCTGATCATGGTACATGATATTATGGGATATTCCTTTCACCATTTTTTATTATAAAAAGTAGAGCTCAAACCTTGGCTCACTACCTAAGGAGCATTAAAACCTCTAGGCATAATTATCTTGTAATCATTTTTAGCATATTAATGGAAGTCATGACTAATTTTTCTCATTCTTTCTTTAACTTATTTTTTATTCCTAGCAATATGTTTTTTTGGTTGTGTTCACTTAGCCAAAGGACAATGTGTTTTTTGTTCATTTATGGCAACTTGTTACTATTAGAAGTAGTGATATTAATTCTTTGGTAACATCACCCTTGTAGCTTAGGTTTTATTTTTTCACAAGTATTTACTTTTATTAATTTTTACTTGTATTGTAATTATTTTCCTTATAAACCCCTTAGCCTTAGCTCATAGAGGTCTCTATGCATCAAGGCTTAATTCCAATTAGGAGTCAAACTCAATTAAAAACCCCAAAGGTTGTTGTATATGTGATATCCTATGTGTTGTACTTCTTATTGTTTTGCTCTATGTGAGGTCCAAGTGCATATCACTCATCGAGCCTTCTACCCATACTGGCAAGTGCATTTGTGTAGAACACCTTATGGGACCATCTTATATGTTTAGCCCATGAATATTTAAGAGTTTTAACTATGATCCTAGTGAAGGCCATAGTCCACCTATGTAATGACCCTCCTTTGTAGGGTTTCATCTTGATAGTAACTTATGTATTGATGTGTGGATGTTTAATACATAAACTCATTTTTTGTGTTACCATTATATGTTGAATTATTGCAATTATGCTTGAGAATATGGTACTACTAATTATATCACCCAAATTTTTCGTACCCTTACCTTCAGGTTAAAGGATCTGTGACCATAAGGGGGATGCGAGAAGGATGGGACAATACCTCAGACGGAGAGGCCCTTTGAAGGTCGTGCCTCTCAGGGGATGGGTATAAGGGTGAATTTTTGACGAATGGTGGGGTTCACTAGGAAACTGAGTGGCAGTTTCCATGCCTAGGTTGAGAATGGGTTTGATGTGTTCATTTTATGTTCAATCATTCAGATTCCTAGGTTGGCCAAAATGAATCTAAGCTATTCTATATGAAATTTTTGGTTTATATGAAGACAACAAACATAAATGAATCCTAAATATAGAAAATATCTAAAATGGAGAAGAGTGCACTTGATTTCTGATGTCTGATGAAGATTCTAAAGCTTGTAGGAATCCAGATCATATCGGATATGACAGGATCATCTATAATTGTATAGAATCGTCCAGATCATAGGAGATCGTCTGAGATCAGCCAAGATCATCAGCGACCTGACAAATTCGTCAGAAACATGAAGTCATGAAAACAGACACCAAAAACCAAAAATACAATTGCAAGAATGATTAAAAGTGATAGAAATAAGAATATAAATTCTTAAATGGTAAATCCAGACATCAAATCAAATGGGATGCAATATTTTAATAGTTTATTTTGAATTTTATCATGCAAATATGCTAAATGAGGTGAACTCCAAGATGCAGAATAGAAGTGAATTAATCTAATGCACAATTAAATAAGAAAAAGAGATAGAGAATGCAAACTCAGGGCTCTGATTACCCCCAATCTTAACTGTAGTCAAAATCATCTACAATTGTATGAGATCGTCGTCAATCTCGTCAAGATCGTCAAAAATTGTGGTTGAATCACCTGCGACGATCCGAGCTTCCTCTGGCTGAAACATAGTGAGATCCTACAATAAAACTTGAAAACACAAGTGCAAATGATGGGGGATAGGATGTTCTAACACAACAAAAACTAAAGTTGCAGGGAAATGATCAGCCAGGCAACCAGGTAGGGAGTCAAGGGGATAAACTGGGAAAATCCCAGTTTATATAGGATTAGGGGGAGGTTACGAGGTTGGGGATCATCCCAATCTGGGAGATCTCCAACGTAGGAATCTCCAAATGCACAGACACGCTTCTACCCGAGTTGGAGAGGTTGTTGAAATAGAAGGTAATTATGAAAATTTGGTTTTGGGATGAAATCGTCTAGACATTTGGTTCCAGACAAATTCATCCGATTTGGGACGATATCGTCAGATCGGCGACGATATCGTCCAACGGTCAAAACAACTTCTAAAAATGGCATGAAAAACGAGGTGAGCGGTTAACGGGCGATTTCGGGGTTAAAATTCAAATTTTTAATCTTTTACTGATGGTTTAACTGCACCAATTTTAGGGTGCTACATTTTTCCCCATCTTTAGCATATTTTTTGAAGAAAATACGTTAAAGACGAGTTCTTCCCACTTTACGAGAAAGCAAGAATTTATTCCATTTTTTTAGATGATGATTCTAGGTCGAATCGTATAACTGTTTGCTATGGTGCCCCCTCCGAGTTTTTACCCAAATCGAACGTTTGAGGTAAAAGCGCAAAAAAGCAAAAATTAAATGAAATGTTTTTTTTAAATAAAAATAAGAAAAATAGGGTAAAACCCTAATTCATTTTTACTGTTCACTTTCATTGTTTCAGATCTCAGCAGGAGAAATGGTGGAAACGACACACAGATCGACAGAGGTCCGACGCAAGTTGCGGGTAAGGATCTAAACCTAGTGTACTATGTATCGCCTAAATTTTTTGCACCCTTACCTTCAGGCTAAAGGATCCGTGCCTAGAAGGGGGATGCGAGAAGGATGGGACAATACCTCGGACGGAGAGGCCATTTGAAGGTCGCACCTCTCGGGGAGGGGTATAAGGGTGAATTTTTGATGGATGGTGGGGTTCACCAGGAAAATTTGAATGGCAGTTTCCACGCCTAGGTTGAGAATGGGTTTGATGTGTTCATTTTATGTTCAATCATTCAGATTCCTAGGTTGGACAAAATGAATCTAAGCTATTCTATATGAAATTTTTGGTTTATATGAAGACAACAAACATAAATGAATCCTAAATACAAAAAATATCTAAAATGGAGAAGAGTGCACCTGATTTCTGATGTCTGATGAAGATTCTAAAGCTTGTAGGATTCCATATTGTCCTAGATATGACAAGATCATTTGTAATTGTACAAAATCATCCAGATCACAGGAGATCGTCTGAGATCAGCCAAGATCTTCAGTGACCTAACGAATTCCCTAACGAATTTGTCAAAAACCTGCAATCATGAAAACAGACACCAAAAACCAAAAATACAATTGCAAGAATGATACAAAATGATAGAAATAAGAATATAAATGCTTAAATGATAAATCTAGATATCAAATCAAATGGGATGCAATGTTTTAATAATTTATTTTGAATTTTATCATGCAAATATGCTAAATGAGGTGAACTCCAAGATGCAGAACAGAAGTGAATTAATATAATGCATAATTAAATAAGAAAAAGAGATAGAGAATGCAAACTCAGGGCTTTGATTACCCCCAATCTAAACTGTAGTCAAAATCATCTGCAATCATATGAGATCGTCGCCGATTTCGACAGGATCGTCCAAAATTATGGTTGAATCGTTTGCGACGATTTGAGCTTCCTCCGGCTGAAACATAGTGAGATCCTATAATAAAACTTGAAAACACAAGTGCAAATGATGGGGGATAGGATGTTCTAACACAACAAAAACTAAAGTTGCAGGGAAATGATCAGCCAGGCAACCAGGTAGGGGGTCAAGGGGATAAACTGGGAAAATCCCAGTTTATATAGGATTAGGGGGAGGTTAGGAGGTTGGGGATCATCCCAATCTGGGAGATCTCCAAGTAGGAATCTCCAACTGCACAGACACACTTTTGCCCGAGTTGGAGAGGTTGTTGAAACAAAAGCTAATTATAAAAATTTGGTTTTGGGATGAAATCGTCTAGACGTTCTGTTCCAGATGAATTCGTCCGATTTGGGATGATATCGTCAGATCGACGATGATATCGTCCAACGGTCAAAACAACTTCTAAAAATGGCATGAAAAACGAGGTGAGCGGTTAACGGGCGGTTTCGGGGTTAAAATTCAAAATTTTTATCTTTTACTGATGGTTTAACTACGCCAATTTTATGTGCTACATTTTGCCCCCTCTTTAGCGTATTTTCTGAAGAAAATGCGTTAAAGACGAGTTCTTCCTGCTTTACGAGAAAGCAAGAATTTATTCCATTTTTTAGACGATGATTCTAGGTCGAATCGTACAATTGTTTGCTATGGTGCCCCCTCCGAGTTTTTACCCAAATTGAACATTTGAGGTAAAAGCATAGAAAAGCAAAAATAAATAAAAAAATGTTGTTTTTAAATAAAAATAAGAAAAATATGGTAAAACCCTATTTCATTTTTATTGTTCACTTTCACTGTTTTAGAGCTCTACAGGTGAAATGGTGGAAACGACACATAGATCGACAGAGGTCCGACGCGGGTTGCAGTAAGGATCTAAACCTAGTGTACTATGTTTTTAGATTGATTTGTTTAATTTTTTACTTGAATTTTAATTGTTTTTGGGCATCACAATCGTTTTTAGGCCGTCGATGACATCGGGATGAAATCGTCCCAATTTCATCGAAATCGTCCCTATATCACCGATTTTGTCTGAGGATGAAATCGGAGAAATAGGGGCGATCCCGTCCAATAAGGGGCGATCCCCAAATTGAAGAATCGAAGACGATTTTGTCCTATTAAGGACGATTTTGCTAAATTTGGTATGATATCATCCAATAATGGGCGATATCATTTTTTTATGAGATGAAATTGATTTTAATTGATTTTAATGATTATGTATTAATGATTTTTGTTGTTTTATTGTTTATTTTGCAGAGGGGATTGCTAAAGAGTCAAGAGTGGAAATACGGGGGTCTCAGGGATGACTTAGCCACTCTCGATCAGGCCGGGCAAGATATACTAGCAGAGGTAGGACTGCATCATGTGGCAGATATGCCACAAATTCCTACAGACATGGGGCTACTGACAACATTAGCAGAGATATGGTATCCAGAGTCATCCTACTTTCGGATACCGATAGGGGAGATGAATCCCACTCTAGAGGATGTATAGAGGATCTTGAGGATCCCCATACATGGGTGGTTCATGACTCCTTCGACCAATCAGGGCCACGCCATGATGAGATTGTGCAATGACCCAAGCTTTGCACTGGAGAAGGGCGAAGTGAACATCGAGGCTTTGAGGTAGA